>BSQW01000001.1:11375287-12585787 GCA_030161315.1 Eutrema japonicum
CCCTGTTATCTGTTCCATGCATTGGTTCTAGTAAAAAAATTCCCTTGCTTATTGCTTGTGTAGGTGCAAAGAACATTTCATGATTTTGACGAATCATACATTCTCCACCCATATATGAGTGATACCATCAAAGAAGTATCCAAAGCATGCCAAGCGTTTGAGGCGAAAGAGTCAGCTCCCCATAGTGCTGGTATTTGAGTTTCTTCTGAAGCTTGCGCTTGTTGTTTCGCTAAGTATACTGAGATTATGTATACACTTTTGGTTTTGGCAGTCATGGCACTAAGAAAAGTTAAGGTGGAAATCACTAAAATATACATCCAAAGGCTTTGCTCTTGGATGAGGGCGTCTACAGAAGGAATATCAAAGGAGGAGATGTGGATACCAGTTTCTATTCTTGAAAGGAATAGATCTCCATATTCCATCTCTTACCTGCCCCTTGCATTCCGTTCAATTATCGTTTCTGGGATGGAACAAATTAATCTGTAAGTTTCTAGCATCTTGCAGTTACATGTATATACAAATACTTAACCTTGTGTAATTTAATGGTTACAAATTTTTGCTGTATATTTTGTTAGAGTTCTAGATATATTTGATTCCAGCTAGACAGTACTCTATGATTTGATGTTCTACTGCTCTCTCTAGTTAGAGAAAAACATGGCAGTTGCCAAATTGCCATTTTTATGATTCTGTTAGTGAAGAATATGATACTCAGAAAATGAACCATAAATGCGGTTTAGAGATACTCAGAAAACTGCATATGCAATTGTGTACCGCTAATTTCTGTGTTTTAATGGCTGCTGATTTCTGGATATGCGTTTTCCAGGATGATTTTGTCTTTAAAAGGTGAAGCTGCTAGATCAGAAGATATGTTTGCCCATATTGAGGAAATCCTGATATCTGTTAGACTTGCCTTTTTGAACTGCTTTCTGGATTTTGCTGGTAAGTCTTTTACACCAAACTTCCGTGATAGCACATGTATATGCCCACACATTCATGTGGGCAGACAAAAGGAATATTTATGCGGATAGAGTCAGATGCGCACACTAGACAATGATTATGTTGATATGCTAATTGCTTTTTGCATATATCAGCTCACTTGGAGCAAATTGGTGCTGACCTTTCTCAAGGCACCTCAAAGCAAGAGAGTTGGCAAAATGGATATTCCAACGACCACCAGGAAGAACCATCTATAAATGCTCCGGAAAGTGTTGTTGATCCCCACAGGCAGTTGTTGATGATCTTAAGTAATGTAGGTTATTGCAAAGACGAACTTGCCTCTGAGCTTTACAACAAGTACAAATATACCTGGTTACAGTCTAGGTGGGTCCCTTTCTTATTTGACTTCGTTGGTGCTTTTTTAATATCAAGATTTACCTACCTCTGCTCTAACCGGTAGAGACGTTGGACAAACTCAGTCATGCTTAAATGTCTCGAACCATGATAATTAGTACCACTGTCTGAATGAGAAACTCAGTCACCGGGTTACATGTCTCGACCGTACTAATTAGTACCAATGTCTGCAACTTCCTTCTCAAAATTTTGAATGTCATCATGAGAATTAGTAGATGGTGTTATTGTTTACTGGCCAATCCATTGTCTCTTAAATGTTGCAGGAGAAATGATGAAGACTGCAGCGATCTTCAAGATCTAATAATGTCTTTCTCTGGTCTTGGAGAGAAGGTCCTCGAACATTACACTTTTGCTAAGGTAACATTTAATCTGCTAGGTTACTTTAGTAATGCTGTCGCTGCGTTTAGAGAATTGATGCACCTCCACTGAACAATGGAAACAGGATTGTTCTTTCTTTTAACCCTTTCCTTTTAAATGTGTATCTATATTTCTTGTACCCAGGCACACTTGATCAGAACAGCTGCAACAAATTATTTGCTGGGCTCTGGTGTTCAGTGGGGTGCAGCACCTCCAGTAAAAGTAAGTAGCAAGTTAACTCTCAGCTGTGATTTTTCTTGTTCCTTAGAATCAATGAATATATTTGTTTAGCCTCTTGTCTTCTCTGAAGAACCAATAACTAAACCTTTCCTTCAGGGCATAAGAGATGCTGCTGTTGAGCTGTTGCACACTCTGGTTGCTGTCCATGCAGAGGTATTACCATTGTTTCATTATACCAAGAGAGTTTGTTTGACCATTACGACATTCAAACTTTCTATAACCATATCTTCTGACCACCAGACTTTGAGTATTCCTAGTGCGAAAATCCGTTAATTTTACACTGAGAACTGTAATTACAGGTATTTGCGGGTGCCAAACCTCTCCTGGAAAAAATTCTTGGCACTTTGGTCGAAGGTCTGATCGACACTTTTCTGAGTCTTCTAGAAGAAAATAGCTCTGACGACCTGGGCTCAATAGATGCAAATGGTTTCTGCCAACTGATGCTTGAGGTAAACATATTAGTCTTCTCAGCTTTATTTAGCGAGTGGGTTAATAGTTAAAGATTGTAATATGTTTTCACAAACTGATGATGCAGCTAGAGTATTTCGAGACTATACTGAATCCATATCTCACGGCCGATGCAACCGAGTCTCTAAAGTCTCTGCAAGGAGCTGTGTTGGAGAAAGCTACAGAGAGCATCAGCGAGACAGCTGAGAACAACGCAGGAGGGCATCACCGGAAACCAACGCGTGGCAGCGAAGATGCAATTTCAGATGACAAACAATCATCCGTATCTCCAGATGATCTCATTGTAAGACTATTTCTCCTTAATCACCACTTGATATTTACCATCTTCAAAGCTAAAAACCGCTTACTAAAAGCGGTTTTGTTTTGCTAATGTTGCTTGTTTTAGGCTCTTGCACAGCAATGTACTAGTGAAATGCTTCAACTGGAGCTAGAGAAGACCCGTCTGAATAGTGCATGCTTCGTTGAGACAGTCCCGTTGGATTCAACGCCTCCAGTAACCAAAGCTGCCTACTCGTCTTCCAGAGCATCAATGGATTCTCCCAGCAGAAACTATAGAGAGTCACAATCAATGGGTTCTCCAGCTCAAACCAGACCCAGGCGAAGATAAGACTATATCTCATTCTCGATGCATTGGTCCCATGTTACTATGACTGGAAGCGTGTTGATGATTATTCCAATAGGATCTTTAGATCTTTATTCCATTTCCATCTTTTGATCTCAATACTCTCTGCGGTCTAATTGGTTATATATCCTTTCTTTTATGTATCATGTTTAACATGATATCGTCTCCAACTTTTGACCTCTACTTTTTTATTCAATTCAATCTTCTTTGCGTATTCATCCTCATGATCCGAGAATCGATTTAATGGTTCGGTTAATCAAAATGTCTTTCATAGATTACGTATCTAAATAGGTAATCAATCCCTTTTCCTAATAGGGTTCGAAATCAATGAATTTGAGAAAGAACACGAGTGTTCATACATAAACGGTAAGAGTCGACAACATGAAGCATGTTACACCACTTCTACTATAACGAAGCACGTTAACAAGGGTTCTAATGCAATTTCTAGCTACAATTGGTTTAAATGTTGGGCAAAGAAACAAAACACACAAAAACAGATTAGAAGCTAAGTAATCAGAAGAAGAACAAATAATGTTTTTACTTAGATCAGATCCCAATACACAAGAACATTCTATTTGAACTCATGTCGTCCTCAAAGGCGGCGACACCAATATAACTCCATCTCCTCGCACGAATAGAAACGGAACTCTTCGCTTCGTTGTCTGAAAAGAAGCAAGTGCCATCAGCAGGGAGAACTTTATGATTATACAGTTAACATTGAAACGTTATCTTTTTACGAATCGAAGAACACTGGTCTAATCATAAGCTAACACATCACATTTGGAGGGAAAAAAACAAAACTCAAGGTTGAGCAGTTAAACAGACTTACTACATAAGCTATGAACTCATCCAAAGACAAAAGTCAATTAGGTATTGTGAAAGCTGAAACATTTAGAACCCCAAAACGTCATCTATTACTAAACAACACTACATCATCCAATCCACAAGCCTAAGAGATTAATATCTCTTGTTTGAGTTAGAAAACTACATACCCGAACAATCTCTTCGTATGTCTCGTCGTCGATTTCTACTGTCGTAATAACCTCTTCAACATCACCCAGAATCATATTCAAATGCTGATCAAAAGCCTGAGCAAACCAAAAAAAAGTGGGTGACTTGGAATCTTGAAAACTGAGGTTTCAACGCCAAAAGCTCGCGAGGCTTTCGAAATTGAAACTCTACAAAATGAGGTCAAAAATCGACATGAAACTATGAGAGCATAAAACTACGGCTAAAATCAACGAAAAGGAATACAAAACCGAAACCAAGATTAAATCTGGAATCCGAAGGGGAAAGAAAACAAGAAAGTCGTAGAAAAACGAACGTGAAGCTTGCCGCGGAGTTCACGGTCCGATCGGAGCTTAACATAGATTCTCTCTTCGATACTTAAACGAATCAGATCCAATGGCTCCCTAACGGTGGCGTCTTCCTCGACGGACATCCTGAATAAAACTTCTCGGAGGGAAGAAGGGTTGTCAGTTTTGGAATTGCCAAGAAGAATGAGAATAGTCACCGATTTTTTTTAACAAAATATTATATAAAAATTTAATTTTATCATTATTTTAATTTTTTTTAATTTTTAATCTTTTACGGATCCGGATATCTTAATATCTAGACGAATATTCGGAAATCCAGGATTCGGATCCCAATAATTAAAACTTGTATCCACCGGATCCGGTTACAGATCTGGATATCCCACAATTTCTCGGATATCCGATCTGTCTCACCTCTACTGATAGCGTATATTTTTCACTTTACTAAAGAGAAAAGTTGAATTTATTATTTTATAAAAGTATTTTTAACATTTTTTCGTTGGTGAAATAATAAGAAATAAATACCATCATTTGATGATTTTGGAATTTTCGATTTCATTTTTTTCCCATTATATATTTATTGTTCCTCTATTTCATAATATAAAATGTTTATGGCTTTTTTTTTTGTTTTTCATTATATAAGATGTTTTACAAGTTTGTATGAATATTTTTAATGTTATTTGATGCGTTTGACTCTTTGAATTCTACAGTTTTTTCATGATTCATTGAACTGTGTTTTTAACTAATTACTCCCTCTATTTTAAAAAGAATGTCATTCTAACTTTTTTTTTTGTTATATAAAAAGTGTCATTTTAGATTTTCAATGCAAATTTTGGCACACAATACCTAATTTAACCTCAGTTTTAATGAAAAATTCCAAGAGTTATTATATATTTGAAGGGTATAATTAAAATTTTAATATATTTTATTAATTTGTATGTAAAGCGTCAAAATGACACTTATTATAAAACAGAAGAATATTAAATAGTCTAAAACATTTTATATTTTAGAAGGGATGGAATATTATTTAGTGATTGGTTCTTGAAAATTTGACCAATTAAATTGATCGATTCGATTTGTCACGATTCACAATTTGTCATTTGCCACATCAGCTTGCTAATACAGTTAAAATGTATTTCTATAATATTATTTAAGAAGAAAACTTTATTTTGTAAGTTATTATATGAAATGTCATTACAAATAACAAAGAATAATTGAAATAGGAAAGTATATAATAGTTTTTTAAAATTATAGATTAGAATATAGAAAATATATATATTGCATTAAGGACATTAAAGATGTTATTATTATTTAATTTCTTAATTATTTTTAATACTATATATTTTAAAATAATAATCAATTTATATATATTCAAAGAAAAAATATATATTCAAAATCTTGCTATATTTTCACTATAATTTATTATATCTTATTTGAATATATATCAAAACAAAAGTTGAAAAATATTTTACTAATTTTAGACTAACCACAAAAACTAAATACATTTAACGGTCCATATTAGAGTTATGTTTTCAATATTATAAGTTTTTGCGGGTTAACTCGAATAATATTTTAGTTCACTGTAAAACGAAACGGGTTAAATAGATAAATTATTACAAATTGACAGTTTTATTTATAATCATTAGTTAGTTATATTGTAAAATTCAGATAAAAATAATTTTCTTAAATTTTAAAACAATTTTTTTTTTAAGAAGTACTCCGCACTATAATTAGCACGAGTTAAATCCTATTTACGTTACATATACCACATATCTTTTTTTGGTGTTGTTGTTGTCTAAATAAAGATGAATAATAATAATAAGCCTTTTTACAACGCGAATAGATCTGATGATTTTAGCCGTGCAAATAATTTAGAAGCTTGAATAAAATTCTCTCACACATGATTTTGATTATGAACCATGATAGTGGAATTCAAGTCCAATCACAAGGTATCATAAAAACATTAGTGGGGGTTAAAATAATAATATTGCGAGAAGTTTGGACGTGAAAAGAAAATAAGTTTGCACAAAAAGACGAGCTTTTGGCATCCACCTATACACAACTTTTTAACTGGCGCAAACACAGACATGTTTTCAGAGAGAGAGAGACCCTGAGAAGCTGACCGGAGAAGACGAAGCAAGTTCAAATTTTGTTTGTGAGTTACTTCTTCTTCTTCCTCTTTTTTTACTCATCTCTCACATTCAACGCTTAATCTCTTCATCCTGATTTGCTCTCTGCTAAAGTTTCGATCTTCAATTTCCACGAGATCCATCCAGTACTAATTTTTTATACAATTCGCTTCGTGATTTTATAAGATCTGTATTTTCTCTTCGATTCGCGGATTTTCTCTGATGAATTTTTCTCCCATAGGAAGGGATTTAGGGGGGGGGGGGGGGGAAATGGATGGGAATTTTCCGCAAGGAGGTGTGGTTCGTGGTGGAGCTTCTTCGTACGGAGGATTCGATTTGCAAGGTTCTACGAGAGTTGTTCATCATCCAGATTCTATGAATCAGCATCGACACAACCCCAATTCTCGACCCCTTCACGAAGGTCTTCCCTTTACTATGGTTACGGGTCAAACCACCTGTGACCATCACAACATGTCAATGACTGAGCAGCATAAAGGTGAAAGAGAGAAGAACTCAGTGAGTGATGATGATGAACCAAGTTTCACAGAGGAAGGTGGTGATGGTCACAACGAGGCTAACAAATCCACCAAAGGATCTCCTTGGCAACGAGTGAAGTGGACAGATAAGATGGTTAAGTTGTTGATAACCGCTGTGTCTTATATAGGTGATGATTCGACTATGGATAGTGGTAGTAGAAGGAAGTTTGCGGTTTTGCAGAAGAAAGGGAAATGGAAATCGGTTTCTAAAGTTATGGCTGAGAGAGGCTATCATGTTTCGCCGCAGCAATGCGAGGATAAGTTCAATGATTTGAATAAACGGTATAAGAAGCTTAACGATATGCTTGGTAGGGGAACTTCTTGTCAGGTTGTTGAGAATCCTGCGCTTTTGGATTCGATTGGTTACTTGAATGATAAAGAGAAGGATGATGTTCGGAAAATCATGAGTTCCAAACATCTTTTCTACGAAGAGATGTGTTCGTACCACAATGGGAACAGGTTGCATTTGCCTCATGACCTTGCTTTGCAGCGTTCGCTACAGTTGGCGCTTAGAAACAGAGATGATCATGATAACGATGATTCTAGGAAACACCAAATGGAGGATGTTGATGATGAGGACCATGATGGGGAAGGTGATGAGCACGATGAGTATGAGGAGCAGCATTTTTCACATGGGGATTGTAGAGGAGTACATTACGGAGGTGGTGGTCCTTTGAAGAAGATAAGACAAAGCCAGAGCCATGAAGATGCCGACCATCCGAATCAAGTGAATTCTCTGGAATGCAATAGAGGCTCTATACCTCAAATGCCTTTTCCTCAAGCTGATGTGAATCAAGGTGGGGCAGAGAGTGGGAGAGCAGCTTTGACGCAGAAGCAGTGGATTGAGTCTAGGACTCTACAGTTAGAAGAGCAGAAGTTTCAGATCCAAGTTGAATTGCTGGAATTAGAGAAACAGAGATTCAGGTGGCAGAGGTTTAGTAAGAAAAGGGATCAAGAACTGGAGAGAATGAGGATGGAGAATGAAAGGATGAAACTTGAGAATGATCGGATGGGGTTGGAGTTGAAACAAAGGGAATTGGGTGCTGAATTGTAAACAGAAATGGCTTTACTTCCCTTGATTGGTATATATAGCTTCGCGAACTAAGACTCATTTTCTGCTCTTGTAAGCTTGCTTTGATTGAAATGATCTCGAGACACCAAATGTGAGAGATCATTGTGGTTTCGTTAGTCATGATGGTTGAGAATGTAGTGATAGAGGATTGGTTGATATAAGCAAGCTCTCTTAGGTTTGCTTTAACTTAGCATCTCAGTCACTTTTTCATAGTAACCTTAAGGCTTGAAGTTATCAACTGGTTAAGGTTATTTTCATCATTCTGGTGTATTATTCTTGACGTTCTTAAATCCATTTTTCGGGTTGTAACAAATGTGTCTCTCTTTTTGTTTCTTGTTTCTAATTTCCAAATCCAGGATCGTTCAATTCAAATCTGTCTCCGTTGGTAATTTATCCAAAAGCCAGTATAAAGATGTTTCTAACTAAAAGGCCTGTTGTGGTCAATATCATGCTTGCTTCTCTTTTCTCTTTTTTTTTTTTTTTTTTTTTTTATGTTTTCTCCCTTTTTTGGCTGTAAGTGATGAGAATAATTCTTTAAAGATTTTTCTGTGTATACTTAATAGTTTACTAACAATTAATAACTATTGTAACTCAAGTTGAAACAAACTCCACTTTCTAGTCTGCAGGTTTCTGTTATGTGTGTGTGCTTGTAAAACGTCTTTGGCTCACTGCTTCATAATCATAGACCTGTGAAAGTAGAACCTTTAGAAATGTTCATTTCGTAGCATAATTAGCGATGACGCAAGGAAGGGAAGTCTAGTCTATGGCTTGGAGAGAAGATCACCACTTGTGCTGAGGAATAAAGTCACTGAGGTGGCATGAGCAGCTGCTGTCTTAACTAACTTGAGGTATCAGTCAACCACTTTTAGCTGATTGTGGCGAAACCAATGAACCACAGAATCCAGCTGAGCTGAGTTAGTCCGACCCTTCCAAGGTAGGAAAAGACATGCTCGACATGGATTTCATGTATCCCACTCTCTGCATTTCAAGCTTTCACTGTCTCTGTGAGCGGGTCCGGCACCAAACTGGCTTGCAAACACTCGAATCAGCAACTAAAGTAAAAACCAAAAACAAACAAATGCTAGTCTCCAGCAGCACCCTTGTATAAAGTCATGTTCCTCTTCCTGTGATGGAATCTTTATGCTTCAAGGATTCTTGTATCGTGTTGTGTCTTCCCCTAGAATCTTTGTTAGATTGATACTTGTCAGTTCAACAATTCGGTTGGTTTCACTCAAAACATAGAATGCAATATATGTCATAATGGGTACAAGAATCAAAAGAAAACAGAGCATACCGTTCAATTAATAATGTAAGAAAAGAGGTAATTCTGACAGAGACTCAAGTTAACGAAAGCTCAAATGGTTATTTTTGTTTTCTTGTTGTCATTGTCAAATGGGTTTTTCTATTCTATAATATCTAAAGCATGTCGTCAGAAACTTACCTTTTCTTCCCATTTGAAGATTCATTGCAACCACCAATCCTTATGGTCTTTGAGTCCTTCAAAAATAATACTAATAAAATTTGAACTGTTAGATGGAAACGTAGGCGTTCGGATACTATATGGTATACTTCAACGCCCTCTTGTATTACACACTGACATCGTCTTCACTTGACCGACATTAAAGTAGAAAATGTCTTGGCTGTGTAATTGGACGATGGATTATAGTATTGTAGATTTGGGAAACAAAGTACAGGGAAAAATGGGAATTGGTCTGCGCAGAAGGTAAACGGATCATTTGAAGAGCCTCACCTTTATTCCGTATAAGAATGCTCAGAGGAATGAGAGAAAACTCAAAGAGGAACAAGTTTGGAGAGAAAGAAATAGAGAAGATGAAGGTGCATGGTTTGTTCTTGGTGGCTATTTTATGCCTTTCTTACACGCAGCTGGTCAAGGGGCAAAGTTAAACTCGAGTTCCCATTTGGCCTTTCTTCAGGTTGTTACCGTCATCAAGATCCTAGTTTCAAACTCACTTGTGAGAAAGAGAAGCTATTCTTTAATGGCCTTGAAGTGATCAGCATTTCTAACAGCAGCCAGCTACGCGTCCTGATTCCAGTATCCTACGTTTGCCAAGGAAATGTAAGTTCAGCCGAATTCGGCAAGCAAAGGCAGCTGGGAAATCCAACTCTCTCCAAAAACAACATACTTACTGCAGTAGGCTGTGACTCGGTCGCGTTTCTGGCAACTGCTGCTGGAACTCGAAGAACTTCAGTTGGATGCGTATCAGTATGTGATGATCCTCCCCTAGTAACAGATAGCGAATGTAGTGGTGCAGGTTGCTGCCAGAGCCCCGTCCCTGCATGGAGCAATATTTTCATAGTCAGATCAAATCGCGTTACCTACACTTCTGTGCGTCCTTCTAGTAGTCCTTGCATCAACGCCTTTCTCGTTGAAAATGGCATGTTTAAGTTCAATGGTGTGGAAAATGTTACGAATCTGCAGAATGCGAGTTTTCCTGTGGTATTAGATTGGTCTATTATAGGAGAGACATGTGAGACAAGAATATGCGGTGGAAAGGGGTACATCTGCAAATGTAAGAATGGGTTTGATGGGAATCCATACCTTAAAAACGGTTGCCAAGGTACTTCAACTTGATTTCGTTTTCTTTTGAGTAATTATTAATTGTTTTCCTCATAGATTTCTTGTTGCATCTTACGGGCTTTTTCCTTGTGCCAGACATCAATGAGTGTACTACTACCAATATTATCCACAAACATAACTGTTCGGATCCCAAAACCTGTAGAAACAGGGTTGGGACAACTCCATAGTTGCTATAAAGAAAGCTCGGCTTGGAGACAGTAGCCAAGTAGAGCAGTTCATCAACGAAGTGCTCGTGCTTTCACAAATCAACCATAGGAACGTGGTCAAGCTCTTGGGCTGCTGTCTAGAGACTGAAGTTCCCTTGTTGGTCTATGAGTTCATTACCAGTGGCACCCTATTCGATCACTTGCACGGTTCCATGTTTGATTCTTCTCTTACATGGGAACACCGCCTGAGAATAGCCGTGGAAATTGCTGGAACTCTGGCATATCTTCACTCCTCTGCTTCCATTCCAATCATCCACCGCGATGTCAAGACTGCTAACATTCTGCTGGATGAAAACCTAACTGCAAAAGTAGCTGACTTTGGGGCCTCAAGGCTTATACCGATGGACAAAGAGCAGCTCACAACTATGGTGCAAGGCACTCTAGGCTACTTAGACCCAGAATACTACAACACAGGGTTGTTGAACGAAAAGAGCGATGTTTATAGCTTTGGGGTAGTCCTCATGGAGCTGCTCTCAGGTCAAAAGGCATTGTGCTTTGAAAGGCCACAGTACTCAAAACATCTGGTCAGTTACTTTGCTTCTGCCACAAAAGAGAATAGGTTGCACGAGGTTATTGATGAGCAAGTGATGAACGAGGATAATCAGAGGGAGATCCAGGAAGCGGCCAGAGTTGCAGTTGAGTGTACAAGAGTGACCGGAGAGGAAAGGCCAAGGATGAAGGAAGTAGCTGCAGTGCTTGAGGGCTTGAGAGCCACAAAAACCAAACATCAGTGGTCGGATCAGTATCCTGGGCCAAAGGAGTTTGAACACTTGCTCGGTGTTGAAATCTTATCAGCAGAAGGAGAAACTAGTAGCACTGGCTATGACAGTATCAAGAATGTAGCAATACTGGACATTAAAGGTGGTCGCTGATATTTGTCAGTCCAGTTCTGACAAAATCACAGGTATGTCTTTTGTTTGTGAAATAATAAAGTCATTTCTATATCACTTCTGGCCTCCTAAACATTTTTTAAAAACAGTGTATGAAGCATGGCATTCAAGAACTAAAAGGTGGTTTTAATTTAAATTCTTATCTCCTTTGTTTTCTCCTCCAAAACATGTAAAAAACAGTGTCTGAAGCATGTCATTCAAGAACTAAAAGGTGGTTTTATATCATCAATCATTTTTTGTATATAATCCCCCTTGATTGGTATGCTACACTTCGTACCCGATTTAGTATTTGAAAATTTATAATTCTTGCTCAAAAAATCAAGAATTCATGAATCTCAATATCTTTTATGAATTTTAAAAAAAAAACAACAACTCAAAGAAGAAACTCTAGAATCTAAAGAAAACAGAGCTCAGAAACCTGATTGACTTTCAGCATTTGGTCGAGTTAAGCATCGATTCTTATTGTCTAAAGAGACATAACCCTCAATTCATGAGCATGATTCGTGTTGTCACGCTGCTTAGGTCTTTGTTCAAACCAATCAGAAACGCCAAAAGCTTATCCTTCTCTCACTCGCAACTTTCGCCCATTTTGCAATCTCGCACCGCAAACCTCCGTACACATACTCCGGCACAGTATTAAACTCCTAGAATATCAGGTCATCGAGTGTGGGAAAAAATGGTCATTTTAATTCCCCAAATATTTACAATTGGCAGATTTATTATAGGCCTATTGAATGCACAATTTAAATTAATGTTGACTTAGTAAATTTAGCTTTGAAAAAAGTCAAAGTTAACTTAAAATACCGAGATGTTAGCGTTGATTTTTTATGAGTTCAATTTTGCGAACTCAACAACTTGAGGAATTAATTTCCCAATATAAAAGTTGGAGAATTAATCTGCAAAATTACAAAACTTTAAAAATTAAATTGTCTTAATTTAAAAAATATACACATAATTGTTAAAGTTTAGTTCTAATATATTTTATAAACAATTGATTGCGATACGCAATGCGCACGGTGTGGAGCGGAGAATAAAACGATAAATCATGTTCTTTTTTTAATGTCTCCCGGCGTTACAAACATGGACATTCTCTCAGATACTATCGGCCCCAAGGGTATTCCCAATGTCTTCGGTCTTCTCTAACTTTTATCATTTCTTTTGGAGACTTCCAAATGATAGTGGGAATACAAATTTCCCTTGGATTGCGTAGTATATTTGGAAAGCGCGGAATGATAAGATCTACTCAAATGTGGATAGAAATCCACAAGAAATATTGAGGATTGCGAAAACTGATGCAATAACTTGGGAATCGGCACAACATAGCGATCCAGCCTTGGATTCTCAAAAAAATTGCCCTATTCCGGTGATGGCTCAACACGTTGGTTACGGTGTAGGAAAATGTTAAGGAAACTGACAAGTTTTCTAGACTAGGATGTCACTTTTTTTAGGAGGGCGTTGAATGAGTCATAATGGGTGCAAGAAATCTGCGAAATGACTAGGATGCCATTTATTTAAACTCAGTACCTCCGGTTTGGTTTACTGAATCAATATAGGTACTTGGGTTGTTGACAAAAAAAAACAATTGATAAAAATGTTTTTTTTACATGACCCAAAAAATGATAAGTAGAGTTTTAGTACGTAATTTAACAAACATATATATATTTTAATTTTGTATAGCTCTTAGATGGTTAATAATGTGACACAAACCAATTTTTTTTATTGGAAAATAATTCGTTAAAGAAAAACATGAACTTTAAATTTATGGTGTAAAAACTATTAATCTAAAATAAAAAATGTGGCCCATAGAAAAATTGAAAAAATCAGTGGTCCTAGCCGATGGTATATCTCGTCTTCCCTACGGATCGGACCTGACTATATACATTTATAAACGTATGGTGGCAAGATCCAATAAATTTAGACATCCACGCATGATCAATGGAGAATCAACTAAGACTACTTTATTAATAACGTAAAATACAAAAAAAAAATATTTTTCGGTAACTATAAAAACATGCTATATTTTTGAAATGATAATTTAATTCCTCAAATTTTGCAATTTTGCAGATTAATTCTTCAACTTTTAAGTTTGCAAATTAATTCCTCAAAATTACGTTGACTTCGCAAAATTGGACTCATAAAAGTCAACGTTAACGTCTCCGTTTTTTAGTTAAAATTGACTTTTCTCATATCTAAATTTATAAAGTCAACGTTAAATTGAGGATTTAAATTGCGCACTCAATAGTTGGAGAATAAATCTATCAATTACAAATATTTGGGAAATTAAATGAGTATTTTCCCACCGAGTCAATATCATACTCCAGAGAAGCTCGTAAATCCTTTAAATGGACACTCGAATTAGGGGTTCAGACATGACGGAAAAGACGATAATTTAATGGGGTTTTCTTTTTTTAATTGTGAAATGGTTTTCTATTCAACAATAATATCTTAAACATATAGTCTAAATCTTTACCACTTCTTCACATTTGAATATTCTTTGCAACCACCAGCCGTAGCCATCTTTGAATACTACCAAAAATAAGAGTCATTGTTAAACCGAAGCAAACGTAGACGTTGGGATATTTTATGGGTGTATGAAGCGTACTTGAACGTCTTCTTGAGTTACATTGACATGGTCTTCTTTGTGTAGCTGGATTGGAACGAGAATGAGTAAAAAGAACATCTCAAGACTTCGGATTCATTTCCTATATAATAGAAAAAGCCTCAAGGAGATGAGAGAAAACTCACAAAGTTAGAGAAAGAAAGGTAGAACATGACGGTGCAGGGTCTGTTCATGGTGGCTATTTTCTCTCTTGCTTATACTCAGCTGATCAAAGGGAAATCTTTGCCCGATTGCCTAAAAACATGTGGCAACGTTACACTCGAGTACCCTTTTGGCACTTCTCCCGATTGTTACTATGCCGAAGATCCTAGTTTCAATCTCACCTGTAACGAGGAAGGGAAGCTAATCTTTGGCAGAAACATTGAAGTCATCGACATTTCTCACAAGGGCCAGCTGCGTGTCAAGTTTAATAGGTCCTACACTTGCTACAACAACACAGGAGATTTAAGTGGTGAACTTTACTTCAATTATACGCTGGGTAATTTATCTCTTTCCACCAACAACAAGTTTACTTTAGTAGGCTGTAACGCTTACGCACTTTTGACCACTTTCGGAAACCAAGGTTACTCTACTGGATGCATGTCATTATGCGATTCTCTCCCAGCACCAGATAGAACATGTAACGGTGAAGGTTGCTGCACGACAGACGTCTCTATCCCTTTGGATAAGCTAAAATTCAGAACTCGCTCAGCTCGCTTCAATAACATGACTTCTGTGTATGACTTTAATCAGTGCACCTACGCCTTTCTTGTTGAAGATGGTAAATTTAACTTCAGCTCTAAAGAAGATCTTTGGAATCTGCGGAGTGTCACCGAGTTCCCTGTGGTACTAGATTGGTCTATTGGAAAACAGACATGCGAGCAAGTTGGAAGCAGAAAAATATGCGGGAAGAACACCGAATGTTTCAATTCTACTCGTGGAACCGGGTATAACTGTACATGTACAGAAGGTTTTGAGGGGAATCCCTACCTTCCAGACGGTTGCCAAGGTACTTTAAATTAGAGCTGTCAAGCGGGTCCAACCCGGCCCGGTAGACCCGCCCCGTGCGGATTACATATTTTTTTCGACCCGCATCAACCCGTCCCGCTTGATTCATTAACAAAAACTACTCGACCTGCACCCGCCCCGCTTAAACACGCGGGTACCCGCAGGTAAACCGCAAATATTTAAAAAAAAAAAATTAGTAAAAAAATAAATTTAATAAAATAAGTTTAATAAAATAAATTTCACATGAAAAAAACATAAATACACAATTTTCTGAAAAAATAAACAAAATAATTAATTAATTTATATATATTACAAAACAAATCAGTTAACAAAAAAATAATATATATATATATATTACAAAATATTTCAACATTTTAATAGTATTTAGTAAATAAATTTTTTTTAATTGCGGGTAACCCGGGAGACCCGCAGAAAAAAAATACTGACCCGCACCCGCTCCGCATTTGAAAATACTCGACTCGCACCCGCCCCGCTTTTCGGCATTTTGAAAATTCTCGACCCGCACCCGCCCCGCGGCGGGTCAAAACCCGCGGGACCAAGGTACTTCAAATTAGAGTTGTCAAGCGGGTCCAACCCGGCCCGCTAGATCCGTCCCGTGCAGATTACATGTTTTTTTCGACCCGCCCTGCTTGACTCATTAACAAAAATTACTCTACCCGCACCCGCCCCGCTTAAACCCGCGGGTAACCCGCAAATATTTGTTTTTTAAAAAATTAGTAAAAAAAATAAATTTAATAAAATAAGTTTAATAAAATAAATTTCACATGAAAAAACATAATTACACAATTTTCTACAAAAAATAAACAAAATAATTAATTAATTTATATATATTACAAAACAAATCAGTTAACAAATATATATATATATATATATAAAATATATATATATATATATTACAAAATATTTCAACATTTTAATAGTATTTAGTAAATAATTTTTTTTTTATTGCTGGTAACCCGGGGGAAAAAAATACCTACCCGCACCTACTCCGCTTTTTGGCATTTTAAAAATTCTCGAGCCGCATCCACCCCGCAGCGGGTCAGAACCCGCGGTCAAATTGACAGCCCTACTTCAAATTGTCTTCTTTTTCTTTTCTTTCTTCTAAGTGTTAATTGTTTTCCTCATACATTTCTTGTTGCGCCGCCAGATATCGATGAATGTACTGATACTATCCACATACATAATTGTTCGGATCTCAGCACCTGTGAAAACACGCCTGGAAGCTTTCATTGTAACTGCACATCCGATTACGACTTAAATACCACTACTAATACGTGCGTGCCAAAAGACAGGCCTGAATACTTTGAATGGACTCGAATTTTTCTTGGTAATCTCTCTTCCACTCATTTTGGATTCTATGTTTCCTGAAACAGCTCAGCTCTATTCTTTTTTCTGTGATGTGATCAGGAACAACCATCGGTTTCTTAGCCATCCTGCTTGCCGTTAGCTGTATACAACAGAGGATGAAGCACCGGAAGGACACCAAACTCCGACAACAATTCTTCGAGCAAAACGGCGGTGGAATGTTGATACAGAGGCTCTCAGGAGCAGGGCCATCAAATGTTGATGTCAAAATATTTACTGAGGAAGGCATGAAGAAAGCAACTAATGGTTATGATGACAGCAGAATCCTGGGCCAGGGAGGCCAAGGAACAGTCTACAAAGGAATATTGCCGGACAACTCCATAGTTGCTATAAAGAAGGCTCGGCTTGGAGACAGAAGCCAAGTAGAGCAGTTCATCAATGAAGTACTTGTGCTTTCACAAATTAACCATAGGAACGTGGTAAAGCTCTTGGGTTGCTGTCTAGAGACTGAAGTTCCCTTGTTGGTCTATGAGTTCATTACCAGTGGCACCCTTTTCGATCACTTGCACGGTTTCATGTTTGATTCTTCTCTTACATGGGAACACCGCCTGAGGATAGCGATAGAAGTTGCTGGGACTCTGGCATATCTTCACTCTTCTGCTTCTATTCCAATCATCCACCGCGATGTCAAGACTGCTAACATTCTCCTGGATGACAACTTAACTGCAAAAGTAGCCGACTTTGGTGCTTCAAGGCTGATACCGATGGATAAAGAGGAGCTCACAACTATGGTGCAAGGAACTCTGGGCTACTTAGACCCAGAATACTACAACACGGGGTTGCTAAACGAAAAGAGCGATGTTTATAGCTTCGGGGTAGTCCTCATGGAACTGCTTTCAGGTCAAAAGGCATTGTGCTTTGAAAGGCCACAGTACTCAAAACATCTGGTCAGTTACTTTGCTTCTGCCACAAAAGAGAATAGGTTGCACGAGGTTATTGA
Organism: Eutrema japonicum; assembly: GCA_030161315.1. Lineage (NCBI taxonomy): Eukaryota > Viridiplantae > Streptophyta > Magnoliopsida > Brassicales > Brassicaceae > Eutrema > Eutrema japonicum. The sequence goes on from BSQW01000001.1 coordinate 11,393,003, forward strand.
TGGGCAAGTGATGAACGACGATAATCAGAGGGAGATCCAGGAAGCGGCCAGAGTTGCTGTTGAATGTACAAAATTGACGGGAGAGGAGAGGCCAAGGATGAAGGAAGTAGCTGCAGTGCTTGAGGGCTTGAGAGCCACAAAAACCAAACATCAGTGGTCGGATCAGTATCCTGAGCCAAAGGAGTTTGAACACTTGCTCGGTGTTGAAATCTTATCAGCACAAGGAGAAACCAGTAGCATTGGCTATGACAGCATCAAGAATGTAGCAAGGTTGGACATTGAAGCTGGCCGCTGATATTTCTCAGTCCACCGCTCACTAAATGCTTTGACAGTTGGCCACATTTTGTTTGTTTTAATTTGAAGTCTTATCTCCTTTGTTTTCTCCTCCAAAACATGTAAAAAACAGTGTATGAAACATGGCATTCAAGAACTGTCAAGTGGTTTTAGTATTTGAAAATTTAGTATTCTTGCTAAAAAAATCAAGAATACATGAATCTGAATCTTCCATGAATTTCTGATGTATCGTTATGGTAAAAAGGAAAAGAGAAAACAACTCAAAGAAGAACTCTAGAATCTAAAGAAAACAGAGCTCAGAAACCTGATTGACTTTTCAGCATCGATTACGAACACATAGACCAAGAGCATAGCTGATTTTTCCTTAAAAATTCAGGATAAAATCGTCACTTCATCTCCAAAATACATCTCCAAAATAAGATGAGAGAAAACTCAATCCAGCTACACAAACAAGACCATTTCCAAGACTTGAAGTTTATCTCCTATAAGAAACTAACGGCAAGAAGATGAGAGAAAACTCAAAAAAGTAAGAAAAAAAAGGAGAGAAAATGAACAAGGTGAAGGATCTGTTCTTTGTGGCAATCTTCTCACTTGCATATACTCAGATGATCAAAGGGAAATCTTTGCCCGGTTGCACAGATAGATGTGGTAACGCCACAATCGAGTACCCTTTTGGAATTTCTCCCGGTTGCTACTATGCCGAAGATCCTAGTTTCAATCTCACCTGTGACGAAACAAATAAGCTCATCTTTGGCGGCAATGAAGTGATCAACATCTCTCACAGCGGCGAGCTACGCGTCTTGAATACCAGATCCTACGTTTGCTACAACAGTCAAGGAGAACAGATTGGCCGCGTAAACCGGTGGTCGAGACTCGGAAATTTAACATTCTCCGACAAGAACAGGTTTACTGCAGTCGGCTGTAACACTTACGCGTTTCTCAACACTAACGGAGTTGGGAATTACTCAACTGGATGCATGTCAACATGCAATTCTCCAAGGGCGACAAATGGATCATGTTCTGGTGGAGGTTGCTGCCAGACTTCTGTCCCTAGAGGGAGCAATTACTTCAGAGTCAGCCCGTATAGCTTTTCCAACCATACTTCTGTGCATAGCTTCAACCCTTGCAGCTACGCCTTTCTAGTCGAAGACGGAATGTTTAACTTCAGTTCTTCACAAGACCTTATGAATCTCCGGAATATCACGAGGTTCCCTGTGGTGCTGGATTGGTCTATTGGTAAACAGTCATGCGAGCAAGCTGGAAGCGCAAGCATATGCCGTGGGAACAGCGTGTGTTCCGATTCTGTTCGTGGAACCGGATATATCTGCAAATGTAATAAAGGGTTTGATGGGAATCCATACCTTTCAAACGAAAACGGTTGCCAAGGTACTTCAGATTGTTTTTCTTTTGCCTTCTTTCTTCTTTTGAGAGTTCATTGTTTTCCTGATACATTTTTCTTGTTGCATCTTGCGCTCTTTTTGGTTGTGCCAGACATCAATGAGTGTACTACTAATAGTACTATCCATAGACATAACTGTTCAGATTCCAGCACCTGTGAAAACACCATGGGACACTTCCTTTGTAATTGCCCATCTGGTTACAACTTGAATTCCACGACCAATAGCTGCAATCGTAAAGACAGGCCTGAATACTATGGATGGACTCAAATTTTTCTTGGTAAGCTCCTCTCACTTATTCTGGATTCTTTCTTTTCTGAAAATAAAAAAAAACTCACTCTGATCATCTATGTGTGATGTGACCAGGAACCACCATCGGCTTCTTGGTCCTCCTGCTTGTCATTAGCTGTATACAACAGAGAATGAAGCACCGGAAGAACACCGAGCTCCGACAACAATTCTTCGAGCAAAACGGCGGCCGCATGTTGATACAGAGACTCTCAGGAGCAGGGTCATCAAACGTTGATGTCAAAATCTTTTCTGAGGAAGGCATGAAGGAAGCAACCAATGGTTATGACGAAAGCAGAATCCTGGGCCAGGGCGGCCAAGGAACAGTTTACAAAGGGATATTGCCAGACAACTCTATAGTTGCTATAAAGAAGGCTCGTCTTGGAGACCGTAGCCAAGTAGAGCAGTTCATCAACGAAGTGCTCGTACTTTCACAAATCAACCATAGAAACGTGGTCAAACTCTTGGGCTGCTGTCTAGAGACTGAAGTTCCCTTGTTGGTCTATGAGTTCATTACCAGTGGCTCCCTTTTTGATCACTTGCACGGTTCCTTGTTTGATTCTTCTCTTACATGGGAACACCGACTGAGAATAGCCGTGGAAATTGCTGGAACTCTGGCATATCTTCACTCCTCTGCTTCTATTCCAATCATCCACCGCGATGTCAAGACTGCTAATATTCTCCTGGATGAAAACTTAACTGCTAAAGTAGCCGACTTTGGTGCTTCAAGGCTTATACCGATGGACAAAGAGCAGCTCACAACTATGGTGCAAGGCACTCTAGGCTACTTAGACCCAGAATACTACAACACGGGGCTGCTAAACGAAAAGAGCGATGTTTACAGCTTCGGGGTAGTCCTCATGGAACTGCTGTCAGGTCAAAAGGCATTGTGCTTTGAAAGGCCACAGCAGTCAAAACATCTGGTGAGTTACTTTGCTTGTGCCAGGAAAGAGAACAGGTTGCATGAGATTATCGATGAGCAAGTAATGAACGAGTATAATCAGAGGGAGATCCAGGAAGCGGCCAGAGTTGCAGTTGAGTGTACAAGAGTGACGGGAGAGGAAAGGCCAAGGATGAAGGAAGTAGCTGCAGTGCTTGAGGGCTTGAGAGCCACAAAAACCAAACATCAGTGGTCGGATCAGTATCCTGAGCCAAAGGAGTTTGAACACTTGCTTGGTTTTGAAATCTTATCAGCAGAAGGCGAAACCAGTAGCACTGGCTATGACAGCATCACGAATGTATCAAGGTTAGACATCAAATCTGGGCGCTGATACTATCAGCCCAAGTCTGATAAAATCACATGTATATATTTTGTTTATAAAGAAAGAAAGCCATTTCGTATTTGCTTCACTCTTCTTTGTCCTCCTAAACAGAGTATCAAAACATCACATTCAATTTAAGTTTGAGAGATCCTTGTAGAGATCATAAGTTATTAAACAGAAACTTGAGAAAATTAAACAACTCAAGAAGAAGAAGAAGAAACACTAGAATTAAAACAAAGGTATGAATCATCGACCTAAATCTCTTCATCGCCTGGATTCTGCTTGCTCAACCAGAGCGTACGCCTTGTAAAGAGACGGAGGAGGATCCATGATCATGATTTGCGTTTTCACATAGCTTAGGCCATTGTTCAAACCCATCAGAAACGCGTAAAGCTTCTCCTTCTCTCTAGCATCGTGGGCTCGTTTCGCGGTGTCGCACTGGCAACCGCCGCAATCACAGTTCGGCACGGGATCACACTCGGACAACTCCATCCAAGCTTTTCTCAGTCTCCCAAAGTATTTAGCCAAAGAGTCACCATCTTGCCTCATCATCGCGATTCTCCGACGAACCTGGTAGATCTTCAAATCGACGCATGGAATGAATATCCGTCGGAGATCTTCCCACATCTTATGCGCCGTTTGCGCGAACACCACAGAGTTTATAAGCTTCTCCGTCATCGAATTCGTCAGCCAACACTTAACCGTCGAGTCGCATTGTTCCCATGGATGATAGAACGGCGAGGAAGGTTCCGGCTTCTCGAGGGTACCGTCGATGAATCCGATTTTGTTCGCGAGTCGAAGGAAATTGAGAAAACGAAGTTTCCAGATGACGTAGTTGTCTTCGGCCTCGCTGAGTTTAGGGATAGAGAAATTTCCGGGTTGCATTTCTGAGTGGAGATAATAGGGAGATTTGGGGTCGAGTGTGGGAGATAGGCTCATGCTTTCCGCCATTGTCACTGCTCTCTTGAGGTTTTTTTTTGCTTCTGGTTCTATTTTTAGGGATTCTGCGTTTTATACCTTTCGATTTCGATTTTTTTAATTGGGCTTAAATAGGCCTTTGATTTCTCCTACTGAGCCCAAAGATCATCCGGCCTCACAGTTGCTGTTAGTTTACTAAACTGTTAATAAAAAAATGTAAATTTGCGGGGTAATATGAAGAAAACAAGAAAGGACAGAGGCTAAGTTGAACATTTATGGTTAATAAAACCATGTTCAGAATTCCCCTTAATTGATATGCTAACCAGTAACTGATTCGGTACTACAAAATTTAGAGTTCATGAATCTTTAGAAGAAGAAAAAAAACAATTCAAGAAAAAACACTAGAATTTAACTGTTTAAACGAAAGGATACGTTTAGAGTTATATATATTGTCTTTGCCATCTAGCCGCGCAATTTTTTAAACAATTGCGTGAACCCGGATGTGAGACCTCCTGGAGATTAGTCTGGGCCCAAAGAATTTAGGATCACTCCAAGATTTAACCAAAAAATATATAATAATAATAATAATATTGGTATTAATCTTCGAGTTAATGACTCAAAATATCTAAATGTGATATATCATAATGGGAAAAAACATCAAAGGAAATCAGAGAAGTAATTTGCTTCTAGAATTTCTTAAGCAATTTCTTAAATCTTGACCTTTCCTTCACAATAATTTGAAGAATCCTTGCAACTCATTTTCTAACCACATACATCGCATCGTGGTCTGTCAGTCTGTGTACCCTACAAAGAAATTAAAATGAAAAAGACAGATGTTTGGATATTAAGTGGGAAGACTTAAACATCACCCTTCCTTGCATTACATTGACTTGGTCTGGTCGACTGGTCTCCGTAGTTAAATAAGAGTATATCAGACGTCAAGTGAACATCTCAAAAGTGGAGTTTAGAGAAAATTCAATAGAGAAACAAATTGAGAGAGAAGTAAAAAAAGTGAGAGAAAAACAGAAGAAGGTGATGAATGTGCATGGTCTGATCTTGGTGGCTATTTTCTTCTACCTTGCATATACGCAGCTGGTCAAGGGGCAACCTCGCAAGGATTGCCAAACTAGTTGTGGCAACGTCACAATTGAGTACCCTTTCGGCATTTCTCCAGGTTGTTACTATCCCGGAAATACTTTCAAACTCACATGTAATGAGACAGAGAAGCTACTCTTTGGCAACATGGAAGTAATCAACATTTCTCACAGCGGCGAGCTGCGCATCCTGTTGCCTAAATCCTACTCTTGCTACAACGGAACAAATATTTCTGAGGGCCTTTCCTACGAGATTACGCTGCTTGATTTAAGTCTTTCCAACAAGAACAGTTTTACTGCAGTAGGTTGTAACACTTACGCGTTCATGACGGCTATTGATACTCGAAATTACTCAACCGGATGCTTGTCGTTATGCGATTCTCCTCCAGAGGAAGACGGGCTGTGTTCTGGTGAAGGCTGCTGCCACACCTCCGTCCCTAAGGGGAGCAACCATTTCAAAATCACATCATATCGCTTTACAAACAAGACGTCTATTAATGACTTTAATCCTTGCTTCTACGCCTTTCTCGTTGAAGATCGTAAGTTTAACTTCAGTTCTAAAGAAGATCTTTGGAATCTGCGGAATGTCATCGCGTTCCCTGTGGTACTAGATTGGTCTATTGGAAAACAGACATGCCAGCAACTTGGAAGCAGAAGCATATGCGGTGAGAACACCGAATGTTTCAATTCTACTACTCGTGGAAAGGGTTATAACTGCAAATGTATACAAGGTTTTGATGGGAATCCATACCTACCAGACGGTTGCCAAGGTACTTCATGTTACTTTCTTTTTCTTTCTTCTTTCTTCTTTTGAGTGTTGATTGTTTTCCTCATACATTTTCTTGCGCTCTCTTTCCTTGGACCAGACATTGATGAGTGTACTACTACTAGTAGTAGTATCCATAAACATAATTGTTCGGATCCCAAAACCTGTGTAAACACGAAGGGAAGCTTCCGTTGTAAGTGCCCATCTGGTTACCGCTTAAATACCACCACTATGAGCTGCAAGCGTAAAGACATTGGATGGGCTATAATTCTTCTTGGTAAGAGCTTCCCTCACTGTTTCTGGACTTATTGTTTCCCCAGATCAACTCACTCTAATCATCTTTGTGTGTCTATAATGTGTGTGATCAGGAACTACCATCGGCTTCCTGGTCATCCTTCTTGGCGTTAGCTTTATAAAACAGAAAATGAAGCACCAGAAGTACACTGAACTCCGACAAAAATTCTTCGAGCAAAACGGCGGCGGCATGTTGATACAGCGAGTCTCAGGAGCAGGGCCATCAGGTGTTGATGTCAAGATCTTTACTGAGGAAGGCATGAAGGAAGCAACTCATTCTTATGACGAGAGCAATATCCTGGGTCAGGGAGGCCAAGGAACAGTCTACAAAGGGATATTGCCGGACAACTCCATAGTTGCTATAAAGAAAGCTCGGCTTGGAGACAGTAGCCAAGTAGAGCAGTTCATCAATGAAGTGCTAGTGCTTTCACAAATTAACCACAGGAACGTGGTCAAGCTCTTGGGATGCTGTCTGGAGACAGAAATTCCCTTGTTGGTCTATGAGTTTGTAACTAATGGCACCCTTTTCGATCACTTGCACGGTTCCATGGTTGGTTTTTCTCTTACATGGGAACACCGCCTGAGGATAGCGATAGAAGTCGCTGGAACTCTTGCATATCTTCACTCCTCTGTTTCTATTCCAATAATCCACCGCGATGTCAAGACTGCAAACATTCTGTTAGATGACAACTTAACTGCAAAAGTAGCTGACTTTGGTGCTTCAAGGCTGATACCGATGGATAAAGAGGAGCTCGCAACTATGGTGCAAGGCACTCTAGGCTACTTAGACCCAGAATACTACAACACGGGGTTGCTGAACGAAAAGAGCGATGTTTATAGCTTTGGGGTAGTCCTCATGGAACTGATCTCGGGTCAAAAGGCATTGTGCTTTGAAAGGACACAGACCTCAAAACATTTGGTGAGTTACTTTGCTTCTGCCACAAAAGAGAACAGGTTGCATGAGATTATTGACGGCCAAGTGATGAACGAGGATAATCAGAGGGAGATCCAGGAAGCTGCAAGAATTTCTCTCGAGTGTACAAGACTGATGGGAGAGGAAAGGCCAAGGATGAAAGAAGTAGCTGCAGAGCTTGAGGGCTTGAGAGCCACAAAAACCAAACATCAGTGGTCGGATCAGTATCATGAGCAAGCGGAGATCGAGCAGTTTCTCGGTGTTGAAATCTTATCAGCACAAGGCGAAACCAGTAGCACTGGCTATGACAGCATCAAGAATGTAGCAATATTGGACACTGAAGCTGGCCGCTGATATTTTTCAGTCCAGCTCGAACAAAATCACATGTATGTCTGTTTGTTAAATAATCAAGTCATTTCAATATCGCTTCTCTCCCTAAACATTTTAAAACCAGAGTATCAAACATGACGTTTAAGAACATTTATGCTTCTAGAGATTCATGTAGATCATCAATAATCATGTTAATAATTCCCCTGAATTTGTATATGCTAACCGGTAGCCGATCTAGTATTAGAAAGTTTAGAGATCTTGTTCGAAGTTTCCCTTCATGAATCTGATTCCTTCCCGACATTGAGAAAGAGATACCACTATGGTTACAAAAAACAACTAGAGAAGAAACACAAGGATTTAAAGAAAGCATGAAAAGAAAACAGAGAGAATGTGATGATCATGCTTCAGCATCTGGTCGAGTTGATCATGGATTCTGCTTGGGCAACAAGAGCGTACGCTTGGTCAAGGGACGGAGGAGTATCCATGAGCATGAATTGCGTTCTCATATAGCTTAGATCGTTGTTCAAACCCATCAGAAACGCGTAACGCTGCTCCTTCTCTCTCGCCTCTTTGCACCGGCAGGCACACTCCGACACGGGATCATACTCCGAAAGCTCCAGCCAAGCTCTCCTCAGCTTCCCGAAATACCTCGCCACCGAGTCGCCATCTTGCCTCAGCATAGCGATTCTCTGACGAAGCTTGTAGATCTTCAAATCGACGCTCGGGAAGAATATCACTCGGATATCCTCCCATGCTTTATGAGCCGTTTCCGCGAAACGCACATAGTTTTGAAGCTTTTCGCTCACCGAATTCATCAGCCAACACTGAACCCTAGCGTTGCACACGCTCCATGGTTGACAGAGCGGCGAGGAAGGGTCCGGTATCCCTACGGTACCGTCGACGAACCCGATTTTGTTCTTGCTTCGAAGGAAATCGAGAAAATGGTTCTTCCAGATGAAGTAGTTGTCGTCGGCTTGGCTGAGTATAACCATAGGGAGATTTTCGTCGGCTTGATAATCTGGATCGACATAATAGGGAGATCCGGGATCGAGTGTGGGAGATAGGCTCATCATACTTTCAGCCATTGACACTGCTCTCTGAGCTTCGTTACTGTTTCTAGGGATTGCTTTTTATCCCGCAAAGAGAATGATTTATATATATACTCCCAAGAATTTCTTTCGATTTTGATTTTGCAATCTCTACAATTCACAACAGTTGGGTTTATCTGGGCCATTGATTTCTCATTCTGAGCCCAAACGTTTAAGGACTCTCAATCTCAGTTGTTATTTTCACACCATCTCTATAATATTAAGAAATACATTTTTAAAAATAAACTTTGTTTTTTAAGTTATTACATAAAATGTTATTATAAATAACAAAGAATAATTAAAATAGAAAATGATATAATAGTCTTTCAAAATTATTGATTGGAATATGAAAATTATATATTTTGCATTAAAAAAATTATTTATTATTTAATTTCTTAATTATTTTTAATACTATATATTTTAAAATAATAATCAATTCATATATATATTTAAAGAAAAAAATATATTCAAAATCTTGCTATATATTTTTTACTATAATTTATTATATTTTATTTTAATATATATCAAAACAAAAATTGAAAAATATTTTACTAATTTTATAAAAGGTTAGACACAAGAAAACTATTTTTTAAGAGTTCGTATACTAACCACAAAAACTAGAGTCATTTAACAGTGCATATTAGAGTTATGTTTTCAAGATTATAAGTTTTTGCAGGTTAGCCCGAATAATATTTTAGTTCACCGCAAAACGGGTTAAATAGACAAATTATTACAAATTGACAGTTTTATCTATAATCACTACTTAGCTATATTGTAAATTTCAGATAAAAATAATTTTCTTAAATTTCAAAACAATTTCTTTAAAAAAATTACTCCGCGCTATAATTAGCACGAGTTAAATCCTAGTATACTAAACATTTTAAAACTAGGGTGTATTAAACATGACATTCAAGAACATTTATGCTTAAGAGATCTTTGTAGATCATCAATTAATCTGTTTATAACTCCCCTTGGTAATTATAAATTTTTAGAGATCTTGTTCAAAATTCCAGTCCATATAAATCTGATTTCATATGACATTTTACAAAAACAACAACTCAAGAAAAATAAACACAGAGTGAATGTGAATGTGAATGTAAAATAAACACATCGACCCTGCTTCGTAAATTATTCAGCGTCTGGTCTTCATATCCGATTCTGCGTGTTCTACCATAGCATAGGCTTGGTGAAGTGAAGGAGGAGGTTTCCTAAAGCATGATTATTGTTTTCACACTGCTTAGGCTTTTGTTCAAACCCATCAGAAACGTGAAACGCTCTTCCTTCTCTCTTGCCTCCTCGGCTCGTTTCTTGATCTCGCACCGGCAACCGCCGCACGCACACTCCGGCTCGGGAGCGTACTCCGACAACTCCATCCAAGATATATATTCTTTCACCTTGAGAGAAAGGTTCACAACATTAAGTAAACAGTTGGGCTTATATGGGCCATGGATTTCTTGTAGTGAGCCCAAAGTTTCAGCTATCCATGAAATCGATCGATCATCCATCCATTCCCGCCTTAATTGTTTTGCAGAAGCCAACTCAACCAATATGATTCTTGTGCATTGATGCTTGATGTTCTAATTCAAGAAAAAACAAATCCTGTTTTGTTACTCATCTAAAATCTTAAAAAATCTTGTTTTAATTTAATAACTTATCATTCTTTCATCGGAACACTACCCAAGATTACTCTGATTTTGTAATCATGTATGTTACTTTGATCACATCGAATCTCTTAATTTGTTTTTTTTGTTAAACAATATGATCTTTAGGCCCCCGATGTTTTTTTCACACTAATAAAATTTGTATATAACTCAAATCCCACTAAAAAGTTACGTTTGTAGTGCGATTAAAAAAATTATTATTCATTTGACAATTTTACTCTTACTTATATTTAATAATTAAAATATTATATTTTCCGACAAAAACTAGTAACTCAGCATTTTACGCGGAAATAATAGTAAAAATTGTGTATTTGGAATGACAGGAAACGTGGACAATTCGAAATGTTTACGAAAAACATGGCATTTTAGCATATTCCCCCATGAATTACGTGGCTCTTGATTATTCATACACGAAATATCGTTCAATGCCAAAAATATCATGAACTACTTATAATTTTGAATTTCCTACATGAATTTTTGAAAATTGGCCAATTCCACCAAAACCGTAAACGGTGTTTGATTTCCGTTAACGGAATCTGACGTGGCTGACACGTGGCTTAATGGTTTGGTATAGTTTGCGATTAAACCAAAATTTTGGTGGAATTTGCCAATTTTCAAAAGTTCATGTAGGAAATTCAAAATTATAAATAGTTCATGTAGGAAATTCAAAAAAAAAAATTTAAATTGCTGGTCTCAAAATTGTTAAATTAATTTATGTGCCCACCAAGTATTGAACTCGGATTTCATAACAAGGTAATATTCTACCACTAGACCAATGGTGTTTCGTAACTATATATATTCAGTTACTGCCGAACACATGAACTCGGGTCTCAATTTTTTTTTGCTTAATCTCGGGCATGAAGCAAGGAACATTTGTGTTTTTTTTTTCAATGCCGTGACTTTGGGGAAAAACATATAATTTAATAAAAATGAAATATATTTTTTTTTTGAATTCGAACACATAAATTAAAATCGAAATTACTGATGAGTGATGAGTATTTGAAACTCTTTCTACCTTGAAACGAAAGCGAATGAGACCCAAATCTGATACTGAAGAGATGAGCAGAGAAACCGCGGAGAAAATGGCGGATTAATTGTCCGAGTTTCAGACCGATTCCAAAAAAACAAACTAAATCAAGACATAAGAAAAATAAAAAAAATTATACACATTCGTCGAAGTTTCCAATTATTTTTTTTTGGGGTAAAATTCCAAAAAAAAATTTCTTCAGGATATCCAAATATAGATGGTATATATTATTCATCTACTTTTTATTTTTATTTTTGACTTTACCCATCTATACCACGTGATTTTGATTCGGTAATTATCCATATTATGCACTATGATTAAGCATTAAAGTATTTTCTTTATCGATTGGTGAAAGATTAAAGTTTGTTGTTTTTGCAGATTGTGGGATATTTCATATATATATATATATAGTTATGTGTTTGAATGGACAATGAAGCACCATTGGTCTAGTGGTAGAATATTACCTTGCCATGGTGTAGACCAAAGTTCAATTCCTAGCTGGCGAATAAATTAATTTAACGATTTTGAGATCAAAACGACGTCATTTTGGTCTCAGCAATTAATCTTTTTTTTTTTGAATTTCCTACATATACTATTTATAATTTTGAATTTCCTACATAAACTTTTAAAAATTGGCCAATTCCACCAAAATTTTGGTTTAATCGCAAACCATATCAAATCATTAAGCCACGTGTCAGCCACATCAAATTCCGTTAACGGAAATCAAACACCGTTTACGGTTTTGGTGGAATTGGCCAATTTTCATAAATTTATGTAGGAAATTCAAAATTATAAGTAGTTTATGATGTTTTTGGCATTGAACGATATCTCGTGTATGAATAATCAGGAGCCGCATAATTCATGGGGGAATAGGCTAAAATCCCTGAAAAACACCCATGAAATTTTATTATCGTTGTAACTATTTCTAATCGGGTTTTTGGCCAATTCCCCTACAAAGTATTCGGTTCCTGATTATTTATACACGATGTATCGATTAATGCTAAAAACATCATGAACTCCTTAATAATTTGAATTTACTACATTAAATTATGAAATTTGGTCAATTTCACAAAAACAGTAAACTGTGTTAGTTTTCCGTTAACAATTGCTTACGTGGCTGACAAGTGACACAGCGGTTTGGTCTGGTTTAAAATTAAACCAATTTAATTTTTTTTTTAAATTGCTCAGACTTAAACGACGTTGTTTCGCGTGACTACATTTTTTTTTTAATTGCTCACACCAAAACGGTGTCGGAGTCACAGTCTCCTCGAGGCGTTAAGGAAGGAAGACATCTCTGAACTTACCAAGACCTTGAGAAGTCAATTCTGGGGCGTAGCTTCATTCCTCTCTCAACCTTCTTCATCTCCGGATCTTCAGGAGAGAAATCAGAGTCCCAACCACGCAGAGGAAGGTGACGACGAGGATTTGATTGCTGGGATTAGGAACGATTTCACGGAGATTGACGGGAGATTCAGGACGGGGATTTCGAAGCTTTCGGAGAACTTACCGGTGTCTGATTTCACAAAGATCGCTTCGAATTTCTTACAATTGGGTTCAGATAGAGTGGATCCGAAGGATTACGATGTTGGAGACGTGATCGGAGTTACGATGACGGAGATGTATCATTCAGTGATCTAGAAGAAGAAGACGAGGAAGGAGATGTGCCGGTGAGTTACAAGAAAGTTACTAACTTATTCGATTTGATCTCTAGAAATTTATTCGATTTGATCTCTAGAAATTTGTTCGAGGAAGAAGATGTATCATTCAGTTCTTCCTAATTTATTCGATTTGAACTCTAGAAATTTGTTTTAGAAAAAACTGAGAAAGTTTTGTTTTCAATCATAAAAGTGAGAATGTCAATCGGAGATTTCTTTGGAATAATTTTCTCTTGTGATTTGTTTATTTCCTCTCCTTTATGCTATTTGATGTGTACAATTTATTGATAATATATGTTGATTTATCCGAGAATTCAACAGGTAAAGAACAACTCACGACACCGTTTTGGTGTGGGCAATTAAATATATAAAAATTGGTCACGCGAAATGACGTCGTTTTGATCCAGCAATACAAAATATATTTAAATTGGTTTAATTTCAAACCAGATCAAACCGTTGTACCATTTGTCAGCCACGTAAGCAATTGTTAACGGAAAACTAACACCGTTTACGGTTTTGGTGAAATTGACAAAATTTCATAATTTCATGTAGTAAATTCAAATTATTAAAGAGTTCATGATGTTTTTAACATTGATCGATACCTCGTATATGAATAATCAAGAACCGAATACTTCGTGGGGGAATAGGCTAAAACCCCCGAAAAACATACAGGGTATTGTTTAAGGAAATGAAAAGAAAAATCAACAAGTTTAAAGAGTTTACAAAATCCAAATTCAAATATGCACACAATTCGAATATCGAACGATATAATAGCGTTAATAGCGCTCCACCCGGATTCGATTCGCCTTCAGAACTAGTTGGTGTGTGGGATTAAAGCACATATCAGTGTATTCCAGTCTTGAAAAGAGATCAAAGCACAGATAATGTATCGGTGTATCCCGGTCCCAAAGATATTGGTGTTTATCGAATGAGCCGGATTACCTGAGTTATAAAAAAAAAAGTGTCACGTAGACCAATCATATCTACTCAAAGAAAGACTATTTTCAGATTTTTTTATCTCATCGTAGTTATTTTAGATCAACTATTTTATAGTAAATTATTATGGTTAAAAACATTTTTTATATCTAAATTCATCATTGTGTACTATATTAAAAAGAGACTTGTTTCATTTAATTTGGACATAGAAAAAATGTATTTTTTAGAAACATATTGAAATAAAAATTATTTTTAAAAATAAGTTTATTAAATAAAATTATTGTATAATGTAAAAATTAAGTGAGTATTGAATTATTATGTGGAATTGAGAGAAAATGATGTAGATTGTAAAAAAATTAAAAGTATGGTGTTGAATTAAGAAAACATCGTTACCAAAAAAAACAAATAGAAAAAACAATATAATAAAGAAACAAAAGAAGAAAAATAAAACAAAGGGAATTTTGATTTGATTTGATGGCCATGCATTAATATAGACTTCATGAAAGAATAATTTCATTTAAGGGTCCACCTCTTTAACTGGCTAATCAACAAAGCCTTTTTGATTAGATTGAGAGTAGGTGAGATTTAGTTTGTTTCTATAAATTGGCCATTAAATAATCAAAAATCGATATAATCCAGTTGTCTAGTAGAGTTATGGTTTGGTTAGTGTAGTGACATTTTATTTGGTTAAACCGTTGAACCATCGGCTTCATCCTGGATATTTATTTATTTTGTTGAAAGGCTGGTTAGCTATCTATTGTCAAAGTTCTCACTATATATTTATTGTGTTAAGAAATATATTTAACATAGTTATTTAGTAACCTCCAAAATTTAATAATCGGAGAGAACCGATAAATTCATGATGTTACAACGTGCATATATAATTTCTCTACCATGTATCATAGTCCATTTTTTTTAACTATATCATAATACATATTAAATACAAGACTTATTCCCTTAATTTATTTGTATCATATTGTATATATGGCTATAATTAACTTACTTCAAATTTGCTTGTTAGTATGCGGATGTTTCACGAAATTACTAAAAGAGAAACAAATATAGAAAGGGAAACAACATTTCAAATTTTCGTCTTCCATAAATAGACAAATTATCTTTCGAATTTTTATAATTTTACTATATATTTACCTTTTATCAACTTCAGGTTCTCTGTCGATGTTAATGAAAAAAACAATATTATTTATCAAATTATAAATAGTAATCAGTGGCGAACCCATAAAATAGGTTAGGATTCAGTTGACCCCGGTTAAATGCCATAAAATAGAGTGATGAACCAAAAAAATGAAATAAACCTATTTGTTACTCCATATTTAGAATAATCCTAGACGTTAAAAAAAAAAATAGAATAATCCTATTAATTACTCTATTTTGCAGTGAGATATGAATTGGGATTGTAAATTTTTTTGTTTTAACTATTGAAGTAAGATTGGAGAATTTTGCTTTAAACTCTATATGTCCCGGTTCAAGTTAGTAGACGAGTTATCGTTGACCCATTCTTCTTTATCGCCTGAGAATGAATTCTAACTATACAATATAATTAATTACGTGTATGTACAGTGTACTATATTTTTATTTATTTTTTGATACTTTTCGGTCTCCGAGAATAATTCTAAGTTTAAAGGTCCAAACTAATTTCCCGGGTACGAGTGATACAGCCCACTTATAATGCCCCACTTGACCAAGTGCTTGTTCTGGTAATTTCGCTCCCGCGAGAAATCGGTCTCTGGCCTAAACCAACAGAGTCGACACTCACCGCAGAAAGAGAACCACCCAACCACCAACAACTTGGTTACAGTGTACTATATTTCTTCCTAGCTCCTATATAAAAATTTACGAGAAACAGTATCTGTTTAATGAAAGTAACATTACTAATATATTAATACTTGTATATATATATAGTGGTTGGTTTCTTGAAATTGGACCCTAAAGAATTAGTAGTGGAGCATGCCTGCATGCATGAGAAATTGAATAAATACAAACTTATTATCATTTTCTTTTTATTAATTGGACAAAGCAAACTTGCACATGAAAAAAAAAAATCAGAATAAACAAGACGTAATTAAACTTACAAACATATAAATGACTACTGATTGCGTGTATGAAGGACCATTAGTTGATCAACACACACATGTTTCAAATTTATTGCAATAGAACTTTTAAAATACGTTGAAAATAATGAGATAGCTTTTCTCTGCTTGGATTCTCTCTTTCACTCTATGTTTCTCTTATTACAATCACCAATAATGGTTTCGTCTTGTCTTTGTCTTCTTGTGTACATCATGTTCTCCTGCAAAGTATATACAATATATATACAATATAATTATTATCATGCATGCATCCACATAGGCTTTTACTTGTTAACTTAACGAGGTGTGTAGATGTAAGTTCTGAGAGAGTAATTACCGTGATAGAGAATTCTAATAGTGGTATGGAGGAGGTGGAGATTTGTAGAGGTAAGGATGGTGTGGTGGAGAGTAGTGGTGGACTGGAGGAGGAGGAGGTGATTTGTACACGTACTTTTCCTTTGGTGGTGGTGGGGAATGGTAGACCGGAGGAGGAGAATAGTGTTTAACCGGAGGAGGAGGGGATTTGTATACGTAATGTTTTTTTGGTGGTGGTGGAGAATGGTAAACCGGAGGGGGAGAGTAGTGTTTAACCGGAGGAGGAGGAGATTTGTACACGTAGTGTTTCTTTGGTGGTGGTGGGGAATGGTAAACCGGAGGGGGGGAGTAATGTTTAACCGGTGGTGGTGGAGATTTGTAGACGTAGTGCTTCTTTGGTGGGGGTGGGGAATGGTAAATCGGGGGAGGAGAGTAGTGCTTAACCGGAGGAGGAGGGGATTTGTACACGTAGTGTTTCTTTGGTGGTGGTGGAGAGTGGTAAACCGGGGGAGGAGAGTAGTGCTTAACCGGTGGTGGTGGTGATTTGTAGACGTAATGCTTTTTAGGTGGGGGTGGGGAATGGTAAACCGGAGGGGGTGAGTAGTGTTTAACTGGAGGAGGAGGAGATTTGTATACGTAATGTTTCTTGGGTGGTGGTGGTGAGTGGTAAACAGGTGGGGGAGAGTAATGCTTAACCGGTGGGGGTGGAGATTTGTAGACGTAGTGTTTCTTGGGTGGAGGTGGAGAGTGGTAAACCGGTGGGGGAGAGTAATGCTTAACCGGTGGGGGTGGAGATTTGTAGACGTAGTGCTTCTTGGGTGGAGGTGGAGAGTGGTAAACCGGAGGAGGAGAGTAGTGTTTAACCGGAGGAGGAGGGGATTTGTACACGTAGTGTTTCTTGGGTGGTGGTGGTGAGTGGTAAACCGGTGGGGGAGAGTAATGCTTAACCGGTGGGGGTGGAGATTTGTAGACGTAGTGCTTCTTGGGTGGAGGTGGAGAGTGGTAAACCGGAGGAGGGGAGTAGTGTTTAACCGGAGGAGGGGGAGATTTGTACACGTAGTGTTTCTTGGGTGGTGGTGGGGAGTGGTAAACTGGTGGTGGAGAGTAATGTTTGACCGGAGGAGGAGGGGATTTGTAAACGTAGTGCTTTTTTGGTGGTGGTGGGGAGTGGTAAACCGGAGGGGGAGAGTAATGCTTAACCGGAGGAGGTGGAGATTTGTATTCGTAGTGCTTAACCGGTGGAGGAGGAGAAGAATAGAAGTAGTTAGCGGTTGATCGAGATACAAAGGTGAGAGAGATTGTTAAAACAAGCAAAGTTGCTACTAAAGAAGCCATTGGAGACCCCATTGATTGTTTTGCTGCTTTGGTTTCTGCTCTAAATGTCTTGCCTTCATACCCTTTATATAGCTGTTTTCAATTTCACTTTTTTCCAGTTTGATACCTCATTGTAAAAATGGTAAATTAATTCATGTAAAAAAAGCACAAGCAATTATGGACACCAAACATATATTAAATATTATAGAGAAAGAAGTGATGTTGGTCTCTCCGACTTTCATTATTATTATTTTTGTAAGCCGTCGATGATTGACATGTTCTCCATGTTCGAACAACGTATCGAATCTCGTGATTTTCTTAATATAACGTTAGATCTAGAGTCTTTTTTTTCCGAAATCTCACGATTTTTATTGTAGTCCTTTTTTATAACTCTCAATCTTTAGTGTTTATTTTTGTGAAAAAATTACTTGCATGAGAACAATAATACAATGTCAGTATGTCACAAAAGCATATAAATAATAACTGTAGAACGTTGTGATAGAAAATAGATGGCCTCTTAAGTTAAAAGGGTAAACATGAGAGAACCATTTCTGACTACGTTAACATGTAAACATGACACTAACAGCACATGAAAAATACTTTGATTTTTAACATATATATATACTCTTAGGACATATAATATATTAACTGTGAAAACCGTATATAGGTTTGTGTTCATACTTCATATATATATATATGATGTGAAAACCGTATATAGGTTTGTGTTCATACTTCGTATATAAGATGTTTGTAGATAGTTCATCCAACTTCATATATAAGATGTTTGTAGATAGTTCATCCAATATTCGAGCAAAAAGCAGCAAATATAATTTCATAATATGGTTCAAAATTTTGGATAAAATATTACCAAAACAAAATATGGTCCAAATCACTAATTTAGAATTTATTTATCATGTAGTATTTTACTTAACTAAGTTATTAAATTGTCGCCCTTTTTCTACTTTTCTTTTCTTCTTTTTATTTTTTGTTAAAGTACATGCATCCTTTTTATTTTAACAAAAAAAAAAATGCATTCCTTTTTATGATATTTTCTTCTTGGGTGCTTTATGCAAGTCCTAATGAATGATGGGAAACGAATAACTTTGCATTTAATGCTTTAGATAAAGCTTTTACCAATATTCAATTTGAGTTCCCATTAATCGAAGTTAAGTTAATCTGTTCAAATTCATTTTTTCCCCCAATTTTCCTAAACTCGAGTTTGTGTATGATCTGCCTAATGCATAAATGATTTTCGGCATTGGATCAGCCACATCTATTTTCATATATAGAGAGAAATATATTGATCAATAATCAAATACAGCTAGATTTAGCTAAAAATGTTATTTTCGATCTCACCTACTTGCTACTGGTCGTCAAAGATGGTTACCACATCTATTCTTCTTCTTTTTTTCAATACCACATTTTTCTTAGTTTACACTTCTATCAAGTAGTGGACTTTAACAAAACAAAAAACTACACTTCTATCACAAAATGTAATCAATCCAAAAAATAATATCAACCTAATGTAAATATCTCTATAATATTATTTAAGAAGACATTTTTTAAAAAGGAACTTTGTTTTGTAAGTTATTACATGAAATGCCATTACAAATAACAAATAATAATTGAAATAGGAAAGGATATAATAGTCTTTTAAAATTATTGATTATAATATGGAAATTATATATTTTGCATTAAAGAGTTTATTTCTTATTTAATTTTTAATTATTTTTAATATTATATATTTTAAAATTATAATCAATTCATATATATTCAAATAAAAAAAATATTCAAAATCTTGATATATTTTCACTATAATTTATTATATTTTATTTGAATATATATCAAAACAAAAGTTAAAAAATATTTTAATAATTTTATAAAAAAATTTAGACATAAGAAAACTATTTTTTTGTTTAAAGAGTTCGTATACTAACCACAAAAACTAGAGTCATTTAACGGTACATATTAGAATTATGTTTGCAAAATTATAAGTTTTTGCGGATTAGCCCGAATAATATTTTAGTTTACTGCAAAACGGGTTAATTAGATCAATTATTACAAATTGACATCTTTATCTATAATCATTAATTAGCTATATTGTAAAATTTATATAAAAGTAATTTTTAAAATTTTCAAAATAATTTCTTTAAAAAAAATTACTCCGCGCTATATTTAATCAAATTGCGTTATATCTTAACAGTATCGCGGTTAATGCATATAGGTCAAGCCTAGAAATCGGTTTTTATTGGATGTATTCTTTAGGAACATCAAATTTACAATCGAAGACGAAAAACTTTAAAATTTAGTTTGAGTTTTTACCCTAAGTTGATACAGCTACGGATAATATTGTTTTCCATCTAGTGGACCTATGTATCGACTAATAATGAACCTATCAACCGCCATTCAGTAACATTATATGTTCATCAAAAGCTTGCACTCACATCATTTTTTAAAAAATTAAGTCGCTTATAGATCTTTCTTTTTTCTTTTTTCAACAAAAGACACTTAAGTATATGTATGTTTTAATTTTCTAACCAATACATTAATGTGGTTAGGGACAATATTTTCTTCAAATAAAATAGGGTTAGGGACAATATAAAATATATATGAAAAAAGAAAAAAAAAACAAAGAACGAGATGACTCGAGGCAGCCGAGTTTGAAATGTGGAAGGAACATGAGAGGGAAGGTGGTCCGTCACACACACGAATATCGCTCTTGCCTGTCTGTGACAGTGATTCTTCCATTTTTCGTTTTGGAGTTTTGCCTCACATTTTCTTTGTTTAACCTTTAGAACACGTTTCTTGTCCTTTCCTATTTGTATTTTTAATTATATACTGTAAATTATGCAAGAGAAGGAAACGTTGATATGATCTAACTAACATGGGACGTAAAAAGATAACATGTAAGAAGAATTATTACGACCGATATATTTTCTGAATATGAGGATATGTGGAATTGAATCAAATGGCAATATTAATCTTTTGTCAAAATAAACAAATAGATTAATAACCGAAACTTGGTCAAGCTGAATCAAGATAAGACAACAATAAAAAAATAAAAAAATCTAGATGATAAAAGTTGAATTATTTTGATCGAATTGGATATGCAACCAGCTGGATTAGGACTTAGACAAATTAACAACTTGGCATTTTTTTATCTAACATATTCTTGAAAACTGACTTTCTTGGTGAGACGTCAACGAATTATATTGCAAGAATAATCACCGTCATACTGGTTAGGTCATTTGTAAAGGTACGCGACAATAATTACCTTTGATGGTAATAGTTTCATATAGTTGTATATTTAGATTCCTTTGTTAAAATATAGCATATTTGATCCACTTCGAAAGATGCATATTTGATCCACTTCGGAAGAAGATAGCATTAATGTAATAATGGTTACATATTTGACTACATAGCAATTCCGTAAGAAGATTTAAAGACCTTACGATATCTAATTTAGATATTACGTATTCTTTTACGGGAAAAATCGAATTTATGTTTTATTTTCTTAGCATTTTTTTATTACTCTTAATTATATTAACAATTCTTCTGCCATAATAATTATTTCCAAAATTTTACCCTTTAATTAGGTATTGCTACCTCCATAGCCTGAATATGATTTCTTAAACAGAAAATCTAACTTTTCTTAGCCGAATTTCAAAATCACGTTGGTTGAAATCTAAACTAATTTCTGATCGCTCGACAACTTTCATTTTTTATTTATTGTAGTTAGTGATTTTTGACATGAACTAATATTGTGGTATGATCATGGATCACTGACTTAACATAACTTTGTTAGAAAAAGAAATTTAATCATTGATATATTAAGTATATTAGGGATTACTAAGTATATTAGGGATTAAGTATAAATTATTGGATCATGGGCCTTAATCTATAAAAAAGTGTAAAAAAAATCTCACGTTAAAAGTTAGACATTGAGTAGTATATAAAATACTTTGGATAATCCATTCATTGACAATTTGTTTTGAATTGAAAGCTCGTGAATCTTAACATGATATCAGAACCCGAATACACACTCATGTAATCCGACCCATAGAATTGGGTCGATAACCTAAACCCGAGATTGATGATTTGTCGAGATTAATGGTTAAAGTCATTATTTTGAAAGGATGTATTAAGGATTAAGTAAAGATTATTAGATCACGAGTCTTAATCTTTAAAGAGTGTGAAAAATATTTTACATTTAAAATTGAAAGAAACCATAAATAATGTAATGGATTTGGACCAATCTATTCCTAAAATTGTGATTGCATGATAATTCATGAGTCATAAGCAATTGGCCTCCTTGTTAGACCTAAAAAAACAAAAAACATGGCCTCCTTGTTTGGGACTTGGGAGTACGATTTTTAAAACATATTCGATCCCTAGCTAGTAGCTACTAGCTACGTGTAATATTTTTAAAATATATTTTTCAAAATTAAAATAAAACCGAAACTCATCACTTTCAGAGGATATGAAAAAGAAAGAAGACTACACGTCGATAAATCAACCACTACACGTCGATAAATCAACCAATATCTATAATAATTAATAAATACTCATATAGGATATGTAACTATTTATTGGAAATATGCAGTACATAATCGTTATTTGTCGTAAGACAGTTTTGTCGGGTCGCCGAATGTGTCGCAATTTGCTGTCCATATTCAATGCGTCTTTTTTAACACTCCTATGTTTTTTTTGTTTTTTTTTCAACAAACACTCCTATGTAATTCACGTTTTGACTAGTGGTATGAGGAAACTATGGGATAGAACATATTTGAAAAGACACATTGATTACGGATTAAAATGTAATTCACATTTTGACTAGTATGAGGAAACTATTGGAACACAAATGCACAACAACTGAATTAGTTCACAACTCTTTTTTATCGGTTTCGGAAATAGGTGTACTTTGCTTTTATTGATACCAATTCATGACTTATAAGCAAAATCCCATGCAAACGAAGTCTATATTCCTCCTATTCTTGTTGACAAGTTTTATTCAGAAAACAGAAAAGAGGAAGGAACTATTGTGCTAAAAACTAATTAAAAAAAAACAATATACTTCCATTACCACAATAGATATTTACGTGCGGCTTAATTAAAACAGTTTTAATAATTTATTAAATCCATTATACCCACCAAATTTCTCACTGTAAATTTGTATCCTCTATTAATTTTAATTTATATATTTTATCTTTAATTTTATTATTATTAATCATATTTAACATGTATTAATTCAAAAAAATCTTAATTTTAATTATTGAGTACTATTTTCTCCGTCTTTGACTTTGTATGAAAGCGTTAATAGAGGTTTTTGAGTACTAGATTCTAACATGTTTAAATATGATAAATCTTCAATTCAAGTTTTTGGTTGAAAATCTAACAATATATTGTTTTTAATAAAATATTTCTTTATTTTTTATCCAATTAGTATTACAATTTTCTTTGATTCCAATTAGTATTACAATTTTTTTTGATTCTTAATATCGAATTATAAATTTTTCTTTGATTCCAATTAGTATTACAATTTTCTTTGATTCTTAATATCGAATTATCACTTTTTCTATTTATCTACACTAAGTTTTATATTTTTTTGATTTGTATTAAATAAAAATAATGATAAATATCACATTTTCTATTTATTTACACTAAGTTTTGTATTTTATAATTTGTATTAAATAAATATTTTAAATATGTATTAATGTTAAAAATTTTGATAGTGATTAGGTGGACACCCTAGATTGGTTGAGAGAAAACTCTCATATTATATAATAGAATTACAAATGTTTTTTATTCTTAATATCGAATTAGCACTTTTCCTATTTATTTACACTAAATTTTGTATTTTTTAATTTGTATTAAATAAAAATAATGATAAATATCACTTTTTCTATTTATTTACACTAAATTTTGTATTTTGTAATTTGTATTAAATACAAATAATTATAAATATAAATATACATATATTAAATAAATATTTTAAATATGTGTTAATATTAAAAAAATTGATAGTGATGAAATAAACACCCTAAATTAAGAGATAACTCTCCTATTATATAATAAATTTATATATTTATTTTTAATTTTATTGTTATTAATAATATTTAACATGTATTAATTCAAAAAAAATATTAATTTGAATTATTGAGTAGTATTTTCTCCGTCTTTGACTTTGTATGAAAGCAGAGGTTCGTTGATTCTTTTGGATGGTTCCGGGCGGCTCCCCTTGGCTGATATACGTCGTTTTATGATTTGCTTTTCTAAGGTGAAATAAATGTTTCTATTAGAATTTTTTACATAAAATACAGAATACTATATATGTTATTGTTTTTTATCGTATTGGATAATTAGCTTTTTTGTTTTTTGGGGTATTATGGAAGAATTAGTTAACGCCATATGTACACTTTGAAAAGTCATTGGTCAATATTTATTTATAATTTTAAGAAGTAAGAAAATATCTTCTACATATTCTGCCGACACATCCTTATATATATAATGTTAACCACTTACTTATTACAAGAAAACATATCTACGTTCAAAATATCTCTTATATGAAATTTCAAGTGTATGACTTACAAGATCCTGTGTAAACTAAAATGTTTTATTATATCCGTACGAAAACAACTTCTTGTTGGTGATAGAATAGGAAATTATTAATTCATATTATATAAATATGGAATACCCAATATTCCATAGTTATTGAATATTTCCTATAAAACTGTATTGATATATTCAAACGGCATTATTTTAAAAATATAAAAAGAATCACCTTAAAACAAAAATTACAATGAAATGGTAAGAGTTAGTAGAAATTAATTTGGATCTTGATATAAATTTCCACGATCACAAATTATCTGAGATTCAACATACTTATATGAGTGAGAGAGGAAGTCGACAGATAGTAATGAATACAAGATAAGATTTATGTTAATTTGTAGAGCTATTTACTGGATTGCAGATATTTCTGGAACACTTCTAATAGAGGGACCTGTCTATAACTCACTATAGGCTAGGGAAATAAAGAGAAGGCTGACTAGTTCTCCGCACTATTTTTCTGCAGTTCATTGATCCTAACTACAACTACTTCTAAAACAAGTTAAAAACTACTTCAATTCATCAAATTTTAATAAACATCGCCTAACCGAACTTAACCAACACTAGACTCCAATAATTCCTCCTTTTTTCGAATCCTTTAATTCCTCTTTTAACCCATAATACTGTATATGAGAAATGTTTCACGTCAATACACATACTTCCCAACTCCAAAAGAACGTTGCACCATCGTCTACTTTTCAAAAATCCACAATAGTACGTAGGAGATAATGAAATGTAATTCCATCCACGACTATCACCATTTCACCACAAATTTTGCTCACGGTATTTAAATTTCGATAAATAAAAACATTACTAGTTACTAAAGTGAGACTAAGAAGGGGACAACGATATATAACAAACATTTACTTTTTTTTTTTAGATTTGTCTTTTGCGAGTAAAGTAGTCAGGTCCGTTACAGTGTAAACTGTGGCCTGCGTGGGGCGTCAGAAAATGCTTGGGTCGATCCTCATAGAAGAAAATCATTTTACATCTATGGTGACAAACAATTAATAATATTTATACAATCATCAGAAACTTACATTTTACGTACGTATAATTTCTTCAAAATAGTCACAATACTCTCGTACAAAGAAATATTTGTATAACATATTTTTTGAGGAAGGGTTATATTTGTATAACGTATAAACCGATGTTTTTGTTTGTTTAGTATGAGACAAATTAATAGTTGGATTTGAATGAAACAAATCGATGTAATTAATTCAAGACTCAAGTCATTGCTTATTCACAAGATGGTCCATTAGACGTCATGATTTGGTTCTCTCTAATCCCATTTTATTCGTTAATTATTTTATAAGTAACTTTTTTTTTTGTGTAAAATGGACATTCCTTTAATTATTATCATATATGTGATGGTAATTGAAAAATCAACTAGAATTCAGCAAACTTTTTTTTTCAAATATTGTAGATGTCATTTGGTTCCAGGAGACTTGTAAAAATACAAGAGTGCCCAAACAAAAATATAGAAGAAAGTAGTTAAGAGGGTCTTTTCCACTGTAAGATCACTTGGAACCACTCTAATCGATCAGAAATTGATTTATATCTACTATCATAATTGAACAGTATAATAATGTAGATTAGGTAGTGTAGACCAGAGACTTTTCGATCAACTTGAATCAATATTTTATATAAAATGTACTAATATAATATTTGTTTAACAACTTGACTCCTTTCACTCAATCATGAATGATATACATTAATTAATCCGTTCGGTCTCCTAACATTAGTCTTTGTTCGAGCCAAGAATATCTTCAATATAATGCTATATTTAAATAAGTCATTAAACTATTATCATGGCATGGCAGGGAATCAATTAATCAAAGCCACGTCTTTTAATCAACATTTATATTCTTCCAAACCCTTGGCTAAAAGCCTAAAAAGCAACACGTTGTTGGGAGAAAAAAACTAATAATAAAAAAGCAATACATTAGATCATTTAGATGTAAATACTGCTGAATACAATTCTTATTGAGTACGTTCAGCAATTCATGAGAAACATTTAATTGATATAGGACAAAATTTACTTTGAATGTTCACCACATATTATTATTGAGTATTTTCTTATAAATATACAAATTTACACATAGGACATACTTTTTTGTTTTGTTTTTTCAATAAGACATACTTTTAATTTCTTTACCCTGTTATATATTTGAATAATTATAAGAACAAGCATAGTACTAAAAAGTAATCCACGCACTAGATTGATGGCTTTAAGGCTTTAACCCGTTCATATTAGTTGATCCAATGTACCAATCGTATCATAGGGAGTCAGGACATGTGCTATATATGATAAGCTTTATTACAATATCAAATCTTGTCTGAAAAGTCGCAATCTACTGCTTGTAAAAGATGGAAACAACAAAAGAGAGAAAAGATGATTGATATGTCATATATGTACGTTGTTACATTATTAACGTGGACAGGAGCATGAAGCTTCTTGATTAACTACAGAAAAGCCATAAAAGTTCAGAGCCGGACGCGAAAAAAAGCATCTGCTCTTTGGATATCGAATATACTTACCTCTCTTTCTCTATCCATCAACCCAAATATATGGCAGTGTCACTGATTTCTTATCTATTTATGAGATTTCTTAATTCATTTGCTAGTTGTTTAACCTTTAACATCCGAGATATAAAGTTCTAACTTTAAATTTAAATATTATATTAAGAGAAAACAAAAGCAACTAAAGGCTCTAGAAGATAAAATTACTTTTCTTTGAAAGCAAAACCAGTCCTGTTTTTTTTTTTTAACAGTTTTCATGACACTGAGTTAGGCGACCCATAGACAAATTCTCACTAATGGCAATTATATTTTGGGCAACAAATTTAAATGCAGATAAAATGTTGACAGTTTAAATACCCTATAAACAAACGGTCTAGATTATTTAGGCGTTTTGTCAATCTAAAACAGTTTATTTGTTTAAAAACTACTTCTTCCGTTTCACAATAAGTGTTTTTTAAGGATTTTTTTCTTGTTTCATAATAAATATCACTTTAGATTTTCAATGCAAATTTTGATACAAAATACCTAATTTAACTTCAGTTGTAATGAAAAATTCCAAGAATTATTATATTCCCTCTGTATCAGAAAGGTTGATGTTCTGAATTTTTCACATATATTAAGAAAGAACATTAACTAATCATTTTTCTATTTTTTTTGTTTGATTAGTTTAATGAACGGTTTGGTTTCCAATATTAGTATTAACACCATTTTTTTTATATAATTAATGTAGCCTTAAAAACTCATTTTTGGGTCCCTTAAAGAAAAAATGATTACGAAGAAAAAAAAAGAATTGGTATTGTACTTAAATATGAAATTTGACTTTTCATCTCCTCTCCCTAAATGTTACAATTAATTAGTCTTGTAAAAAAATTAATTAATTAACCAAGTGATCTTGTAAACAGAAGTGCATTAATTACAATGCAGAACATCAACATTTCTGATACAAAAAAAAACTCAGAACATCAAATTTTCTGATACGAAGGGAGTATAATTTAAGGTTATAATTGAATTTTAGTATGTTGTATTAATTTGTTTGCAAAGTAACAAAACGACTATTATTATAAAATAGAAAAAGTAATATTTTTGGATCGTTCGTCGGCCTATCGCCTAACGCTTTTTTTTTAACACTCGACCATCCAAATTAAATATAGGACTTGTTATTTCACAACGACGTTTTTTACATTTTATTTGATATAGTCCTGTAACGAAAACAACGACAATATAAATTAAACATTTCTAAAATGTAATCTTTTTAAAAAATAAATAAAAGTTTTCTGTTGATTCTTAACGCAAATGCCAAACTTAGAATTTTACTTTCGTTTACATGAAAAACTAACAAATAAACTTTTATCTTCCTTTTTTGGCCAAACAACAAATAACTTTATCTAGAATGCTAAAAAATTTGGAAAACAAAATACACTAAACATAAACACAAAAGCAAACAAAGAATTGAAATGAAAGGCATAGCCTTACAATGCAAAAGCTACAAAAGCACTTGACTCGAGTCACAACAAAAAAATCTCAAATTAATGTTTGTATTAACAATCAAATAACGAACATTCCATATAAGGAAAGGAAAAACTCAATCGTTGGTAGTTAAAAAGAAGATAGTAATATGAGCCACTGTTTTGGATTCTGTACCAATTCTATAATGAACAAATACAACTACTAATCCCTGAGAACACTATCGAAATCCATTTATATAATTTCCACATACAACGGAAACGATTGTAACCAATATTCGAACTTTGATTGATAGCATTAATAAGATCATGCACTAAATCTATCAAGAAGATGCGGAAAACAAAAAAAGGAGAGAGAGAGAGACTTTGGATTCCAATCACCTCATCTCATAGACACTTGTGGCTATCCATACATCTCTATTGCTTTGAGTGAGAGTACTCCGAAGGATTTGAATATATGGTCAAGTGTGTTTGAGTTCTAGAGAAACAATAAGTTACCATTTGGTTGATGTGCCCCAAACGTCACTGACTCATCACCTCCTTCCTCCGCGTTGTCCTGGTCTTGGACCTGGGTTTCTGGAAAATTGGATTTGCAAAATCTTGGAATCAGGTTCGTCTTCATCCATTCTATAGCCTGTCAAATGCATAGTGGCAATCAGTTAAGTCCGAAGTCGAGTGTCTTTCTTCAGGAAATCGCAACATGTTGATGAAGAAGTATATTACAAGACACAATGCAACATAAACTCAATATGTGTTGGACCAAATATTCCCAATTTCGGAAGCAGAGAGAATCTTAGTTACCTTGCAGGGCGGTACGAGCAGTTGCTGCACATGCAGAACTTTCAAAATCAACGAAACAAAGAACAATAGGATCTCCATTCCTCTGCAAAAAAACCCTTTAGTAAGTCAAAACTAATGAAATTCTGGGACGATTTAGTTTCAACAATGCTTCAAGTTGGAACCAGTGAATCTTACTTGCTTTGAATCTTTGGTCACAAGTCTAACTTCTTTATATCCCAAAAAAGGCCGAAATATATCTAGACATATAGTTAAGAACAGTGAACAGCTCAAACATTCTTAAGCGACGATATAAATATTTGGTGTAAGACCTTTTGAAACGCATCAAAAAATAGGATACGAGCTACTTCCCTCTTTGAGCAATTAGAAGGAAGTCCTTCAACATATAGAGTGTTGGATGCATCTGGAGGTAGACGAAGCAGTTCCCGGCTAGGCCTACCAACTAAATCTTGTTGACCAAAACCCATAGCCCGACCATTTGGCCCAAAATCCGGAGGCAGAATTCCACCACGGTCATTCATGGACGGACTAGGTATCACGCTGTTACCTCCTGGTCTTCCCATGCCAACACCATTAAAACGACCAACTTCTTCAGATGGCACAGAAGGCGTTTGCTACAAAACAGGGAAGAATCCACTTCACGGAGGAAAGAAGAGCAAACGACGAAGAGACAATGCATTGATTAAACATAGGTGAATAAGGATTGTACCACACTTTGCAGGTAACGGTCATAAGCTGACCCAATAGTTCTGGTATCTTTTACTGAATGAGCGATACCTCGATCCTCTTCCCGTGACAAGTAACTGTGAATATCATGGTCTGAATAATACAAGGCGAAAAAGATAAGAATATTCAAGCTCACACGCTGTAAGCAAATTCATAGGAATTGGTAATGGATAATAAGCCTATGGACCTCTTTGTATACACAAAACATAATCTGCAACTACAAAGCAGTGATTGTCTACCCATTCGATCACAGACATACTTGGAACGATCGGATCAAAACTCCTACGATATTGTTTTCAAGGCAAAGACCATTAACAGGTGAAAAATCTGTTCAATTTTCTACATGACTAATCAGCACAGCAACCCTCACTAGCACAAGAACTACATGGGATATTGATCCAAGTGTAAGAAACAGCTCATAAAGGTAAATCACAAACTGAGCGGAAAAAAAAAGAGAGAGAGAGAGGAGAATTTAGGTTTACCGAAGTCAGAACGGGGACGTTTCGGAGGACCACCGTGGGGGATCGACGACATCGGAGGCTGATGATGTCTCTGCTGCTGGTTCCAGTACCCATCTGCCATGGACGGCGACGGAAACAAGAAATCGAGGGATCAAAAAGTCTAAATAAAGGAAACGAAAAGCCCTAGTTTCAATTTCGATTGCAGCAGCTGCTTGCTCGTTCTTCTGTCCAGATCGAAATTCTAATTCGCTCAATTCCAATTTCTTCTTCTGTCCAGTTTCGAGTTTTCTTGTGCGTTCGATTTCGACAAACAAAAGTGAATGAATGATCCGAATCTGGGTAACCCGGCCCGGTTTTTATAGACCCGGTCCATTCTGGCGCCAATTTAACGGGCCTGTAAACTCATAGATTCGTTGGTGGGCCCATTTCACCAAAACCTTCTTTTCTTGCTAACGCCAGTTTCCAAAAGCAGCACAAGTGATTGTGAATAGTAATATTTCCATTTATGGGTTTGATTAGAACAAGATTTTCTACTAATTCGATGGTGCTATATGAAATTTTACATACTCATAAGATTTTGTTAAGAAATTTAGTAGAATATTTAGTGGGATTTAAATATATGATTTTTTCTAGAGGATTTGTTTGTAGAATATTTAGTGAGATTTGTTGAATAATAAAATATATGTTTCCTAATTTTATCTGGAGTTTTATTGGTTTTTGATCTAAAAGGAGATTCATGGCAATCTTTCATTCTTCACAAGCGAAGCAGAAAATATGAGTACGACTAATGAAGGCTTGTTAAAAGAAATTATTAAGTTGCGAGCAGAGGTACACACGCATAATCTGAAATTTCACTCAATCAAAATTGTATCATTCTTACTATATAGCGTATATATCACTTGTGTGGATCTAATAACAAATCATGGATTTGGTTTTCAAAATATTAGGTTGATAGGCTGAGTCAAATATGCCAACTCCAACGAACAGATCGCTTCTTAAATCAGCCAAGAAAGCTCATGAAGTTGTAGCATCAGAGGCAGAGAAGTCTGCTAAATCTATTGCCGCAGAGGAGGCCATAAAGTCCCTAATAGCTCATGTAATATCTAAGTCGAGCCTAAATTGGTAAGCAAATTAAGTAGTTTTGAGAAGTAGCCAAACTAACTTTTGCATCTTTTGCTTTATGTTAAACACAGCTCAAGGATGTAGCAGAGAAGTTGCCCTCTGGTATTTATGACCAAAATGGTTCTCATATTCCACAAGAAAATGGATTGGAATCATCGATCTTTTGTGCATCTCCGGTTGCTCCTTTCGAGTCTTGGGCTACTCTCGAGTCACCAGAGTGGGTTGAGGAGTATCGGGAGGGCGTGTATATAACCCTTATGGACTTCTAAAATGGACTAGAGATCTAAGAGGAGTTCGCTTCAGGTCAGAACAAATCTCTCTTTTTAATGTTTTTTTATAATAAAAATTGCTGGTTGTATTTCACTTAAGGGAACGATACAATAAATGGAAAAAGAAAAAAGCCATTATCGAGTGATCCCAAGAAGGTGAAAAGGGAAGAGAAAAACAAGAAAGAAACTAAGGATTATGTACCTCTGAAACAAAGAGCAAAAGCTTCTGCCGGGCATGATTTGTTATTGAATATCCGAACATTCCGTTGCTGCCAAATTGAGTATGAGACAACTTGTGCTACAAGTAGCCGAAGGTTGTTTTCCGCGCGGTTTGAGTAAGGACTCTTAAGCTAGCGGAGGAAACCCTCCCATGAAGCAAACCCAAAGAAAGGAGCACTGAATCTTTAAAAACACAGTCGCCACACATCATAAGAATAAGGACATCTCATGAATAGGTGATCAAGCGTCTCGTTATAGATTTCACATAGGACGCATGTACTATTTGTCGACAATATATCAAAGACACACCAACCATAAGATGAAGGCATGTTTAAGGACATTTCCAGAGAACCAAACCTCTTTGTGCCAAGATACTTCCGTGTATGTGGGTGAGAGTTGGAGCCGAGCAAGAGAGAATTAGCTGTCTTTTTGCGGACCAACTCCATCTCTCCCTTTAAATCTATCTTGAGTATCTTCATCAATCCGAACAGATGTTAGGTGATAGTGAAGGGCTTCAGCTACTCTTGAGTTCAATGGAAAGCCATAGATTCTTGGACCACTTGGACCAATGAAGTTAATCAACTGTCCAAAAGGTGTCCAATTATCGAACTAGAAATAGCATCTGCTCCCATTGTCAACTTTGCAAGAGATGAAATCATAGGCTAGAGGCCTCAGCTTAAGGAGTTGGGACCAAGTAGAAGACCCATGACCGCATGTAGAAAGCGCCTAGAAGGAATTGGGACCATGTAGATGACCTATGACCATGTAGATGACCCATGACCAGAAGTAGAAAGTGCCCAGAATTATCGAACCAGAAGTAGCATCTGCTCTCTTTTTAATGTTGCAATGCGTTTTTGGCCTTACGATTTATTTTTAGTTTCATTTGAATTCGTCTATCTATGAATGTCTCAAGCAATCAGTAGTTTAAAAAAAAAATTTGCAGTCGAAAAAGATTTCAGGAGCATCAAGAAGAGACATGGTGGTTGGAGAATCAAAATAAGGTGTACGAGAAATACAACGTGCGACGACTGGCATAACAAATTATAAACCGGATGGTAACGAATCCAACTCATACATATTTATTGACCCATTTGGTCGCTATTTCACCCTGTCACTACTTTGCACTCAAGATCGTCATTTTATTTTGTT
The DNA here is from genome assembly GCA_030161315.1 of Eutrema japonicum. NCBI lineage: Eukaryota > Viridiplantae > Streptophyta > Magnoliopsida > Brassicales > Brassicaceae > Eutrema > Eutrema japonicum. The sequence continues at coordinate 11,425,978 of BSQW01000001.1, forward strand.
TACCAAAAAAAAAAATTCGTCATTTTCTATTATATTTTGTTATTCTTTCTTTTTCTTTTGACGACAAAAGTCAATACACATGTGAAAAATACTTTTAGTCCACTGATTGATTTGGTATTCAAATCCCACCATATGTATCCATATAAGTATATAAACCAACAAGTTCCAATTTACCAACAAACTCCAAATTCAAAAGGTTTATTATACAAACAGTAAATTAATAAATGCCTCCAATTTGATTAGTCGATGAGCACATAAAAAAAGAAATTGATTTTTTTATGTCGCGACGAATCATCAACTTTTTGAGAAGACATATGTCGTCATTTGAATTCCGGAAGACAACTTTTTGAGAAGACAACTTCCGGAAGACAATAGTCACTAAAGATAAATTTTAAAATTATGAAACGCCCACCAAACACGAATACACATATCATCAAATTGCCAATTTGATTTTAACAAATGACGTCATCATCACGAAACGCATACGCAGAAACCCTCTAATTCTATCAGAGTGTTTCAAAAAAAAAATGATGAAAAACGTAATATCCTTTCTGTCCCTCTCTAGTACTTGTATATTAGTTCAACTTGATATAAAAACTAAATCAAGAATCAAAGAAATTGTTGAAAAAGTCCATGGAAGAAGGAGACGGTATCGTGGAAGGACTGGTCTGAAGGATAGAATTGAATTCATTGAAGAATGACGACAAACCTTGTGGATCGCTCGGTCCAACCGTCGAAAAGAAGTCCGGTGATATCGACGGCTGAGAAGTTGGTCCCGGCGATAAAATCCCCGCAGGATAAAAGTTTGGCCGTTCGATCGCTCCATTTTGATGATGGTGATAATATTGATTCGTGGTATCTACGCCACCCACAAACCTTTCGTTCGAGGCATTAGCGTTCGCCATCGCAGCATACCGAGCTGCCGGAGATATCGAATCACGGGATGCATCCATAGTTGCTGACATGTGGTCGTTTGGTGCGGACGTGGATGAAGTTGTTGAGGTAGAGGTTTTGCCCGTGAGGCGTTGAACCAATGTCATGAAGTTATTAGGGTGCGTATGGATAATCCTGGGAGATACGGTGTATATGATCACCGGACCACGTGGCGGCAGCGGCTGAGACGGTTCTAGCTGTTGCAGTTGCGGTGGTGGCGGTTGCAGCCGTGGCTGCGGCGCCAGTGGTGGTTTCTTGATGATCTTGTGGGAATCTTTATGGATTTTCAATGGCGTTGGTCTCGGGCCCAAGATTTCTCTTGATCTTGGCGATCTATTATCCATAGAATCCACTTTATGAGAAGAATATATATATATATGTGTGTATATATGTGTATATGTGAGTGTGATGATGATTTTAGTGGAGAATAATGATTATGTGATGATTAGGGGAAAAGGGAGGGTACATGAATGCCTGTATATATATGATTTGTCATTTGTGTATAAAAGAGGGAGAGAGAAAAGTCAAATGAGGAAAGCAGAGAGAGTTTCCTACTTTAAAAGTGGTAAAATTTGGCTACTTGGTTGTTTCGTATTGATTATTATAATGTTTTTTCATATCTATTTCTTACCCAAATGTGGTTTGGTTTTACCCAGATCGAAAGTTTTCCCAGTCCTTAGAAAATAGTCAAAAGACTCGCTTTTTTATTTTTACGACTTCCAAATTTGGTTGCTACTCTTAGTTTTTTTTAATTCACTTTTATGATTAATTAAATTGATATGATGAATTTATATATATATTTATTTATTTAACTTCAAATATAAAATAATTAAATAGACTAAATTACCTCATATCAAATTGGTTCTTTTTTACTTTGTGTGGTTCTTTTTTTTTTTGGCAACTAAATGTAAATAAAGTGTTGAATATGTCTAGTATTGAGGAAGTCAAAAGCGAAGAAGTGGTCATGAGTGCCACGTCAGATAGTTTGTTGCTGACTTGGCATGATTTTGTACAGCCCTGACACGGTTCTGCTCATACAGACCTGTTTCCGTAAACCATATTTATTTCCATTTGTCAAACAATATTTATTCAATAACAAAATTTAGATACATCAGAAGTCTAATAATTTGTAAATTAAATATAGGGAACTTTGCGCATGATTTCACTTATTTTAAGTTTTATTAGTTTTTTGTCAATTTTTAAAAGTGCTAATTTTTTTTTCTATTTCATGATAAATTTACCACATGTACAGTACAGTCAGCATGTATATTCATGTACGGTACACGATGTAGATTCATGGATGTATAATCATCATTTCACCCGAAAAAGTGACAATTTTTTAGCACTTTCAAAAAGTGATAAAAAACTAATAAAACTTAAAATAAGTGATATCATGCGCAAATATCTCTTAAATATATTACGATTTAAATGAATCTTGAGATATAGAAAGAGATAATTGCATCCAGAATCACTTTTTGAAATTTTATTACGATTTTGACATTTTTTGTTTGTCTGCTTCAGTGCAAAATGATGATTTTACCCATGTTTTTTATTGATTCGTATATTGTATACCGTTGAATCGCGTAATATTGTACAATGATAAAACTGGAAAGTCAACGAGTTACAATATATAAAATGTTAGTTTTGCATAACTTTTTAAAAAATGTTAGAATATTAAGTAAAAAAATTTAAAAAGTGATTAAAGATGCAAGAATCCGTATAGAAATATGAAACATGTCTGATATATAGTTGTTTAATGGTTAGGTGTGTCCACTTTGTAACTGGTTTTCTTTTTTTATCAAAAAAAGAAGTTTATGGCTCTTTGTACAAAAAAAAAAAAAACGTAAACTTGTCCAAAAATATTAAATGATTCGAGTAATAATTTATGATAAATTTACTAGCAATTATAATAGTTAGAAAACGTATCGTATAGCATCAAACAATTGTATTGCAAACTCGCATCAAACATCACTAAAGATTAAAGGGGAGCTTTCTCGCATTTCGTCCACTAGCCTTGAAGCTTGTCGATAAGCGATAAAAACAAGATGTGTATTTGTGTTGACTCATAAATTAATCACATGTATGACTCTTATGACCAGAAACGAGTATAACTTTTGTTTGAGAGAAAAAAATTTGCTCTAGAAGATTGATTTTCATGTCAAGGTTTAGGTAGACTTTTTGTTTTTGTTTTTTTTGAGGGTTTACTGGTTAAGGTAGACTTATCCTTCTTATATAATCATATAACTATAACACATGTAACTCTCTTTTTTTTTTGGCTACGATTATGAAACTATCTAGATTCGGCAATTTGTGAAGACAGAAATTTAGATGACAAATGCTTATATTCTAACTCACGTGCGTAATCCAAAAACATATAAAATGGGTCCACCTTTGGTTTCTGGTTCATTATGGTTGAGACATCATATGGTTTACAGATATGAAAATTGATTTGACGCGAAAGAAAAATTGATTTCCCATATAAAATACATATTGTTATTTTTTCAAAACATTAAAGAAAATTGGTTTTTTTTTTATGATTTCTTTTTGGTTCGATTTCAGCTACCTTTTTCAAATCAAATTGCATCATTTAATAAATTTGAACACATACAACTTGAAATAAGCCAAGATGGCAATATTTTGTTTTCTGGCAAACCCCAAGATGGTAGATGGTAGTACACTAGTACATAATAATATAAAACTATAATATAATCTGGAAAAAGTGCCTAATCGCAATGTTGTTGCTAGACGCGGAAACAGACAAGAGGGAAGAAAAGGTCTTTGGTGTTTGGTTTTGAGTCTATTTTTGGTCAAACTAGAATCTCTAGAAGACAAGGTCAATCTATTTACATACTTATTGCTGGAAAGTGATCGGACTTGCAAAGTCTTTATAGATTCTTCCCATATTCTTATTTTTTCCTTGTTAAAAATATTATTCTTTCTTTTTTGTAGTATATACTTCATTCCTCTTTCACTGAACTGAACAACGTACAGAGTTCTAACTTTCACTTAACAACGTATTTGCTATCTCGATTAGCTTTGGATACGAGTGAACGCGTATCACCTTAAAGGTCTTTACACGGATCATCTATATTTTATATAATATAAACAATACAGAACAATATTATAATTTATACATAGTCGTGCTAAAATATCAAATAATTGCTAGAACCAAACAAAAAATATCAAATAGCTGCAATAGTCATGTTCTAGATAGCATGAACTTGTCTTAGCATTGTCAATGTTTCGACTTTCTTAAACCAGAAAGAACTCACTAGATCAAAGAATTAGAAATATAATGTTTTTTTTACAATTAAAAAAAAAGAATTAGAACCAAACCCAAAAAAATATAATATGGAATCAATACTTAACTTTTTAAAAACTGAAACATATATCCAGTCAAAATATATATGGTTAAGTAGTAATCGAACCCGAATCAGTGCCAACTTAAGACCGGGACAAGAGGTGCGACCGGTGTCCTAATAATTAAGGGTCCTGATTTTTTATATATTTTTTTATTTTTCATTAAAAACTAAATATAATAATATTTAGATTGAAAAATGCCCATAAATTATTTTATATGTATTTTTCATAAAACATTTATACAAAAACATCACACAAAAATGTTTTTTAAAAAAAATCTAGTATAACACTTTAAAAAAAAATTAAGGGTCCAACAATATTTGTTGTCCTAGGACCCATAATAATATTGAGCCGGCTCTTACTGTAATAGAAACTAACATCGTATAAACTAATCACACCATATATTATTTTACTTTGCTTGCTATTTTTATACTAAATCGAGAAATTCAGACGTCCAAACCCGGATCAATCCGAGAGTGGACATATGTAGCTAAAATAATCAACTAAATATGCAAGTTAACCAATAACCATGGATAAAAAAAAGAAGGTATAAACGAAGTAACTACTAATTCTAGGTGGAATTTTTCTGTGGAAAACGAATCACATTAGTAACCAAAAAAAGAATGAATATCTATCAATCTACAACTTCATTATGAGTGAATGAATAAGTGAAAAAAAAAAAAATTTAAAAGGAATTGCGTGTAAAATTCAAGGGAAATTAATTGGGGAATTCATCTTACAATAGAGAATAACGTCTTTAATCTTCTCATCCCTTTCTTCATCTACGATCGGACTCCTACCGAAAGAATTAACCGGAGATGATTTGATGGAGTGAACCGAGCTGCTCCTCCGTGACAGTGTCTTCTTGGATCTTCCCCGTTGCTCGCCTTCCGCTGCCGCGTCGAAGCACATACACAGCCGCATAAACGGTCTCATGAATCCAAAGCTTCTTCCACTTGTTTTTGGCTTTGACATTGTTGACAAAGTATCGATCTTTAAACCCAAGTACAAGAATCTTACCAATACAAATCCAAGAAGAAGGCGTTAGAGATGTAGAAGATTTGCGTTTCTTTTTCTTTTGTTAGTTCCCCATATATTAGGGATCATGACTATATATAAGCGCATACCAAGTTAATTACCGTTTTGTTGTTTGATTGTTTTTTAATTTTGTAACTATCCAAAAAGAGTTGGGTATTTGCTGAAAAATCACAAAGTTTTGATCTTTCCAGTGATTTTGTAAGGACTACGAGGTGTATTAATGATAATTATTTCCCTGTTTGAATTAGCTCATTAATGTGTTTTTAATTAATGTTACGGCAAAATCTGAGGATTCAAATATTGTTACTAGGGCTGGGCAAAATACCCGGAACCGAAGAACCGAACCGAACCCGACCCGAAAAAAGGGAACCGAACCGAACTCGGAACCGACAAAATACCCGAACGGATCTTAGACTCGGATACATGAAGAACCGAAACCGAACCCGAACCGAACCGAGAACCGAATGGGTACCCGAAATACCCGAAATATAATTATATACCCAAAATATTAATTATATTTAGACTTGATATAACCCAATTACCCAAAATTATAATTATAAAACCCAAAAATATCAATTATTGTTAGACCGAAATAACCGAAATATCTAAAATAATAAAAAATTTGAAAATTTGAAAATTATATTTGTCAAAATTTAACCAAATTTTAATCAAATTTAGTATTTTTTTAGTTTTTTCCTATATTTCGGGTATCCGGAACCGACCCGAAAATACCCGAACCGAACCCGAACCCGAACCGAATTTTATAAATACCCGAATGGATCCTTCAACCCAATACATGAAAGACCCGATACCCGAAAGAACCGACCCGAACCCGAACGGGTATCCGAATGCCCACGCCTAATTGTTACCACCTTTTTTGGGATATAAAAATCTGCGGTAATATTGTTATTAATAACAAACAAACAAAAGAATGAGAAAAAATATTGGCTAAATCGAAGCTATCTTTTGATTTGGTAAATTTTTTCTTTTCCCAACTAGCTTTTGGTAAGAATAGGACCGATTGTAATTTGTTCCATACATTTTGTTTGCATATTAGCAAAATTAAATATAGATTTTACCAAAAACAAAAAAATATATATATAGATGCAACGGCTGAAGGGCAATTTTGTCTTTCTCGAGTGAAAGTCTAATAATCAAAAGGTCAGTCAGACAATGCACAAAAATCAGGTAGGGCCCAAAAAATAGGGGCCTAAAGCCCAAACTAATTCAGTTTTGTCGGAACTGTACCGGTCTCTCTCTCGGGTCAAAGCAGCAACAGAGTTTTTAGATCTCTAGATCATATTCTTTTAACTCCCAACACGATCGGATCCCGGTTTAACCAATTTCCGGTTTTAGCAATGGTTTGGGCCGTTTTCCATGTTCTGCTTATGGGCCTTTGGGTGATTAGTCATTACAGTATAACGACAATTAGGATTAAGTGTGGTTGTTAGATCAACAAAACAATGGCAATATTCATGTGAGTGTTAAAAGTCAAAGCCAACCTTAATCCGTCATTTTATATGACCGTTGTCTCCTAAGATTTTGTTTTTCTCTTTTTATTTTTTTGTGTAATAGAAAAATATTTTCAAAAACTAATTTTACATGTAAGAAAATATAAATACAATAGTCCATAGTTAACTTTCAAAGATTTAATATGATTTACTAAATTAAATATAAGAAAAAAATCCTACAATATATATACAAAATTAGAAATATCCTTTGTATTTTTATTGTTATTTAAAATATCATATATGTGGATTAACATGTTGATTTGGCCCGCTTGAACCGTAATTCATGGTAGACCTAAACCGTGAAATCAATATATTTTCTTCTTCTAAAATCATAATTGTAACTCATCTCGCCTTTAAGGTAAAATGGGTTATGTTTAACATGTCAGCCGGTTTGTAGTTTTAATTGACACTCCACAATATGTTGCTCAATGCTCATCCTCTATTAATCAGCTTAATGACAGTTTTGTATCTTATTTTATAATCGTTTGCATTCCGATGATGAAGAGGAAGAATGATGTAGCGGAAGTTTTAAAAGAAATGATAGTAATCCGTTGATTCTGAGAATACCCGGAAAATTATGATAGTCGCAAGATTATTCGTTTAGTCTGAGAATACCCGAATAAACCAAACCTTCTTAGATTCGTTGAGATCTCTCTAGATCTACCGAAAACAAAGAACAAAGAGACAAAAGCTCAATATCATTAATCAATCAAAAACTGAATACAACTTAGGTCTGAACGGCTTATTTATAATAAATCCAAAATGCTAGAAAAACCCAAAACAATAAAAGAAAATTGTCTAAATTAATAAAATAGATAATAAAAATATTTGGGATATTTCCAAATATCTCTCTGCATCATTCTCTCCGTCGACGAAAGATTCGTCCTCGAATCTTAACCATGATCGTCAACCTTGAATTTTAATTCTCCATAACATCCTTTGTCAATCAATTCATAAAACTCTCTCTTCAAGACTTCTCGCTTCTTGTTCCACGGCAAGGACAACTTCTTCAAACTTTCTTCAAATATATCTTTATTGAAAGCAATCGTGAAAGGATTAATCTTCAAACCTTGAACTCCAAGAGTGAAGCAACGTAACTCCAAATCTTTTTGAGCACATGTATTTATTTGACCTTCGTTTTCCTTAGAAACAACATTAACCATGTAAATTGTTTGTCTCCTTTCAATGATATCACATAATGGATTCACGTCATCATGAACTTCTCCGAAAGCTCTACTATAGAAGATAAACTCCATCGTAGGCACATCTTCTTCGTATATATCATTGATTGGATCTCCGATAATTTCTCTGAACTCTGCGCACAGATCTTCAGAAGAAACAAACAGATTTTCACCTGTGGGATAAAAAAGCCCAAGCGACATGGTAATCAAGCACACAGAATCGAACCTTGATTGAGAAATCAAAGTGATGTCTCTGATACCAACTGATGTAGCAGAAGTTTTAAAGAATAAAATAGTAACCTGTTGATTCTGAGAATACCCGAAAAACTAGGATAATCGCAAGTCTCGCCAACCAAAAAAAGATTCGTCTTCGAATCTTCAATTTCTTCGCTAAATCAGGTCCCGTCGGCCAAGAAAGATTCGCCCTCGAATCTTCAACAACATTCTTAACATCATATAGATCTTCTTAAATCCATTAGTTTAGATATGCACAAAATCTCGCACGTATTCTGTCAGAAAATCTTTTCACTCGGATTTTGCACGAACCAAATACTGCAGAGATATTCCAAAAACCTGATTCTGTACAATTTTCTCACGAAACGGATTTTGCACGAAATCTGCATCAAAATCAATCTGATTGCACACGAATTTTGCACGCCTCACGGATTTTGCACGCCTCGGATTTTCTTCAAAGACAAAATCGATAACGAGGACATCGTCTTCATAGGTGTCGTAGATCGGATCGTCATATATCTCTTTGTAAATCTCATGGTATTCTCTCTCGACAAAAGGACTTTCGTCTTCGGAAGTATAGATGTTGTCACTTACCATGACATCCAGAATCGGTCTCTGATTAAGAAATCAAAGAACGCAGCTCTGATACCAAATGATGAAGCGGAAGCTTTAAAAGATTGAATAGTAATCAGTTATTCTAAGAATACCCGGAAAACTAGGATAATCGTAAGATTATTTGTTTAGTCTGAGAATACCCAAATAAATCAAACATTTTTAGATTCGTTGAGATCTCTCTAGATCTACCGAAAACAAGGAACAAAGAGACAAAAACTCAATATCATTAATCAATCAAAAACTGAATACAACTTAGACATGAACGGCTTATTTATAATAAATCCAAAATACTAGAAAAACCATAAAACAAGAAAAAATTTCCTAAATTAATAAAATAGATAATAAAGATATTTGGGATATTTCCAAATATCTCTCTAGATCAAAGAACAACTTTAATTTCATAAGCTTATTGTTCTTTTGGTCAACCGTTTCTAAGCTCTTTCTCATCGAAGTATTGAAGCTAACGCATATAAAGAGATAAGCTTGTCACCGGCCTCAATCGAGTCTATAACGCCATGTATTTTCAACCGAGCAATAAGACGGCAATGCATATATCGACGGTATTGATCCAACACAATCTTCGCACTTCATTAAATATTTAAGTTTGTAGAAAATAACTAGTAAAAGCAAACAAAAACTGAAGATCAATATTGATTGTTGGTGCGATAAATTAAATCATAAATATAACTTTTACCGATTAATCAATGTAGTTAGCAAAAAAATTTTTTTTGCTAAAGATGTAGCTAGGAACAAATACTCTACTTTCTTTTTTTTTTGCTAATGTATTTATTATATTTTAGTGTAATCTAAGAACAAATTTCCTTGAAATTAAGTTGTAAACTTGTAAAAAGTTATACTGGTAGTCTATAATTGAAATAAATCTTGTAGGTTTCGTCGAATCCGAAGTTTTTATTTCACTTAATCCGTATATGTTTGTTCATTTCAAACAATATAAATTGAAGTAAAAATAATAACTTTCGAGTCAAACTTGGTTTAAAGATTAAAGAATACATCTGGGATGAATAAATGCCATCCCGAAAAAGAATTAAGGGTTGACTTCCTATTTTAAATTTTTTATTTATTTAGTTTTATTTTTAACCATTACACTAGAGATATCGTATCGTAAAGCCAAAAGTAATATCGGGATCGGAGCTTACCATAGATCTAGTTTTAAGACTACCCAATCAAAGTTATATATTCACAAAAAGATATGCCTATTATATTGAACGACGATGATAAAATAAGTAACGGGTTATATATAATAATGATCAAATATGCTAAAAATAACAATATAAAGAGGATTCAACTTCGTAGATGTGAAGGAATTGAGAGAAATAAGTGAAGCAGAGGTCGACACGTAAGTAGAAAGCATGTGTTCTCCCGTGCGTGTGGCCCTTAATCTTGGCGCTAATCTATCTTACTACTATCTAATGGGTTTTTATATAATCGATGTGCTCTTAACGGTCACTAATCTACATACTTAAATTCAGTTGACATATAACTTTTTAATTAGCCATGAAAATTACAGTATTTTTTTAACGGAAGGAAAAGTTCCCTGCTAATCCAATGATCATACCCCTCAGATCTCAACATGCTCGAAAACAAATCAGACAAATAACTAGTTTATGTATATTTGCAGGTAAATAACTAGTTTGATTTGGCGCGCTTAATTATAACTTGTCACATGGATAAACAAATGATAATAATAAATATATAATGTATCTACCGACCGACGCTTTGAAGTGTTGAAATGATAGGGTGTAGAAGAGAGTGCAACTGATCAACTATTTTAGCTAAATATGTCCACTCTCGGATTGATCAGGGTTTGGACGTCTGATTTTTTTTTTTTTTTTGATAAATCCTATTGGCTGATCTGGTCAGTTCCGATAGGAACGCACCGAAATGCTACGAAGTGGACTTCTCCCAATGGTTCAACGGTTCAACGAACATCATGAGCTCCACAACTTTTCTGGATTGTCAACAGACCATGAAATCCATGAGATTCATATGTGCTACTACATCGCCTGTCCCGAGTTTGAATGCTTTCCGACTAATGTCAAAGGTAGCCCGGCCGCCTGTATTTTGAACTACCAGGTAAACCAATTGGACCAATGCCCAACTGACAGACTTCCCAACAAAAAGTGTTTAATAGCTAGGGCGGAGGATCGAATCCAGGTTTGGGAGTTGCACCCTTTGCTGGACCCGCCTTACCACTAGCCCAATAACGTCTAAATTTCTCGGTTTATATATATATATATGATAAAAATAACAATATATATGAATGTTGCGATGCTTTGTTTAATAAGAATTTTATTGCCGTCTTGCGTTTCACGATGATAAGATGCAGATGCGGAGAATGTGAGTGACTACCATCATATAATATGATTGCCCTACGTTATTACTTTTATAAGCTAATAAAGCTATAACAAATATATTAGAGAATGATTTGTAGGATAAAATCATTAGTAAAGTTATAATTAATTTTGTAAAAAATTGTCGCGATTGTCAAGTTCACCAAAATGATTGCATTCAATAATGCTCTTAAATGGATTGGTCTTAATCAGAGTGTTAGTTTTAATAATTTTTAGATGCAATATGAAAACTCATCCAAGTTTGTAAGAAAACTAAAGAGCTAGTTACAATTATTATTTTGATTCAACCAAGTCGTTGGTGGTCGGTTGGTTCCCTTACTGCGGTGAGTGTCGATCCTGTTGGTCTAGGTCAGAGATCGATTCCCCGCGGGAGCGGAATTACCAGGACAAGCACTTGGCCAAGTGGGTCATTATAAGTGGGCTGTGTCACTCCCACCCGAGAGATTAGTCTGGACATTTGGGCTTGTGATTACTCCCGGAAACCGAAAGGCATCAAAAACAAAAAAAAATTATTATTTTGATTCAGTCCATAGGTTGTGAATGAAACACGAATTTCAGGTCGAATCAATTAGAATATCTTAAATGTTGATCCCGAGGATTATTAATGAAGATTAAGGGGTGATTAGGAGATGAGAGGTGAGATTTTCGTTAATTAGAGCTAGTTAACCACAATCAAAAGCAGGTCGGGAATATTTTTTTGAGCAGGCCGTGGGCCGTGCTCTTTTATTGATGATAAGTGAAGTGAACAATTTAGAGTTACGAACTGGTTCCGAAAGACGTCCAGTTCGGCGTTCTAAATTGCTGTCTTGTTACAAAGAGAGAGAGAGAGGTCGGGTGACTTATGGTAGGTGAGATACAAATTTTTCAGATCGTCCTCTATCTAGTGAGAGAGTAATAAATGCGAGATCCTTCCGCGGTCGGGGGTCCCAGTCCAGATATCTCCAAGTGAAGGTGTGTGAGGGGGTATATATAGCAAGAACCGCGTAGACGGCTCTCCGCGATTCGGGGATGTCGTGATGTTGACAAGACACGTCGTGAATCAGTGCAAGTGAACAGTGCAAGGCACGTCGTGAACAGTGCCCGTGAACAGTGCCCGTGAACAGTGCGAGGTATGTCGTGAACAGTACCCATTGAACAGTGCAAAGCATGTCATGAACAGTGCCCGTGAGCAGTGTGTGCATGTCGTTAACAACGCATCTTCGCGTGGCGTCAACGTCAGCTCGGGGTGCGAGCTCGGGATGGGAGCTCGGGGTGCGAGCTCGGGATGGAAGCTCGGGGTGCGGGCTCAGGATGGTAGCTCGGGGTGCGGGCTCGGGATGGAAGCTCGGGGTGCGAGCTCGGGATAGAAGCTCGGGGTGCGAGCTCGGGATAGAAGCTCGGGGTGCAAGCTCGGTGCCGTCCTTGGTCGAACGCCGACTTCTGGCTGATTTCGACCAGGCGGGCCTTATTTGCTGAGATGAGCCTAGTTAATTGGGGGTGCTAAACCCACCTCCAACAATAGGCCCTCCCCCAGTTCGGTGTCATGAGGTGTAGCGAATGCATCGAAGTTGATCTTTGTTAGCTCGGCGCATCTCAGGTCGGTCTCCAAGATCTTAGGATTGACTGCTGGGTCTCGTTAGGCGGGAGCAATAGACGGACGTGTGTGAATTGCTAGACCGCGAAGTTAGCGAGCTGCGTGGTCAGTGAGCCGCGGGTTGTGCAGTCAGAAGACTGATCGTGAGTTTGGCGAGTAGGAGATCGGCGAGCTGTGGTCGTTAGTTAGGCGGAGCTGCGGGATCGGCGAGCTGTGACTACGCGATGAGGAAGCTGCGACCGAGGTGCCTAACTGTTAGACCGACGAGCTGCGACTCCGAACTGCCTCACTGTCAGATCGACGAGCTACGACCTGCAAAAAAAAATGGCTAAAGATACGAGATTGCGCTTAAGGCTGAGCTCGGCGTTTGTTAGTTAGGAGCGAGGCCGGCGAGATATGATTCCGAGTCGTTTAATTTCTAAAATCGGTTAGTTACTTAGCGTACCACAAGGTCAGCGAGTCGCACGGTCGGAGAACTGCGATCATGAGCTTAGCGAGTAGGAGGTCGGGGAGCTGTTGATGTCGTTAGTTAGGCGGAGCTGTTGAGGTCGGCGAACTGCGACTACGCGATGAGCGAGCTGCGACCGAGCTACCTAACTGTTAGACCGACGAGCTGCGACCCCGAACTGCCTCACTGTCAGATCGACGAACTACGACCACGCACTGTTTTTCTTGGAGTTCGGCTTAGAGAAACGGATCTTGTGATTAAATCTAACTAGAAAATATAAGTTCGAATAATGAATCAAATTCTTTAATAGGAGATACCTGATTTTAGAAAGTTCGGTAGACGAATTGTAATATTGGTATCGGTTAGCGAATCAATTGAACTCCGTCTCGCTTGGTTTTTGGATTAAACCAACCAATTTCCTTCTTTCTTCAACGTTTTCTTCCTAATGGGCTTTAGGCCCATTACCCTTTTGTTTTGTGCCATTACCTATTGGGCCAAATATGTGCTCTAGCCCAATTTTGGAAACTGACTTCCTCTTTCGCGTCGCGTAGGTCGGTGATGGCGGAGAAAAGCGGCGGCGGCCATGGCGGAGTTCCGGGAAGCTTAAGCGACGGCGGATATCCGACGTGTGATGATGAGTGATGTCGAGATCAGAGCAAGGGAATAGATCCGAGATGGTGGTCGGCGAAGGATGTCGCGGACGGAGGTGGCTTGATGGCGGCGAAGGCTGAGCTTGACGAGCTCGTATTAAATCTGCGAGCTGATTGGTTGTCGAGGCTGGTGACGGTTAGTCGGCGGATTCGTGATTTGAGTCTCGATTGAACGGTCCTTGTGACGGAGAAGTTGAGCAGCGAACGTGAGCTGCGAAGCCGGAGAATGGATAGAGAGGAGAAGGTGTGGGCTTCGGCGCCGAAGGTGGAGACGATTCTGGTCGGAGATGCGGTGTTGCAGCGGAAGATGCAGGTCTTCGCCGGTGGTTCGCTGGATTTGAGTAGATCGGATCTGCTCGGATTCACCGCCAAGAGATGGTCGTGAGGAAGGAGGAGATTGGGCTTCGATTTATGCATCGCGTTGGGTCTGAATCTGGACCATCGTCGGCTTGATTTGTTGCAGGTGCGGCGATGGTGACGGAGCTCCGGAAATTTCGAACGGTGAGGAGTGGCGTCAAGCCAATTTTTTTTTTTTTTTTTTTTTTTTTTTAAGGTCGGTGAGTCCCGGTCCAGCTATCTCCAAGTGAAGGTGCGTGATGGGGTATATATAGCAAGAACCGCGTAGACGGCTCTCCGCGATTCGGGGATGTCGTGATGTTGACAAGACACGTCGTGAATCAGTGCAAGTGAACAGTGCAAGGCACGTCGTTAACAGTGCCTGTGAACAGTGCCCAGTGAACAGTATCCAGTGAACAGTATCCAGTGAACAGTGCAAGGCATGTCGTGAGCAGTGTGTGCATGTCGTGAACAACGCATCTTCGCGTGGCGTCAACGTCAGCTCGGGGTGCGGGCTCGGGATGGGAGCTCGGGGTGCGAGCTCGGGATGGAAGCTCGGGGTGCGGGCTCAGGATGGTAGCTCGGGGTGCGGGCTCGGGATGGAAGCTCGGGGTGCGAGCTCGGGATAGAAGCTCGGGGTGCGAGCTCGGGATAGAAGCTCGGGGTGCAAGCTCGGTGCCGTCCTTGGTCGAACGCCGACTTCTGGCTGATTTCGACCAGGCGGACCTTATTTGCTGAGATGAACCTATTAATTGGGGGTGTTAAACCCACCTCCAACATTAAAGAAACTAATCCAATCGTTTACCAAAACCTGGATTATCAAATGACTGAATTAGTAAAACTAATTTGAAGTACCAAATTTGAAGGTAACTTGATGAAGAAGAAACGGAAAAGGAGACGCACGGCTCGGCAACCGCCAACGTTTACTTCTTAACCCTTCACACATTTATCGATGCGCCTCTACTTCCACACACACATGCTCTTCTTCACCTCTACATACACACATACATACGCCTATACATACTATCTATATATATAGTTACATGTACTCGAATACACACCAAGTGCTCACTTGTTAGATTCTCCAATCTTTCCAACCAATTCTTAAAAGAGTACATGAAAAATGTTGCCGTACATTAAACACAACAGCTACCAGAACCAGATTCCATCGCCGGAGATTGAAATTCCGGCGAAATGGAAGCTTTCGTACGGATACGAGGAGACTGCTCCTACTTGTCCTCGTTGTGCATCTTCCAACACCAAGTTTTGTTATTACAACAACTACAGCTTGTCTCAGCCTAGATACTTCTGCAAAGGTTGCCGTCGTTACTGGACCAAAGGGGGCTCTCTCCGTAACATTCCTGTCGGCGGAGGCTGTCGCAAGAGAAGCCGCAGCAGACAGAACAGTCACAAAAGGTTTGGTCGGAACGAGAATAGGCCTGATGGTCTTATTAACCAAGCTGATGGCTTCCAGTCCAGCTCTGCTGGTTCCGATATTGATTTGGCTGCGGTTTTCGCGCAGTATGTGACTGATCGGAGCCCTTCTAGTACAGATAACACTACTGGATCCGATCAAGATTCACCGGTAACAACAACCAGTCATGCTTTAGATTCCTTGAATTGGGATATCTGCCAAGAAACCGATGCGAATCTTGGATTCTACGGGGAATTCAACAATCTAACCCAGAAGATCCAAGAAGATCAACGAGGGTTTGGTCAGTTTCTCCAAGAAGATCAAGAGGAGGCCTTCGAGTTCCAGGGTTTACTCGATGACAAAGAGATTCAAGAGATCCTGGAATGCTCATTCTCAGAGGAGCCAGACCAGTTAATTTCTCAGGGGAGCTTCATGATCAATGGTGATAACTGGAGTTCAACAGATCTTACCAAGTTCGAGATTTGACCAGGAACATCGTTTCTTTCTTTTAATCACATATACTTAATTTTATTAAATACAGAAAACGTGCTATTTACACTAAAACTCATTCTTATATTGTTCATCATGAATTTATATCATACATGAACGATCCCACGAAATAGGATCCGTGGACTAGATTACTTGTATATTAATCTTGAATAATGGAAACAACTTACACTTTCTATTTATGTTGTTACGGTGGCCATGATTTTATAGTTCTTCTGCTTTGCCTTCTCCTCTCCTTTCAGTTTTGATTTTGGAACAAACCTGTAAGATTCATAAATCCACAGTATTGATATATGCTAAAAAGATAAATCTTGACAGTTCTTCTTCTGGTTCTGGTAAACAAAGAAAGGAAGTTTAGAGTTTGAACCTATATCGAAACAGAAACTATAATTAACAGCTTTCATCAATCTTTTGTTGGTTCTGACATACTACGGACCTGAGTTTATGGAACATAATTAGTATAAACCAAGGAACTCGCCTGAAAAAAATGCTGTGCGGCTGTTTATAAGTACAATCAATGTCTTCGCTCACGATTCTGTTCCTGGATGCCACTTTATGCTGCAACCGACACTATAATAGATACCAAATGCAGGGTCTCAGTTGGCCATCAAAGGCCATAGGCAAGAAAGAATTGAAGAAAAGTGTATCAAATTTGAGTGTACCTTGGCTTTTGATTTGATGGTATTGGTTGACAGCTAAGGACAAGATCAATCGCCAGGCTTAGATCCCTATGCAAATATTACATGTTAGGTTTGCCTATATAAAATAACAACTTCTCTGAAAGATGTTAAAAGTAGTAACATAGATAACAAACCTCCCAGTTACTGGTATGTTATTGCTAGGCCGGGAATAATCAAATTGGCCGTGATAGACCAGCTCAAATGGCCTACGACCATCCTGCTCCATTTGACAGGCGAAAGTAAGATACGATAAACAAGTCTCAATTTTCATGATATAACTACTCCCAACCCAACAAATGGCTATCTTGAGCATAAATATCCATAATACTATATTTCAAATAGAGCTTTGTGAGTTTACGTGCTTTAGCAGAACAAATTCACAGGAAGACCCAACAAAACAGTAGACAGCTTTCCTGCTACTTACTGATCTTCTGTCATTATATATGACCAGAAATTACCTTCTTATATAAGAAAAGCTCAGGGGTACAGACAGCTCCAAATTCCTTTGCAACCTCTTGTGACTTAGGTAAGAGAGAAAATGTCATCAAAATTTATCAGAATTTGAGTAAAATTGACTAACAATGCTCAACAAAGAATAGAAAAAGCATTGAAGAGACAAAGGGTACCTCATCATATAAGTAGGGAAATGGATACTTGAAAGCTTTTGCATCTTCTGCCATGAACTCAGGCCCATCCTGTGAAAGAAAATGAAGATGGAGGAGCAACCTTATAGAAACCTCATCCCAACAATAATCACTGACACTAGAGGAGTCACAAACACAAACCTGAGGATGTGTTAATACAGAATTTGAAGAGATTGCAACAACAGCAAGACCTTTCTGCACAGCCAGACAGTTAAAAATTACCCTCCCTGTATTAGATATTCTTCCATAGC
Organism: Eutrema japonicum; assembly: GCA_030161315.1. Classification (NCBI taxonomy): domain Eukaryota; kingdom Viridiplantae; phylum Streptophyta; class Magnoliopsida; order Brassicales; family Brassicaceae; genus Eutrema; species Eutrema japonicum. The sequence goes on from BSQW01000001.1 coordinate 11,443,725, forward strand.
CAAGATTCCATCACATAATGAGTCGAGCTATGGAAATACCAGAATGTTTGGTACCTTCATATAGAAATTGGAGAGCTTTACAATGTCTTTCTTCAAGTGAATCACAAACGGGCAATGATTGCAGATGAACATGACCTAACAGTATATACAAATTACAAACGCTAAGAAAGGTTGAAAAGGTTTCTAAACAAAGAGATGAAGATACTCACCAGTAGACACGGATACAGCTCAAAATCATCTAGTTTCCATAAATTTCCAGTGAGCGGCTCCGGAAGCTAAACACAAACATTTCTACGATTAGAAATTCCTCGTCATTCGTCTCCAGTGACGTGAACAATTACACTCTTACCTCGAAACTGGGAGCCCTAACTCCTAAATTTACTCCGCCTGATTCAGTTCTGGCGGCACGAACCACGACGCGCCTCGACGACGGTGCACTGACTCTCCGCTGCAGATAACTGAGGTCCAACCTTTTCGACGGCGAGAATCGCCGGGAAGATATTGCAAATGCGCTTCGTGAAGGAACTAGATACGAAGCTCCGTATGCCACGGCGGTTATGGCGGTAGAGGCAGCCATTGTTTCTTCAAAATTCTTCCCGGAGCCACAAATCACCACGAGTCGGTATCTTTGGACATATGTAGATTATGGGCTTAAATATATGACGCCTGGCCCAATAAATGAGCCCAAAGTGAAAAATATATTTTGTTTCAAATGTTAGTAGGCCTTTTGATTTCAAATCAACTTGCAATAAATATGCGGAATATAAATGACGACCATGACGAAAATTTACATAGTAAATTGTAAAACTACGAAACTTTTGAAAGAAAATTCACCCTCATATTTGGATCTCATTGTAAGTAAGGTAATGAATCTCATATAAAGTTTTTTGGCTTGTTTATATATTCATATTTGAAGGATGCTCATCAATTAGATTGCATCGTTATATGATAATAATAATACTATAATTAATACGACTGTATTTTAATATAAATGTTCTAATATACAAATCAATCAGTATCTTACAAGAGCCAACGCATTATACTGGAGTTTTGAAGATAGCGATAATATATAAGGGGATGGCTACTTTATTTATAAGCTATAACCAATGGATATATATATATATTCTTAATTTCTCTTTTTCGTCGTCTATTACAGAAGGCTAGTAAGACTCTAATGTAATTAGGGTCGACATGGTCGGGACTCAGGACTCAGGACTCAGGGGAACTTTAGACAAATTTAGGTTATAAGTCTAATACAATTTATACTGTTTTTTTTTCTTTTGGGTCAACACTATTATGGACAATTACCCTTGAAAGTATTGTTATTAAAAAAATTAGTGGAAAAAAAGAAATAAGAGAAGGATTGATCGTAGACCATCTAATAATTATATCAACTTTATAGAGTGGAGATATATCTAGTATAACAACAACTTATATTTTCGTATAAATTTTTTTATCGAAAATATCATCTTGTGAAAAGGTTATTTTTACAACAATGAAATATCACTTTACATCTCTATAATATTATTTAAGAAGACATTTTTAAAAATGAAATTTGTTTTGTAAGTTAATACATGAAATGTCATTACAAATAAGCAAATATTATTGAAACATGAAATAATATAATTATCTTTTAAAATTATTGATGAAAATATGAAAAATATTATTTACTATTTACTTTCTTAATTATTATGATATTATTAAATAATAATCAATCCATACATATTTAAATAAAAATTCTATTCAAAATCTTGCAATAGTTTTCACTATAATTATTATAAAATATTTTACTAATTTTATAAAGAGTTAGACAGGAGAAAATTTATTTTTTAATAGTTTGTGAAATGACCACAAAATCATAGTCATTAAACAGTGCATAATTATGTTTTCAAGATTATAAGTTTTTGCGAGTTAGCCCGAATAATATTTTAGTTTATTCCAAAACGGGTTAAGTTGAGAGGTTAGTCCGGATTGATAGTTCTATCTATAATCATTTAGTTAAATATATTTTAAAATTCAGATAAAAATAATTTTTGTTAAATTTCAAAACAATTTGAAACAAAAATTATCTCGTACTATATAACTAGCGCGGGTTGAATCATAGTATATAAACATTTGAGAATCGTTTTCTATAAAGTAAAAATCGTAGAAACCAAGTTGTTTGGTGCGATATTTCAAAAAAAAAAAAAAAACTTGTTAGGTTTGCTCATTTGTTTTTATTGTGATAGTTTCAATATATTTATAAGCTTTTTTTTGTTTTACATGTTTTAACAATAATGGTACTTACATGATCCTTAAAGTAATGTCTGATATAGAGGAACATTATTGTCGTATTGGGTAAGTTAATTTTGAAGCAAATTAACGCTTCAAATCAAAACTGTTTTTCAACTAAAACTTTACATTAACATAAGAAATATATATACACATATAATATATTATAATAAATTTGTATAGTGAAAATAAAAAAAAATGTATAGTGGTGTCAATGATTGGATTCATGAACGAAGAGCTGACACTCCAAACGATTAAGAAATTGGGAGAAGATTCCTATTATTTCATCCTTGCATGCCTTTGTGACCAACCAGCACAACTAAACGGAACCCTAAGCCCATTAATCAATATTATTAATTTTTTCAACTGTTAATTTAATCGTTCATACCCACATTTTGTTTTTGTTTTTGAATCCCTGGTGTGAGTCGAGTAACATTGCAAAGTGCTGAAGTCATTAAAACTACATATTGTTTTACGCATTTATGTTTTTAAAGCGTCATTTTGCTAATTTATATCAATCAAATTAATATTCATTATGTTTTTAAGTTTTTGAAAAATGAGTTTGTTATGTACGAATTAAAACTATAACTTATGAATATTTTTTGTTTTACGATTAAATTTGTAAACTTATACGTATAATAGCTGAATAAAATTTTAATTGTGTAATATTTTCTGTTTTTTTAATCCACGTAAGAGTATAACAATTCGGTTATTTCGTGGGTTACTTATCGATCTGAACTTTGATTGAATCGGTTCGACTTACTTTTTATAAGCTATCAGCGCAAATTATATTCATCTATATAAATATATATATATATATATATATATATATATATATATGTGTGTTTGTGTGAGAGTGCTTGAATCCAATCAAGATTATGGTTTAAAATAATAATCGGGTCGATTAGAACCGTAAACCAAACTATAGAGGTCAAAAAGTGGGTCACCATCATCATAATAATAATAAGGAATCCAAGAGCATCATTATTTGGGTTTCTATGTAATATTTAATTATAAATTTGAAATTAAGAAACTCTGTTAAGAAACTTTTGTTTTTGTTGCTTTATTGGTAGAACTCTATTAGGGATTCTTAAAAAAAAAAATTAATAATTTTGTTTTATTTTAAATAGAGTTTATTTTTTTTAATTAAACATAGTTAACATAAAAACATAACATTTTAAATATAGATTTTGAAAAAAAAATGAAAAAGAACATTCAATTTGGGTTTTTTTCTGATCTTGTATATGAATCGCTTCATGTTCATCCACCGAACGATTCCAATTCATTAATATGTAAAAAAAGTTTAATATGTAAATATTCCAATTCATTATGTAAATATTTCAATTCATCAATATGTAAAAAAAAAAGTTTAAAATTTTAAAGTTGAAGTTAAGAAAAAGTTTTTAAAAAAAAAATTCTTTTTTAAGTTAAGTTAAGAAAAAGTAAAAAAAAAAATTTGGCAAAAAACAAAATTCAGCGAATTAGAGGTTGACACGTGACTAAGAACAGTGTAAGAACCCCCTTAAGAACCGGTTCTTAAAACTCTTATTTAAGAACCGGTTCTTACACTGTTCATAATTTTTATTATTATTATTTTTTTTTGGGTTAAGAACCCCATCGAGAACTCCCCAATAATGATGCTCTAAGCGATTAGTCGATTACTGTTTTCATGCCATACCCATATATATATATATATATATATATGCATAACAAATGAGTTTTATATGGACCATGATCTTCTAATTTGCTGTTGAAGTTTACTTGTCTCCGCTTCTAACCCAAATCAATAATATTAACATCAATCATATTATAACGAGGAATATCTATACATATTTTATAATATTACAGTTGAATGCCTTTTTTTTTTTTTTTTTAATTCGTCTTTTTATAATGCAAAAGATAACAGCAACTTGATAATTTAAAGTCAAAGCGATGTTTTGTACTTTGCAGTTTTGTACTACTACACTATATATATGGTCCAGATGTCTTGTTTTATAGAGAGAGAGAGAGAGAGAGAGTAAAAAGAAAGAGGAAAAAGAGAGAGGAGATGAAGAGAAAGAGATACGAGATGGAGAAGAAGAAGAAGAAGAAGACAGAGCTTCAAACCGCCATTGAAGAGCTCTCTCTCGTCATAATAACTAAACCTGTCGATAACACTGAAACCACACATATACCCTTGAGGCCTCTTCTCTCCTTCTGCAACTTAATCATCCAAGTTCTTGGTCTCCTCTTTTTTTTTTTCTTGGAAAATATTAATCTTCATTAGTTAATTTTTTCATTTTTTTATTATTTCCCAACGAATCTAAATTGTCTCTAATGTTCATATTGAGCACAACTCGATGATTTTCCTGAGCTGTTTGTGTTTTGGTGGTGTTTGCAGATAAGATAGGACCGACAATGGCTGTTCTTAGACAAGACATCGATCAAAATATTCAGGTAACTAGAGATTATGTAACTTCATGCATATAAAGACAAGACAAGACATTATTATATAAAAAAAACTGTGTGTACTTAATTACGTATGTATGAATGGTGGGTCTATAATAATATCAATAAATCTATACAAAAAGACTGTTGAACTTTTATGCTGATAAGAACACCCAATAGTTTCATATATATCTCCTCGCTGTTTTATTTCTTTGGGAAAAGATCTCTTCAATAATTCAATTCCAACCTTATAATCCCTTATTTGGTTGCTTTCATGAGGACTTTAGTCAATTTTGAAATGACTTTCTATAAAATGGCTAATCTCGTCCCCCCTCCCCCCTTTTTTGCACTTCAATTATTCTACCTATGTTTTTCTTATGTATTGATTTGGGTGATGTAGAGATTAGAGAAGGTTTCTGAAACAGATCCTTGTGTTTACTCCAATTTGGTTGAGATTCTGAAGAAAGAAATGAAGGAGGGAACATCCAAGATGGTTGCTAGTTGTAGTAAAGCTCTTCTTTGGCTCACTAGGTACATTCTCCTTAATTATCTCATAACTTCATCAACTAATTATAGAGTTCTAATCACATCAAATATGGATAGACAGATGAGTGATTAATATCTTATCTTAATTACGCATTTATTAAATTCTTAATTAGTCAAATTTCTATAATCACCAATCTACTATTCCCTCAGTTTCATAAATAGTGTCGTTTTAAAGTTTTATTTTTGTTTCATAAAAAGTGTCGTTTTACATTTTCAATGTAAAATTTTGAATAAAATTCAAATTTTAACTTTGTTGTTTTAATGTATTAAATGGAGAGATAAAACTTGTTTAGTGTATTAATTATGACTAATATATAACTTTTTATAGTTTTCTTAATATGTGTGAAATATGTCAAAATGACACTCTTTGTGAAACAGAGAGAGTATTTACTAATTAGACCTTCTTTTTGTTCAAACTAATTAGGCTTTATGACCACTCTTTATACTATCTTCTATCACATAGGACAATGGACTTTACAGCGGGTTTATTACGATTGTTGTCGAAAGAGATGTCGTCAAAAATGGAAGAACTTGTAGAAGAATGCTATATGGCGACTTTAAAACCACATCATGGATGGATTGCGTCTGCTGCTTTCAAAGTATACACCATGATCTCACTCTTCTTCTAGCTATGTCATACTTAAAACATCATTTTCTTGTTACATTCCATCTATATATTTTTTTTTGATGTTATAAGCATTTATAAGCTTATTAATATCGTTGAATATGTAATAATGAAGGTGTGTTTGAAGCTAGTGCCTGACAATAAGACGTTTATGGACGCGATCGGTGCAAGAGATCACGAGAGCTATGAGACCCTTAGAGAAGACATTGATACCTTAAGCTCATTGTTGACACCTATTCTCAAAGAAATCTACTTTCTTCTGGTAATTATACTATAAACATATATTTATCTTATTATATAGTACAACTTAAAGTATTTTTTACGCTATCATTTTTTGGGTTGATATATATTGATCATCGTGCATGGTGCTTCATTTTCTCTTTCAGGAACAATTCGGATTGAACAGATTAAGATCGATGTAAAAAAAGATGGATTCAGAAGTGATATAATTATTTAATGTTTTCGTTAAAATGATAATTTTTATTTAAGACAAATGTATATATGTATCTATATATGTATATCAGTTGTTGTACGATTTATTCGTTTAATCATCGGAACTAAAATGATTTCGCTTTTTTAAGTTAGCTAGATTGTACATATATATATCTAGAACTGAAATATGAATAGAACTTCTTCTATATATCAGGGTCACATCTCGCATGTTTTAATACCACTCCAAAATAGAAATAAAACTCTAACACAATAGCAACAAAAAAAATATTTCTTTATGAGAGTAATATATACTGTATTACAACGCCAAATATAGTTGAACCGGACCGTCTCGGACTCTCGTATCTATCGTAGCGTGGAGTAATAATAAGTGAAGACATAATAGGTCTAATGGTTTAAAAAAAAAAATTACTGTCGTTCTATTGTAGTATTAAAACATGCGATATGTGACCAATACGAAAAGTAATCGACTATAACAAATAATAACGCCGGCTAAATGATTGATATTTGGTTAAAAACTGTCGTCACGAATCTATCGATTAACCAAATATAATAACGGACAAGTGGACAACGGTAAGGAAGATACAGTGCAGTTTCTATTTTAATTGAGTAACAAAGTGGACAAATAAGAGTTGAGAACGTGTCACATCACAAGCTTGATGCTTCATACATCATCAAAAGCATGTTAAATTGTTAATACGTTCTGAAGATTTAAATGTATTAATGAATTGACAAGACAAATACTATATGATAACGAAAAGAATATCGAGTATTCACACGAATAAAAAAAAACGTAAGTGACATAGGCAAATTGACCTTTGTGATGTATGATGTATGATGTATTGATGTATCTGGCAATATTAATTCATGGGGAGCGAATAACCTTACATTCTAAATATTTCAATGAATAAAAATTAAAAGTTTATAAGCTATGATCCTAAAATCATACAGCTGGTTACAAAGGGGTAATCTCCACAAGTCCATAGTATTAATATTATTACAAGTCTGGAACTGCATGCAATTTCTATTTCTTTGTTAAATTTGTATCCCGTGGTAGTTGTATTATGAAAATGATGATGATAACGAACCATTTGAAAAAGTAAAACCCATTACATTGACATGGACCAAGATATGGATATGGGCTTCGAGCGTTCAAGATCTGGACGATCTCCTCCATTTCTTCTCTTCCTCGCTCACGTGTCGTCGACAACATCTTTCCCAAGTTTCTTATTAGTACTGGCAACGTCTTTCCGCTAATTGTCTCCCTAAAATCTTTGAACTTTACCGACGAATAACACCACACTCTCGGTCAACGGATTTGATGCAAAACTCTACATCTGGAAAGCCCTCGAATTCACCGGAAACTGAAACAAATCTCGTGAGTTTTTCTTTTTGTTTCCTCGTTAATTTCTCCGCCTCGATTCTGGAAAAGTTTGTGTCGGAATTTCCTTTAGTTTGTTGTCGAGATATATCTTTAAAGTCAATGATCTGGGTTTGATCAAAGTCTGCGTCTTTCTGTTAATCCCCGCTGAAGAAATTTTGATGATCAGACGTGTTAGTCTCCCTAAATCTGATCTGGGAATGCTTCATCTCCCTCATTGGTGGTCTCGATCCCTGGGTTTGGTTGTATCTAATCATGAATAAATATCCATTTGGGTCGTCGAGTAATCCCAACAAGGCTTATTATGCGTACCCAAGAGTTGGTGATTTTGATTTAGAATCAGCAACTGTCAGAAAATCTAGAAAGCCCAAGAATTCGTTTTCGAAAATGTTCAAATCTCTCGGAAATCGCCTTCACCACTTCTTCAAATTGCACCCGATCCTCGTTTTCATCATCCTCCTCTCCTTTGGGATCACAGTCCTCATATTTCTGTCGTCAATATACGACAACCATTTTCGATCAACGGTCGCTTATAAGAAGACCGATTTGGATGACGATGGTTACCCATTTGCCAATCTGAAAAACCTCGTCATGGTGGCTGGACATTCTGTTTATACGAGCAGCGGTTGCGGTAAAGTTGATAAGGAGGATTCGTGGTTCTTGGAGTCTTATCAGAAGCATCCAGGTCAGGCTTCAACATTCTTGAGTCATATAGAAGAAGGTGTTGAGGCTGCAGCTAAAGATGATGAGTCTTTGCTTCTATTTAGTGGAGGAGAGACTCGTAAAGACGCAGGGCCTCGCAGCGAAGCTCAGAGCTATTGGGCTGTCGCTGAGTCTAAAGGATGGTTCGGTGAGTCTAATTACTTACTCTGTTATGTTGGTTTCTGCTCTTTATTACATTGATGGTAAAATGTGGTTTGATTGTGATAATGGACAGGCAAGGATGAGGTGAGGTCAAGGGCATTGACGGAAGAGCATGCCAGAGACAGCTTTGAGAATCTTCTCTTTAGCGTGTGTCGATTCAGAGAGCTCACTGGCTCTTACCCACAGAACATAACAGTAAAGCCTTTTGCTTTCCAAATTTCTCACTCTTTAGTAAGTGAAAGGTTATTCATTCTTGTGATATTAATGTATCCCTTCATGCTTGGATCAGGTAGTGAGTTATGATTTTAAAGAGGAGAGATTTGCGCATTTGCATCGTTCAGCAATGGGATTTCCGGAATCAAGATTCTTCTACTTAGGAACCCCAGCTTCCCTTTCATCTAAAGAAGGCGCTCTGAAAGGCGAGGCTATGGTTAGAGCTCAGTTTCAGGAAGACCCATACGGATGTGTTGGTTCGCTTTGGCGAAAGAAGCTGAAGCGTGACCCTTTCCACAGGACTATACCTTATCCTAATGGTTGCCCTGAAATTGGAGGATTGTTCAGGTACTGTGGTTCAGCTCCTTTTCCTGGCTCTCTCCCATGGGATTGATCTGTGTCAGACCTACACTAGACTTGCTCACAGGAACCAATACTTGATCGAGAGCTTGGTAGAAACCGATGTTTTTTTGTTACTCTTATTAGATTGAATAGAGGCAAAAAAGAAACTTCAGAATCTTTGTAATCCGCAGACTGAGAATTTATTATATAAACTATATTAAATGCGATTGACCTGGTGTACATTATGAAATTTCCATCCAATATCCAGTAATAGATCTCTAGATATTCACTTTTTTATTTGATAAAAAAACAAAAAAAAAGCACGACTTTCATAATCCATGTTGAATCAAAGAAAACAAGAACACAAGTGAAGAAAAAAGAATGGTAAAGAGTAGTTGTTACTAAAGCAACAACTGGCAGCTCTGTCTCAAAACGGTTTGCTGTTCTGATTGTTGGGTTTGGAGGAAGAAGAAGACGATGATTTCCTGGTTTTTGCAAAGTCCACCAGGTCTTTGAAAAGGATATCCTCTGGTTTGTCATCTTTCTTTGGTGGTGTAGCAGCAGCAGAGGCGGTTGGATTCAGAGAGAGATTCCGCGATTGTCCCACGAGATCCTCGTAAGAGGAATCAGAGCCACTGCTTGAGTGTTGAGGAACATTATTATGCTTTAAGTATCCTTGCCTCTGGTTGGTTCTAGCAGACATTGGTGGTGGAAAAATCCTGGTTCCTTCAGGATCCCATGGAGCAGGAGGCAATCGCTCTAATTGGTCATAAACTGGTTTGGTGAACAAAGCTTGCTCAGGGGATTTGCTATGGGGAACTGGATCATCGAAAACAGGAGCAGAAGAGTCTTGATTTGATGAATGGGAAGTACTCGGAAGCTTTACACTCTCTGAGGTTCCTTGAGGTTTGTAGACATCACCACTGAGGAAATCCATAGCACCAGATTCAACATGTACCGGCCTCATTGTAGATGGTGGGGGAGGAAGAATAGGGTTGAAATCCCCTTGTCCAGTCCCTCGTGCGCTCTCTCTTTTCGACCTGCAGAGATGAGTTCGATGAATTCTAGCAATCCAAATCTTGGATTCAACAGGATTGAGCAAGGAATGGGTATTACCTGTGAGCTAGTTGAGCAAAATCATCATCTGGCTCATCATCGTCGTCGTGGTTGATGCTAACAAGCGGTATTGGAGTGGAAGCTGTTGCAGGAACAGAGTTTCCCTTTGCCTTATCATCATGGTGCTGAAGAACACGCTGCAAATTGTCGTTTAATGCCAATCCTTGACAGAGAAATTCCTCATCTCTGCAAAAAAGGAAGGAGTCGCCCTCTCACCATTAACATATTCTATCAAATTGAGCAACGAACAGGAGGGTGAAGGAGAAAACAAACGAATCCTTACGATGTAGTGTTGACCAGAGTCATTACACGTCTTTGATAAGTACGGCATTGCTCTACCAAGTCAACTATAAGTTCTTCCTTTAAACCCTGTCACAACATCAAGAACAGTTAGTGTTTCAAATCAGATCAAACAATAGAGCCACTAAATCTAATCATGTAAATATCCTACCTCGGGATGGCTTGGATCAAGAGCCCCCAGCATGTCCATCAAAATATCAACTGATCCCTGAGCGCTTTGAATCTCTTCCACGCTAAAAAAAAATGAAGATACTAAAGTCTTTAACATGCTTGAGAACAAGGCATACATATTTATACATTGGACAAGTCTAGCAAACAAAATTACTGGATAGAGAAGAGAACGCTGAACAGGAAATTCTACAAGGGAGAATGTACCTGAGTGCAGAAGCATCATCACTTTGCAAAGATGCTTGAATAGCAGCATCTTCATCTGATGCAACGGCGTGAGCAATAATGGGCTGAGACTGAGGTGGAGTAAAGAATGGTACACTGCTCTCGGTTGGAGGTGGGAACTCAATTCCAGCAGACTAAAGTTTTCAAAGGGCAAAACCGGTTATCAAGACTTTGATACATAATAATAGAATTGTAAATAGGCTCAAGCTATACCCTGAGTTCATTATAAGCATTGTAATACTGAGGGAATCTTCCGCCGCTTCCACCAAAAGCTTCTTGCCATGTATCCAATAAACTAAGTATCTTCTCCCTTACACTCAGGTCTGGCTGCATAAGTGAGTTTGGTAAATTTCCAGCGTAAGCGAATTTGATGATGTAATTGAAATATAACAAGCAGGTGAGAGATGGTAACTAAAAACCTTTTTCTTCACTATTTTGACCATATCAGGCAAAATATCACGGTCCACGATAAGCTGGTACACGCTCTCGCCACAATTCTTACTCAAAGTTTCCAATGCCTTAACCAAAACCCCCCGAGCATTTATGAATGAGAAGATAAGTTTACTAAACAGAAGCAAACCAAAGCATTGTATCTTTGAATAAGTAAAAAACAAAGCACTTACATAAAGAGCAAGAATCTGCACTTTAGAATTTTTACTTCCTAACCGTTTCTTGAGCACCTTCACTGCTTCTTTTGCTTGACTACAGAAACAAAAGAAGGTAAAAAATTTAAGCATCCTAGCCTAAAATGAATCAAATCTAAGTAATTCAATATGCGATTCTGAGAATAAAATTAACACATCAAACGACGTTACCTAGAATCCATGTTGATAATGTCACACAGTTCAATGTTGATGGCCCAATCTGGACCAATCAGCATATCATTTGTAGCCCTCTCAGCACAAGCAGCTGCGTTATTTGCCATTGCAAGTTCGCTTCTTTTTCAATCAAATCCTAAAGCTTCAAGTTTCCTATAAGTATAAACACAGGTTGAAACACCATTATGTAACCTCTCAATTCCAGACAGAACAAGCAAAAGCTTATAAATAAATAAAGATCAAACATTGAATCACATCACTGGGATCAAGACAGTTGAAAGCAAATCACGGCTATCACAATCCACAAACCAGCTTGTAATTAGACCAGATCACGAAGCCAGAAGCATCGATTGTAAAACAAAAAAAAAAACCAATTAGAACGAAATCTAAGTGAATTCCTCAGAAGAAGGAAATCCAAAATAGCGAAATTGCCTTCTTTTACGAAAACCCATGACAGATTAAGGAAACAACAATTGAGAAAGTATGAATCGAAGTCTAGGTAAGAGTTTCAAATAAAACTTTTACCTGTCTAGAGACTCTAAACTTGAGAACAAGTGATAGACCGAGCGAAGATTTGTGCGTCTCACGATCGAGAAGATGAAACCAATTTAACGAATTGTCGGAAAATCTAACAATTGTATTCGAAAAAGATCGGACTTTTGTATGAGGTCATCATCAGCCTTAACCGTCCATAAATCAACTGCGGCTTCTTTGTTCTATCATTTTGCAAGATGCAAACTTTGTGTTTCTCACTATGCTAAAGTAACGGTCGGTGACGGAAAATAAAGAATCTTTTAATTTCCTCGTTCGTAAAAAATATAATAAAGTTTAGGTTGAAAGTAACGATCATTAGCAACTAATTTCCAAATCTCCAAATCCAATTTGATTTCATAATTGACTTTTCTTCCGAGAATTACGAATCCAAATCGCTGTAGAGGTAAAACGCGTTTCCTAAACAAAGACGCGCGTCTGGACGAGAACAGCCACGCGCGTTTTCCACATCAGCTTTGTCTTTCTTTTTTTGTTTTCTTCAACTCACATCAGCTTTCTCTTTGAACAGAAAAGGACTCTCCTTTTAAGGCAAAGAAGGCTTTTGATAAGTAAAAGTAATAATAATCGAGCAGATCCTAAAACAAAGTTACAGTACATTAGGATTCAAAAACCCAGAATTCAGAGACTAATCGGTGCACATTAAACTCTATTTACATAATTAAAAGTTTAAAACCGGATCCAAAACGATACACAGGCTTACAAAAGCAAAATTTACGAGTATCATCATAAAAGTTGTCATCTTTGTGGCACATCCAAGGGTTTTCATCTCTCCGGAAGATTTGTAGCCAAGAAAGACATTGAGGGAAAACTCGGTTTCACTATCGTGAATGTACAACACTCCAGAGGAAAGAGAAGCAGCCACTGTTTCTATCCCTGCATTTGATCAAACCCCAAAAGTTTCCATAAATGCCAATGAGATTTGTGTTATGCACTATGAATCATTCAGACACACAGACAGAGTCCTAAATCTTAACATCACTTAAAGTCTTAGAATTTAATGATCTACAGAGTGTTTTTCGGTATGATATAATCTACAGAGTTTTATCATTAATGGGGAAGATAAGGAGTCTTAAACTGGACAACAAAATTTCCAGACAACCAAGCACATATCATATACCAGTACGGACACGGGAGTATTAACTCTCGAGGAAGATAATCATCAAGATTTTAAGAATGATCAAGGTTTAACAAAAAACAAATCCAATGAATTGATGTTAAAATACGTCGATGGATGATTAGAACAAGTGTGAATTTTCAATATTTTTCATCAAATCTGATTAGCAGAGCAAATCCAAGTAGCATTGCGTACGTAAATGTGAAAGATTTAAACATACCTTAGGCTGCTTCGGCTCCTATTACTGCTGCTGCTACTGCTACTTCCGCTCCTCTTTGTGCTCGGTTCAGACAATCTATTCCACCATTCTTTACCCTCTGCTTTCACTGACTCGTCGGAGATCGAAGGTCTCGGTGAAACCTGAGAATCTTTAACCGTCACAGAAGAATCCACCTTCTTGTTCTTCTTCGTCGTATCTTTCTTAGATCGTAAGCTAACAGGAAACATCATTTCGAGAAGAAACCCACTGTTTTTTTCGCCACTATTTCGATTCGGATCAACCCATTTATCACTCTTCGTCTTCCTCACCACCTTACTCGGCCTGTTTGTTCTCTTAGGCAATTCATCGAACACCTTCCTGTCATTCTCTTCGTTTCCCCTCACTTCGACAAGATCCTTCAAGGAAAGCTCGTAACACGACTCGGGCATCTTACTAACAATATCCATAAGCTCTCGCTGGCCACGAGCGATAGCCTGCGCCTTCGAATCCGGCGAAAGGCTCCAGTAATCTTCCGGCCGGTGACGAGGACTCTTCGGCGGACTGGTTCTCCACAGGGTAGGCGAACAGACGCCGGAATCTGAGTGATCATTGGGTATACTTGGAAAACACAAATGGGTATTGTAGGATTTAGCTGAAGGATCTAGCATCGCGATTTCGCAAGAACGAGAGAGAGGAACCGTACAAATCTTTTATAAGTGAGTTTTGTGTTCAGAAACAAGTCATTAGTATTTAACAAAGAAACAAAAAATATCTTGCTTGACCCGTTCATGGCATATGGAGCATATACTGGAATATAGTATAAAACGATTTTTATTTTCATTAATAGAAGAAAATTATTTTAGTTCAGATTTGTAATAAAGTATAGTATTAAAAAGATTTTGGGCTTTAATTTGGATGTCACGTTATTCTCAGAATGGTTAAATTAGGAATTAAATTGGGGAGGATGTTCTAGATCGTAACGGAATTTCAGGAAAGCTTTAGGGATTAGGATACTTAAAAGTCAAGCCCTTCTAGATCATCCTCCCCAAAAAAACAAAAAAAAAAGTCTACGATGGCCTTATGATAGTTTTTGTTATTGTGAAATTTAAAAAATGTAGCACCATATAAAATACTTGAAAAACTAAGCATATGAAGAAAAAAAATGATTTAAAGCTCAACTAATTTCAATGCTTACAAAACAATCGTCACAATTTATAGACAATTAACAAAACCTCACCTCCTACACTGCAATTTGGAACATTACTTTCTTATTACACTACACACGAAATATAACATTAATTTCGTATTGTTTGAGGCGCAAGTGTTTATAGAAAATGATATTTATGATGTCAAATGCGAAACATACTGTTGAAGTTAGAAGGTAAGATAAGTAAGTAGGATTACAACTGGTTGACAAACAAAATTAGTATACAATTCGTGATACTTTTGTATTTTTAAGAGCGTTGGCGTTTGTATTTAGTCTTTTAATGTTTGTTAAAAGCATACATGATTAAGCGTGTCTACTATAACAGAGATTAAATGCGTTGTTCATTGGTTTATTCCTTGCAAATCTTAAACGAAGAAACCCTTTAACAACAACAAAAAACCTCAAACAAATCTCTTTACCAATTTTTGGTTCAACAAATGGAGTATCCACGAGACATACACTTCCGGCTAGTGAACAATCTTCCAGCCCATGATGTCTTACAGTTTGTTTGTATCGGGTAGTCGACGTTTACTTTATTGCATATGTCATGGGTACAAATACTATACCGATCACAAGCGAGGAGTCCTACCGCATGATCATTTAGAGCTTCATCATTTAGTAATGTAATTGCGCTCTTTTAGGAGACACGTTTTGAAAGACTAACGAAAAATATGCTTAGAGCGTCATGGTTTAGGATTCTTGGGTTTGTTAAAGATCATGAACATCATATTCTATGTTTGGCGTATGTTTCGATCGACCTCATTAGTGTTATGTTAATGAGGCGTCACGTGACTGAACATCATTTGCGTATATCAGTTTGGTTTATGTGCAGGAGATGCATGCCACATTGTTTAGGGGACGATGTAATGGCAATGCATGGATATACTTGATATCGTGGTTATGTTGACGATGCCTTAGGCAGGCCTGGCTCAGGGCATAGGCGGAGTAATCGACCGCCTAGGACACATTTACTAAAAAAAAAAAAATTTACTAAATTTTATTTTTTTGAAAATTCAAAAAAACAATTCTGAATAGGGCCTACGATAGTCTTTAAGATATGTTAGGTGGTTCGATATGAAACATATGAAGCACACAAAATTGATTTGGCCAGTAGGTTAATTGGAATTAGAGCATCATTATTGCAAGGTTCTTAAACTTAAAAAGTGGGTTTTTAATCCAAAAAAAAAATTTAATTTAATTAATTGTGAACAGTGCAAAAACCCGGTTCTTAAATAAGAACTTTAAGAACCGGTTCTTAAGGGGATTCTTACACTGTTCTTAGCCACGTGTCAACCCCTAATTCGCCAGACTTTTTTTTTGCCAGATTTTTTTTTTTCCAAATTTTTTTTTTTACTTTTCTTTAACTTAAAAAAGAAAGTTAAATTTTTTTTTTTTCAACTTTTTCTTAACTTCAACTTTCAAATTCTAAACATTTTTACATATTAATGAATTAGAATCATTCGGTCGGTGAATATGAATCGATTCATAGACAAGATAAGAAAGAAACTCAAATTGAGCATTTTTTTGCATTTTTTTTTCAAAATCTATGTTTAAAATATTATGTTTTTATGTCAACTATGCTTAATTAAAAAAATAAACTCTATTTAAAATAAAACAAATTATTAAATTTTTTTTTAACTAATCTAATGGGGCTAGTCTAGGCTAGCCAAACCATATATCTAAGTGAGGTCCAAGAAAGCTTTGTTAGTGAGGTTACTCAATGAATATTAATTTGAGTAAAATATCAATTCTTAACCATCTAAATCGTTTCTGGTGATTGTGTGGAACCTTTAACTAATCTAATAAATGGAAATATTTTCATGTGATGTCAATATAATTTTCTTTCTTTTGAAAAAAAAAAAAAGAGTAGTTCACGGACGTCATGACAAATTCAAAGAAAGACACAAATGACACGCAAGTAGGTGACTATACAAATTGCGATATAGTTGGATAAAGATCAAACGCAATTAAAAAGCACAGCACCAGTTTGGTTTGGTTGTTGAAAAATCTTTAAATGATTTGCTGGTATGCAATGCAACTTCTCTCAATAAACAAATATTATTTCTTTATTTGTCGATAGTTTATGTCCACTATAATTAGTGAAGAAACTAAAAATCCCAAAAAGAGAGGAAAATAATAAATTTTAGACATTTATTTGGGAGTTTTTTTTTTTTTTTTTTTAAAGAGTTGGAGATGGATACGGATGACATGTCAAGTCCGACAAGTGATTTAGGATACATGCACTTGTCGTCCTTCCAATCCTTTGTCCTCAAACATCGTTAAAAGACACAACTTCTTCTTTCTTCTCCCTCATTCTCTTCACCCATTTTCTTCTTGTCCTGTTTTTTTTTTTTTGCATACATGGCGATCTGGTTTGCTAGATCCAGAAACATCGTTTCTAGCCTGAGACAGAATCTGGGTTTGTCGGCAATTCTCATTAAACGCGATTACTCTCCTCGTCCCGTTTTTACAAATTCTCAGTTATCTTCTACGGTGTATTTGGGTCCCGTCACGAGCCTCCGTCACGAGTCTACGGCAGTGGAGAAACAGCCTGATTTGGTTCAACAGAGTGATGTGGAAGATGCCCAGGTCTATTTTATTTGGTCAAATATTTATACTAGAGCTTTCACGTGTGGTTATACATACTTAATTATACATTTGGATTAGTTTATACAAATAAAAGTGTGGATTATTTCAATTTATCAAGGGATTTAATTAGTTCTTCGAAGGAGATTTGTTAGTTCATTCTAGTTTAGTAGAATAGTTTTCGGTTTAATGGCGTTCAAACCGGTTTAATTCGATTACGTATTCGTTATTTCGAATTTTGACGATTTCTTGGTTCATAAGATACATTAACTAAATTCAAACAAAATCTAGGTGAAACTGTATTCAACTTTGTTTCAAAATTTCTCGTTAATTCATCTCAAAGATTTGTACGTCAGAAAATCAGTTTTTCCTTTTATATTTGGGAAAGAGATCCCATACTATACAACATTTCACACCCACACAAGTCATGGCAAAAAGTGGGGACCACAAGTCACACGTATCAATTATGTACTAGTAGTTCTAGTTCCGTGCGGGTCCCACTTTGGGTTCATCATAAGTCACAGCCGTCTGTATCTTCCAAAAACGACACTATTTTGCACTATGACCCCTGTTTTTATAAAACTTTCTTACATATGTCCCAATAGTATCATATTTACCGAATGCTATCTAAACCGTATTTTGAAATTCCAGGAATTGGATTTTCCGGGAGGCAAAGTCGGTTACACATCCGAGATGAAATTCATCCCGGAATCTTCTTCTCGGAGAATCCCGTGTTATCGGGTTCTTGACGAAGACGGAAAAATCATCCCCGATAGCGATTTTATTCCGGTACAGCAATTTTTGAGAATGTAAAATTAGAATTGGTACCGTCTGGTTAAGTGTTAACCAACAATTTAATTCTGACTGAAACCGAAAAAGGTGAGCGAGAAACTCGCCGTTAGAATGTACGAGCAAATGGCGACGCTTCAGGTGATGGACCACATCTTCTACGAAGCTCAACGTCAAGGAAGAATCTCCTTCTATCTTACTTCCGTCGGAGAAGAAGCCATCAACATCGCTTCCGCCGCCGCTCTCAGCTCCGACGACGTCGTTTTACCTCAGGTTAGCCTAAGCCCGTCGCTCTTAATCTATCACCTTTGATTCCGGTTTGCTTTATCCGGGACATTCGGCTTTGGTAAACAGTACCGAGAGCCTGGAGTTCTTCTATGGCGTGGCTTCACGTTGGAAGAGTTTGCGAATCAGTGCTTTGGGAACAAAGCTGATTACGGCAAAGGCAGACAAATGCCGATTCATTACGGCTCCAATCGCCACAATTACTTCACCATCTCCTCTCCAATCGCGTAAGAATCTCTGAAAATCAATCCTTGATTGTTCATTTTTTTCGTGTTTTTGCTGAATCTGTTTTTTTTTTTGTTTTTTTGTAATTTTGATTCAGCACGCAGCTCCCTCAGGCTGCTGGAGTTGGCTATTCTCTGAAAATGGAGAAGAAGAACGCCTGTGCGGTAACATTCATCGGAGATGGCGGCACAAGCGAGGTTGATTTCAAATATAGAAAACCTTTCATTTTCATTCTTCCATGAAGAATCCACATTTCAAGAATTGGAAAAAAAAAAATCACCTTTCGGTGTTGATTTTTGGGGGATAGGGAGATTTCCACGCCGGACTGAATTTTGCTGCGGTAATGGAAGCTCCGGTCGTGTTTATCTGTCGGAACAACGGTTGGGCCATCAGTACTCATATCTCAGAACAATTCAGAAGTATGAATCTAACTAACTTCCTCTGTTTTTTTATTACACAAGATCAAGCAAATCCTCTGTTTTTTTCTAAGCGAGCTTAAGTGGTTGTTTACAGGTGATGGAATTGTTGTGAAAGGTCAAGCTTACGGCATCCGAAGCATCCGTGTGGACGGTAACGATGCTCTCGCGGTTTATAGCGCCGTACGCTCAGCAAGAGAAATGGCTGTAACAGAACAAAGACCAGTTCTCATCGAGGTAAAACCATATTAGAGAACTGTCACAACGTTTACAACATTTTTTCCTTAGTGACTTTAGTGAAATGAGGTTTTTGCAGGCGATGACATATAGAGTAGGACATCATTCTACATCAGATGATTCGACTAAGTACAGGGCTGCCGATGAAATCCAGTACTGGAAAGAGTCGAGAAATCCTGTGAACAGATTTAAGAAATGGGTTGAGGATAATGGATGGTGGAGTGAGGAAGATGAATCCAAGCTAAGATCTAACACAAGAAAACAGGTAGAGATTCCAGAAACCACCGCGATGATCTTGATGTTAAGGTTGAAGTTATTTAACCGTTTTAGTTGGTTTTGTGTGTTTGTAGCTTCTACAAGCGATTCAGGCGGCGGAGAAGTGGGAGAAACAACCATTGATAGAGTTGTTTAACGATGTGTATGATGTTAAACCAAAGAATCTAGAGGAGCAAGAACTTGGTTTAAAGGAATTAGTAGAGAAACAACCTCAGGACTATCCTCCTGGTTTTCATGTCTAAATCTAGAGGAACTGTGAAGTTGAAGATCTCACATTCTCATGTACGATGTATCATGTACATTGACTATTTATATTGCCCACGAATCGAATAGTACTCGAGGACGAATGTTGAAACCAGCATTATGAGCATCATGAAACGGCCTTGAGAGTGTTACATTGCGTCGTTTAATAAGATTTCATAGTCTGAAGGTTTAGCTTCACCGGCTGACCCTTAACTGGTGATTTACTTAAATAGTTAGTTAGTATGTATGACCCTAATGAGGTGTTTATAGAATAATAAAATAGGCCTCTATGAAGGTTTCCTTTGCTGTGACTCAAACCTTCGTAGGTTTGTCCATGTTCATATTTGACTTTGGCTCTATTCAAATTTCAGAATTGTTGAGTCATATTGACCCAATCCTGTTGAAATTTAATATACCAAGGCTGATTATGGGTGGAATAATATAGCTAGTTGGCTAACTTTTTAGTAGCTATTATTATGAATATCAAACTGGTACATCCTAGACATCTTCCTTTTTCGTGATATCAAATTGGTACAATGACGTTGCTATGCAAAAAAAGAAGAAGAAGATGCTCTAGTTGACTTAGCATTAGCATTACATATAGCAGCAATAATACTAGCGTCATAATTGATTATCAATTTGGATAATCTAGCGAAAGGGGAGAGACTAAATTATTTTGTGTGGGATTAATTAGAAAAATGTAGCAACTAATCAATTATATAAAGCTAGTTGATGTCTATGCATTTGAGGGCGCTTGAGTATTGGTGAGATCTTCGTTGTAAAAGAAAACGTGCCCACCTATCTAAATGACATCTTCGTAGTCAAGCTAACATGATTGATTAAATGATGAATAAGTGATAATTTTTTGTTTACATAATTTTTTTTATAGTTATATATAAACATGGTGTCCATTATTAACTACATCATTTAAATAAATAAAAAATTACTTTTCCGGACGATGGTTGGATGAGTTTCTGAATGCTTTTTTTTTGTTTTTATAAGACTGGCTACAATGGACCTGTTGAATTTTTCTGAAAAGCTACAATGAGATGTTGAATTTTTTAATAAATTAAACGTGGATTAATTTGTGTTGATTCTTTTAAACTAGTTGAAATATTAAAAGTGGGACAGAAGTGGGACAGGTGTCATAACTCAATTGGATGGACTAAATTTTCGGTGCACATGGATCAACTTGGACTTTTATTTTTTTTGTTCCACAAACCGTTTTGGATTTAAATCGGAAAGGATGGGGTTTGAGTTTTTTTTTCTATCTACATATTTGTTTTCTATCTACAATTATTGTATATGAATTTATTATAAAAAAAATTATACCAAAATTCATAATTTTTCGTACTCTATAAATAGAGACTTGGTTCATTAGATTTGAACACATAAAAAAAAACCATCTTCTGGACAATATTTTCTATTTACCTTTCATAAACTCTCGTTTTTATTTTTTCAGTCTTCTCTCAGAAAATGGATCCAAACAATAACCCTTCTAACACCCAAAATTCGTCTAATTACCCTTTTAACTACCCAAATCCCAACAATTATCCATTTCAAAATCCATCTTCCAACCAACCCCGAAATATGCCAAATTATGGTTTTTCACCAAGTTTTTTCATGCCGTCAGCTGTTCCAAACTATCATCCGTACTACGGTTCGGCGATGTCATATTCATCTCAACCACCCCCTTATTTTTCTGCTTCGGCGGGTAATGAAATTGTTCCAGACTCCGGAGCAATTGAATTTCCCGGATTTTCTACCCAAATGGCTCTTGGTGGTATAAGTAGTGTTAATGAAATCACTCCAAGTGCAGACCATTCAACCTCTGCTCCCCGGAAAAGCCCCAAGTGCAGACCATTTCAAACGATAGTCGTTAATAATAATAACTAATTAGATTAACTAAAACATAAAATAAATTAAAAATAATGAAATAAAAAATGGTTGGGTAGGGTGTTGAATTTTATTAAACAAACTATTGTAGGATATAAAATTTTAGTGGGTGTTGAATTATTAGGTGAAAGAGAGAAAATATGATATGGAAGAGAGAAATATGATGTGGAGGGTGTTGAAAAAAAAACAATTGTATATAGTCTAAGAGAGTGCCACAGTTGTAGATATCGTGACGTGTTTTAATTATAGCTTGATAGGTTATCATATGTGTCTATCTTATACTTTAGTTTTTATTAAAAAATATCTCTATAATATTATTTAAGAAGATATTTTAAAAAATAAACTTTATTTTGTAAGGTATTACATGAAATGTCATTACAAATAACAAAAAATAATTGAAATATGAAATAATATAATAGTCTTTTAAAATTATCGATTAAAATATAAAAAATATATATTTTACATTAAAAAGTTATTTATTATTTAATTTCTTAATTATTTTTAATACTATATATTTTAAAATAATAATAAATTCATATATATTCAAAGAAAAAAATATATTCAAAATCTTGCTATATTTTTCACTATAATTTTTTATATTTTATTAGAATATATATCAAAACAAAAGTTGAAAAATATTTTACTAATTTTATAAAAAGGTAGACACAAGAATTTTTTTTTTTTTAAAGAGTTCGTAGACTAATCACAAAAACTAGAATCATTTAACGGTGCATATTAAAGTTATGTTTTCAATATTATAAGTTTTTGCGGGTTAGGCCGAATAATATTTTAGTTCACTGCAAAACGGATTAAATAGATAAATTATTACAAATTGACAGTTTTATCTATAATCATTATTTAGTTATATTGTAAAATTCAGATAAAAACAATTTTCTTAAATTTTTAAATCCGCGCTATAATTAACACGGATTAATCTTAGTTTCATATACATTTAGAGTAATATCTGATGGACCAACTTAAATTGTATTCCATATCCATATGGTATGGATGGAGAAGTACTATTGTCTTAGCAAGGCTTCTAGTTAAAAAAAAAGGTAATTAAAAGAGTTGGTTCATGGGATTCTATTTGATCTTTGGATATTAGTTCATCGTTCGAGGCCAGCAATTTGTAAATGTTTTAACTATTACATAAATTTCAGGGTAAATTATCTGATTGATCTAGAGACACATACATGGAATTTACCGCTGTTAAATACCATCATAGATCTCACCGATGCTATTCTCATTCGGAGCCTGTCAATAAACAACACTTATAGACTCGATAATTTAGAATGACACTTTACAAAAACGGGGAGATATACGATTAAATCGGAAAATCGTACAAAACAAGAATTTCCATCTGGTGAACAAATCAAAATTTATGGACCAAATGTACCTAAATTACAAGCATATGTATGGAAGCTAAAATGTTCGTTGAAATTATAATATTTTATTTGGCAAACTATATCAAGATGTCTCTCGGTTTCGACAAATTTGCGAACAAAATGAATTAATTGTGATACACAATATGCTCGATGTGGTATAGAAGAGGAAACAATAAATCATGCTATGTTTGAGTGTCCTCCGGCTCTACAAATTTGGGCTATCACTCCGATTCCATCGCCTCTAGAGGGATTCTCAACTTCATCGGTCTTCTTGAATTTTGATTATATTTTTTGGCGAATACTACAAGATGATTAGACTAGGATTTTTCCTTGGTTAATGTGGTATATTTGGAAAATTATAAATGATAAAGTCTTCTCAAATGTGGATATAACACCACAAGAGATCCTTAAGATTGCAGAGTAAGATGCAACTCGATTGAACACGACACAACTTATCGATCAAAATGTGACTTCCCATAATACAGCTTCCACGGGGATTTATCCAGAATTTGAAGGCTTTTGGTGTTATGTAGATGGTTCTTGGAAGGTGAATGGCGCTTTTCCGGACTAGGTTGACACTATTTCGAAGAAGGTGGTGAATGAATGCTACTAGGAGCAAGGAATCTTCGAAGATTTCGAAGAAGTCTATCTCCATTACACGCAGAGCTAGAAGTATTTATTTGGGCAATGCATTGTATGATTGCTTTACAGAAGATAACGATAAGCTTCGCAGCAGAGCTGGTGAATATGGTATTTGCACCAAATGAATGACATGCATTCTCACTACATCTGGAGGAATTCAAGAGGAGTAAGGAGAATTTTGTTTTTTATCTCACTCATTTCACGCGTAAAAAATATAACAGCGGACAAAAAAGATGATTTTTTTTTCAAGTGAGATAACAAAAAGATGATTTTTTTTTTGACATAGTAATTTTTTTTTCAAGGATGAGGATTCTTCCATTTTTGATAAATAGCTATTTATAACCAAAAAAAAAAAATCAGTCTGTATTTCTATATACAGTTGGCAAAAATAAAGTTTTTTTGTATCAACAATCTACTATATAAAATATGTTGTGCTTCATTTTTTTTGCCAACACCATAGTAGCATGACAAAATATTTTTTTAATTAACATTACATACGTGTTAAAAAAAAACATTACATACGTGTTAAAAACTTAAGACTATTTACAATGATAATTGTTATCAACACCCTACTTTATACTCCACATCATTTTCTCTCTCTTCCACCTAATATTTCAACATCCTCTTTTTTAACACTTTCTTACAATGATTTTGTTTATAAAAATTCAAGACATTACCCCACTATTTTTATTTAAATAATAATATAACAATTATTGATTAAAATTATATTAAAAACCATTAATAACCTTTTTATATCATATTATTAATTTCTTTTTCAAAACAATAAATGAAAATAAAAATAATAAAAATAAATTAAATAGAGTTACATTTTCTTTTTTCCGTGAAAATTACAAAATTAAAATTGCAATACAATACATTAAATAAACATACAACACAACCGATAAAATACACATAATTTTTTTTTTGACAACGAAAATGCACAAAACTTAACTCACATAATAAAACAATTAAATCACACAAAGGGAAATTAAGTTCTCTTTAGTCACCAATCTGTCCAAACTTTGCCCATATGTGTTTGACAAGATCAACTTGCAATTGGTGATGTGCACTTGAATCGCGCAACTCGGATCTAGCGCGAACATTATTTGCAAATGCAGGTATTACTTCAGTCGAGAATGGTTGCGGTGTGCTAGACCCACTTGCATCAGATTGATCATAATCAGTCGAATATTGCATATATGTATCGCGTTTATCCTCAACAATCATATTATGCAATATTACCCCAATACGATTCACTTTTTTGGTTTCTGCCAACAATGCTGTATGTTCCATGTTTAATCCACCCACTAATTAGGACCAAATTTTGAGCAGTGGTCTATTTGGGGCTTCTCCGGCGAGCGTGAGATGAATCTTTTGCATTTGAAGTGATTTCGTTAGCACCGCTCATGCCACCAAGAGCGAGTTGAGTAGAAAACTCGGGGAACTCAGTTGCTTCAACATTTGCAACATTGTCATTACCGGTTGGAGTAGAAGAGTAAGGAGGTGGTGGAGATGGATATGGCATCATCGATCCATAATATGGTGGATAGTTTGGAACTGCTGATGACATGAAAAAATTTGGTGAAAACCCATAATTTGGTATATTATGGGGTTGGTTGGAAGGCTGATTTTGGTAATTGTTGGGGTTTGGATAGTTAAAAGGGTAATTAGAAGAATTTTGGGTGTAAAAGGGGTTATTGTTGTGATCCATCTAACTTAAAAAGGTGTTTGAAACTCTGAACAAGATTTTATCAAAGATTAGATGAAAATTTATAGTAGAAAAGATTGATTTTTTTTTTGTGTCCAAATCCAATGAAACACATTTCTATTTATAGAGGAAAAAACAATGAATTTTTGTATAAAAAAAAAAAATAAAAAATAATGTGATATGAAATAATTGAGTTTGAATTATTGGGTGAGATAAATATTTCTTCCACCAATTAAATTCACTCACGCTTCCTTATCTACATTCATCGAACTTTGACGTGTGATTTGTAATTTTTTTTTTCTAGACCAATTAAAAGTGAACAAGTAGTGTTGAGGACCCTATTTGTCAGATTATCAACCCATTGAAAATTTTCAACCAAAATTTTTCTAAGTCATTATACACACTAGGGGTGGGCACGGAGCAAATATCATGGATTTTTTTTGGTATTTTCGATCCGCTCCGCTCCGTCCGGATATTTGCGTTTTCGATTCGCTTCGATCCGAAAATTTTCGGATATCCGTAAATGCGGATATCCGGAATTTCAATATATATCCGCGGATATCCGATCTGATCCGTAAAAAAAAAAAAAAATTAAAAACATAAATTTTAGAAAATTTGATAAAAAGAAAAGTTGTATTAACGAAGGAAGAGAGTAGATCTCACGCGCTCCACATTTTTTCTCTCTCGAAGGCTTCCTCGTTTCCTCCGCTTGGGCTTCTCCGGTTGCCGGCGTTCATTGTCGGTGCCGCGAGGAGCCCTCCCTTTTGTTGTAGCTGCTCTCCATGATAGTGGTGGTTGCAAAGAGTAATCGAAGTAACAACTTTCTTCTCTTCAGTGGTGATGTGGTGTGGCGAGGCGGCGTGGTGGCGGATACAAACGGCGACTCGTTTCATTACTTTCCAAAAGCTCGGGAGCTGCTAGAGGCTGGCGGCGAATGAGATCGGCGCTATAGAAGAAGTGAAGAACGATGATGATAGATCGCATATCTATCAAGAAGAAGATAGAGGTGGGTGAGAAGAGAATTAAAGAAATAGATGAGAATTCAGAAGAAATGAGATGATAAGATAGAAGAAGAAGACGAGAGAGATGAGAGAGTTTGTGAATTGTTTGATTAATTATTTGATAAAGGAAAAGGTTTACAAACGTATTCCTTTACCCAAAACGACATCACTTTAATAAAAGCATAACAACTTAATAAACATAATAGAGACCCTTCGCTTCTGCAGAACCTTTGCACGCTTTTAATCATTTCTTAGCCACTATCGACATATATAAATATATAATTACAGAGCGGAGCGGATATCCGGCTTTTAAAAAAAAATATTTGCGATTTGCTCCGTTTTTTACGGATACTACATTTTACTATTTGCTTTGCTCCAAACATTTACGGATATCCGGATTTTTCAAATCGAATCAAGACTAATACCGGATCGAAGCGAATATAACGGATATTTTGCCGAGCTCTTACACACTCTCGTTGTAGGTGTTCAACAGTTGATAATTTTTTATCAACATGCTCATTATCAACAGTGGATCTCTTTCGTTGCGGCTTCGAATTTAACCAAATACAAAAGTTGTCAACTTTTCGATTTTTGACACATATTCGCTCCTCTCAACTTTTTAATTTATTTTTTGTTAAAGCACTCCTCTCAACTCTTCTTCTATTTTATTACTCAAAGAATCATTCCTTTATTACTACAAAAAATGATTCCCTAATTCATTTTCTTCAGTCTTTTAAATAAATATTCTTGAATTTATTTGTATAATTTTCTAGAATACTTACTATTCAATCAATGATTCATTGAGTTGGATTTGATTCAAAGCATTTTCAATGGCCCATAAAATTAAGACATTGCAATTTGTACGTATCTCCCCAGCCAGCCAGTATAATACACATGCTTACGCGTCACAAAGCCATCCCACACGTTTAATCAAACTTTACTTTTACCTTTTTTGTTTCTTCTCTTGTTATCTTCTGGACCATAGCTTAGCTTCGTTTGTGTATTCACTTCAAAAGAGCAAATATTTTAATTAATTCCAAGGAAACAAAAAAAAACCCAGAAAGAGAGACGAAGAAACTAAATCAAAGGTATCGTCAAAAGGCCAAAGTTATTATCTTTCACTTACTTTAATTTCAAATGTATCCAGAGCTTCCTGCAAATTGATTTCAGAGGTTCTAAAATTTTGTTCTGTTTCCCTGAGAACAAAAAGTTTGTATTTTTCTTGCATTTGTTCTTTAACTCAAAACACAGTGCTTCACTTTCAAATCCCTTTCTTCTATCCTTTATCGTCTTTCGAGGTCTTGAATAGGTAAATGGCAGATATTTTACTCTCTCTCCTCCTCCCCTATCTTCAATTATCTCTCATCGTTTGTGGTGATAGGATCAAGAAACCGCTTCATTAGTCATTAATCTAAAGATGGTGATAGTAGGAGGAGCATCCATGGAACTGGACCAGTGCTTTCAGAAGATGAAGATGGAAGGAATCTCGATCAAAGAGTGGAAAGACATCCCTGTGGAGCTTCTGATGAGGATCCTTTCACTTGTCGATGATCGGAATGTCATTGTTGCTTCTGGTGTTTGCAGTGGTTGGAGAGATGCCATATCTCTTGGCCTCACTCGTCTCCGTCTCTCTTGGTAATCCTCTCTCTCTCTAACCCCTATTTAGGGCACAATAATCTTTTCTCTGTGGTGGTGTTTTGGATTTGAAGTGGGAGATGAGTTTCCTGAGTCTTGATTTTCATCTTGTGGTTTAGGGTTAAGTATTGTCTGGTTTGTGTAAAGATCATATATTTTTTGTTGGTTTTGTTTTGAGAAACATTTCATTAACTTGTTGATGATAATTTGGATAGAAAAATGTGAAAAGCTGTTTATTTGATGAAAACCTTTAAGATGATGGATCAGTTTTCATTAGGAGGTAAAACCAAGGTCGTTAATCCAGAGGAGTCAATATTTTAGAGTCTGAAGACGACTCTTGAGTCTTTGAAGTTTGAACCTTTAGGAGCTTTGTTCTTGTCACTTGCTGTGTATTCAGACTGATCTTTGTCTAACTCTCTGATTTTGTTTCTTCTCTCTTTACCAGGTGCAACAACAACATGAACAGCTTGGTTCTTTCTCTTGCTCACAAGTTTGTAAAGCTGCAGACTTTAATACTGCGGCAGGACAAACCGCAACTAGAGGACAATGCAGTGGAGGCAATAGCAAATCACTGCCATGAGCTACAAGAGCTTGATCTCAGCAAAAGCTTGAAGCTTACTGATCGTTCGCTTTGCGCACTTGCTCATGGTTGCCCTAACCTCACTAAGCTCAACCTTAGCGGATGCACTTCATTCAGCGACACTGCTATTACTTATTTGACCAGATTCTGTAGAAAGCTCAAAGTTCTGAATCTTTGCGGATGTGTCCAAGCTGTATCTGACCATGCCTTGGAGGTGAATTTTGCCTTTTGATATTATCTCTCAGTGTGGTTTTTGCCCATTTGGTCATAGAGTGGCTGATTGATAAAAAAAAAAACTCTTCTTCCTGGTGTGTGCAGGCTATTGGGAATAACTGTAACCAGTTGCAGTCACTTAACTTGGGATGGTGTGAGAATATCAGTGATGATGGTGTCTTGAGTTTAGCTTATGGCTGCCCAGATCTCAGGACCCTGGACTTGTGTGGATGTGTTCTCATCACAGGTAATTCACATTAGATAAGCTTACTCAGAAGTTAAATTTCCTCGATAGATGGATCAAAAAATGATTGATCTTGAAATCCAACTTGCTTTTGTCATGTAATTTTTGCAGATGAGAGTGTGGTAGCTTTAGCAGACTGGTGTGTCCACTTGAGGTCACTGGGGCTATACTACTGCAGAAACATAACAGACAGAGCGATGTACTCACTAGCACAAAGCGGGGTAAAGAACAAACCAGGGTTATGGAAATCGGTTAAGAAAGGGAAATACGACGAAGAAGGGCTGAGAAGTCTCAACATCAGCCAATGCACTGCCCTTACACCTTCCGCGGTTCAAGCGGTTTGCGATACCTTTCCCGCTCTTCACACATGTTCGGGAAGGCATTCGCTTGTCATCAGCGGTTGTCTTAACTTAACATCTGTGCACTGTGCTTGTATTCTTCAGGCTCATCGCGCGTTTCCTCATCCGGCTCACTGAAACAGAGGAATATATATGTTGTATATAGAAGCATCATGTTGATGACGATCGGGTATTATAAGTAGTAGCTTTCTTAAAATGTATGTGAAAACTTAAAAGCTTTTGTTGTTCTTTCTTTGTCTTGAAAGATCTTTTGTATATGTTGGTTCTATGTTCACGAGGAACACTTGACTTTACCTCAATGTTACTACTTACTATTGAAGGTAGAATTTCTCTTATAATATACACTTTCTTCAGATTGTAAAACTTCCGTAACAGTCTTAATCTTTGGTTGATAACGTAGTGGATGCAATTATTTTAGGATTGTAAAATCTTGAGGATGATGGTAGACAAAAATGGGCCTGATTAATTAAAAAGAAAGTTCCTACCGGGAGTCGAACCCAGGTCGCTGGATTCAAAGTCCAGAGTGCTAACCACTACACCATAGAACCTTTTGTGCTTTAACCTTAATATTTAATGTAGATGTACTACCACATAAGTTTGTGATGTAAATAAAATTGCAACTCTTGGATCATTCTGTAATATGAATCTCAGACACAACGGCAACAACTGTCTTCCTTAATCAATTACAAACTACGAGAACATAATTGAAACGAAACCATTTTTTTTTCCCTTTTTTCGTTTGTTTGTTAATTGTCAATAGTTTGACGTTATTATAATAGAGCTTCAAAATAGTAGGAATAACAAACAAAGGAAGACGATTTTTGTTTTCTTTGGTGATCTACTGATATCTGCAGCTAATAAAGCATTTATCGGGTTTTCTAAAATGGGCTTTATTATGGGCCTACGTTTGTCCAGCCCATATAATTATCATGGTTATACGTGAAGAAGTGACGATATGCTGAAAATATCGCCAGCCGTATGGTATTTAGTATTTACGCGGCTACCATATGAGTTCTAAATTCTAATAAGAATGTTTAAGTCAAAATTAACGACTAATAGCTAAGATGATTCACCTAAAGTTCATTAATGAACATTGCTTAACACGTAACAGCTTCGTTTGTCAATCTCAGATTTCTAATTATGGACACAAACAAAACCCGACAGTAAGCAAGACTATGTCTTGCAATAATGATATCCCTATAATTAATATATAGTCCTTCATTTTCCATACTCATACGTAAGAACGAAACTTTTTCATTCTACTGTTAGGAAATGTACTTTCGGGAAAAAAAATACTTTGAAAAAATGTAATTAAGAAGTTATTGAATAAAGTAATTAAGGAAATCCTAAAATGACAACCGTGTGTTGACTCAATCTAACACTACTTCAATACAGCAAATCACTTGCCAAAAGATAGCAAAAACAAATTATGAATTTTTCCAACATATCCTATGATTCACCATTTAGAGTAAACAACTTACAATTTCACAAATTATGTAATTCCAATCATTTAATTATCCAAACCTTTCAGTGGATGTATATAGCTTTGCAATTGCGTCAAATACACTACAACACTGAGAAAACAATGGAGAAAGAAACCAAGATTCTGGTTCTCATAATAGGTGCAGGACCAGCCGGTTTAGCCACATCAGCTTGTCTTAACCGGTTGAACATACCAAATATTGTGGTGGAAAGAGAAGATTGCAGTGCCTCTCTGTGGAAAAGAAGGTCTTACGATCGTCTCAATCTTCACCTCGCAAAGCAATTCTGTCAACTCCCTCACATGCCATTCCCTCCAAACACTCCTACCTTCGTCTCCAAGATAGCTTTCATCAATTACCTTGATGAATACGCCACACGTTTCAACATAAACCCTAGGTACAACCGGAACGGCAAATCGGCTTATTTCAACGGTGGTCAATGGATCGTGGAGGTGGAGAACGCGGAGGCAGCTTCGAGAGAAGTTTACTCGGCGAGGTTTGTGGTTGCTGCGACCGGAGAGAATGGCGAAGGTGTGATTCCGGAGATTCCGGGGCTTGTGGAGAGCTTTGAAGGAGAGTATATGCACTCTAGCGAGTACAAGAACGGCGAGAAGTTCGTCGGAAAAGATGTTTTGGTCGTCGGAAGTGGAAATTCTGGAATGGAGATAGCGTATGATCTGTCTAAGTGGAACGCTAAGGTCTCTATCGTTGTTCGTAGCCCGGTAAGTATAGATTAGAACAAAAAAAGTTAATACTGATAAAATGATTATCAGTTATAACAATTAAACTGAATTATAAACACTTAAATTTTGTAATTGAATATATAGGTGCACGTGCTGACGAGAGGGATCGTTTGGATCGGAATGTGGCTGCTTAAGTTCTTCCCGGTAAAATTAGTTGACCGTTGGTGTCTCTTACTCGCAGAGCTGAGGTTTGGGAGTCTTTCGAGATATGGGCTTGTAAGGCCTAAAATGGGCCCATTTATGAACAAGATTGTTACCGGCAGGTCACCTACCATCGACGTCGGCTGCGTCGGCGAGATTAAGTCCGGCAAGATTCAGGTTGTGCCGTCGATTAAGCGTATTGAAGGGAAGAGAGTGGTATTCG
Source organism: Eutrema japonicum (assembly GCA_030161315.1). Taxonomy (NCBI): domain Eukaryota; kingdom Viridiplantae; phylum Streptophyta; class Magnoliopsida; order Brassicales; family Brassicaceae; genus Eutrema; species Eutrema japonicum. The sequence continues at coordinate 11,475,851 of BSQW01000001.1, forward strand.
TCGACGGAAATACCAAAATCGTCGACTCTATTGTCTTTGAAACTGGTTATAAGAGCAGCGTTTCAAAATGGCTTCAGGTAATTTTACATTTAGAAATGTCTTCTCCGAGAAACAGAGAAAAAAACAAAAAAAAACTCTGTTCTTGTTTTAATGGCTCTGATGTGACACAGGTTGATGATGGAAATTTGTTCAACGAGAATGGGCTGCCGAAAAGCGAGTTCTCCGATCACTGGAAGGGGAAGAACGGTTTGTACAGTGTTGGATTTGGGAGACAAGGCTTGGCTGGTATTTCAAAAGATGCTCAGGACATTGCTAGAGACATTGATTCGTTTGTCGGAGAAGCATGAACAAGCTTTCCTACTAAATTATAACTTATTTTTACATGTCAGATACTTCCATAGGACTTGAAAGAAGTTGGAATAGCCTTACTGAATATGATAACAACATAAACACAATATTTATTGATATGATACAAACAGCTTCATAGCTAATGAAAAAGAAGATAACATTATTGATGACACATTGCTGATCAATAGTCTGAGACATTGCCCCAGAGCTTAGCTTTCATTGTGCCAGAGTGTTCAGAATCTCATGATTTTGTTGTCCCAAGAGCGTTTCTGAGATTTGAGTACTTAGTTTCTAGCTCATACCACGAATCCAAGTTCACCAAACGGTTAAACTCCTCGAAAGTAATCATCTTTTCCAAATGATCTTTGGTGGTTCCCTTTTCCTTGAGGATCTTGAGAACATCCACAAGAGCTCGAGCTGATGCGTAGAGCGAGGTAAGCGGGTGAGCGATCAAATGAAAGCCCATTTCCTTAAGTTCATCAGGCGTATGCAATGGCGTGCGCCCACCTTCAAGCATGTTACACAATCTGTACCCTTTTGTGCGCTTTCCAATTTCCTTAAGCTCATCATCGTCCCTCGGTGCCTCAACAAAGGAAGCATCAGCTCCTGCCTGCACGTTTTTCCAATGTGTCTTTATTAACCACCATTCCGTCTTCTTATAAGTTAAAGCTGTAACACAACATAATTTACTAGTAACCTCCATGTAGAGATTAGCACGGTCAATGGCGTCTGAAAGTCCTGTTTTTGCAGACAGAGCACGCGCATCAGTCCTAGCGATGAGGAAAAAGTCAGAATCTCCAATGGCGTCTCTCGCTGATGCTATTTTAGCAGCGTGCTCCTCCGCAGGTATGACCTGTTTCCAAGTTAGAAGCCAAATGTCATAACTTAGAACCCCACACCGATTAGGAATAGAACTAAAATCATCTGCACTCTTTGACTATTAAGCAATAAGTTTCCACTTATAGATTCGGGGAGCAAAGGAGGAGGAAATGAAACCAATACCTCTTTGCCACGCATATGACCTACAACAAAAGACAAGGGAGACCAAAAGAGTGTATGAGTATTTGAAACATTTGACAATAGCTAATCGCTTTGGGAGAAGGAACAAGAGGATGATGTCTCTTACCACACCTCTTGGGCCATGCCTGGTCCTGCGGAGAAACCCGAAATAACATTAGCACAAGTCAAGATGAACAGGAAGAAGAAACTTTCTCGTGGTTAGTATAATGAAAAACACAACTAAGACAGCACAAGAGAGAAACATAAGACTATGGCTATTAAATATAACAAATATGAAAATACATTAAACATAACTAAGTTAGAATCATTAGAGATTCAACCATCACTAAAACCAAAGACTAGTCCGAAGAAGTTTACCTCAAGGAAGCAACCGGCAGCACCTGCTGCGATTAAGTCCTTTACGGTTCTTTGAACATTGAGGGCATTTCCTCCACCAGTATCTGAACAATGTCAAAAGAATGAATCTTTAATAGAAGAGAAACAAAAGAGACCATAAGTTCAAGATACTTAATAACAAAACTTTTAACAATCCAGAAAGCAATAAAGAAGAATGAAAATTGCTGTTATCTACGCAAACAAAGATCGCTCATTTAAAACTCCATCGTCTTACTAAAGTGTCAACAATGGATTATGTCTCAATTAGACACCAAGAGATTCTCAATTCTTTCTCTTTGATTGATTGAGATTTTAGATTGTGGACTTGCCTGCATCCGCAATAATGGGTATGTTCGGAACCGCAGCACAAACCGATCTCGCCGTTGCTGCCATCTCCGGCGGTCTAAAAACGACAGAATAAAACAAATAAAACGAAAGAAGATGGAGTTGTCGACTAAACAAAAGAGGAAACAAGAAAAAGAAAAAAAAACAGGTGGAAAAAGGCACTGGCGCACGTTATCAAACCGAAATCGGGTTTTCCCAAAATAGAGGCGGAGAGGGCGTAACCGGAGATAAGCGCGGCGGAGAATCCGGTATGCTGCACGATAGCCGCCGATAATGCGTCGTAGACTCCGGGAATAAGCACTGCGCCTTGCTCTTCAATCAGACGGTGAACACGTGACTGCATTCTCACCGTCGGATAAACCGATCTGACGGCGCGAGGGTTTTGACTGGTTCTGGCTGAAACTGAAGTGTTAGAGTTGCAGAGTGAAGTGGATTTGACCGCCATTAACATCGACATTCTCGAAGCTTTGAAGGTTTTCTCGTGCCGTTGGAGAGGAGAGTGAAGAAGAGTCAGACAAGAAAATCAATATCACCATCAATCGGATAAATAAGAAGAGAAGGTTTTTTGTTTTAACTAATGATGTCTACGTGTCATATGTTTTTTTTTTGACGTCGTGTCATATGTTTATATAATAGATCAATTTAAAAGCATTCATATGTTTATATGATATAACGCTATGAAAAATGTTGATGATATGAAAAGAGTAGTAATAAAGAAAAAACAGTTTAGCAGGGCCTGTGATTAGGTAGGCACGTTTATTAGTGTTACTTTTATTGTTGTGGACATCACCAATTCTATTTCGCTAGCTTCTTTGTGATTCATGTCATATAACTTTAATTATCTGAATTATTATTTTTTACTATCACAGCAAATATTACTTTTATTATTGTTGTGGAGGCGAAATGATGTATATATATATTAATTCCTCAAATGTTGGATATCAAAGCAAATATTTCATCGGACTATCATGAAAGTCGGTTCTGATTTTCTCATGAAGATAGTTTTATCCGTAAATTTGATATAAAATGGGGTTTTGATGCCAAGAAAAACAAATTCAGTTTCTTTGAAATGAATCCAAATCCTAGCGAACACCAAAAAAAAATAAAAGGGCAGAGAAAATGTAAAAAGGGTTTTTACTATTGTTCCATTTTAGATGTTTTACGAATATACATGTGCATTTTCATAAAATGTGATAGAGATTAATTTGATCTAACGCGATACAGATTAATCCACAATCTTCCACTGTTACACAAGAGTGGGGACTAATTCCATGGGCCGAGTATGGGCCTGAATAGATGTATACCATGGAAAATCAGAAACCAAAACCCATTACATGTGAAAATGTTCCATGTTTTCAATTTCTTACATACTATACTTGTTGGGTAAGCGATTCTTATTCGCTCTAATGATTATTCAAAGTCATCAAAGTCTTTAACAAAGTCTTCAACTTCTGCTTTTTTCCTCCTGGGTATATAGCATAGATGCGCTAGATCCTTAGCTATATCCATTAATTTTTTTTTTAGATCAAATGATCCATTCTTCATCGATGAAGACGAAAAAACCTAGAAGATACATATAAGAAAGTTTATGTAGACAACACGTGGATTTCAATTTGTTTATTAGTTTATCCAATCTTTGTTTTTTTTTATCGTCTATTAGTTTATCCAATAGAGATTATGTAGATTTTTGTCTGTATGGCTTTTATATATTTTCTTCTACTATATGCATATATTATTATAAGAATAATGACTAAATTATTTGAGCTTTTGAAATCATGGGACATGCTGTCGGAGACTAATAAATATGAACCCAAAACACAATTTTTTTTTTTTTTGAATTGACAAAACACAATTACATAGCGCATCCGGATTTGCATGCGTGTTTAGGACCAAACATCCCACTTCTTCGTGATATTCTTTTATTAATACATAAATTTGGAAGAAGTAAAACCTTATGAACATGTGTACCATCCGTATCACTTAAGCATAGATCGGCGGTTGGACTCGTAATTTTTCAAATATTTGTCTTCTAAAATCCATTAATATATATATATATGTCTTTTGAGGTTAGATTGTAATACATACGACTACAAGTAAAAAAAAATCATTGGATTTATAACAAGCTTTCTAATAATCTTGAACTCCAAAGCAAGCTGTTGTTAAACTTCAATTACGTGTGTACAAAAATACATAAATAAACTACAGAAGATTATTCCATCCACACTTTAACATTTCGTCAAAAGAAAAACCCATTCATCAGCCACCTAGCTATAGTAACATCATTTGCTTAAAGAAACTTCCATTTTTTTCTATATAAAAAAAAAAGAAACTTCCATTTGAATTCCAATGGTAATATTATAGCCTAAGAAAAGCACCTTTAGTCAACTAGAAATATAAGTTACGTTGTGGATAAGATTGAGAGACAGAAGTCTTCTTCCTATGTGTGGGTATTGCGAGGATAAGGTTGAAAAAGACTCTGCGTCAACTTATAAGTATCTTCACCATATTTAAAAAAAAAACAAATTTTCCTGGTTAAAAGAAAGCAAACATTTTTTTTTTCTTTTGGAACAAATTGTGATTAGATTCTTTACACACTGATTAACGATCATTGCTTATGCGTTAAACAGTCATTTTACTGGGAGACTTCCATGTGCCCCACTAAACATTGGAAAGTTGTATTTATAAATAGTGACTCGGTAGTGTGTAAGTCACCAAATTAAGGTGAAGGAAAAAAAAACATAAGAAAAGACTTCGTAAATAACATAATTTAAACATCTATAAAGTATTCATATATGTAATAAGTAATAGGTTATAGATATGTAAGTTAGGATCCATGTTCAGCCTGAGTTTATGTTGTGGGTTTACAGTTGAAAAGAATTGTAATCAAACTAATTAACTAAACCTACTATCTTTGAATGAATATATATAGTACATATTTGTTACTTCAAGTTTTAGTTTTCTATCAAATGTATCTCGAGCTTACAAATAAAAAGTTCTCTAAATTATTATTTGTTGTGTTTTGGGTTTCAAATATCATAATTCTGAAGTTTTTTAGAAAACAGAAACAACTATACAGATTGTAAAACGAGTTTTTAAACGTTTAAGAAGAAGTCTGAAACTTTTTTGTTTTTTTGTGTGTTTTGTGTGCAAAAGAGTATGAAACAAATTAAGAAAGGTTCTTAATTTATTTCACACTATTATAAATTATGATAATTATTACCAATATAATTCTACAACGGACGGACAACGCTATCCGTTTTACAAGGATCCACGATCACGATGAATGGCTCCACTTCACCACATCGAAAATTTCTTTATTAGTTTGTATCCATTAATATGCAAAAATTGCATCATCTAGGAATCGAACTCCTGATCTCCTAGCATAAAACTATTAATGAACCCTTTGATCAAGGACTAAAAGTACTTAACACTTTAAATTTCCTATTTTTATCATTTTTTAAAATCATTTTGATAATTTTATCATATATTTCAGTGGTCTATTCTCATATTTATAGCCAATGTAAAACTAGTAACATTTTTTTTTATTCACAAAGTGTATAATATATATTGGTTTTAAGAAATTTAAATTACATCATATGCGAAAAATTCTGAAATTTTTCTTAGTTATGTTGATGATGTGATAATTCAATCTTTTTATAAAAATATTATCAAACAAAGATGACATGAAGAATATAATAATTAAAACGGTATAATTGGAAAAAAAATAGGAATAGAGAAAGAGAGTATAATTTATATATTTTATGATTAGTTTAAAGAGATATATATATATAATTTATTATATATATATATATAATTTATTTTAAAATAATTTAATGTTAGTGACATAAAACGTAAATATCTTAGTAATTTAAACATATTTTTATAGTTTTTTTGAGAATATTTGTGGTGTTGATACATCAGTATAGCATCCATGTAAATAACACATTAGTGCAAGGTTAACTTCTAATAATGTTTTTCAATTAATATATAAGAGATTCGATTAGATTTTTCTTTGATCTTTTTTTCTTTCTTTTTTTTGATAATTTGTTTCTTTGATCTAGTTTGGACTATTACCCTAAATATAAACAAAACAACAGTCATTGAGATAACTGAGATCAGATAAAAGATAAAAGAAAAAAGAAAAAAGAAAAAAGAAGAGTAGATTTCTGGTAAAACAAAAGAACTTTCTCAAGTTGAGAAAGAAAAAAAAAAAAGAGCGTTTGAATATTTCATAAGAATCAACACGCTTAAACTGCACTAACAACAGCATGGAATCCAAATGTCAATTAGTGGGAACTGTCGTACGCACCTTCGTCACCCCACGATCGCTTCCGTCATAAGTTTCCAGTCATATCCAACGGTAAATTATCATTATTCCCAATATTACCATTTACGAGTTTGGTCAACAAAAAAAATTATCAAAACCAAAACCGACACGGAACTGCTAATAATTATCTTTATTCTTCTTTTCCAGTGAGATATTATTATTATTCAATAGAGGAATTGGAATTCACTTTTTATTCATACAATAATAATATCTGAATACACACAATTTATAAATTCTTGGAAGCAATTTACCAAAAAATTCCAGTTTCGGTCCTCTCCAGAAAACAATAAAAAAATCTCCTTCAGATCAGTCTTTATTTTTGCGCTCTATGTTTCCTATATAAATTCTGAAACTTGTTAGTATTCAACTAAGAAACCAAACACACGAGTCAATGCAACTATTAAGTTTTAAACATATCTTTAGTTTAAAGACCACAGACACAAACCAGAAAATCAGAAACAAAGAGTTTGTTTTTATCATTTCTGTCTTCTTCTGTGTAAACAGTACTAGACCCTAAAGGTCAAACCTTTTTGGGCTTTTCTTTCTTCCTTTGGATTTTCCGACGTTTAAATCAGATTTCCTCTTGTCAATCTCATTTGGGCATCTCCAGAATTCAACACCCTTTTCTGCTCTAATCTCTCCTGGTAATTTGACTTCAACAACCCGATCGTTTTTCTTCTTTCGTGGTCCGTGCTGTTTTGTTTCAGATTTTGCTTAAATATCTTTCGAATCTCCCTAACTTGTTCGATTATGTAGCGGTTTAAACCAGTCAATATGCAATTAAAACATAGATCCTAGTGCTCTGAGTTGCGACTGTGGAAGAAAATTCTTTGTTAATCGGTTATGGTCTTGAGGATTGCATAGATTTATTAGGTATCAAAGGAAGAAACTTTACTTGAATTGGGTGGGTAGGATTCCACAATTCTCAATGGATTTGGATTATATAGTCCCTGTTAATTAGTTTCTTTGGAGAATCCATTCACTATTTGGTGAGATTTGGATCATAAAGCTACACATCTGTTTTATATATGATAAATTAGTAACAAAGGCTGAATCTTTAGAAAAGGATCTGTTGGTTTTTTCTTTTTTTGCATGATTCAACATTCTTTTGTTAAAAACACAGTGGGTTGATGTTTTTCTATGTGTGACATTCTAGTTGCAGTTGAATGGTCGAACAAACTGTGGTTAGAGAACACATCGAAACGGGAATCATGTCATTGGTGAGGTCGGCAGAGCCATCCGCTACTGCAGCGTATAGGAATCCGAAACTTTACTCGCTGAATGAGAATGGTTACAACAATGGTGGTACTTCTGTCGAAATCTTTGATCCAGACAGGTCCAAGAACACTTGCCTGACTGATGATTCTTATCCAAGCCAAAGTTATGAGAAGTACTTTCTCGATTCGCCAACTGATGAGTTTGTACAACATCATGTTGGCTCGGGTGCCTCGGCTAGCTCATTCTGCTCTCTGGACTCATTTCCTTATCAGCCAAGACCGGTTCTTGGATGTTCCATGGAATTTCAGTTGCCGTTTGATTCAACCTCTACTTCATCTACGAGGCTGTTGGAAGGTTACCAAGGGGGAATTCAAAGTCCGAGCATGGATGTGGTGGAAGAGTTTGATGATGAGCGAATGAGATCAAAGATTCAAGAGCTTGAAAGAGCGCTTCTCGGTGATGAAGATGATAAGATGGTTGGAATAGATAACCTGATGGAGATTGACAACGACTGGTCTTACCAAAACGAGAGCGAACAGCATCAGGACTCACCCAAAGAATCATCATCTGCAGATTCCAACTCTCATGTAAGTAGCAAAGAAGTGGTGTCACAAACTACTCCGAAGCAAATCCTGATATCTTGTGCACGTGCTCTATCCGAAGGAAAATCAGAAGAAGCTTTGTCAATGGTAAATGAGCTGAGGCAGGTTGTTTCGATCCAAGGAGATCCTTCTCAGAGAATCGCAGCTTACATGGTTGAAGGTCTAGCTGCAAGAATGGCTGCTTCAGGGAAATTCCTCTACAGAGCATTGAAATGCAAAGAGCCTCCTTCTGATGAGAGGCTAGCAGCTATGCAAGTCCTCTTTGAGGTATGCCCTTGTTTCAAATTTGGGTTTTTAGCAGCTAACGGTGCGATAATCGAAGCAATGAGAGGTGAAGAGGAAGTTCACATAATCGATTTCGATATTAACCAAGGGAGCCAATACATGACTCTGATACAAACTGTTGCTGAGCTACCTGGTAAACGTCCTCGCCTGAGGTTAACCGGAATTGATGACCCTGAATCAGTCCAACGCTCAATTGGAGGATTGAGAATCATCGGCTTAAGACTGGAACAATTTGCAGAGGATCATGGAGTATCCTTCAAATTCAAAGCAGTGCCGTCAAAGACTTCCATTGTCTCTCCATCGACACTCGGTTGCAGAGCTGGAGAAACTTTAATCGTGAACTTTGCATTCCAGCTTCACCACATGCCTGACGAGAGCGTCACAACAGTAAACCAGCGGGACGAGCTACTCCACATGGTGAAAGCCTTGAACCCGAAGCTTGTCACAGTGGTTGAACAAGATGTGAACACAAACACTTCCCCGTTCTTCTCCAGATTCATAGAGTCTTACGAGTACTACTCAGCGGTTTTCGAGTCTCTAGACATGACACTTCCGAGGGAAAGCCAAGAGAGGATGAATGTAGAAAGGCAGTGCCTTGCTAGAGACATTGTCAACATTGTTGCTTGCGAAGGAGAAGAACGGATAGAGAGATACGAGGCTGCTGGAAAATGGAGAGCGAGGATGATGATGGCGGGATTCAATCCAAGACCAATGAGTTCGAGAGTAACAAGCAATATACAGAACCTCATAAAGCAACAATATTGCAGTAGGTACAAGCTTAAAGAGGAAATGGGTGAGCTCCATTTTTGCTGGGAGGAGAAAAGCTTAATCGTTGCTTCAGCTTGGAGGTAAAATGATTGTAACATAGTCGTCATGTTTTATAAAACACTGTTTATGTTTTATTTTTAATCTTGGGTTATGGACCTATGGTAACTGGTTAAATCATCTCCGTGTATTATTACCAGAGATCAGGGTTGATTACAGACATGTTCTAAAACTAATCTAACACTTATGGAATAATATTTGTTTTCGTTTTTTGCATATAAAAATGTAGAGTTTTCGTGGTAAGTTGAAACACAATTTGGTGGACTCACTTATTGTTGGGCTTGTCAATTTAAGCCCTTTAGGCCCATTAAAGTCGCAAAAGCACCATCGTCATCTTCTTCAATCACTCGTTATCAGTAGAAAATTAGGAATCTTACATGTTTTTTTTTCCAGCATAGTTTGTTTTTACATCCCAACAAAACAAAAGCAAAAACTCTAATTAAGAAGAGTTAATACGAAATCCCAGAACAAATCCTCAAAAGCTTTAAACTTGCTGCTCTTGCTTCCCATTAACCACATTTTGCTTCTTCTCTTCATCTTTCATCTCCACCGTCTTCTCATCCTTTTCAGCATCCGCAGATTTCTCGCCTTTGTTTCCACAGTAGATAAAGTAGAGAATCAATTGCAGCGTCCCTAAAGCACATCCAAACCCATTTGGGATCTTCACCACACAAAAAAAAACCAAAAACCAAAAACGTCAAAATTTAGGAAACAAGTTTTTTTTTTTCCCAAAAGACGACCAAAAAAGGGAGAAATCAACTTACTGCAACGAAAGGGTCACGACCGATAAGACCATAGACGAACCACGAAGTTCCACAGAGGAACACAAAGAGAGACAAAAAGAATGGCATATACTCTACACTCTTGGTCTTTATCACCAATCTCTGTTAATCAAATCAAACACCACAAAATTTAAATCAACAAGTTTGATCTCAAGAAGAGCAAAGGTTAAAGTGACCCAATCTTGATTTCTTTGTTTCCTTACCATGATTGAGAGTGGAGAAGCGTACATGATGATGGAGAAAACTGTGGCTGCAATACCACAGAAGAGCTTTCTGGCGTTTCCATGGAGGGCAAAGAGAGAGACGAGAGCCACCGTTGCGAATACGGCCAAGACGGCAGTGAAGACACCAAAGATCTTAGTTTTTTCCTTCTTTGGTGCGTAGAAAAGGAAAATCAACACATAGATTGTCTCGATTACTGCTCCTGTGCCATTGATTGTGCTCACTAGTGTGTTGTCTTTTGACACAAAGGGAAGTCCGTACCTGAACAGAGGAAAACAGAGGAACCCAGAAAAACAGAGTTATTAAAGCGATATGAATACTGTCAAAAGTTTAAAAACGTTAGATTGAAGAATGATTTTACCAGGCGGAGAGGAGACAGTTGAGGAGAGTCATAGGGTAAGGGATACCAGAGAACTGTTCAGTCGATTTGTTCTTGATGATTCTCTTGAATGTTATCCTAATTTCATTTTACGAAAAAGAAGAATTTTGAGTTTTTTCTTGAATAATCAGTCACGAAGGAGAGATTTCCAGAACAGAACAACAAATTAAGCCAAGAGCTAAAAGAATCCAAAATAGATTCACGAGAGAGAGAGAGAGAAAGGATGAATACGTACGAAGGAGCCAAGAACAGAAACAGAGCAGTCGCATTTCCTGTAAAAGCAGAAAACGACAAATACGATAGTCTCAGTGATTTCTTATGGAGAAAGGAGAAAGAAAGAGATTGAGGAAATGGGTTACCGAAAACGCCGAAGATGGTGTGAGCGATGTTCATCTTTGATCTCTAACGCGACTAAAGATTTCTCTTTTTCTTGTTTGTAAGCCGAGACAAAGTGAGACAGAAAATGAGCTGAGTGTTTGTATCAGCAGCAATGGTCTGCCTCAGGTATATATGAAGATGAAAAATCGGCGTGTGCCAACGGCTTCACCAGTAATTATCAAATTAATTAAAGATGGCCCAATAAATTAGTGAAATAACGTTATTGGAATTTTTTACAATAATCAGAGTTTTTTCTATTATATTTTTTAGTATTAGTAAAATTTGGAAAATGCTAATAAGTATTAAGAAGTAACGTTGATAGAAAATTACCAAATAATTTCGTAGTATTTTTTTTTATCAAAGGTGGAATTTCATAATATTTTAATATGTAGTATTATCCCATAATTTTGAGAGAATACTAACAAATAATTTCGTATATACAAAAAGTTTTTTTTGCTACCAAATTTATTTTCAGAAACGATTTTTTTGTATCTTTTTTTGGTCCTAGGGAAGTGAACCCGACCCTCTAGATCAAACATTCTTTCGGCAAGAAATAAACGATTTTGACACTTGTGGCGTTTTTTGTGTTTTTCTTTTCTCTTAATAAATAAACGAGTTTGTTAAAGAAATTTTTTTTTTATGTTTAGATTTATATATGAACTGAAATAGTTACATTCTGTTGACAAAAAAAATAGTTACACATCCTATTCTAACCGTTACAAAAAGCTCTGAGAAATATTTTTTTTAATATTAAATACTAATATGAAATAAACACCTAAAAAACAAAATTAATTTTTAAAATTTTCACTACTACTGAACGTGTTCTGAATTCTGCGCATGCATTATGTTTGAATTATTATTATTTTTTAACAGCAAACAATTCATTGATTTCAAATTAGAATTACAAAATCATACATAATTTTCAGAAAACAAAGTTATTACATTGATATATAGTAAAAAATATACAACCAAAATCATATGTTTGAATCTCTTATTAAAAAAGGGTGTTGCAAAAAAAAATCTAGGTAAAATTCGACAACTTTTCAAATTCGACAATCCCCTTTAAAGATATTTTTCCAAGTTTCCTCTAATTTTACACGAAAAATATATTATTAGTGATAAGGTGTCCCTTTTTATATACTTTCCTCTATCTGATTTTTTTTTTTGTCGACTCCTCTATATATCTGATCTAGTTATAAACCTTTTCATTAGATTATTATTGAACCACAGCCACATGGTGCTCTTTAGTCTTTAGAAGAGTGATGTTGCTGGTTTGTTTTCCAGTCACCACTACTCACCACGAGTACACAGATTATTCTATTCGACCCAAACCATCGGTTCATGATAATATTAATTAACCGGACTAAAACCAACAAAATCTCCATTCGGTTGGATTGTGACGCTAAGGTTAATGGATCAACGTCGGCAATTGAAACTGAGTACGGAAGATGACCTAAATGGTTGTTTTTGTGTACGTGGGACAAAATCATAGAACATGGCTGTTCTCATTATATATTTTTGTATACGTATAGTTTAAGAAAAATATATAGCTATGTATATTCATTAGCTAAATTTTAAAAATCTATCATAATATTCGCCCAAGAAATGAGTAGAAAAATATCCCCAAAAAAATACTACACTTTCTTATATATCGCTTTTGTCAAATGACACTTTATCAAACCAGAATTGTTTTTTCTTTTTGTGTGTCGTTGGCTACGTCAAGATCTGTTGAGAATCTGATATATACCTAGAACTAAGTGATGTAATTATATTTTATCAAAAAAAAAGGGTGATGTAATAATAAGTAGACTGTGATACATGATTCAGTCTGCAAGCAACGTGCATAACTGCTTAGTTTATCTTTATGCATGCTCTTCTCGTATTTAAGTGAACACATTGTTTTTTTTTTCTTTTATAACCGTGAGATTCACAAAGGTTTGCTAGGTTCAAAAACTAATCCCACAAAGCATGCAGGCATTTAAAATTTTTTTTCCACTTAAGACATCCACGAATGGCCAAAACGTTTTAAAGATGGATCGAACCCAAAAAAACCAGAAAGGGCACACCCAAACTTGTTATCGAACCACTGGGAGACTCCCATTTTTGGTTTGAACACATTAGGGCTGATTGGTGTTTGGCTGTAAGAACTTTATTATTTTTTAAAGTCTTTAGAGTCAAAAAAAATTCCAAACATGCTTTTACTTTTTTTTCTCTTTAAAACCTCAACTGTTCACTTCTCTTTTTTTTACTCTGTAAATTAAAACTACGGTGAAATTTTTAATTTTTTTAAAGTCATAGTTTTATTTTAAAAACAAAAATTTTTAGAGTATAATTTTTAAGTAAAAGCTCATACCATGCAGCATCGTTGTTATCCACGATATTTAAATCGGAATCTAAAACGTAGAAGCTTTATATATTTGGATCGATGTGGATTACCAAATGGATCAATGTACTTTCACAAAGCATAAAGTAGCACATATTATCTGGTCATTTTATTAAAATACCATAGCGTACGTAATGCTGTTATAAGAATATAAGAAAAACATTTTGTTGATAAAAAAAACTATTTAGTTACTTATAATAGTTTGTTACTATATAACTACATACACACAATTATCATCAAAATAGAGGAAATCGCCTTTTTGAGGTTCGGTTTGAGTCCCACGTCAATGATTGGACTGGACAAGAGATGGAAAATAAATAATACTTTTGTTTACGATTCGACTAATATTATAAAAGGTTAAATGATGACGTCAGAATACGATTCGTATAAACACCACATGACATTGCACTAAAAATATATTTAATGCAAGAGAAATAAAAATATATTTTTTTTTTCTTTTTAGAAGAAACCTGGTCCATTATTGTGTACTTTATGGTTAGAACTTAAAAACTATCGTTAGTCCGATTACTATGTCCGTTTTATAAAGTTTGATATTTTAGATTCTTTTCAATTTGGTTTTGGTTGTGTTTCTTTTTTTTCTTCTTCTTTGAGACTTCATTTATTTGTATTTTCTTTTCATATATAGAAAAAATTAGGATAATAGTTTAGGTTAAGTTGCCAAATGCGAGTAATCAAACGAAACTTCTACTACCTAAAACATAAACTCTAGAGACGATCAATAAATATACACAATCTCTCTATTTCACCAATCTTCATACTTGTTGTAACCATTCAACAGATATATTTGTTTTTTATACTTACATTCATCGGTGGCGGACACATTTTTATAAAGATCGATTGATTATAACTTCCAGAATTAAATACTTGCTTGCCCTAAAGGGTAGGGCTTTCTTCTCGACCTTTTCTGACTTTCCATAATTGCTTTTCTTTGAAAACTGTGCACCTTCGAATGTAATAGTAATAATGTCTTTGCACTCTTCTTACCTACACTTTTGGCCTCTAGCTCCTTATGATCATTTTGTATTGATGGACTCATAGTAACCACCGAAAATCCAAGTCTTATCATCAATCACAAAGTTACAAGATCATTCAGAAAAATTCTTACACTTTTTTTTAATACTTTTGGTATGCCATTTACAAAACATTACAATAGTCAATAGGTTTAACACGAAAGCAGAGTAATTGTTAGGATGATGTCAAATCTCTGATGTTACATAACCATATGTCTATAAAAAACTTTGTATATTGCCTGAAATAGAAAGTTCCTAGTTGCTGAGGTGAGCTGTGTAGACACGGAGGCTTGTTTTTCGATTACATACACTCCAAGCAAAAAGATTTTGACACATTCTGATAAAAGGGTCATGCATAGAAAACATGGAATGATGATTTCCGTGTGGAACTCTGTTTCGTGGGATTATATTATTGGTTCCTTCCTTGTCGGTAGATTACTGTAACAAAACTTTTGTCCTTCTACAGACAACCATCTCTCTCATCTATCTGGTTGCTTCTGTTAAGCCAAATCAACTGTCGGCCAAAACAAAAAAAATCAGTTTCCTTTGATCAATCTATCTGCAGGTAAATAATTACCAGCAGAGAATGTCTACATAGTATTCACTGTGCTTCACTAAACCTTTGATCTCTGAAACCATATTCTGTAACAAATTACTCTGCCTTCTTATTTTATCTACAAGTAGACTTACCGGTTGTGGCACGTTTTGTCTCTGCTAAATCTTAAATCATTCCCTTGCGAGATGCTTTTGCTTCATCCAGGTAGTGATGAATGCAAAGAATCTAGGTCCACATCAGATGTTTCTTTTAAATGCCAATACAAAAGTTCTAGCACACTGTATATCTTGTCTCTTTCTTGGTGCCTTGTATCCCTGAAGATAAATTCATTGACACAGTTATCATTCTGAATCGAGCTGCAACCAGGAACCTTTTCCAAACCATGTTCTCTCATTGAGTTACGATGGCTCGAAGAATGCTCCCATTTCCCAACAGAAGCACTCAAATTAGATATTTATGTCAAGTAGCTTGGATTCGCTGTCTCCTGATCAAGAATCTTTCTGGTAACTTCCTCTAATAGTTTAGCATTTCCATGAATCTTGCAAGAACTAAGCAGCGTGGCCCAAATGACGGCGTTCGGTTTCAGATACATGTTTTCTATGAATTCTATACCTTCTTCCAGCTTCCCTGCTCGGCCAAGAAGGTCAACCATGCAGCCGTAGTGCTCAATAGGCGGTTGCATTTGGTATTCTTTTACCATACAGTCAAATACCTTCCTACCTTGTTCCACTAGCCCTCCATGCGTGCAAGCCGAAAGTACAGAAATGAAGAGGACATCATCGGGTTTAACTCCTTCTCTACACATTCTATTAAAGAGATCTATAGCTTCTTTGCAGCGACTGTTAACAGCTAAACCTGAAACCATTGTTGCCCACGTAATTATACATTTCCGATGCTCCATTTTGTCAAAGACTTCTTTTGCACTATCCACATCTCCGCATTTTGCAAACATGTCGATTAAAGCATTGCCTAGAGCAGTCGATACCTCGATCTTGTTTTTTCTTATATAAGAACCTACCCACTTGATAAGAGTTGTTTGATTAGGCTTGCACTTTCCATCAATCAACATTCTGCGGAATAAGACAAGAGCTTCATCGAACATGTGGTTATGGACATATCCGGCAATCATAGCATTCCACGAGACCACATTTTTACCAGGCGTTTGATGGAAGATTTTACTGGCTGATTTGATATCTTTGTTGAAACTATATCCTGTTGTCAAAAGTATCCACGAGACAACAGATTTCTCTGGCATACGATTGAAAATCGATTGTGCAGACCTCATATCACCTAGCTTCAAGAATCCAGAAATCATTGAATGCCAAGAAATCTCGTTTCTCTCCGGCATTCTCTCGAAAACAGAGAGGGCTAATTCCATATTCCCAGCTCTAGAAATTCCCTAAACAACAGAGTTCCATGTTACAAAGTTCCTCTCAGGCATATTCTCAAACAATCCAACAGAAATTTCAAGCTCACCTTGAGTCATATATGCTCCAATCATGGAATTCCACGAAACAACATTTCTCTCAGGCATTTCATCAAACACCCTGCGAGCAAGACCCAAGCTTCCTCCACATTTCGAAATATCCCCATGTATCGCTTTAACATCTCTCAGACCTTCATATGATCCAAAACACTTCAAAAGAAAAGTGAAGGTAAAGTTATTAGGTATTATCTTCAAACACTTCATTTGATTATAAACCCGAAGACCAAATCTATGACTTTTCCTCACAAAGCACTTGATCATCGTATTACAAGCAACAACATTCGAAGCCCAGAAGACTTTATACGCATAATGTGAGGCGAACAGAGCTCATCGGAGAGAGAAATGAGCTTCGGAAGTATAAAGTCTCCGCCTTGTAACCCATTGACGAGAATCTGAGCATGGGTTTGCTTCAATTCTGTGATTCTCTGACAATTCCCCAAAAATCCGAGAAATTTGGTTTCCATGGAGTTTCTTCCTCCAACCAAAGTAAATCAGACGATCTCCCTCAATCTCGATCATAACCAATGGAAATTTAGTTCGTCGACTGGTTATTTTCCGGTTCAGCCGAATGATACCAAATTCCAAATTAACCGGATGTCAAACTTGGTTTTCTGATCTAGTTTGGTTTCTTTTGTACCCATAAAACGTATGTTCGTCGTCGAATTTTAGTCAAATAAGATCTTGTACATTCACTAAAAAAATAAATTCTTTTGGTATGTACAAAACAATTAAGTTCACCAAAAAAAAACTATTTAATCTATCTGTGTAAAGACCATAAAAACTCAACTTCATCACTGAATTGAATTCGTGTAAAAACAAGAGATTCTTGTGGAATGTTGAAACCTCAAGAACACTCACGGCAGAGGCATAGGAGGTCTCCAGCTACTGAAGTGGACCAGTTCTCTATTCACAAAACTGCTATTGTGCAGCCAAAACGTCTCGGTCGATTGGTGGAAATGTCTCACTTTGCGTTGAAGCTCCCACAGAATCCCTTTAACCGCACTGCATGGTGCAGAATCTGGACCGTACACAAACAAACATCTAATTTTCCGACCACGGGCTATCATTCCTTCTACGTCTCTATCTGTGAAAGACATGCCATGAAAAAGTTTTCAAAACTTGAGAATCTGAGTAAATCCAATGATATTGACAATATCATATTGTCGAAGAAAGAGCAGTTCTGAAGTAACTTATTGTTACCGGGTATTGAAGCTAAGTAATCAAGAAGCTCTGCGCCTATCCGAGTCGATGGCCATTTGATGGATACTTGGGCATAGTCGATGACATTTTGGAAAGGCAGCTCGGCGTGGTCAGATAAGAGAACCGGGACACATTCCTGAACAAGCAAAATCACAGAATTACAGTACATAAGGCAAGTTATTACAAGGAATTAAAAAGTTTGGGTAACAAGATGCGAGATCAGACCACAAAGAATGATTCATAAAAGCGAAGAGTCCATGATGATTCCCCACGAGGAGCGAGGCAGAACTTCGCGTTCCTCAGATGTTCAAAATATGTCGTCCTTCCAAACTTTTCGGTTCCACTGAACTTCAAGTCTGGACATTCCAACTGCTCACAAAACCACTAATGAGAAGCAAGCAAGGAAAAGAAAACATCGAAGAACATGCAATAGCTTACGCAGATCGTAGATGAAAAAATGTATGAGGAGTCATTGAAGAAATAATGTGAGACTAGCCTTATCTGGATATTGCTTTGAAAGGTCAATCAACTTAAGTCGACCAGCCTTCCCTTGCGCACGACCCAAATAATTTGCTAAATACTTCCTCTTTGACAAAGGCAAAGGCTGAACATCAGGTTGTCCATTTTTAGTCATAGCATCATCGACATTCCCTGGTATGATTATATCTTTCCATGTATTAAAGGCAGTAGTGTCTTTCTTGTCAGTCCGGTCACCCTGCATTCGCAATCATTTTTCTGTAAAACGAACTCTAGGAATCTAGCACAATAATTTCAATGTATGATTCTATAAGTAGGCAACTAGACTTCTTCTGATTCTGAAAATCAGAAAAGAAAGATATGGAACAGAGAACTTTCACTACCAAATATACGTCAAAATACAAGAAATTCCTCAACAGAAATCAAGCTAAGTACCTCGGGAGTGAGGATAATAGAACGGTTGATAAATGTTGACCAGGATCTAAACAAGTGAGCTCCAGCACCACTACAATAGCATGACAAAGAAACCTAATGTCAAAGATAGCATCGAAACAACTTTAGTTATTGATCAAGTTCCACATAAGTAAAAATCAACAATAATAAGTTGTATACCTTGGAAAAACAAATATATGATCACGACCACCAGATCTTCGGAAATACGGCATTTGACTCAAGACCTAGTGAATCAGAGAACATGTGAACCATACTTATCATAGTAGATCGAAACAAAAAAAATGATCAGCATCTACAATTTGAAACAGCAAGAGACGATTTTGTTCACCTTGACATAGGTTTGATTGATCTCCTTGTCATTAAGACCTCCCAACATTCTCACACATTTAACATAAGCTGGCACAAAGAACAGATCCGCCTCATCTTTCTTACTTGTCCTAAATTTGGACTCCAGAAGCAACTTGTGAATTTTAACCTATCATCATTACATTCACATAAGCAAAAAAACTCATAAGAATTACATCCTGAAACAACCAAACACATCAAGTAGCTAACATATTCACACTTACTAACTTTCTAAATCCAGGGATTACCTAGTTCAAGAAATTTTCCATTGCTAGTGCACGAGATTATAAATTAGCTAATAGCCGGATAATTGAATCATCAATGCAATGTGAATTAAGGAAAAATCCACAGCGGAAACTGAGAGATTCGAGGAAGATGAGTCACCTGAGATCCCCATTGGCCTTTCAAGCATGCGGTGGTCTTAACACTACCATCCCTACCGTACAAAAGCTCTTTCAGGCCGTCGATCTCATTCTCATCATATACGTAGATCTTCAGCGAAAGGTGAGAGCCATACCCTCGCTCCGGCCACCGTAGAATGCCGTTATCACTCGTGATTCCGGCAGAAGAAGTACGGAGGAGATCAATCGGCGGAGTAACGGAGTTGGAGTCCGAGAACCAGTGATCGAAAAGCCTGGTGACGAAGAAGGTAGAGACAACGAGAAACAGAGCTCCAATCTGGTGCGTGCGAGTGCAGGGAGTGGCGTAGTGACTATACGCACCAAAGTTTCTAGGCTTACTAGTTAAGCTAGCCATCTCTCTCTCTCTCACTGTTTGCTTCTTTTAATTGTTAAATCATTTTCTGGGGAGAGAAATTTTGCTTTAGATCTTGCAAAGACGTCGAGATCATAACGTCGGGTGTTAGTTAAACGGCATCGTTTGAAAAATAAAAAGGCCCATTGGGTTTTAAATTGAACCTCATGGGATTTAAAGAAGGACCCGGTTTACATATTCCACATACCAATACTTGCAAGAATGCCAAGAACTAAGTTTCTTTCCATATAATAAACAGAAGAACTTGGTATGTAAATTACAGGCAAGCAAGAGGTTTTTTTTGTACAGTTTTCTAAGAATTTTGATGCATGTGAAAGAGAGCTGGTGTTCTTGCAGGCAATCCAAACAAAATGTTAAGATGGATTTATCCTTCTCGGCGATCAACAAAGCTTTATTAAGAAGGTAGACATTGTAATGAATTCTTTTGATGTTTTAAAGCATGAATTTCAATGCACAATATCAAATTCATTAATTCAAAGGTATGGAACTCGACATCTATAAAGGAACTATGGCTGTTGTATACCCAGAAACAAAAAGTAAACTATACGGTAAAGAAATAAAACAGAACTTACAGTAAAGAGAGAGGAGTTTTAAGTGCTGGTGGAGGTGATAAAGAGTTTGTAGAATTGTCAGTCCAGTTCTTGTCACCCCAGTGCCAAAGCATACTTTCCCAGTAGCAAAAATCTTCAAAACAAGTCTCTAGTCGCTTGTCTTTGATCTTAATTTTCCAATGTCCATCTGTGTAGTTTCCTTTCTCAGCTTGTATCCTGTCCCATTCCAGTTGCGCCTTCTGTTTCGATCTCAGTAGACAGAATTTCTGCAAGTTCTCAGGCATGGCGTCGTGCACTTTCCACCACGTTTTGTGGGCTACATCGCTTGCAAACTCCTGCAGGATGTCCACATTCCAATTGCAGTCATAGTCTCTGAAGCATAGCCAAGGTTTGTTACCTAGGTAATGGAGGACGTATAGAATAGGAGGCTCAGTTCCAAAGAGACGTGTCTTCATCTGCTTTATCTCACGCTCATCGCCTTCCCAGAAATGCTTCAGAAAGTTCATGTGTTTAGGGATTCGATGCCACCATGTGTATACTTCGTTAAGGTAACCTTGGTCTCCTCCATTGTACGACACAATTTCATTGATGTGATCCATAAGTAGCTCGAATGTCGAGTTTGATGGCTCGACTACCATCACACCAGAGTTGAAGAGCGTAGCGTTGTTTCCGGTAGCAGATATCTCAGGCATCTCAAAGAGGAAGTCAATGTTCCTAAGGATAAGCATATCAGCATCAATAAAGATGATCTTGTCGTACTCAGTCAATTGCCAAAGACGAAACTTGCTGTAGTTCCATTCGTTATATGCTTCTGCTTCAGCTTTCGGATTCCTTATCCTTTGAATGGGATAGATCTTCCATCCAGCGGCAGCCAGGCCACCTCTATGGTACTCAGTTATTGAGTCATCAACAAGTATCACCAGGTCTCGTGTAGAGCCAGCCATGCGAATGCTCTGTGCTGCTGTTATGGCTCCACAGACATAAAAGTTAGCAGAGTGCAATATGGTAGCATATGCTTCTCTCTTTGCACTTGCTGAGTAGAAAGTATCTGCATGAAAATAATGCCAGCTTAGGACTCTTGTATCATTGGCGATGCTAAACCAGCCACTAGCCAGTCTAAGAGATGAGTATTTTCAGAGTAATGCTTCCAGAAAGAAAAGAACAAAAATTGGTGTGGGATAATCAATGTATGCAAATAGGCATCTGGTCCAAGTTAGATATGACTCATACTAGCTCAGACAGCGGATATGCAATTGATCAAGGAATACAAGATGCTGAGATACAACCTTATACAAAGTTTAGAAAAAGTAAAGATATATAAAGTTCATACTGACCTTTAGCTTTAAGAGGAACTGTAAGTTCACAGGAACCAACAGGCAGCTGTATCTTTTGCCTCAGCTGGTGAAGGTTGGGCTTGTACAGCCATAGATTTCCTTGACGGGCAACAAGCTCCTTTCCAATAAAAAGATTGGGGATCGGAAAGCAATCAGTTATCAAAAGTACATGCACATCGTGAAGCCCTTTAGAAGAGGCAGCCACCCGAGCTGCTGCAAGTTGCAAGTGTAATCTAGCAACATCCCTTGACCACTTTCCTGCTTTGTTGCACGGAAGCTTGGCGACGACAAGATCAATCCGAGGCTTGCCAGGAACTTGAATCCAAGGAAGAGAAGGGCAAGTGGGAACTTCAAATTGTTCTTCTTCATCAATCCATTCCGGGTATAGGGACTCCCAAGTTATGTTATTTTCCATATGGTCCAAGTGCATTGCAATATGGTCACAGTCAGGTATCAGCTCCTTCCACTGATCAATCTCATCATCATTAAGATTTATAAAGCCAACCCCTTGATACTCGCTCTTTCCAGTCAACTTCTCGACAACGTTTGACATATGGTCCCAGTTTATCGAAGCTGTAGATAAATAGCGAGGATCAACTGCAGTTGACTCTCTCGTCCATCTGTTTATGAAACTAGAAATAGGGAAGGCTTCATTAATCAACAGGAAACAGATGTGTCGCACTAAAGGTAGTGTCGTGACATATAAGAATATGAGATCAGGTGTAGGGAACATGAGGAAAGGATCCTCTATACTATATCAGAAAGACAAACCCTGAGGAAATGAAAATGAATCCTCTTGCAAGATAAGAATACAACATGATATACCTAGAGTTATTATTGGATGGATGGTCTGCGATGTGTACTGCTGGTGAACGGTAGAGCGTATACACAGTTCCCAGCACAATAAGAATCAACACAACTTTCAGAGTAGAGAACTTGCCATTCCAATTTCTATACTGAAAGGAGCCATGTAAACCCTTCTCGAGATCTTTAGTATCTCGACTTCTAAGAGATCTCCTCCTGTTTGTCTCATCGCTATCAAAACGCAAAGCACGTATGTCAATCAACACGTAGGAAGACAGCAAATAACAGAAATGCAGTCTGCACCACAAGTCTAGTTATTACGCTAAACGAGAGACTAAGGAAGTGTAGAATAAGGAGCAGTAAGAGTATCTATAAATGGAATGCCAGTCATGAGAGTCAAACTGCTACACAAAACTCAGAAACGAATTTGAATTAAGGACTTGAAACTGAAAAATCATAGCTAGAACAAGCATTCAGCTAAACCGACAGGTAGATCAACATTAACGAAGTAATTAAAGCGAACATGATCTGTAAATCCAAGAGATAATCAAGAGTCAGATCGCTATAATTCACATTCCCAAGTTGAAGCAAAGTTATTAACAGAATCCTTCAACAGTCGAGCTCAAATCGACAATGGGAAAACAACGGAGTAACATAGCGATCCGATTCCACCAAATCCACCAAGTACCGACGCTTTAGCTAACTAGTCTTAACTAGTCTTAGTCTAGTGTAGCCAAACGGAGAGAATATCGGAGAAACTGAAGAAGAAGAAAAATGGAATCACAAAGAGCGGAGACTTACGTTTGACTAGATAATCGATGCCTGGGCTCTACGGGACTAGGGGAAGGAAGCCTCATACTCTTAGGATCGATCAGTCGGAGCAAGTAGCTGCAGCAGCAGCAGGACGAATGGTTGCTTCAGATTTTCTTCTTCCCTGTTTGATTTCCGAGAAAACTGCCGAGAAAATTACAGAGAGAGAGAGAGAGAGAGAGAGAGAATCCAAATCAAGTAATAGCTGTAACAAACGAAATTATTTGCCTAATGGCTGCGCTGTGTTACTTAACAATTTAGCTTTCCAAAGAAAGAGTCTCTTCTTCTCTGGCTCCAAAAACGGTGCGTATAAGAAAAACGGTGCTTATGAGAAAATGCGTTTTGACAGGTTTTTTTATTTTGGAATCTTCTTGATTCTTAATTATGCAACAAGCGTCTCCCAAACAATCAAATCAATCCCTTGAAAGTTGAGAAACTGTAGGTGGAATCAAAATGTATGGCTTTGGTTCCTTGTGAGATGCAATTCCACAAAAGACTTGAATATTTGAGAAAGCTGTGAGTCTATTACAAATTAGAGTATTTAGGATCCCAAGTGTTCCCAGGGAATCTACTTATTTTGCTCACCCCTAATCTTTAGCAATGTTTAAGTTACAAATCGTGACTAATATTTAAGATTTGTGACTAAATTAATCATGACCGTTTTTTTCCTTTTTCTACTTTCGTAACAATTTGTTATGAGTTTAGTAAACATCACAAAATAATGAAAGTTAAATTACTTATGGATCTGATACCACAGAATCACCGTAAGAATAAATGAAAATACATATATAGAGTAGAGTGTATTAACATGATAGGGATGAATTAAGTAGAGACAGATGAATGAAAAGGTTTAGAATTTGCGTGGTTGCTATTGATCAGAAGAAGATGAAGATGAAGATGGTTCTTCTTCAACAACAGATTTGCCTTTCTCTCTAAGTTTAGCCATGGAAGCCTTCATTGCCTCTTTACGCTTCTTGCTCGCCAATACCTTTGCCTGAACTCCGGTCACGGTCGGGTCTTTCTTCTCTGCGGGTGGTGGCGGAGGCGGCCGTCTTGATGCCGCCATTGCCTCTTCCTTACCGTTCAGAGCGTTCCAACTCCATAGCGCACCGCCTAACCCCACCACAATTGTCCTGCATAGACATTCCATACATGATTAATGGTTTTCTTAAGGATATTTTAATATATAATATAATTAATCTAGTTTATAAAGATTCTCTCTATTTAATGTCAATTGGTTTTGAGATAAAAACGATTACCTGCGATTAACTCGTGGAATTTCAAGGATGATGGGAGGAGTCTGCGGCCGTGACCGCGATGATGGAGAGGAGAGGCTGCCGGCGGCGTGAGCAGCCGGTAAGAGAGGAGAGAGTGAATGTGTCATGGCTAATCCAAGGATGCGTAAAAGCAAGTGACGTAACAAAAATTGGTAGACACTAATAGAAGATAGAGTGGGATAGTGTTGTAGTATTGCAATTTATATCTGCCTGCTCATTGGTTGGATTTGGATAAGACATCAAAATAGATTTTTGTTTGTCTACCAAGATCGAAGACTTTCAAGAATCCAAAACGCTGCGTTTTCTCTCAAATAAACAACACTGTTAGGTTCCAAAAACGCAGCGTATCTTCGGTCTGTTTTTTTTTTCTTTTTTCTTTTTTTTCGGGCTTTTTCAATTGCAGTTTGTCTTCGTTTTACAAATTTAAATATTTGAAACGTGACAGTATGATTAAAAAACATGGAAATAATAAGCTAATTTAGCTGTACTCAATCCAAACTATTTCAAATGCATACAAATAAAAGTAGATTTCAAAAACAAACAAAAAAAAGTAAGTGTGAGGGTTTTGATCTAGTTGATCATCACAAACTTTAATAAATTTTTTTAAAAAAACAGAGAAAAAAAGAGGAAATTGTTTCAAACAAATACAGAACCTATCTGTGCACACAAACACATCTTCAAAAAAAAAAAAAAAACTTAGTCCTTAAAGAAAGATGAAGCAATCCAAATCGATTAAAGGATTGCCGATCTCTTCAAATATTGGAACAACCGGTTCCTTGTGGCTTTCGATTACTTCTTTGATAGTGGTTTCGTTTATCTTCGAATTTATACGATGAATCTGAGTCCCTGATCTGTTGTTCTTGGGAAATGTCTTGGGAAGAGACAGATCTAAGCTATCTTTCCTTAAACTAGAAGATACTGAACTTACGGTCGAATCTCCCGTCGTCATACCAAATCTCTTGCTTGAAGATGGGGATTTCAAGAAATTGCCCTCAAATCTCCTGCTTGGAGATGGTGATTTCAAGAAATTGCCCTCAAATCTCCTACTTGGAGATGGCGATTTCAAGAACTTTCCCTTGGTTAAAGAATTTGATGAAGACATAATAACCCTTTCTTGGTCTTGACGAAAGCTCTTTTGTCGTGTCAATGCACGGTGGTTTGGCGATGGCTCTCGGGTTCTCTTAGAACCATTTGTTCCTCTTTCCGGATTTTCATTTGCTCTGTTTGGTGTTGTTGAATACCGGTTTGGCTTAACCGGGGAATTCGACCGGCTAGGATACCCTGATTTTGCGTTTTTCAGAGAAAGAGAAGATTTTCGTAAGTAATTGATCCGAGCAACATGTGAATTCTCTTGGTAACAAGCACGCAAGAAGTCGTTGGAGAAAGATCGCTCCTTTGAAACCGAGATCGAAGAAGCGGTTGAATGTGACGAGCTTGATGAGTTGAGAGAAGAGTTGCTTGTGGTTGAAGGTTTGATTGGAGAGAAAGATGCCAAATTTACATGAGGAGAAAGAGGAGGAAGGAGTTTATCTGGGATATGGATAAACTTATCCGGGACAGGGATAGGGTTAAACCTGCTCTTATCAGGAAGAAGAAGTGGAGAAACTCGACTTGGACAACGAGACATGAACAGCTTCTCTGGGACATAACAGTACTTCTCTTGAGGTTCTTCTACTTGATTGAAATCTTTTGTCTTTGGAGAGAACTTGCTGATGCAACAACCCATCGCTTGGAATGAGTTTGATTTCAAATTCTTTTGGAATATCTGCAGGAGAAAAAGCAAAATTAAAATGTATTGATTTAAACAGGAGATGGAGATGCATATTGTATATGTAATGTGTCTTTGTGTGTGTGGACTTTATAGCTAAGCATGTAATAAAAAAAGGGATTAAGGAGAAAAAAAGTGGAAGAGAGAAAAAGTGAGGTAAGTTTTGAATTTTGGTTGGCGGTTTTTTCGACTATGAAGGCCGTTAGTGTTAACGGTTAACATAAAGCCCATTGATGTGAGTCCATAAACCTAGAAACACAACTTCATGCATGAGTCATGAGTGTTGATCTCGGATTCTAGAGTGTTCACACTTATCATTTATCAATAAAGTTAGTTAAATACATGTCAAACATCTATCTACATCTACATCACGAAACAAAAATTGAAGCCTAAAACATTTATTTATTTTTATAAAACGGATATAATATGAATAAAGGGTCAGTTGGTTTAAACCTTAATTCTGTCATAAATGACAAATCCAATTCATAAATCAATCGAAGATAATATAAAATCCATTCAGATAAAAAAAATTAATAGAGAAATTCAGATACATGCAAAACTTAAAGATGGTATAATAAAATAACGCAGATCAAAACTTTGAGTGATTCCAATTTCCAGGCTCCACTCTCTAATCGACTACTTTTTTTCTTGACGGCTCCAATCGACTACTACAAGACAGGTTATTAGGATCATAATTTACTGTTCTAAAGTTCTAACGCAGTCGGTTACACAAAGATCATAATTTTTTTTTAAAAAAATCCTTAAGAAAAAAGGTCCAAAAACTAACAAAAATAAAAATTGGTTGACCAAAATTTATATATATATATATATAGACGGGCCTGGCAATCTTGTAATTTAGTGATTTGCTTTATAACAAGTAATTATGGAAATTAGTGAGAGTTGATTGGGCATGAAGGTATCCTTGAATTTGGGAATTAAGGAAATTATTTACCAACCAAAATTTAAGGAAAAATTAACTATTTTTAGAAGGAATACTTGAATACTACTCGGTTTAGTACCTTCCTGTCCAATCAAAATCAGAGCCAATGACGAGCATACTGGACTTCTTACACGTCATTAGACCAATCCCAATGAGATACCCACTATTTAAAAAAAAAAAAAAAATCAAAAGAGAAGAAAGAGATATGGATATCTCATTTGAGATATCCAACAAAAAAAACTTGAGATACCCAATGCTATGTGTCCATTTTTTATTGATCCAATTCTTGTTTTTTCTTATAAATTTAATTCTTTAATTGAAAAAAAAAATTAAAATTATATTGGTGAGATCCCCTTGAAGGTATCTCACCATTGAAGTTGCTCTTAGTGACGATAACCTTGCTACTATCGGTGGCGGAGCCACGTTAGATGGGATAGGGGCAACTGCCCCCTATAAAAATAAATAATTGGTGTAAATTCTTAAAGATAATAATTATTGTCCCCATATCAAATGATATATTTGCCCCCGTTATTTTTTTTACTTTGTTTGTTACTTTATTTGATCATTTTTTCTATATAGTTAAAATGCATTCATCCAAATTTGATGGCCAAATAGATTTACTTACTTTTTTTTTCTTAAAATTATTTATTTTAATTTATGAATTTTAAACGTTTTGTCAATAAATATGTACACAAACCAACCATAATATTAACATATCTAAGAGAGTTAACCTATACTAACACTTTTCTTTCTTACAAATTTATGCAAAGCTTACAAAATTTTAACTCTAAATCTTTCAAACGAATTGGCATAGTTAAATTTATGAAATCATGTCTTCTGACTAATTATTTTTGTAAACTATATGGTAATAACTTTCTACAAAATAATTGAAAATACTTTGAAACTATCCATCATATATACAATAATATATTAGCTGGTTTGATAAATATGGTAACTAACTAATTAAAATACAACAAATAAAGATCCAAATTTTGCTTCATTTTTTGTAAATTTTTGTTATTGTTAATTCTCTAGAAAAAAGTTTAAAAACAAGGTTAAAAATATGTATAATGCATTCGTAATTTTTTTTATTTTATCAATGTTTTAAAATGGTATTATTTTTAAATTTTTTGATAATGTATTAGTTTAAATATATTTGCCCCCAATTAAAATTATTTATGGTTCCGCAACTGGCTACTATTGTGGGCCCCAATGTCGCCTTGTCGGAAAACACATGAAGGTTATGAATATGATTATTGGGTTGATTTAGCTACATCTCTAGTTGCCCAAACTATTTTTTACACAAATTACTGACTTCATCCTCAAATTTTCCAAATTTATCATTTTAATTACTAACGTACTTAAACTATTTTATTCGTGTTATTTCCACTTCTGCAATTATAATTAGTAATCGCATTTCAATTATTTTAAATCGTGTTTAATGAACATCAATTACCTATATGGAATCCCTATTTGATGTTAAGCTATATCTGATATGATCCAAACTAAATAACCCGACTCTCACTACAGAAAGACATTAAACAAAGAATATTTGATAATTAAGAATCAAAATCGATTTGGGAAAAAATAGAATTAGAGTTCATCGATTCTATTTGGATTGCTTTCATTCAAAACAGATTTCTCAAAGAATTAGAATTTGGTTCTTTGATTCTTTGATTCCTCAATTTTATTTTTGTTGTTACACAATCGAATTTTTGTTTTTTTTTGTTTTTTCATATTTATTTTTGACTTAACGTATAGTATATAACTTCATTACAAAAGAAAAATACTTAAACTGGAGGTAAGGGTGTCAAAATGGGTAAAATAGATGATTCATGACCCATGACCCTAATGGGTTGAGTGTTAATGGGTCATGTGTGACCCATGACCCATTTGTTATGGGTCATGAATGACCCATGACCCATATAATTACATGGGTCAAATGGGTAAATGGTAACCCATGACCCATCTAATTTACTCAAATGCTAACACTATTTTTGTGTTATAATAAGTATCTCCTTAATTGAAAATAACATCCATAATTTATGTTAATATTATAATGGTATCTTAATCCAATTTCAAAAATCAAAAGAACATAATCTCCACATTCCATCGGCAAACTTCAAAATCTGAGCAAAATCTCCTTTCTACAATCTTCTGAAAAAATAATTTTATGGAAAAAAAAAGCTACTGAGAATCGAAAGAAATCACAATAAAACAAGCAACAGAACATAGCAAATATCCTCTCTTCACTATATACAAACTACGATTGATTAACTCTTGCAAATCAATACACAATGGCTTTCAACAAACTGACTTACACATCCTGTCCATTTTCTATACACACATCAATAGATAACAAAATGACTTACACATCTCTGCATAATGCCTTCTCTTCATCTCCTTTGTCACTCTTATGAATTAATCACTGCCTGCAGGAATTTCACAAACTAATATAAGCATTCATTGATACTACTCTTCTCGTAACTAAAAGTTTGGTGTGCTATGCAATTTCACAGTCTGTAGGGAAGCTTTGTTGCAAAAAAAAAAATTTTAGTGACGTTTTCCCAAAAAAAAACATATAGGGAACAATGCTAGATTATATATACTTATGCTTTCGGATGAACTTGATTTTATTCTCAGACACTGTTCAACATAATATTCTCTCATTTTACAATAAATATGGTTTTAGATTTTTTCCAAATTATTATTTTTATTAATTTGAAACCGAGTATTTCACATACTTAAAAATTATAAAAGCATTAGCCAACCGACACATATCCCAAATTCCACAAATAAGACAAGCCTTTGACCTAAGCTGCTAAGCATGTCTTATATTTATATTTTTGTTATATCACTTTTAAATATTAGTTAAAAAACAAATTTTATTCACTATTAAAGATTTAATAGAATTTCATTGATTTAGATGATTTTAAAGTTATAAATATAATTTTTAATTAAATATTAGTTAAATTCCACATCTTAAATTTCAAAATCAATAGATTTTAGAAGTATTTATAATTCTTTTTTGTGCAATATATTTTAAAATCATATATAGCTTCCAAAACAATTAAAATACTCTATTTATTTGATTAATTTTTTTAATAAATTTTATTTATACCTATTGGATAATGAATTTTGACTGTACGACAAAATCTCATTCCGGTCTCCATTTTCTTCTTTATCTTTTCCTTTATCTTTTTCTTTCTTATTATATCATTATCACAAAATTTCTTAATTTCGAGACAGCACGTTTGCATATTATATTCGAAACTACATCACATGATCATAAGTTCATAACAATAATATATAATCACAATGGAAACAGAGTATACACGTTTTAAAGACTAGTCACAACGCCTCATGATCATCACATATGGTTGGTTTTACAAAAGAAGAGGATCAAACATATTAATCCATAATTCATGAACTATCTCCCTTTCTCGAAGACTAGAAAAAAAAAACCTCAAATAAAAATAGAGAATCTTGAGCCTACGTAAGCTTCCTTCTACTTAAACATAATATAAACAACAGAAAAAAAAACAGAGGAAGAGAAGAACCCATAAAAGATCATGACGGGCGGCTAAATATCTTCAACTCCATGGAAGAAACAAAAAAAAGACCGATCAGGGGCGAGTGGGGTACACGCGGTTGACGTTACCGTCACCGGAAAGCTCAGAACTCCGTTTACTAACAGGGCGACGGAGGAAAGAGAAAATGGCTTTGAGGACTTTCGTCTTCACCAACTCTCTCTTCTTGGGGATCACAGTGCCTTCTTTCTTCTTGAACGGCTTCAATTCCACGGTGCTCATCTTCTTCAACCTATAGATATAGATGTATGAATTTATGTGTTTTGTGAATGTGTATGTTGCTTTGTAATTTTGCAGAGATCCAAAATGTGGGGTTTATATATAGAGAAGAAAAATTTCCCACAAGTGAAGTGATCGAGAATTAGACTTGTGCTCTAAACAGTAAGTCGCTCATTTAAAAATTTTAATAAAAATTATTGGTAACAAGTTGCGCTGTGTTCACATTACGTGTTCGCGACCCATTTGCTGTAAACATGATTTTTTTATCAACAGCTTCTACTTAATATTTAAGTTTCGAGAAGGAAGAAATAAAGTAAACTTTATCTAATTTTAATGTGGAAAAATGTAGGGGAATTGAGATCAATAACCAAAACAAAATTTGAAAATGAACTCAACCATACAAAAATTTGGCCATGAATATTTGTACAAATATACACAATATTACCCCTCTCTCTTTCACGCGCTCAGTTTTTTTCCTTTTTTTTTTTTTCTCTTTCTTATTTGTTTAAATTATGTTTCCTCCCTCCATCTTTTTTTTTATTCAATCTTTTGAAAAACAATTATTCAAATTCAGAGGCTTTGTCTAAAAAAAAGATTTTTCTGAATATGATCTACTTTGTTTTCTGAATAAAAAACATAGATTTTTTTTTCTAAATAAAATAGGTTAATAATTATTATTATATGAAATTTCCATGCATCCCCGACATTTTTTTTTGTTTTGTAACTTTGTTTAAAAGCATCCCCAACATTGATAATTGTATTATCTTTTAATATTTTTAGTAATCTTTTTATTAATATATTTCGCATATTAGTGAAAATGCACAAACTTGGGAACTACGGTTCACTCTACCATCGGTGCACGAACTTGGATGACCGATGATTTATTTTTGTCTATTTGGTTAGGGTTTGTCCAATTTTAGCTATCATATTTTACTCTCTCTTTATACTCTTCTATGTAATGGTTCAAATGCTGGTTATAGATTGTTCGGCTATTGTAACAGTTTGAGTTGATTGCTCAGTCCATCTTCTTCCTGTAAAAGGTGGGCTTTGATGTAGTTCCAAATATAATGGTCTCCCTTTAGGGAAAAACCAATGTGGAATAAAGCAATATTCAGAAGAAAACAAAATTTGGATGACAATATTTGTAATTAAGTTTAAGAGAAATTTCTATTTTTTGTTCACCATTTTTATCTAAATCGACAATAAATAAATTTCGAAAATAACAAGAAAAGTTACTTAGATTTTCTCTGGCTAACGTCGTTTCTGGCGTCGGTCGTACTCTTCTTTCCTCTTTATTCATAGTTTTTAGTTTATACCCAAATAAAAATATTGAACAATGATTATCATATCAAATTTTGGATTAGATGTTAAAAAAAACAAAAGAAAGGCTAGTTGTTTACTGAACAACAAATAAACTAGAAAACAAATGTCCAATTAATTTGACTAGGTTTGTCTTTTAAGCCTAGCTTTAACTTTAATTATTGTTCTCGCTTTTTTGGCATTCAACATAAATCCAAAATGTTTTATTCCTTCCTACCGCCGAATCCATTAATTTTTCAAGACACGAATTCATGACTAGCTTTATAACAAGATTTTCAGAAGATATTGACGTTGACTGTTGACTTTGACAAAATGATTATTATAAACACATGCACTAAGAACTAAAATGGATAAATCAATAGATGAGATGAGACATTGTGGAAAATAAGTGGAAAATAAAGAAGTGTGTATGAACATAGTTACATAACTATAAGTAGATTAGTCGATATTGTTCAGTTGAATCTAAACAATATCATCTTTTGTACTCATCATGTCTAAACAATACCACCTTTTTATCATAGGCTTTTGCTATATTTGTGTAGTTTTGTCCCTTTTTAGTAATAATTTGCTTTTGTTGATTTTTACTATATTGTTTTCTCGTCGGCCTATTTTGCTCAATCCAAATGATATAATTTGATACAGAGTTAAGCCAAAGCCCATTTTAGTCTGTGGATATATAGGTAATTTTTTTATATATTACTACTACTTTATATAAATGTTAATAATACTATATGTATATATAGAAAGGGATAGACAGGAAAAAAGTTTGTTGTCAAAGATGCCGTATGACTGAGTGTGAACGCGGGGAGATTACTAGGAAAATACAATTATAACTAACAGAGGATGTGATCCTTACAAAAACAAAGCCATTAATAACTTTTGGAAGATTCATATTTACATTATTGTGAAACAGCTGTAGAGTCAAAGACATGACTTTTTTTATATACAGGTTAAAGACATTACTTACTTTTTTAATGTAAAGACCGAATGCGAAGAAAAAAAATGAGCTTGCACCAAATATTTAATTATTCTTAAATTATGAATTAATAAAAATCATAATATATCAGATCGAGACATATACTAGATCAATATAGAAAATGTATAAATTTTCATGATATAATTAGCAAATAATTATTCATTTTGATTTTGTCTTCTGATGGTTAAAAGATAGTATAAAGTAATCAAACAAGTCTAAACCAAGCTAACAGTGATTAGCTGCATATTTCGGGCAACTCTCTTGAAAACGCTTAAATTAAGTAGTACTATGTAGGTGTGTAGTTTTGGTTTTTGCTATTCTCTAAATTCCGTTTAATAATTACAAATTTGTTATATAAAAAATTGTTTTGCTAAAGGGTTTGCTATAATTAGTCGAATTTAATTATAGTTTTAGAATCAAAGAAACTTTGAACTCCGGAAAAGGAAAAAAAAACAGAGACGAGGAGGAGGCATGCACTAACAAAGCTGCATTTCTGCCACATCATTGGTAGAAAAGGCTTGCGCCTAAAGGCCCGTGGTTTTTGTATGCTCTTTGTATTTTTTACGGTTTTTTTGTTTCAATAAGTATAAACCTTTTGCTGTTCACAGAGAACTTTATCACAAAAAATGATTGATCGGAACCGTGGGATCGGGCTTTTCAAAAGATAATATATAGGGTACAAATAAAGAAGTTTTTTTTTAGTTTTTATTTTTGTTTTATAAAGATAATTTTAAAAAGTTTTTTATGTATTTTTTATTAGTTAATAATGATAAGTTCTAAATTTTTTTTTAAAAATTGAGTTTATTGAATTATTATTGGTTAAGAGTTGTGGAAAATTTTTTAGTAATAAGAGATGATGTATTTATAATTAAATTTTAATGTTTTTCTTAATATAAGTGAAAATTCTACTTATTAATTCTAATTTAAATAAATTTGTTTTCAGATGACGAAACTGTTTCTGTTTACGGATATTTAATCACTTTTGCGCATGATATAATTAGTCATTTGGTTAGTTCTTCAAATGCTCTAAACCATCAATATAGTTTTAATTATACGATAATCAATTAATCAAACAAAAGGAGTATTTTGAGACTAATGCCACAAACACAACCCCTCAAAATTATCACAACTTGGTTTCTGTTAGAAAATCTCCGAGATCTCCTATACTTCTACAAGGTTTCCTCCAAATCTATCAGTTTTTTTATAAAAGAGGATTTCATAATCATCGTCATTTGTCATCCCTAAACAATATAAACATTTAACTCAATAAAAAATCAAAGAAAAGCATAATTACCAAAATCTTACACGACGACAACACCAACATTATGTAAAACAAACCCACAAAAAGATCCTGATGGCGCAAATATCTTCAACCCCATGAAAACGACCGATCAAGGACGAGTGGGGTACACGCGCCCCCCGTTGCCGTCGCCAGTAGACTGATCAGAGATCCGGCTACTACCGGAGGGAGAAAAGGCAGAGATAATGGCTTCGACGGCCATAGTCTTCACCAGCTTCCTCTTAACTGGAATCACACTCGCTGCTTCTTTCTTCGCCTTCCGCTTGAAATCTAGAGAGAAAACTCTAGATTTATGAAAATGCAAGCTTTATTGATATTTTCACTTAACTTTTCTCAATGAGCAGTGTGTTCCTTATATAGGAGATACACACATAAACCTAAAGAAAAAGACGACAAATTAACCACACGTCACATCACACGATGACAAGGAATCAAAACGGTTATGTAATCGGATTTGGGTAGCTAGATTTGTTGTACAAGCGACTCCTTTGGACTGATGATTGGATTCGCTTTTGTTGCAGGTTGAAGGTTGAGGATGATTCAAGATGGGCTTGATGTTGTGACAGTTGCCCACTTCATCTTTCTTTTCTGTGTGGGCTTTATGTGTTATATGCCCAACTAACTGTTTCTCTTCACGAAGCAAAGCCTCTGGCTTTGGCTTGATACACCCCCTCAAACTTGTGGCCGGCGGTGAGTCGACACCAAGTTTGTAACTGAGATCGTAAAATGGTTGCAGGGGCAAAGATTTCGTGAAGATGTCAGCAAGCTGTAGAGAGGCAGGAATCTGATTTACCACAAGAGTTCCAAGAGCGACGCGTTCTCTGACATAGTGGAAGTCGGTGTCAAAGTGCTTCGTCCTGTTGTGCATCGCCGGATTAGCGGTAAGATACACCGCAGACAGATTTTCGCAGTACATTTCTGGTGTCGAAGGTAGTTGAATCCCCATTTCACCGAGCAAGAAATCCATTTGAGCTCAGTTGCTGCAATCGATAGAGAAAGATACTCTGCTTCAGTCGACGATCGTGAAACCGTCGGATGACTTTTGGCTGACCAAGAGATGATGTTGGAGCCAAGAAACGTGCAAAAACCTCCAATAGAACGTCTCGTCTCTTTACAGCCCGCCCAATCACTATCGCTGTAAGCTCTAAGAGTGAAATTTGTATCATCATGTAGATGAACACCCATGCTTAACGTTCCTTTGAGATACCGCATGATTCTTTTCAAATTTGTGAAATCAGCAACAGAAGGAGCATGCATCTTTTGGCATACGTAGTTCACAGCAAATTGAATATTCGACCTTGTCAAAGTCAAGTATTGAAGTTTACTGGCTATGCTTCTGAAGAATGTGGGATCGGAGAACAATTCATGTTGTCCCTGGACTTTACCGAGTTGTAGAGGCAGTGGTGTTGGCATGGGATCGCAATCACCAATTCCAGCTGTGATTAGAAGATATGAAGCATACTTTTCCTGGCTAAGAAAGAGCCTATTGCTGTGGAAATGAGCTTGAATACCGAGAAAGTAATGCAATGGTCCCATATCCTTCATACGGAACTTGAGTTTGAGATTGTCAAGAAGTCTTGTTAGCAGGCCATTGCTGCTCCCAGTCAAGAGGATGTCATCGACGTACAGAAGGAGATACATCATGTCATTGCCCGTAAGATAAACAAAGAGAGAAGGGTCTCCATACGTGCAAGTAAAACCAAATTCGAGGAGATAGGAGCTCAGTTTATCAAACCAAGCACGAGGAGCTTGCTTTAATCCGTAGATTGCCTTGTTCAATTTGCAAATGTAATTTGGTTTGTTTGGATCTTCAAATCCAGTTGGTTGCGCCATATATACTGTTTCTTTCAAATCACCATGTAAAAAAGCATTTTTGACATCCAATTGTTTAATGTCCCATTGCTTAACTGTAGCAACATCAAGAACTAACCGTATTGTAGCAGTCCTGACCACTGGACTGTAGGTCTCAATGTAATCGATTCTCTCTTCTTGCTCATACCCCTTGGCCACCAAACGTGCTTTCAATCTGTCTAGAGATCCATCATAACGTAATTTTGTTTTAAAAACCCATTTGCAACCGAGAGGTTGAATGGCTGGGGAAGGTGGAACTAAATCAAAAGTTTTGGTTTCGTGAAAAGTACCAACTTCTTCATCCATAGCAGTATACCAACCAGGGTCTTTGAGAGCAGATTTCACTGACTTTGGTTCAGGATAATTAGTTTTGACAGTGTGTAGAGCATATCTCGGATTAGGTTTGTGAATCCCATCTTTAGCTCTTGTTGTCATGGGATGTGTGGAGTGAGTTTCACAAACTGGTGCATTGTCTTGTGTGACGACAATATGTTGTTTTTGTTCATATGATGTTGCAGGTTGCGTCACGGTAGGAAGAGCTGGAAAATCACTTTCAGTGAACATTGAAGACTCAGAGTAAATCGCAGAAGATTGGGAAATAGATGGAGCAGAAGATCGAGATGGAGCTGGAGTGAGCTGAACAAGTGCAGGTACTGGTGTGACTGTCCGTTATATAATTTTTTTTCGACAATCCGTCGTCAATTCGTCGTAATAGGATGAAACATTACATCGATTTTACATCGAATTATACAATTTTTGTTTTGACAATTCGTCGTAATAGGTAGCTGTAAATGCGTTGGTAAATCGATGTAAAATATTCGATGTAAATTCGTCGTAAATTATTGAACGATGTAAAATCGATGTAAATGTTCAGTCGATATAAACTCGATGTAATACATATATATATATATATATATAATATTATTTATTTTTTCAATTAAAATTAAAAAAAAAATTAAAAAAATTATATTTATAAATTAAAATTTTATAAATCTATTAAAAATTTAAAATAAAATTTAAAATACAAAATAAATTTCTTAATATAAACTATTCGGGAGCCGTCGCGGATCTAACCGATCTAAAGAATCATTCCCCGGCGACTGCAAAATATCTTCGACAGTCAATCCCGCATACAACAACGGCGGTCGACAACCTGCTTCTGGAGGCGGCGCTGGTTCGGAAAAAGAATCCGGAACAGCGGACGGTGTCGCAGAAGATGACGGGAGTTGCGAATTAGCACTCGGTCCCGTCTCGAGAAACTGCCGATAGTGTGTCTTACGTGGCGCGATATCTAAAAAAATATTTAAAAATAGCTCAATTCCAATATAATATAATTACATTCCTAACTAATAAGTTCAATCCTAACTAATAAAAATTACAATCCTAACTAACAATTCAAAATCCTCACAAACAATAATATAATTTAAAAAACCAAAAAATAATTTTTTTACCTTTTCGTAGGTAGAAAGAGGTGAGAGCGTTTTAGAGAGAGAGTGAGTTTGTGTGAGATTGTGAGGGAGGAAAATTTTGGTCACGTATATATAGATTTTGTGGTCGTCGTAAAATCATTGGTAATTTACGACGATTTTACGACGATTCCGTCGTAAAATCGTCGTAATATTAAAACCGAAAATTCAACCTATCGAAAATTTTTCCCCCACGCGGTAAATTAAATATTTCGATTTCCAACGAAATTACGACGGATTCGTCGTAAAATCGTTGTAAAAGATTAAATCTATACCCTAAACCCTAAATCGCAATACACATATCCTGGAAGTAAGAACGAAGTATATTTGTGCATCTAATACTTCTAATATTTAACAACAGATTCAATAACGACGATTGATTCTTTATCGTCACCGATTTCCTTATCTTACATAATAATGTATAGCATTCGTTCTTATAAGTATATATTCGTAACATACATGACTTAAATAATGTAAATAATTTTGTAAAAACTTAAACTTGTTTATACTATGATTAGAACTTACGTAAAACAAGATATAAGATAAAAAAAAACTAAACATGTAAATCAAACCCTAAACCCTAAATTTTAAGTATTACAACGAAATTACGACGGATTCGTCGTAAAATCGTTGTAATTTTTACAACGAAATTACGACGGATTCGTAGTAAAATCGTTGTAATTTTTACAACGAATTTACGACGAATCCGTCGTAATTTCGTTGTAATAGATTAAATCTATACCCTAAACCCTAAATCACAATACACATATCCTGGAAGTAAGAACGAAGTATATTTGTGCATCTAATACTTCTAATATTTAACAACATATTCAATAACGACGATTGAATCTATATCGTCACCGATTTCCTTATCTTACATAATAATGTATAGCATTCGTTCTTATAAGTATATATTCGTAACATGCATGACTTAAATAATGTAAATAATTTTTTAAAAACTTAAACTTGTTTATAGTATGATTAGAACTTACGTAAAATAAGATATAAGATAAAAAAACTAAACATGTAAATCAAACCCAAACCCTAAATTTTAAGTATTACAACGAAATTATGACGGATTCGTCGTAAAATCGTTGTAATTTTTACAACGAATTTACGACGAATCCGTCGTAATTTCGTTGTAATAGATTAAATCTATACCCTAAACCCTAAATCACAATACACATATCCTGGAAGTAAGAACGAAGTATATTTGTGCATCTAATACTTCTAATATTTAACAACATATTCAATAACGACGATTGAATCTATATCGTCACCGATTTCCTTATCTTACATAATAATGTATAGCATTCGTTCTTATAAGTATATATTCGTAACATGCATGACTTAAATAATGTAAATAATTATTTAAAAACTTAAACTTGTTTATACTATGATTAGAACTTACGTAAAATAAGATATAAGATAAAAAAACTAAACATGTAAATCAAACCCTAACCCTAAATTTTAAGTATTACAACGAAATTATGACGGATTCGTCGTAAAATCGTTGTAATTTTTACAACGAATTTACGACGAATCCGTCGTAATTTCTTTGTAATAGATTAAATCTATACCCTAAACCCTAAATAACAATACACATATCATGGAAGTAAGAACGAAGTATATTTGTCCATCTAATACTTCTAATATTTAACAACAGATTCAATAACGACGATTGAATCTATATCGTCGTCGATTTCCTTATCTTACATAATATTATATTGCGTTCGTTCTTATAAGTATATATTCGTAACATGGATGACTTAAAGCATGTAAATGATTTTGTAAAAACTTAAACTTGTTTATACTATGATTAGAACTTACGTAAAACAATATATAAGATAAAAAAATCAAACATGTAAATCAAACCCTATACCCTAAATTTTAAGTATTACAACGAAATTACGACGTATTCGTCGTAAAATCGTTTTAATTTTTACAACGAATTTACGACGAATCCATCGTAATTTCGTTGTAATAGATTAAATATAAATCCTAAACCCTAAATCACAATACACATATCCTGGAAGTAATAACGAAGTATATTTGTGCATCTAATACCTTTAATATTTAACAACAGATTCAACAACGACGATTATACGATGGATTATCATGTTTATACTATGATTAGAAGTTATGTAAAACATGATATACGTTGATAAACCAAACATGTAAATTAAAACTAAATCAGCGTAAATTCGTCGTAGTTTTACGACGATGTTACGACGTAAATAGTGACATCGGTATCACGACGATTTCACGTCGACTCTGAGAATTTGGTAAAACACGGTTTCTTATAGGTCACCTAATTATTTACATCAAATATTTTTGACGTAATTTCGTCGTATATTCGATGTAAAATCGTTGTAATGCTATTCGATGTAAAATCGTTGTAAATTTTCGTTGCAAATCCGTTGGTAATTTCTAGAAAATTTCTATAAATACCTTCCACACCTTCAATGGTAACTCAAAAAAAAAAATACACACTAAATATATACATATCCACGTTTCCTTGGGTTCTTATGCTGATCATTGTGTTCCCACTTCTTGATGATCTTGCCAACAAAGAATCCTGTGGGATCTTGTTTTCATGTAAAGATAGTCTTCATTACTACCATAGGTGAATGATTCATAGAATTGGACATCTATGTAAATCGTAATATAAGGATGTCCAATTCTATGTATCTTTCACTTATGGTGGTTGGTCTTTATGAATGTAGAAAACTAGACCCCCAAAGTTCTTTGTTGGCCAGATCATCAGAAGTGGGAATACAACGGTCTGCTCCTTAACCCAAGACGACATTACGACGATATTACGTCGTAATATCAACGTAATATGCAGAAGCCATATTCGTCGTAATATCGATTTATATTGTCGTCGTAATGTCGTCGTAAAATGGTCGTAATTTTACATCGAAATTACGACGACATATATATTTACGACGATTTTACATCGAACACATATTTCGTCGTAATATCGTCGTAATGTCGATGTAAAGTTACATCGATTTAAAACGGTCGTAAATTTTCGATGGAAATTGACAGTTTTCTTGTAGTGTTGGTGTATCCTCTGCCGGTGTTGAAGGCCAGATGAGCCGTGACTTCAACGTTCTGAGAGTAGGACTGGAGCTTATCCTCAAAATTAGTCAGCTTGACGGTAATATCCTCTAAACATGGTGAAGGATAGGAATCCAAGGAGTTTTCAATCACCGTAGCAATGGATTCATATTCCTGACCTAAACCATGTAGAACTATGTAGATTTTCTCATATTCATCAACAGGGCAACCTATGGAATCTAATTGATCGCAAATGGTCTTAACATAGTTCAAATAGTCAGCCATAGATTTTCCTTGTTTTGAAACAGTTTGTAATCGCCTTAGCAGATCAAACTTTCTAGAGGCAGAGATTCGATTATACTTTTTGGCTAAAGCGAGCCATACCTCTTGTGATGTTCGAAGACCATAGACAGAACGAAGAGCATCTTCAGATAGAGATCCAAAGAGCCAGGCAAGCACGGTTTGATCGTTGTGAAGCCAAGTGAGAAGATCTGGATTCGGTGCTTCCGTGTATGTGTCACCTATTCGCATCACCACTGTCAAAGGAGGTCTTGGGGTTCCTCCAGTAACATGTCCTACAAGTTTCTGGCTTGAAAGCCACGATTCAAACTGTGTTTTCCAAAGCAAGTAGTTAGAAGCACTTAACTTTAGAGTGACACAGTGTGTGATGCTCAAGAGTGACGACTCTTTTTGACTGATGATTGAATTCGCTTTTGTTGCAGGTTGAAGGTTGAGGATGATTCAAGATGGGTTTGATGTTGTGACAGAGGCCCACTTCATCTTTCTTTTCTGTGTGGGTTTTATGTGTTATTTGCCCAACTAACTGTTTCTCTTCACGAAGCAAAGTCTCTGGCTTTGGCTTGATACCACTCAGCCGTAGAACTAGAAACTTCTCATTTGCAACTCATCTTTAATTAGCCTAAAATTGTGGGTTGGTTTATATAGAAAGAGGAGACGCCTTTAAATGAGTACTGTTAAC
Organism: Eutrema japonicum; assembly: GCA_030161315.1. Lineage (NCBI taxonomy): Eukaryota > Viridiplantae > Streptophyta > Magnoliopsida > Brassicales > Brassicaceae > Eutrema > Eutrema japonicum. The sequence goes on from BSQW01000001.1 coordinate 11,517,910, forward strand.
TTCTGCTCCATCAGCATCCGAGACTTGTGTCTCACGGAAGACATATGTCTTCTCCAAAAGGTGATGACGTGTCGCGACGTGATTCGTCGCGATATAAAAAAAACAATTTTTTTTTTTAAAAAAAAAAGCAGAAGACACGTTGAACTTATCTTCAATGTGGATGTTCTAAGAGTATACATGTCGTGTCAGCCACCCATTTGGTGTAAAGAGAAAATTTAAGTTAACATCTATGAGAAACTTACATTAAATTTCGTGACATTTGGAAATTTTCTGGAATATATGTGGATACATAAACCTCCTAAGAAATAAATTAAATTTAAAATTAACATTATAATAAGAAATTTCTATGCATCGCCGTTATTTGATTAATTAATATACTATTTATTTACTCTGCAGATGCGTAGGCGACAACTTGGGAACCAAGGACCAGCCGTGTACCGTTAGTAGGGCCCTAACTGGGAAGAAAACATTCGAGTCAGGGGCGGTCCCGAGGGTGTGCAACCGGTGCATTTGCTCAGAACCTCAGATTTTTTTTGTTTTTTTTTATTTTGAGGGCTCAGTTGTTTTTGTCTGAGGGGCCAGTTTTTTTTTTTTGAACAGAGCCAATTTTTTGTTTTAACCGCCCCTGTTCGACACATATGATCTAAAGAACAATAACTAAATTTTGAAATAATATACATAAACTAAATGTTAAAAAAAGAAAAGAATATACATAATAAACTAAATAATATTCTCTCCATTTAATAATAATTGATGATTAAGTATTATTTTCTCTGTTTCAAAAATCAGCTATCTTTCCAAGACAAAAATAAAGACAATATTATTTATCTATTTCACTCTTATTATTATATTCTTACTAATGATATAATAATAAGTGATGTTTTAGTATTACATCACTAAAAGGCGTGAAATAAGAGTGATCCTTGCTATTATATTAATCGATAAATTTAAATAATAGTAATAATTTACTCATCTGGCAATTTCTTTTGTTAAATGAATACTTCAACAATGATCAAAACATTTTCACAACAAAAAAAACGATCAAAACATAATTAATTTGAAAGCCTTTAAATATTAATAAAATTGTCTTATAATCATAATGTTTTTGCCCTTTTTTTGGCTTTCAACGTCCAAAATGTTTTGTTCCACTAAGTAAAGAATATATCTCACATTGGAAATAAGAAAGGATTTGAGCTAATATATAAAAAATTGAGCTAATTCATTCATTGCCAATTGATTTTGAGTTGGAAACTCAATAAATTTAACATAATATCAGAGTCTGAATACACGCTTCCCAATCCAAACTGAAATCGATATGGCCTATCAAAAGAGGACCGATCGATCTTAACTGAAATCAGTCAAACTGATCTAACCCGAAATATATCATATGAGGGGGATATTGTCGAGATTAATGGTTAGACGGACCATTATCTCGAGGGCGCGTTTGATAATATTTCACATCGAAAATTGGGAGGGATATTGACTAGTATATAAGAGATTTGGGTCAATCCACTCATTGCTAATTGATTTTGAGTTGAAAAACTTAACATGACATCAGAGCCCGAACACATGCTACCCAACCCATACCAAAATCGATCTAAGATCGATCTAATATGAAATTAATAATATAATAAAATATTGTCGAGATTAATTGCTAGACGGGCTATTATCTCGAGGGGACGTGTGAAGAATGTATCCATATTGAAAATGAAAAAGGATTTTAGCTTATATTTGAACTAATTTATTTATTGTCAATTGGTTTTGAGTTGAAAATCTAAAAAATATAATACATATGGAAGGAGAATCAAGAGATGCATGTGATCCTGTTGAAAATAATTATGTAGAGACATAACTATATATGTAGATTCGCTTTTGTACGATGGATCTAGACAATATCCTTTTTCAAGTAATCTTGTCAGAAAACCAAAGTCATATCCTCTCTCTTTTTTTATTGTAGATTAAAAAACGTGTGGAAAAATGAAAGAAACGAGACGGAGATTCGATTCCAGAACAAACACAATTATAGAACCAAGTCACTTTGGTCTAGTATTTGGTCTAGTAGAAAAGGAATGTCTACTTTGGTCTAGTAGAAAAGGAATGTCTACTTGGACTTTTTTCATGTGGGTTTGAGTTGCCTTAACTGTTGATCCGTAAATCACACAAAAAGGGTAAAACAGTACTTTTAATCGGAATCTCGTTTATTGATCTAAGTCGGCGGTTACAACAGAGTTTAAGTAAGAAAGCAAAGACAAAAGACTTGAGATCGGTAATGAGCTCTCTCTTGTATTCTCTGTCTCTGCGGAAGTTGTGGATCCCTGAATGAGGCGATGGCCTCCTTATTTATAGTGTCTTTGAGGCGGTTGAAAGGAAGATTTCTCCTTTTCCGAGTTCGATTAGGAAGAGGAAATCTTCCGGTTTTCTCGCCGAGATAAGGATAAATTCCTGATATCTCGACGAGTCGACCCAAGGGAATATTTCCTTTTCCGAGATCGGTGGGAAAAGGGAAATATTCCGGTTTCATCTGTTGTAACGGACCGGACTTGTGATGGGCCTAGATCGGTAGCCGAGGTGGGCTTTCAACGAGATTCCGAGCTCGGCCCAATGTTTTCGGGCCGACTTATCCTCGATCCGAACCATCGTAAACCGGTCTTGATTGAACCGATCTCGGTTCGAACCGAGTTAAACCAGGGGGTGCTAATCCCCCCTATAACAATTGGTCCCCCCCTCAGTTCGGCGAGGGAGTTTATGAGTTCGGCGAATTTTTGGGGAGTATTCTTTAGCTCGGTTAAAACTGAGATCGGTATGATCTGATCAGATTCTATTTCGAGTTCGCCTTGATGATACGAACTGTACGAGTTCGGCGAACTGACTGAGTTCGGCTTGATGATACGAACTGTACGAGTTCGGCGAACTGGCTGAGTTCGGCTTGATGATACGAACTGTACGAGTTTCGGCGAACTGCTTGAGTTCGGCTTGATGATACGAACCGTACGAGTTCGGCGAACTGTTTAAGTTCGGCTTGATGATACGAACTGTACGAGTTCGGCGAACTGCTCAAGTTCGGCTTGATGATACGAACTGTTCAAGTTCGGCGAACTGACTGAGTTCGGCTTGATGATACGAACTGTACGAGTTCGGCGAACTGCTTAAGTTCGGCTTGATGATACGAACTGTACGAGTTCGGCGAACTGACTGGGTTCGGCTTGATGATACGAACTGTTCAAGTTCGGCGAACTGCTTAAGTTCGGCTTGAAAGGACGGATCCTCTTTAGATTGGGGTTCTTACGGTTGAATCGATTTTACAAATTTTCGAATTCGGTGAGTTTTTGGTATCGAGCTCTGATATATTTGAAGTCGTACTTTATACGACTTCTCAAACTTGTCGTACACAGTGGTGCCGTAAATAGTACGGTCTTAGCCGGGTGAAGAGGACAAGTTCGACTGAACCTGCTCAAGGTCGGCAATCCATATTGTAGATCGGCTTATCGATTTTGCGGTTGTTGAGAAACCGGCTTACTGGTTTTTGCGACTGTTGAGAAATCGGCTTATTAGTTTTTGCGACTGTTGAGAAGTCGGCTTAGATTTGCGAGGAAGGACGTTCGGCTTGACCCTAGAGTTTAGTTTAAGAGTACGTGAACAGCTCATCTTAATATGCTCTAGGTTTTCTCACATTGAATCCGAGTGTGCAAGACGGGCTCGGCTTATTTGGCTCGGATAATCTGAGAAGTTGGTGCGAGACTGATCTCGGCTTTGAATGTGGAAAGTGTATTATCCATTGCACCATGAGGATGCGTGCGAGCTAAGCTCGGCTTTATCAGATCGCCTGGCCAGGACGTTGATATGGGAACCGTTGGTGGTCCAAAATGCGAACTGTTTGGAGTTCGGCAAACATAAAGTTTGGCTTAAAATACGAACTGTTGGAGTTCGGCAAACATGAAGTTTGGCTTTTAAAATACGAACTGTTGGAGTTCGGCAAACATAAAGTTTGGCTTTAGAAAATACGAACTGTTGGAGTTCGGCAAACATAAAGTTTGGCTTTGAAAATACGAACTGTTGGAGTTCGGCAAACATAAAGTTTGGCTTTGAAGGTACGAACTGTACGAGTTCGGTAGAATGCCTTGGTAAAATTTTATTAATGTTATAGCTGCGCCTTGTGAGGGCTGCCTACGTACCTTCGAAAGAAGGATCAAGCCATTCGTAGTTCATATGGTATTAGAATCGAGCGTATGTGTAGTAGCTCGGTGATCTTTTTTGCGAGCGTTTGGAGCTCGGGAGCGTTTGGAGCTCGGTTCTTGTAGTGCGAGCGTTTGGAGCTCGGCTCTTTTTTTTTTTTTTTTTTTTTTTTTTTTTTTTTTTTTTTTTTTTTTTTTTTTAATGGCGCGGTCTGTTCGAGGGTTGGAAGGCTCCTTCGACTGGAACTTCCCCCTTTTTGTACTTCATCATCAGGAACTCCTGTAGATGTCGGCACTCTTCGGTTGAATGATTTCCATACCGGTTATGGAAATTGCAGTACGGTGCGGATTCAGTGTTGTCGGGCTCTGTTGGCTCATCCGACCGAACCCAAGTGTTTGACCAGGATTGCTGGGTTTGGACCGCATTGACGGGTTGTTTCGGGGGAACGTATAGTTTGTCTTTCTCGGATCTTTCTTCCTCCTCCATGATGAAGATATGCGCCCTGTGCAGGATGTCCTCCAATGTCTTTGGATTATTGCGTTTGATCTCCCTGTGAAAGTCCGATTCGTACCAGGTGGCTTTGTAAAGAGCCTCGATTGCGGCTTCGTCGTCGATCGTGCAATGGGATACAACCGTTTTGAAACGTTCCATGAAGTTGCGTAGGGGCTCGTCCTGCTTCTGCTCGAGGGCCCAGAGTTCGGCGTTCTTTGTTTTTTGCTTGATAAACATGGTGAAGCGTTTGAGGAATTTGGTAGTGAGCTCGTTATAGCTGTTTACCGAACTTGGCTCGAGCGTTGAAAACCAATCGAGCGCGGTTCCGGATAAGTTCTCCACGAATAGTTGGCACATGGCCGCGTCCTTCTCGGTTTCCGAGCTGAAACGAAATCGGTTCATTGTGATGACAAACGAAGTCAAGAAGTTTTTAGGATCGGTAAACCCGTCGTATGGTGTGATCTTGACTCTTTCCAATCGTCGGACTGGAGTATTGACGACTTTGTCGGTAAACGGCGTCCTCTGTGACTCTTGAATTACCCGGTCGATTTCCGGTGCCGAACTTGCAGCCTGGTGGACTTTGGTCCGCATCTCTTGCAGTTGGGCCTGTACCTTGGCGAATTCCAAATTTATGGCAGCTTGGTCTGCGATGTTAATTTCCGAACCGGACGCGGATCTTCTTGTCGGCATGTCGATCGTGCCTGGGGGTTGAGCGTCGGTTAAGTCGGACAAGAGATTTCGGCGTAACGTGTTTTCGTTGGCGGGGGTGATCGGGTTTGGTTCGAGGATACCGGTCTGGTTTCGGTGTTCGAAGTGGGATGCTATCAGTGAAGTGATCCGCTCTTCGTTCCTTTTGTTGATCTCGGCGAACTGTGCCGCCATGGCCTCCATAAAGACGGTCGGATCCGTGAATATCGAAGCAGCCAGAGGCTGGGGAAGAGTCCGAGATGGATTGACCTGATTGTTTTCTCCAACAGGCACGGTCGGAGGGGGTCTTCCTCCGGTTGTCTGTAGTTCGGTATCGATAGGATTGAGCTCGTCAGCGCGCGGGTTTTGACCGTTGTTGTCCGAGCTGTCGACGAGGGCTGCGGTGGTATCGACTGGAAGAACCATTGCCGAACTTCAATCAAACGATATCCGAAAGTACTGTTCTATTTCCCCACAGACGGCGCCAATTGTTGATCCGTAAATCACACAAAAAGGGTAAAACAGTACTTTTAATCGGAATCTCGTTTATTGATCTAAGTCGGCGGTTACAACAGAGTTTAAGTAAGAAAGCAAAGACAAAAGACTTGAGATCGGTAATGAGCTCTCTCTTGTATTCTCTGTCTCTGCGGAAGTTGTGGATCCCTGAATGAGGCGATGGCCTCCTTATTTATAGTGTCTTTGAGGCGGTTGAAAGGAAGATTTCTCCTTTTCCGAGTTCGATTAGGAAGAGGAAATCTTCCGGTTTTCTCGCCGAGATAAGGATAAATTCCTGATATCTCGACGAGTCGACCCAAGGGAATATTTCCTTTTCCGAGATCGGTGGGAAAAGGGAAATATTCCGGTTTCATCTGTTGTAACGGACCGGACTTGTGATGGGCCTAGATCGGTAGCCGAGGTGGGCTTTCAACGAGATTCCGAGCTCGGCCCAATGTTTTCGGGCCGACTTATCCTCGATCCGAACCATCGTAAACCGGTCTTGATTGAACCGATCTCGGTTCGAACCGAGTTAAACCAGGGGGTGCTAATCCCCCCTATAACATTAACCATCAAATACGTTTGGGAATTTTTTTGGCGTAGATTTCGGCTGCAAAACCGCTAAAAATTAGTCTGGACCTGGAAAACTTAGGATTACTCCAATTTTTTTTTTTTAAAAAACTCAATTATAGTTTTTACTAGCTTCAAATACAACCATACATAATAGCGGCTGTGAATTACGATGCCTTTTCCAAAAATAAATAAAATAAAAGCGGCTGTTTTTATATATATGGCAATGTTAATAGGAACCATATATATAGTAATGGAAGATTCCTATTAACATTACCATGAAACAGCTGTAGAGTACTAATCAGCCGTGAACATTACAGTAATGACGTTGTTATCCAATAAATTATAAGTTTCTTCCCATCTAAATCATGACTATATTAATAAAACGGATGAACCGAAATTTATATCACAATGTACATTATTAATCAACGGAATATTTAACGGTGTTTAATTAGACTTCGAGAATAAATAAATGAACTTGCAAAGGGTCACGGTGCAATTGAACTTCTTTGCCAAGGCAATGTTAAGTGAATTACAATTAAGATGACACAACATACATGAACATGATGTTAATTCCAAATTAGTTATCCTGTTTATTAATTCAACAGAAAATGCTCCGTCGGAGTATCAATTATTTGTCACCTTCGAACTTTATAGTATGTTTTTTAATATCCCTTCGTTTCAGATTAGGTATTGTTTTAGAATTCTAATTTTGTAAATTAAGTATCATTTTAGATTTTCAATTCAGAATTATAATTTTAATCTTATTGTTTAGTGTATTAATAAAAAATATAAACTTAAATAATTAATTAATAAGACATAGTAGAAATTTTAATAAATTTTTATATACGTGTGAAGAATCTTTAAATGATATTTAAAATAAAAGGAACGGATTATTTAAAACAAAACGGAGGGAATATTGATTATATTGAAAATTAATATTTTGGATAAACGTGTGTGTCTGTGTCTGTGTCTGTGTCTGTGTCATATTGCGAGAGGGGCCACCAACTTCTTAATTATGGTTGGATTTCCGTTTCACACAGCAAAAGGCAAACAAAGATATATCTTTATCTACTAAAATACAAATCACATCACTAATTCCATGTTGACATGTGGTAAATCTATAAAAAAAATTAAGAAAATCACAGAAAAAAAAAATCCCTAATATCTATCGGAAATTTTTGTTTTCCTAATATCTAATCCTAAAAATCCTTAAACCTTCTCCCACTATTTCACGATCTCTTCACAATTTCAACTAAAAATCCCTAGATTTTCTCACACAGAGCCACTACTTCACGATCTCTGAAACAGTTCCAACTTCCTCTATCATATTATCATATACATACGATAAGAAATTCTCGATCGCTTTCAAATTGTTTCAGGTCTCCCTCTCCCTATATTCTTCTCCATCGATCTGATCTATTTTGTGTTTCTCATATTCACTTTTTCTTTTTCTTTTTCTGATCTCTGATTCTGGGTTTCGTTTTTTGGATGTTTGTCATAGTCATCACCTATAGGACAAAAAGATTAAGAGGACTGACACTACAAGAAAACTGCCTTTTTACAACAAACAGATTCGTCGTAATTTGATCGTCGTTAATCGCAAATCGTCGTAAATTGGTCGTAAAATTAAGGAGGACAAAAAATCGTCGTAAAATCGATGTAATATATTCGTCGTAAAATCGTTGTATATTTACATCGAATGTACGACGAATATGTTACATCGATTTTACGACAAAAATTTTACATCGATTTTACATCGAGATCACGATAAAAATTTACATCGATTTTACATCGAATTATACAATTTTTTTTCCGACAAATCATCGTAAATCGTCGTAAATGCGTCGAATTATAAAATTTCTGTTTTTAAGAATTCGTCGTAATAGGTAGATGTAAATACGCTGGTAAATCGATGTAAAATATTCGATGTAAATTCGTCGTAACTATTGAACGATGTTAAATCGATGTAAAACTATTGATGTAAAATCGATGTAAATTATGGAACGATGTAAAATCGATGTAAAATATTCGATGTAAATTCGTCGTAATTTAAATTATTATAAAATAATTTAAATTAAATAAAATTAAAAAAAAAATTAAAAAATTATATTTAAAAATTAAATTTTATAAATAAATTCAAAATATAAAATAAAATTTAAAATACAAAATAATTTTTTTATTACAAACTAATTCCTAGCCGAAAAACGTAAATTATCAAAAAGTACGTCATCTGATCCATTCTGCTCCATATTCGCTCGTTCTTGCGCGAACGGATCAGTTGGGTGGCCCGATGTCGATCCTCCCTGCTGCCTTAGTGCAGCCGCCAAATCCGGGTTACTCAGGGCAATAATATCGAAGAGAGTGTTGTATCCTTGGATTGTTTTATTGTATCCTAGGATCGTTTGATCGTATCCTATGATTTTCTCATCGTATACCACCTGCTTCTCCCGCAAATTGTTGATCTCGGAGTTGGCGTTGTTTAACTCCGTCCGCAAAATAACCGGATCGTCGAAAAGCTGACGACGGGACGACGCGGCGGCACTATCTGCGATCGATCCCATCCCTAAAACTCTGCCCTTTTTCTTCGGGGCAACCTTTTAAAAAAGAAACGAAAAATTTAATAAATTGTATAAAAAACTTAAATTACCTCTGCGTATATGTCGTCCATCTGGGCAACCGTCAAAGTCGCAGTGGATTGGACCGAACTACCGCCAGGTGATAGCTGCTGAGAAAGCTGAGTTTGACGCTCGCCGATCCTCGCATGCGCGTCATTGTAGATTGCCTCAGCTCGAGGATCTACAAAAGATCCGTCTTTCTTCTTGTGAGTTTCCGCAAAAACTCGGGTCATCGGAGGAAGTTCGCCTCCATTTGCCTAACAAAAAAGACATTAAAAAAGAAATCAAACCGTTGATGGATAATATAAATTAATAACAAATTAAAATTACATAAATAAAATTATAAGGGAAAAAATTATTACCATTTGAAGGCGTCTTCCCGCAAAAGATGTTTGACCTGACGTATGAGGCATAAGCGCTGGAAGACCGTCTGGACCCATAGTGTTTCGAGAAGCCGAACACTTAGCGGCCACTTGCTGCGCATGTGGATCTCTCCAGTATGCCGTCAAGCCGTTCCAAACATCGGAAGACATGTATGGCGGCTTTCCCTGATCGCCTTTAACCTCCCACTTCCTCTTCCAATCGGAAATGGTATTGTTGAGCCGGAATTTTCCCTTCTTTTTGAATTCCGCCTTCACCGTCTCGTTGATCGTAACGTCCCAATGCCATTTTTGCTATATAAAAAAAAATATAATTAGAAACGATATATTAAAGATATAGAATTCTCTAAAATAATATTGAATTAAAAAAAAAAAAATTTACCGCGAAACATTTAAACCATGTCTCGACAACGTCTTCCGGAACCGAAGACCAATTGCGGTGAGGCTCCATGAAATAGGCTTTAATGGTGTCAGCCACACTCCGTCCAACTTTGTTATCTTCCTTAAACCTGAGAAATAAAACAAAAATTATTAGTAAAAAAAAAAATTCATAATGTAATTAAAAAAAAAAGATTTTACGTACGTACCAAAAAGTATTCGGGATCCGTCGCGGATCTAACCGGTCTAATGAATCATGCCCCGGCGACTGCAAAATATCTTCGACCGTCAATCCTGCATACAACAGGGGCGGTCGAGCAACTGCATCTGGAGGGGGCGCTGGTCCGGAAAAAGAATCCGGAACAGCGGACTGTGTCGCAGAAGATGACGGGAGTTGCTGATTTTCACTAGGTCCCGTCTCGATAAACTGTCGATAGTGTGACTTACGTGGCGCCATATCTAAAAAATATTTAAAAATAACTCAATTTTAGTATCATATAATTCCATTCCTAACTAATAATTCCAATCCTAACTAATAAATATTACAATCCTAACTAACAATTCAGAATTCTTAAAACGATAATATAATTTATAAAAAAAAAAATGTTACCTTTTGTTTTAGAGAGAGGGCAGAGATTTGAGATAGAGAGAGTTGAGAGATTTTCTAGAGAGAGAGAGATTTGAGAGTTGTGAGGGAGGGGAAAAAATCGTTCCCGTATATATAGATTTTAATGTCGTCGTAAAATCGTTGGTACATTACGACGATTTTACGAGGAATTCGTCGTAAAATCGTCGTAAAACTGTAACCAAAAATTCAACCTATCGCAAATTTCCCTCGACGCGGTAAATTTAATGTTGGGGTATTACAACGACTTTACGACGAATCCGTCGTAAAATCGTTGTAAGTATACGACGATGTTACGACGAATCCGTCGTAAAATCGTCGTAATACCTAAAATCTATACCCTAAACCCTAAATAACAATACACATATCGAGGACGTAAGAACGAAGTATATTTGTGCATCTAATACTTCTAATATTTAACAATAGATTCAGTAACGACGATTGAATCTATATAGTCGTCGATTTCCTTATTTTACATAATAATGTATAGCATTCGTTCTTATAAGTATATTCGTAACATGCATGACTTAAATAATGTAAATGATTTTGTAAAAACATAAAATTGTTTATACTATGATTAGAACTTACGTAAAACAAGATATAAGATAGAAAAAATTAAACAAAAACTAAACAAGTTCATCACACCCTAAACCCTATATTTTAGGTATTACAACGATTTTACGACGTATTCGTCGTAAAATCGTCGTAATACCTAAAATCTATACCCTAAACCCTAAATCACAATGCACATATCGAGGACATAAGAGCGAAGTATATATGTGCATCTAATACTTCTAATATTTAACAATAGATTCAGTAACGACGATTGAATCTATATAGTCGTCGATTTCCTTATTTTACATAATAATGTATAACATTCGTTCTTATAAGTATATTCGTAACATGCATGACTTAAATAATGTAAATGATTTTCTAAAACATAAAATTGTTTACACTATGATTAGACCTTACGTAAAACAATATATAAGATAAAAAAAATTAAACAAAAACTAAACAAGTTCATCACACCCTAAACACTATATTTTAGGTATTACAACGATTTTACGACGGATTCGTCGTAAAATCGTTGTAATGCTAATCGATGTAAAATCGTTGGTAATGTCTAAATCGTCGTAAACCAGTCGTAAATGACTGAAATCGGCAGAGTTTGGTGAAACACGGGTTTTTATAGGTAACCTAACTATTTACATCGCATTTTGTCGACGTAATTTCGTGGCATATTCGATGTAAAATCGTTGTAATGCTATTCGATGTAAATTCGTTGTAAAATTTCGTTGCAAATCCGTTGGTAATTTCTACAAAATTTCTATAAATACCTTCCACACCTTCAATGCAAACTCAAAAAAAAAATTCATATCCACTTTTCTTTAAGTTTTTACGTTGATCATTGTATACCTGCTTGCCTGATGATTTGGCCAATAAATAATCCTGTATGATCTTGTTTTCAAGTAAAGACAGTCTTCAACTACCATAGGTGAAAGATTCATAGAATTGGACATCTATATAAATCCTTCGTAATATAAGGATGTCCAATTCTATGTATCTTTCACTTATGGTGGTTGGTCTTTATGAATATAGAAAACTTGATTCCCAGAATTCTTTGTTGGCCAGATCATTAGAAGCAGGTAAACAACTTTCAACTCCTAAACCCAAAATGACATTACGACGATATTACGACGGATTCGTCGTAAAATAGTTGTAATTATAAACGATGTAAAATCGTTGTAATGCTAATCGATGTAAAATCGTTGTAATGCTAATCGATGTAAAATAGTTGTAATTATAAACGATGTAAAATCGTTGTAATGCTAATCGATGTAAAATCGTTGTAATGCTAATCGATGTAAAATCGTTGTAATGATAATCGATGTAAATCCTTTGGTATAATAAAGTTATAAATTCGTTGTTATAAAATAAATCTATACCCTAAACCCTAAATCTTGATCCTTCCTTGATCGTCTCTGGTACCCGAGAAATCGCCGAAATAGTGAAGTAGTGTCTGTGTTTCGGTGCGGTCTGGATGAATTGTTTTGGCATCAGGCAATTCTTGGGGAAAATCATGAATTTAATCGCCGAATACGTCGTAATTTCGTTTAATATATAATTTTACAAGAAAAACTTAAACATCTAACAAACCGAAAATTACCTATATATATATAAGCTTTCAATCAGAATCATCATCTTCGTTGGGTTCATCATCTTGATTGGGTTCATCATCTTCAGGTCCATCATCATCGTCAGTTTCTTCAAACTCGTCGGAATCGCCTTCTTCTTCTTTGTCGTCAGGTAGATATTCAAGTTGCCTGTTTCGTGGATCAATTAATAGAACGTTCTCCGTAATCTCTGGTTCTGTAATATCAAGGCAAGAATCTTGTTGCATTGGAAGATCATCAACACCAACAATTTTACCCCTTGGAGCTATTTTAATAACCGATAACCATGAGATCCCAGATGTTCTTCGAACTCGGGGATATGGAACGAACGTTACTTGTTCTGCTTGTGATGCTAGGATGAAAGGCTCAAACTTGTTGTAACGTCGTGCTTTGTTGACGTCAACCACACCAAATTTGTTAATTCGCACCCCTCGACCGACTGTTGGATCGAACCAATCACATTTGAAGAGAACGCATTTCAACCTAACCAGTCCGGGGTACTCCACTTCAATTATTTCTTGCAAAACCCCATAAAAATCTATTTCACCCCTAACACATACTCCGTAGTTGGTAGTTGCTCGACGAATGCCATACTTGTATGTATGAAACACATATCCACGGGTAAAATACATGGGTGCGGTCGTTATCTTCCCGATGGGGCCTAGGAGTAACTCATGAAACCAAAATGGATATGCGGGATCGCCATGATCAACCTATGATAAGTGTAAAAGTTAGATTGAAAGCCGATATAATTAAATGAAATATTTATAACTATATTAACTTACTTGCGTCTTCAACCACTCAACAAAGTGACGATCTTTACGGTCGTTTATTTCATCATCTGAAACCCCTTCAATGCATTCTCGTACCTGGGTATCAAATAAGCTGCAAAATACATATATAGACATAAAAATTAACACATTTATTTATAATTATATTAATTATTAATTATTAATGACTGATTAATTAAATAGTTTGGTTATTATACCTTTCGAAAGGACTCACTTCATCACAGTTTAGGAGGATGTACGTATGTGCGCTGTGCCTGTCATGCTCGTTATCCCACCAAACTTCCTTCAATTTTCCACTAAGACTACCAATTGGTGAGAATATATCTGGGACACCCTCTACTGCATAAATTCGTCCCACACCGCCATCATCGTATCGTCGGGGAGCCCGTTTGCGTGTACGGACTTTTGGAGCGAAATAATATGAAGTGAAGTGTGAAGTTTCTTCTGTCAAACTTCCCGCAACAATTGATCCTTCAACCCTTGCTAGATTTTTTGCCTTTCCCTTTAAATGTTTCATGAAGCGCTCGAATGGGTACATCCACCTAAACTGAACAGGGCCTCCTAGTTCTGCTTCGTGGGGGAGATGAATGGGAAGATGTTCCATAACATCAAAAAACGCAGGGGGGAATATCTTCTCCAAATTGCACAACAAGATTGGAATATTAGCAGCCAGTTGTGCAATTACATCTTCTGACAACGTCCGTGTACTAAGATCCCGGAAAAACGCTCCGATGCCTGCAAAGACAAAATTATATACATTGTAACATATATATATATATATATAATTAATCTCAATAATTTTATATGTGATGAAGTATCTTACCTCCAATTGCTTCATGAACATTTTCTGGAAGGAGTTCGGCAAATGCGAAAGGAAGTAAACGTTGCATAAACACGTGGCAGTCATGACTCTTCATCCCTGAAAACTTTTCTCCTTTCTCAACAGATTTAGCAAGATTGGATACATACCCATCAGGAAACTTCACGTCAGATGAAACCCAATTGAACAACGATGCCTTTTGTTCTGCACCCAACCGAAATATAGGAACTGGTGATTTTCCATTGCTCATTATATGCAACTCATTTCTGTTGCAAATATCTGGCAAGTCCAACCTTGACTTTCCGCTGTCTTTGGTTCTTCCTTTCACGTTTAACACTGTATGCATGATGTTATCAAAAAAGTTTTTCTCAATGTGCATGACATCAAGATTGTGTCTCAGTATATGATTTTTCCAGTACGGAAGATCCAAAAAAATGCTTTTCTTGTGCCAATTGTGATTAACCCCGTATCCATCAGGCATATTAGCTGGAGTGTGACAATTTCCCCCACGATTCACAGTTTCTAGTCCCCCAAAATGATCTATTTGCGCTTCTAGATCTTCCCCAGATAGATACACTGGTGGGGGGACACGCACGATTTTGTTCTTCCTAAACAACCGCCTGTTTCTCCTATATGGATGATTGATTGGTAAAAACCGGCGGTGACAATCAAACCAGCATGTTTTTCGACCATGTTTCAGTTGAAACGCATCTGTCCGATCGAGGCAATAAGGACAAGATGACCTCCCATGCGTCGTCCAACCTGATAGCATTCCGTATGCAGGGAAGTCGCTTATTGTCCACATAAGCACCGCACGCATCGTAAAATTTTTTTTCCTCGAACAATCATATGTCCGCACTCCTGTATACCACAACTGTTTCAACTCATGAATGAGAGGCTGCAAAAATATATCAAGGGACCGCTTCGGATGATTGGGACCAGGGACTAAAATATTCAGGAAAAGAAATTCCCTTTGCATGCACATATCTGGGGGAAGGTTATAAGGAGTTACGATAACTGGCCACAAAGAATATTGCCTACCAGACATACCGAATGGACTAAATCCATCAGTGCAAAGACCAAGATACACATTTCGCTTAGAGTTAGCAAAATCAGGGTGTACCGTGTTAAAGTGTTTCCAAGCTTTTGCATCTGACGGGTGAGTCACTTCTCCTTCTCTCTGTGAATGTTCTGCATGCCACCTCATCGATGCAGCTGTCCTTTCAGATTGATACAATCGTTTCAACCTATCAGTTATAGGAAGATACCACATCCGTTGGTATGGTATCTTTTTACGCCCAGTTGTTTGGGGCCTAAATCTTGGTTTTTGGCAAAATCGACATTCCTGCAGCTTATCATCATCTTTCCAAAAAAGCATACAATTGTCAACACATACATCTATCATCTCAGAAGGCAACCCAAGACTAAACACCAACTTCTGTATCTCATAGTATGTTTCGGCAGCCAAATTATCCTCTGGCAAATACTCTTTAATAAGATCAGCCCAATCATCCATGCAAACCTCAGCTAAGTTATGATCAGTTTTAATTGTCATCATCCTAGCAGCTAACGACAATTTAGACTGACCTTCTCTACATCCATCGTAGAGTGGCTGGTTTGCAGCGTCTAGCATATCATAAAATCGCTTCGCATCTACGTTGGGTTCCTCAACAGTACTATTATCAGCATTTGTTTCATGAAATGCATCATTAACCATGGCATGCATCCTGTCATGATCTGCACCCTGATCAAATTGATGTTGACCATGATCATAACTACCTTGATAATTTGATTCTACTTGACCTTGATAATTACTACTACTATCCGTTGCTTGAGTTCTTTCAAAACCCTCTCCATGTTGATACCAAACATAATATTGCGGCATAAACCCTCTATTTAGTAAATGCTTCCACACCGTCTCAATAAACATATATCTCGTATTCTTGCATTTACGACAAGGACAGAACATCTTACCACTTTCCAGGGTTGTTTGCATATTCCCGGCCTGATACATGAATATTTCAAGCCCTTCTTTGAATTCTTCCGTCAAATCTCCTTCTGAATCCTTTTGCGTATACATCCATTTTCGTAGTTCGTATATAGACATTTATATATATGTTTTTTTTTTTTTTTTTTTTTTTTTTTTTGATTCTTTAGTTTGAAGTTACGCTGTATTTATAGAATTTTTTTCAAAATTACCAACGATTTTCCAACGCATTTACGACGAATTTTACGATGTAAATTCGATGTAAATTTAGTAGGTGGACCTATTAAAAAACGTGGTCTACCTAACCGCGAACAGTGACGTATAATCGTCGTAATATCAACGTAATATACAGAAGAAATATTCGTCGTAATTTCGTCGTACAATTACATCGATATTACGACGATTTATGTTCTCGTCGTAAATTAGTCGTAAATTTACATCGAAATTACGACGACACATATTTACGACGATTTTACATCGAACACATATTTCGTCGTAAATTCGTCGTAAGGTCGACGTAAAGTTACATCGATTTAAAACGGTCGTAAATTTTCGTTGGAAATAGACAGTTTTCTTGTAGTGTGAAATGCAGAAGGCTCAATTCAACAAAGAATATTTCCAAAAGGAAAGCAGCATACCCTGAATAACATTGTTATTTGGATCAGTTTCCTCGAGGACTGGAATGCAGAAGGCTCTGGTCTTTCCTGTGCCGTTTTTGGTATCGCGATCGGATACACAATCGCAGCATCAATAAGCATGATGTGAATTTTTTTTAATGTTTATTTTCTAAACATTCTTCAGAAAAATAAAGCTTTAAAATTTGGATACTCTTTGATGAACATGTAAGGCGATCAAGAGATCGAATTGTTTCCACAAGAGTGGAGGGAAAGACCCGTGTCACATGTCGAGCAATCCTTACATGATCATATTTGGAGTGACAAAGATCTTGCTCTCTCAGATTCCTGATTTCGACCATATTTGGTGGATCTCCATTGTAGCAACTGTCATGTCCTAATTCACTTACCTTGCCCTCGGAATCATTCAAGTTGCAGATAAAAAAATAACTAGAAAATACTCCTATAATCTTCGTGAGAATTGAAAAATGTTTAACCTTGAATTGAATTCTCTCAGCAAATGGAGTTTTCAAATGAAGTTTCACATGAATAAGCATTGGAACAGTGACTCAAACACACAAGATATGGAGAACCTTACTTGAGTTGATCTTATTGTTGGTTTTTTAAAGCCTTATTTTTTTGAATATAGCAAACGGAGGAAATTTTTGAATATAGCAAACAAAATGTTTAACTTTTAATTAACTGTTGAAATATCTTCTGTTTACTTTCTTATGTCTTTCTTTCTTTGATTACAGAATAATGGCACACCATCCCAAAAAACCAACATAGTGGAATGACCACTAACACAACCTGTTAAAAATATTAACCGGATCGAAGCATTTTTATTTTGACAATAGTTGGACTGCATTGTATAAGGAAATGAAATTTAGTAGTAATTTTGTTTTAAATTATCACATGCAATTTATAATTATAAGTAACTTTACCGGTGCGTAGCACCGGGTATAATCCTAGTAAATTGATAACTCAAAAGTGGTTAATGTTATGAACGGATAATTAGTTCTAAATTTTATTTTTATATCTTCATAACCGCACACATTTTATGATCCATTAGTTTGATTAAACGACCAATGATTAAATTGTCTTCAATATCTCTCATTTCTTAATTGATTTCAGATATTAAACAGTTGTTATGTCGGCTATACTTCTACAAAATGAATACTTATACTTTAGTTTGATTGCTTTATTTAATAATTATATTTTTAGAAATAATCATTTTATTTCCTAGGTTAGGGTGTATAGAGTTGTAGGTTTAGGATCAAATATCATCAAGAAATTTAGTCATATATTAAGACTTTGTGGGGTTTAATAATTTAAAGCTTAGAGTGTTCCCACTTGCCAAGGATCTCCATGTAAGTGGTTTGCGGGCTTAGAAAGTCTAGGCTAGAATGTGTTGGATGTATGTATATTCACTTTTTACATCATGGAAAAATCCAAAATTTTCTTACAACTATATTACATATGTAATGTCTTTAGAACAAAATAAAACAATTTAGCGTTAAGTACAATGTTAATTTCTCTTATTAACATCAAAGAGCTAGTTGACAGGAAAAAAAAAAAAAAAAAGATTAAAGACCCCAGTCAGTTCATATGTTTTATTTCTTCACTTGAATCCTTTTATTTTGTACCTTCTTGATTTTATCCGCTCACCAGCAAAAATAGAAACGAGTCACCTATGAAACCACTTTATAAGTTATTTAACTACGCCTTATATATTATAGCACAAATGTTAGAAATTGTCCGGGAATTGGCCTCTAAAGAAATTGATCCTCTTATTTGATGCTTAATCGATCGTGTTCAACTCACATCTCTCACAACTCTCGTTTGTTTGAATTGAACGAACAAGACGCACACATTGACGAGTTCCCAAGGTCAAATCGATCCTTGATACATCTCGGCTAGCCTTTGCCATAGCAATTCACTATGAAGTTCATGGAGAGTTCTCATAAGATAGATTTCATCGCACAAGAGGAAGAAGAAGATAAGGTAAAAAAAATATTGAGATTTACTTCTTATAGAGTTCCGTTTCCCCAACAAATTGAGCCAATCGGTCTTCAAACAATTTCCAGACCGACTTGGTTATTGCCTCTAATTCATTTGTACCGGTTTCCTCTTCAACTAAAGTAAGTATCTTATGAAAATGGAGTCATTTTCATAGTTCTTTTATTCATATATAAATCTGAGTAGAATAATATGAAGTAATATGCTGGTTTAGTATTATCATATGATACAAAAATTATAATTATGAATATAAAATTATAAGATGTTTCATAATGTAAGATGTTTTAGTTAAAATAAAGCACATTAACAAAAAATCTATTTACTTATTACATCTTCTAAGCAAAAACATTACACTATACGTTTCAATGTTTGTAAGCCAGTCAAAATAAATCATTTTTAATCTTTAGCTTTTGAACTTTTTAATTACTTTTTTAATTAATTATTGCATAGAGATGTGAAAACATATTACATTTTGAAATAAAAACTAAATTCTAAAACATCTTATATTATGAAACAGAAAGAGTAACATTTTACAACAATGCGTTGCTAAATTGTTTATGCTAGGTATTATATTCTTTTTAAAATAATTAATTTTTTAGTAGAAAAACTTTTTTAAATTATATGATGTTTTAAGATTTTTACAGCATTTTTTATATATATATGTTTGATGATTATTTATATTTTGCAATTTTTTTATCATTGGTTGAATTATATTTAGGTAATGAATATATGAAGTTTTTATTTTAAAAACTAAAAAAATAAACATTTTCTTAATCTGTGTGATTTTGTTTTTTAAATATCATTTATTTTGAAACAAATAAAATATATTGCATGTTGTTGTTAACAAAAAGTTTAATAATGAACATAATAATGGATGTTAAAAAAATAAAACATAATAATGAACATTCTTAAAGTCTTGCGGTGGGTCTGAATCTCTGGACCCTGGTCAATGCACCTCGATTGTTTCAAATATCTAATTATTAATGTAAAAAAAACTAAGTCAAGAACATGAAATTATCAAGGTGATCTAGATTAGTTAAGCACCTCGATTAATCTTTTGAAATATACTATAGTAGAATTTTTTCACTGTTAGCTTTTTTAAAAAGCCAGCTACTTAATACATTTTAAATATTTATTTCTTGTTTTGTCGACATTTCTTTCCGTAATATTCTAAGAAGAAAAAAAACAACAAAAGCCCGTACATGCTTCCATATATAGTTCCACCATAAAGAAAGAATAAGTATGGTCAAAACTCAAAAGCATTTCATACTGCTTCCAATTTGATTTCCTGCTAAACCCTAATTAAATTAGACAGCACGGTGGTATAGTAATTTAGAAATATGATTAGAAACTATCATGATCAACATAATTATTATGATAAACAAAAAGAGTACTGTTTTAAGACTCTAGTAATATAGAGCATAAACACAAGTTACACAACCCATCATAATTATCACAACTTTTTTTTTTTTTTTAACAAAAGAGGATATCATAATCATTGTCACCCCTACCGCAAACTTAACAATACAAACATTTTAATTTTAGAGAAACAAAGAGACGCATTATTACCAAAAACTTAGATGACAAGAACACCAGCTTCTATGTATGTAAAACAACAACATGAAAAGAAAAAGAAACAAACCCAGAAAAGTTCACAACGGCGGCGCAAATATCTTCAACCCAAGAAAAGGACCGATTAGCGACGAGTGGGGTACACGCGTCCTCCGCTGCCGTCGCCGGAAGAATCGGAGCTCCGGCTACTACCAGAGGGAGTGAGGGCAGAGACAATGGTTTTCACGACCATAGTCTTTACCAGCTTTCTCTCAACGGGAATCACACTCGCTGTTTCTTTCTTCATCTTCCGAACCGCGGTAG
This sequence comes from Eutrema japonicum, assembly GCA_030161315.1. Classification (NCBI taxonomy): domain Eukaryota; kingdom Viridiplantae; phylum Streptophyta; class Magnoliopsida; order Brassicales; family Brassicaceae; genus Eutrema; species Eutrema japonicum. Next base: position 11,538,608 of record BSQW01000001.1, read on the forward strand.
AACTAGAACCTGTGGGTGTGGTGATGAGCACACCCCTTTTTTTAGCCCATTCCAAAGCAAAAGGCCCAACACCAAAGGCCCAACATCCACTATGCAGATACGGTTACCGTTCCCGACCTGCTCCGCACTGTTCATGACGTGCCGGTACTGTTCACGACCTGCCGGTTACTGTTCCCGACCTGCTCCGCACTGTTCACGACCTGCCGGTTACTGTTCACGACCTGCTCCGCACTGTTCATGACGTGCCGGTACTGTTCACGACCTACCGGTTACTGTTCACGACCTGCTCGGCACTGTTCACGACGTGACGGGTACTGTTCACGAACCATCACGTCGTCCCTAAAAACCGGAGAGCTGTCTGCTCAACTTCCACTATAAATACCCCCTTTGGTATTCATTATCAAGACACACAAAAAAACTCTGATCCTCTCTCTCTAAATAACTTTCCCTCTCTAAAAGGAGCTCTCGGCAGCTCTCCCAGCTCTCGGCAGCTCTCCCAGCTCGGTGCAGCTCTCCGCAGCTCTCCCAGCTCTCCGCAGCTCTCTCAGCTCGGTGCAGCTCTCCCTAGCTCTTCCAGCTCTCCGCAGTTCTGATGAGCTCCCAGCTCTCCCGACGACCCGACCTGACTGTCGACCGACGACCCGACCTGACAGTCGACCGACGACCCGACCTAACGATCGACCGGCGACCGACGACCCGACCTGGCGACCCGACCTGACGGTCGACCGACGACCCGACCTGGCGACCCGACCTGACGGTCGACCTGACAGTCGACCGACGACCCGACCTGACGGTCGACAGCCGACCGATGACCCGACCTGACGGCCGACCTGACAGTCGACTGACGACCCGACCTGACGGTCGACCAGTGACCAACGACCAAACAGTCGACCGACGACCCGACCTGACGGTCGACCGTCGACTGACTACCCGACCTGACAGTCGACCTGACTAGCTCTCAGCTCTCCAGTTCTCTCCTACCCGACTCAGCAACGAACTACGAATGGCTTGATCCCCAATCCGGGGTACGTAGGCAGCCCTCCGGGCACAGCTATAAATCACCTCCTCCCCCTCATTTGCCGACCGGAACGCAACCGGCTCTATCTTAACAGAAAATCCCCGAACCTCCCCGATACAAATTGATTTGTAGGAGACGTGCTCATACCCGTTCCAACAATTGGCGCTAGAAGGAGGGGTTTGAGGATTTTTCTACACGCAAAGAGTAGCTCGGCAAATGTCGGGAACATCGCCCTCATCTCCGAACAACTCCATACAGATAAGTGCCAAGCTTATTTTTATTTTTTAATTTTTTTCATTCTCTTTGAGCCGAGCTCATCTCGCAAACACTCGACAAGATAAGTACCGAGCCTAGCCTCGTACTTAAGCTTAAGAGTCAGCAAAGCCGAGCTCATCTCGCAAACACTCGACAAGATAAGTACCGAGCCTAGCCTCGTACTTAAGCTTAAGAGTCAGCAAAGCCGAGCTCATCTCGCAAACACTCGACAAGATAAGTACCGAGCCTAGCCTCGTACTTAAGCTTAAGAGTCAGCAAAGCCGAGCTCATCTCGCAAACACTCGACAAGATAAGTGCCGAGCCCAGCCTCGTACTTAAGCTTAAGAGTCAGCAAAGCCGAGCTCATCTCGCAAACAACACGATCAACAAGTGCCGAGCCTAGTCTCGCACTTGCACATAAAATTTTTAACTCTAATCAAGTTCACCCTTACTTGCAGGTTAACATATACCGAGCTAAGACTTGTTTCGTCCACCGACTTCGACACTCATTCGCCGAACTTGGGGGAGGGCTATTGTGGGTGTGGTGATGAGCACACCCCTTTTTTTAGCCCATTCCAAAGCAAAAGGCCCAACACCAAAGGCCCAACATCCACTATGCAGATACGGTTACCGTTCCCGACCTGCTCCGCACTGTTCATGACGTGCCGGTACTGTTCACGACCTGCCGGTTACTGTTCCCGACCTGCTCCGCACTGTTCACGACCTGCCGGTTACTGTTCACGACCTGCTCCGCACTGTTCATGACGTGCCGGTACTGTTCACGACCTACCGGTTACTGTTCACGACCTGCTCGGCACTGTTCACGACGTGACGGGTACTGTTCACGAACCATCACGTCGTCCCTAAAAACCGGAGAGCTGTCTGCTCAACTTCCACTATAAATACCCCCTTTGGTATTCATTATCAAGACACACAAAAAAACTCTGATCCTCTCTCTCTAAATAACTTTCCCTCTCTAAAAGGAGCTCTCGGCAGCTCTCCCAGCTCTCGGCAGCTCTCCCAGCTCGGTGCAGCTCTCCGCAGCTCTCCCAGCTCTCCGCAGCTCTCTCAGCTCGGTGCAGCTCTCCCTAGCTCTTCCAGCTCTCCGCAGTTCTGATGAGCTCCCAGCTCTCCCGACGACCCGACCTGACTGTCGACCGACGACCCGACCTGACAGTCGACCGACGACCCGACCTAACGATCGACCGGCGACCGACGACCCGACCTGGCGACCCGACCTGACGGTCGACCGACGACCCGACCTGGCGACCCGACCTGACGGTCGACCTGACAGTCGACCGACGACCCGACCTGACGGTCGACAGCCGACCGATGACCCGACCTGACGGCCGACCTGACAGTCGACTGACGACCCGACCTGACGGTCGACCAGTGACCAACGACCAAACAGTCGACCGACGACCCGACCTGACGGTCGACCGTCGACTGACTACCCGACCTGACAGTCGACCTGACTAGCTCTCAGCTCTCCAGTTCTCTCCTACCCGACTCAGCAACGAACTACGAATGGCTTGATCCCCAATCCGGGGTACGTAGGCAGCCCTCCGGGCACAGCTATAAATCACCTCCTCCCCCTCATTTGCCGACCGGAACGCAACCGGCTCTATCTTAACAGAAAATCCCCGAACCTCCCCGATACAAATTGATTTGTAGGAGACGTGCTCATACCCGTTCCAACAGAACCTTCTCCTTTGGAACTCATCTTTAGCCTTTTTATGTACGTAGATCTATGTGTTTGTGTTTGTGTTTGTGTTTGTGTATGTATAGATGTGTTTGTTTGTTGCTGTTGTAATTGTGAAGCCATGCAAAATGTAGGTTGGTTTATATAGAGAATTAATAGAAGAGATGTCCCTAAGTGAGAATTAAACTTGTGCTCTAGTTGAAGAGATGTCCCTAAGTGAGAATTAAACTTGTGCTCTAAGTTGCTCCATGTCCATACCACGTGTCGGTAACCCATTTGTTGTAGAGAGGAACTTTAATTAATATCTTCTACTTATGATTTAAGCTTCGAAAGGAAAAATAAAAAAAATTCAAGCGAAACTTACGTTTATGTAGTTTCCTAACAATTTAATATTTCTGGTTTACATAAACCCTTAAAAATAAAATAAAACAAAACATTACAATAATATGAAATTTCCATGCATCGCGGTTTATGTGATAAACTAATATATTTGTTCCTCACCGGGACGCGCCAACTTGGGAACCAAGGAGTTCTAGGGCTGGGCAAAATACCGGGAACCGAAGAATCGAACCGAACCCGATTCAAAAAAGGGAACCGAACCGAATCCGGAACCGACAAAATATCCGAACGGATCCTAGACTCATATACCCGAAGAACCGAAACCGAACCCGAACCGAACCGAGAACCGAATGAGTACCCGAAATATAATTATATACCCAAAATATTAATTATATTTAAACTTGATATAACCCAATTACCCAAAATTATAATTATAAAACCCGAATATATCAATTATTGTTATACCGAAATAACAGAAATATCTAAAATAATAAAAATTTGAAAATTCTTAGTTATATTTGTCAAAATTTAACCAAAATTTATTCAAATTTAGCATTTTTTAGTTTTTTTCTATATTTCGGATACCCGGAACCGACCCGAAAATACTCAAACCGAGCCCGAACCCAAACCGAATTTTATAAATACCCGAATGGATCCTTCAACCCTATATCCGAAAGATCCGATACTTGAAAGAACCGATCCAAACTCGAACGGGTACCCGAATACCCACACCTAAGGACCATGTCCAACATTAGTACATGTAACCGGGAAAACCAACATTCGAAAGATGATTTTTTATTTTATTATATAATGAACAATGAATCAAGTTCAAAAATAAATAGTCTACTTAATATATTGCCTCCACTAAAAAAAAAATAATATATGTGAACTGGCATAGATCTACATAGACTTGTATCTCAAGCTTATATCTTAGACCAAGTGCAATAGCAAGAGAATTTGGGTGTTTTTGCATCCAATATGTAGGCAAATTAAAAAGGGAAATTGTCAACCCATGCGACAAAGGAAAAACTTCCATACCGTAAAATTTGTGTAGGTCCCACATCAATTCTGATGTGGTGGCATGTGATTGGTTCTATGTTTTTTTTTTTTTTACATTCTTCTTAAATGTTATTTTTGCTCAATAATTGATCCCAAAAAAAAAATTACACCATTATTTTTTATTTCTTAACATCTATAAATAGAGCCTAGGTTCATACCATTTGGACACCAAAAAAAATCTCAAGATTTAACACTCTCTTTTAATTTCTAAGTTTATTAATGTTTGGTGTTTGTTTTGTTGTAAGATTTTAATGAATTATGTATGTTTAGCTTGTCTTTATTAATAATAACGAGTGTTGTTTATTTATTTAGAAACTACGTATTTTATTTGAATCATTAAAATAATATATTTTTATATATTAATCAACTCTAATTAAAAAACAAATTATATATTAGTTATTATTTTTTTTACATTATAAAAATTATTTTGTGTGATTATAAATATATTAATAGTAATAGTATTTATAAAATGTATAACATATATAAAATAATAAAAATAAAATAAATAAATATAAAATGAATTATATATGATGGAGTGATGTGGATGAAAGAGAAAATGAGTTGGAGGAAAGAGAAAATGGTTTGCTTTCGCTTTCAAACTGTATTTAGACAATATCATTTGTCTCTGTGTCAATTATGTCAGGATAATTAAAATCATAGGCCTTTTCTATACTATTTGTGTTATTTTTAGCTCTATCCCAAAAAAAAAAATTATGTTCATTTTAATATATGATTTGACTCCATATTAAATGTTGTTTTAGATTGTTTTTCTAATTAAATATTATTTTAGATTTTCAATACAAAATTGTAGATAAAATTATAGTTTTAATCATATGATTTTAGTGTATTAATAAGAAAGATAAAATTATATAGTGTATTAGTAAATGATATAATATAAATTTTAATAATTTTTTTTTAATATGTATGAAAAAACTTTAAACGATATTTTAAAAAATAAAACAGATTGAATATATTTCAATGCTTTTTCCTATACAGTATTTGGTTTTTTTCTTAGTTCATTTTAATATATTTTTAAAGACCCGACCAAACCATATATGTTCTCGTTAGGAACACAATAAAAAAACAGTCGAGGGCCCATATAAATTTATGACTTCTGGGTATATGTTTTATTTATTATCCGATCTAGACAGAATCGCGTGGAAAAAACATAAAAGAGACGTGAACGGAAATTGGGTTACAGAGAAAATACGATTATAGGTTTTCTTTTTAAGAAAAAAATACAATTAAAGTTTTCATCGGCTTCATTCAAATACAAATTGAATACATGTGAATTGCGATGCTTTGTTAAAATAAAAATAAATTAAAAATCGAAATATATTCCTATTAACATTACCGTGAAACAGCTGTAGAGTACTAATCAGACGTGAACAAGTCAAGAAGTAGTTATCCAATACTTTAAAATTTTATATCACAATTTATAGTATTAAACTAACGAAATAGTATTAACTGTATTTATTTATTTATTCAGCATTTAATTGAAATTAATTTGACTTAAGTATAAATAAAGGAACTGGCACAGTTGAACTTCTTTGCGAAGACAGTACTATTGTATAGTTTTTTTTTTGTTAATCAAAACTATATATTAGTATTGTATAATGAAGATGACACAGCATACATGATATGATGTTATTCTCGAACTCATTTTCGTACTTATCTATTAAATTCAAGAAAACATCTTATCAATATTAGTTCCTTTCCTTCAGGGCTTCATATTTATTGAATTTTTATTTTGTAGAAAAAAAAAATTTCATAAATGTGGCGGTGTGTCATTAATGATTTCTAATAATACCATACATGATATTATTTCCGTTTTATTGATTTCACTTATGAAATCCAATAGAGAGTATCTGTTTATTTGAGGAAGGCACACAAAGATATTAATTAGTTATCAAATCCTAGTTGTTCTTATTTCCATTACGGCATGATCTTCTTTCATTAGTTTTAGTTAAAGAACCAATGAATAACAATTAATGATATCCTCTCTTTTTGTTATTTTGTTTTTTTGCTATGAATGTAAATTTCATTGAAAATGAAGGTTTGTTATACACATAACATAATTAAAAACAGCCATGGCAAAAAATAAATTAAAAATCAAGGATGCATAAGTTTTGAGTAAAAGAAAACCAATTTCTCAAACAAGCCATCGACACATTAAATCTTGATAAGGCTTCCGACGTTTTCTCGCTGTGATCGTATTTTTGATCTCTCTATCAATAATGTTGAAGATTATCAAAGGAGGGATTACCTGTTGGTTATGATGAATGTTGTTACGCTGCTTCCAAACGTGATACACCACCGATTGGACTACGATTTTCCTGAGGAGACGCGGCGCTGTGTCTGTCTTTTGCGTCGTCCAATTTAGCATGACATCCCAAGTATTGAAAACAGGCGTTTGGATGTGCAGCTTGTCGAGCACTTTTCTCCAGATTACTACGCTGAAATCGCAACTGAGGAGGAGGTGATCTCTAGTTTCTTCAAAAATTGAGCATATTAAACGTGATCTCTTGTTATTGATTGTAATCTAGATATTAAACGTGTTATGTCGACTATATTTGTGAGAAATCATTACAATAATATACGTGGTGTGTGTAATTGTTGTGATTTGTGCGTATAGATATGTACGGTTCCTAAAACATGTTTATGAAAAACAAAAACTTCCACGGTATTAACTGTTATTATATAATGTCCTAATTAAATTTTTAGTGTATAGTTAAGAATCTTTTTCATAAGACTGAACTGAAAAATTACAGGTCGAACCCATGACTCCAGCTTGGCCGAAAGCAGCCATTGTGGGGAGTAGCAAAGAAGACTTCAAATTAGGGTTGACACATGGGATGCAAGAGCCGCTTACCTTCGCAATACGGTATTTTCACTAGGGTTATGAATCATAATTTTTAGTTTTATAAAAATCGAGTTTTGAAACAATATAAATACGGACTTTAAGAATTTGTAAAAATCTTTCACACATGAATGTAAAAAAAAATTAGATAAATATTTGTCTCAACTTGTTTTTCTCTCTATATATTTTGATTTGTTTTTCTTGCAATATCACAACATTAACAATCCACACAGCACGATAGAAGTCTAAATCAATCACTATCTTAGTATGGACAATTTTAAATACTATTATGGAACAGAATTTCACTCTAATCTTTTATTTTGTACTTTCTTGATTTTATTCGTTTTCTGGCTAAAATAAAGAATATTTAACTGATGCAGCGCATCCATCATAGACCATGAGCTTTCGACCAATGACGTACGGTACAAGACGTGGACGCTACATTTCTAATTTATTTACGCAATATTCTAGTTTTCTTTTATTTTATGGGATAATTACAAATTCCTTATTAGTTAAGATTAATTAAGAGTTAGGATCGAGATCTTCTTAATTGTGTGTATAAGAAGATCTCAATAAGGACTTTTGTTCAACACACTTTATTATTGAATCTTTTAAACTTAAGAGCTTTTACAGCACTAAGAGGAATACTCTTACCCTTTTACCTTATACAAATCTTTTTCATCTATGACAAGTATGAGATCGTTGCGAGTTCTTGCATTGATCTTATTTCGTAACTTCCGCTCTCTCTCTCTCTCTATATATATATATATGCTACAAAGTTAAAAAAACGTGAAATCATGACTTTGGTGTGTGAATCCAGACCAAAATCTTTCAACCAAGAAGTAGGGTCGTTAAGGCATGCATAACTTTTGATACCCAATATTAGATTTCTTATTCTCTTTTTGTCACCAGATTAGATTTCTCCTTTAACTATCAATATATATATATATATATATATTGATATTGATTTTTTTGGTGTGAACCACTTTGACAGTGCTGGTGAATAAAATAATCTCGTACGATCGGTCTTATCATCTTCGGAAGGGAGTAGCACGATATCATCTTTCATTTATCTATTTATTTATGTTCACAAACTTATTTATCTATTTTTTTAGGCCCTAAAGATTTTAAAACGGATTACTAATTGAACAAATGTGGTGTTCGTTTGATTGTTTCAGTTTCTTTTTTATTTTGACGTGTTGTTATATAAAATTTATTAAACCACATGACTTAAAACTGACCATTCATTTTGTAGTTTTTAGCGTTTGAAGCTTCTCATCAATCTAACGTTTCAAAGTAAACAATATAGAGATAATGCATTAAACATTAATTGTACTAAACAAGAAATCTTATAATAACCCGAGTACACGATGAAGATGTATATACAAAAATACAAGTGAAATCAACAACACACATCTACTTTTTTATTAATAAAAACAAAGAACACAAATTATCTTGTATATCAACTCTTCCCAAGAAAAGAGAGATCATTACGGTAAGAAAAGACTAATTTAGCTTATTCTAGTTTTCGATCCAGATGGATTTATATATTGGCGTAAGCCAATAATTTCTTACTCCAACAAACAAACAAAAACAATGATCATTTGGAGGATACCGGAGCGTGGGATGCACGCGCTTGCTGCTCGGCGGCTCTACTATCTGGTTGGACTTTAAAGGAGATGGAGATAGAAACAGAGACTCCAAAATCATCGTCTTCACCAACTTCCTCTCTTTTGGGAACACACTCCCTTGTTTCGGCCCCATTAACCGTCGATGTCGCCACTCTCCATCCTCTACCGCCACCGCTTTTTCTACAGAGCTCATTGATCTTTACTATACTCTCTCTGTCTAATTCTCTCTTGTCTTCTTAAGGAGAACATAAACTCCTAGATTCTGCCTTCAATTTATCATCTAATGAGACGTATCCTACAAGCTAATTAACATGCCTTTAATAATAGTTTTCTTATTTTTATTAATCCTGTTATTTCCTCCACGTGGCCTTTGTTCATTAAGTTTCCTTTAGATAACCAATTATGCTGCCATTAATTAAGTATTCCTCAGTTTCTTTTTATAAGTATAAGTAGTTTTAGATAAAGGAACACAGATTAAGACAAATATTGCTTTTTACATTTTTTTAAAAAATATTATTTTATATGAGAATTCAATTAAAAAGAGAAATAGTAATGTAAAGAAAAAAAATTTAAGGGAAATACCAACAATCACACGTTGAGTTTTGTTTTTTTGCTTTTAACTTTTAATTAAATATTATTACTTTTTTACCTTAAATTTTGAAAACAATTTAGATTCTGAAACAAAACAAAATCTTCAAACTATTTATAAAAAGAAACAAAGGGAGTAATATTTAACTAATTGAGATACTCTTGAATCCTGATTAGTGATTAATTACAGAGCCGGTCTTGAAATTTCTCAGGCTAGAAGCTGGAAATTTTTTTTAGCCCCTTAATCATTTATATAAAAAATGTTTTAACGTAAAAAAAAAAACACCAATATTAAACGATATTAAAACATAGAAAATATCAATACATTATTTCTGAAATATGACTCTTCTTGCATTCCTACTTGCAAACTCATCCATCAAATTTGTATAGTCAAATTCTTTAACCAAAGCCTTTTCGATTGACAATGTCGATAGTCCATTCAGCCTTTCTTGTGACATAGTCGATCATAGATGAGATTTTATGAGTTTCAACTTTGAAAATGTTCTTTCTGCAGTGGCAACCAAAACTGGAATCGTCATCATTATACGATATGCAGTCCATGTATTTGGATAACACATTTCCATCGTTTTGAGATAATCCAATACCTCCACCAACTTCTTCATTTCTTTTGGTAAAACTTCTCTTAGAAGCTTTAATTCCAAATATAAATCATTACCATCAATATCAGAATGAACACCATGCTTCAGATAAGCTTCTAGGTTGGCACAAAAAACCATCAAGCTATCATGTGTTGATGATTTGAGTTTCTTCAAGTCAAACAAAAATCCAAAAGTCTTCTCATAACTTTGAAGTTGATCAAACCTTGTCTCAAAAGAAACCAAACCTTGATCCACAATTTTGATGAAGTAATCAATCCTGAAATTTTCTTCTACTGTTAGTATCACACTTTCTCCATCTTTTTCAAGTTCTTCATCATGATATCGCTTTCTTTTACTGACACGTTTTGCTTTCACAGAAAAATTAGGATCAATATTCATAGATATAGCAATCCGTTCAGCTGCTGCTTTTGCTTCTTGAAAGCCTGTTTCTCTATAGTTTCTAAAAAAAGAAACAAGTCCTTGCAATTGAGCAATAGCAATATCAATATCCATATCTTCTGACTGCAAAGTTTTGTTTACTTTGTTCACAGCAAACAGAAGTTCATACCAAATGACCATTCCAAACAAAAACTCAAAACTTCCAATTCCATGGGTATCACTCATTGCTAGAGATTCAGCGTCGCTTCTTGTTTTTGGATTATCACTGTAATCTGCCAAATAAAATAAAGCTTCCCGTATCTGTGGAGCTTGGAATCGTACCGCTTTGACACTTTTTATGCGACTTTCCCAACGAGTTTGTGATAATGGTTTGACTGTTATACCATTCACGATATCTCTGAAAACTTCTGAATTATTTGTTGAAGAGGCAAACAAGCAATAAATACGCTGAAGAATTCCAAAAAATGAAACAGCGATCGGCGATGAGGAAGCTATATCTGAAAGTGCTAGATTCAAACTATGACAACCACATGGCGTGTAAGCTGCCCTTGTATTGATTTCAAGCAACCTCTTCTGCAATCTTTTATTTTTTCCTTTCGTGTTTGACCCATTGTCATAACCTTGCCCTCTAATATCATCAATACTCAAATCAAGTTCAACCAATACATCTTGAAGCAAGTTAAATAGCCCTTCTCCAGTTTTGTCTTTAACTACCAAGAATGTTAAGAAAAATTCTTCAATCTTTGGTGAGGTCTCAGAAATATCCACACATCGGATACCTAAAGACATATGTTCTCTATGACTGATATCAGGAGTACAATCAAGAATCACAGAAAAATACTTTGCCCCTTGAATCTTCTTTATGATCGCTTTTTTTTATCTCATTCCCAAGCATTTCTATCAACTCATTCTGGATTTTGTGACTAAGATAATGATAATGAATTTCACGTTTCTCAATTCTTCTAACGTGCTCTATCATTACCAAATCAAATTCAGCAATAATCTCAATCATTCCCAAAAAGTTTCCATTGCCGTCTTGACCAATCTTGTCTTTTGCTCCACGAAATGCTATATTATTTTTAGCAAACCTTTTTACCACTGCAATTATCCTCAACAACACATCTCTCCAATGTCTTTTCTCTTTGTTGATTTCTTCTTGAGCATACTTATCGATCGTCAGATTCTTTTGCAACCTCACCTCTAGCTCCATCCAATCAGTCATGCATATGATATGCTTATGACTCTTTTCATGTTCCTTGAGCATCTTTGAAACATTTCTCCAATCATTGTATCAAGTAGTTGCCAACTAATTACTATTTTTATCTCTTGTGAATAATTTACAACAAAAACAAAAGATTTGGTCTTTTATTTTTGAGTAAACCATCCAGTGTCTATCTTGCATCTCTCCATTAACTATTTCTCTGGTGTATGATGAATAAGAAAAATATATTCCAATCTTGTCTCTAGGAAAATGATAATCAATTGGCAACCTTGTCATTGGACCCTTTTCAACCAAAAAATCTCTCATGTTGTTGTCAATATTTTTCCAGTTTCCAGGATCACTAATATCGTTAACATCTTTGGATTTTTCCTCCTCATTCCCATCCCTATCCTCAGTCTTAATCTCAATCTCAGCCTCAATCTCATCATCATTATCATGCTCGATCTCATTTTCATTCTCATTCTGATTCTCATCTTCATTCTAATTTTCATTCTGATTTTCATTCTGATTTTCATTCTCACCCTCATCCACATTCTCTTTCTCCTTCTCATTCCTATCATTACTTAAAACTTCATCAGTATTAGGAGTTTTAGTTTTTACGACAAACCTTAACAACGAATTAGCTTGAGAATTGACAAATGCTTCTTCTTTTTTCTTTCTCTTTCTTTTTGATGCACCGGATTCTTCACTTTTTATTGGTTTTGGAGGCATCTTTCTACAATTAAAAATTGTAAAGATAAAAATATCATTAAACAAAGCATAACATAGACTCATCGAATCATCGGTAATCATTAACAAAGAATTTAAGAAGACAGAAGAAGAAGACAAACAACAAATAATATAAAAAAATAAGCGAAGAGACAAACAACACAACAAAATAAGAAACAAGCAAACAACGAATCTTTAACAATTGATTGATTAAACAACTTAAAATTCATAATCCTTTATCACTTTATAACTTAGAAACAGAATCCAAAGAAGTGTATCGCAACTATTAGAACTAAAAAAAAGAAAAAAAATCACCATGGAGGTGGAAAAAACCGGCGATTAGAATCTTAGAGAGATTTTTAGTTTGCCGGCGAGGATGAAGGTAAGAAATCAATTAGGGTAATTAGATTTGTTTTCCTTTTTTAATGTTTATTAATTGTAATTGTCTAATTAATAGATTTCCTTTTTTTATAAAACAAGTTTTAATAAATAAGATAAAGAAAAGAAGAGAAAGTCTCAAAAAAAAAGATGGAAAGAAAAAAAAAAAGTTAGTTTGAAGAGTTGAATTTGCGACCTAAGACTAACCTATCACAACAATGTAAATCATCTCCTCTAACTTATACTCTAAAATATTAGTCTCCGAAATTTATTATATGTTACCGGCTCTGAAGCACATGCTTTATGGGCTTCTACCCAGGCCCGACTCTAAAGCCACTTAATTATATTCTTTTCCGAGTTGACCATGATATGGATTGGTCGGCAGTTGGAATCATTTATGAAAGCATGCAGTATATGATTCGTTAACATTCAATCAGAGACTCGATCGACCAAATATCTTTCAAAAAGTCATGTGCTTGTTACTTGTTACGTTAATTAAATATTATTATGAAATTAAACAAGAATATGAGAGTATCGAAATGATCCAACTTTTTTTGAATTAGCAACTTATTTTGTTTCGATTGCAACGATTTTTTAGTTTATCATTTTATTGTTTATATTATTTCTGTATAGTACGTTTTTTGGTAATAATTGCACAAATTTTTAAAACACAAAAACAATGTTATAACAACAATTAATTTGAAACGGATGGACTATCAAAGATTAAACAAATCATTCTAATCGATGGCATTGCTTTCATCAGTCTATGTTAAACCAAATTTTCATTTTATATGTAAAATATATTTATCATAGTTTTATTCAAAGCTCCCTCCATATGCTATTTCGTTTTTTTAAGTTGTGAAACGTTTGCTTTTATCAGGAAGAAAAAACATTTGTCGGAATAAAGTAATGATAGTAGTAATAAAGAAATGAAGCGAGCCTTTATCATTCCATCTTTAAAAGTCTTGGAGCGGCGGACCTGACTACTTGGATCATGGTCGTTATTTGGGAATTGGGATGCACGCCTTGATTATTTATATAACTAATGATTTCATTTATAGCTTAATAATGTTGTAAAAACCTTAATAAGTTTAAAGGTGTGACATGAATAGAGGGTAAGAACATGCAATTAAGAACAAAAGTTTTAAAAAGAAAAAAACATGTGGCAAGAAAATATTATGATTATGATTATTCTTTTTTCTGTTTTAAAGAAAAGAAAACTCGCAGATTATACATAAACATAATCAATAATACTTTTTAGGTGAAACCAGAAACATATTATAACTTGATATTTCTTAGGATCACACAAGATAAGATACGAAATAAACCACCGTTTTACTTATCAGTTCTCAATCCTCATGCTGATTACAATATTACATAATATATATGATGGTGAGATAATACTCCAGCTAACGGAGGATGCTTGAAATCAGTTTTTATATTTTGTTGTTGCTTAAAAAATATGACATTTACACACTAACAATCAACAAGATACTATTGGATGAGCGGTGGAATCTCTAATAAAGACCACCACATGATATTGAAACGCCCCCAACTCCACAATTTTTTTTGTGGCTTTTTTAATTAAGATTTAACTACAATACTCATCACTTATGAACCAGATAAATACCACTTTTAAGAAGAAAAAAATATATTAACAGAAAAAATGTAGTAAATATTATTTAGATTTATATCGGCATGTCATTAAAAATTAGTAACATGCATGTCTTGAATGATGTATCAATTGAAAATTATTACTCATCATCGACCATAAAATTTCGTATACAGAAATCCATGAATCATACTTGTTTGTTACAAAAAAAATCGAGTAATCTCTCGATGTGACTATCATATCAAACGGGGAGCATAAATAATCTTGCAAGAGATTGATTGATGTGGACCATTCTTCCGCAGCCACCCCTTTCTAATTAAATTGGTAATCGTTTATATGACTTTGACCTAAATAAAATATATTGTGAATCCGTGATACATGAACTTTAAATAACTTTCTCTTTTTTTTTTGTAGGTTGGGTCAAGATATTTTTCTTTCCTTTAAACTAACAAAAACAACTTTGAAGTATGTAAATTGATATGTGAAACTATATAAGAAAGATTATTAAATTTAGATTAATGCTACAAAACACTTTAGCAAAATTAAACAAAATAATAATGCTACTAAATAAAGATTTTCGACCTATTAGAGGAAGCTTCTTGATCATTCACTTGAAATTGTTTTCCTTTGGTTTGATGCCGCATGAAATTTGTATCGCCATCAACAATATTTCGCAGAAGTCGCCGGCTTTCAAAAAATTTATATACTAGCCAATAGCCGTTGTTAAAGGTTTTTATTGTCAAGTACTGACAAAGGAATGTATGAATTTAATTATCATAATAAATAAATATATTCATGTATTTTCATCAATATTGAAATGACCACGAAAATTGCTAATGTAAAAAAGTGAGCCAGTGAGGGCTCCTGTGATTTATTTAATTTAAGAAAAACCATGTAAAAAAAAAGGTGAACGAGTGAAAACAAAATTAAAAAAGGCGACAAGTTGAATTTTAAATATCAATGATAAAATTTCTAAAAACCAGTATCATATAAAATATTAAATATATTACGAGCTGAAATTCGGTATTACGAATATACTTTTTTAATTTTTTCGGATTTTGTGTATATTTTCCGGTATAAATTCGGGTATATTTTAGAGATTTCAAATAATAAATACCTGAACCATTTAAAATCCGAAAAGATTTAGGAATTTTCTGATTCTTAAATCTCAGAACCAAACTGACTCGGAATCGACTGGTCTTGAACCGAAACTGAACCGACAATATTTTGGTACTTATATGGATCTTAAAACTCTGTACCCGAAATATCCGGAACCGAACCGAATATCCGAATGTCAAGGACTACTACTCAGGATATTTCATAACGATGTCGTTTTAACGTAACGGGCTGGATTAGTTTATTAGAGTTGGGCCTTTAAAGCCGTAATAAAGCCCAGAGTCTTTGATATGTGGTTTCTTTTCTCTTACAAAAAAAAAAAAAATCACAAATTGTTTTAATTTGTATTTGGGCAATTACTTGTGAGAGAACCAGAGTAGATGTGCAGTTGGGCAACCTATTTGATGTGAAGACTGTGATGTCAGTAGTGGAGGAGATGGAAGTGGGAGAGGAAATTATTTTTGTGGTGGCAGGGTTGTGAGGCTTAATGGGAAAGCTTCTTGACCGTACCACTTTTGTACACTATCAATATTTCCAATCACAGTAAAAATAACAACTGTTCAGGGGTATGAAACTTTTAAAATTATCAAATGATTTGTATATACTTTATCATCTACCTAACAAATATAGAGAATCATTAAAAAACAATAGATAATTTAAGTTTGTATGTTCATGATCTTAACGGATCGTTAGGCCCATCATGCCCATTTGGCACACTCTAGAATTCTCATTGTATGGATCACGAGCTCCCCGAAGATGTGATTGCGAGAAACATCAACGGTTATTTGAGTTTTTATGTTCAAGATTTTTACTATAAACCTCGGGCTACAGAAGTAATTGCCCAAAATATTAGTTAGATGGTTGATATCATAGAGGATACTTTGAAACTCTTTTGACTAAGTTTCGAAAGTGATCGATTTGATAAAAAATTTGGGAATCAAAGATCACGATCAGATTATCAATCTTCGGATCTCGGTTCTTTTTGAGTACTAGTAGTAACATTCCACTGAAATATAGATGTTTGTTTTTAGAAAACCAATATATAATCAACCACATGGTGATAGATAAAATAGTCTATTATTCATCTTGTAGATTTGAACAAAAAATAAATCCTTTAATTGACAGTAAATGTCCGTCTTTTCTAAAAATTCGCTAGATTAGTTTGAATTCGATTTGAAATCCTTAGTTATTTTCTATATATTTTTGAACCCAAAAAAAAAAGAAAAAAAAGTAGGTGATTAGCCTTCAAAATTAGGTGATTCTGTTTTGACAATTTGTGTATTTTTTGTTTTTGTTTTGGAACCACAGTTGTAATATTGAGGTTAGAGGGTTATAAGTAACTCTTTCTTTGCCAATTTGATAATAATAATAATAGCAAGCATGGTTCATCAAATTTAGAAACTTAGCTGTTGAAAATGAAGTCCTCGCAAGCATAATACATGACAAAAGATAAGTCTTTATTTACATCATATTCTCAATAAATCATGCGGATCTTCAAGACAGAGACTTGGCCATTTGTCTGAGAAGAAACTTCTGAATTTTTCCTGTAGAAGTCTTAGGAAGCTCCTCCTGAAAAATCACTGTCCTCGGAACCATATACTTAGGTAACTTCGTCTTACAAAACTCCCTTATTTCCCTCTCAGTCACCGATCCATCACCGTTATTTTCATACTTCAAGCTCACAAAAGCACACGGAGTCTCTCCCCACATCTTATCTGGTTTAGCCACCACCGCAGCTTCCTTCACCACCGGATTTGTGTACAGAACCGTCTCAACCTCGGCGCTGCTTATGTTCTCTCCTCCGCATATGATCACATCCTTTGACCGGTCTTTAACCTCCAAGTAACCGTCTTTGTGTATAACCCCAACGTCTCCGGTGTAGAACCACCCGTCCTCTCTCATACACGCCGCCGTTCCTTCCGGGTCTTTGTAGTAACCCAGCATAACCGAACCGCCTTTGAGAACGATCTCTCCTACAGAAACTCCGTCGTGTTCCACGCTCTTTCCTGTCACCCGATTCCTAACATCGACTTCTGCAAACCCAATTGTTCTTACTCCTTGTCTTGCTTTCAGTCCAGCTCTCTCCAATGGATCGAGATCATTCCACTCAGGCTTCCAAGCACATGACACAACTGGGCCTCCGGTTTCCGTTAAACCGTACCCATGACCGACATTGAAACCGAGGGATTCTGCTCGGGAGATGATGGCTGCCGGAGGTGGAGCTCCGGCCGTCATAACCTGATTTTCAGAATTTGAATTTCATAATTCCGAAACAGAGAAAAGTTGATCCAAAAGTGTTCCATCACTCAAAATCTCAACTTGAATAAACCAAAGTCGATAGCCAAAATGAACCACAATAAATCAAACCGTCAATAAACCAGGTTATATTTTAGTACCTGAACCTGGTTCTTTAGCGGTTTAGGAGGCGGGTAGTTGGTTAGCATGTTGAGAACCATCGGTGCTGCACACATGTGAGTGACGTGGTGCTTATCGATCAAATCGTATATAGTCGGCGCGTCGACTCTACGCGTGCAGACGTTGGTGGCTCCAACCGCCGCGGTTCCCCACGTGTAACCCCAACCGTTGGCGTGGAACATCGGTAGAGTCCACAAGTAAACCGGCCGGTTCGGCAAAGACCAGTCAAGCAATGAGCTAACGGTTAGCATGAAAATTGCTCTGTGGCTAAGCACTACTCCTTTAGGAGACGACGTCGTTCCAGAAGTGTAATTAAGAACCATTGGCTGCCACTCCGTTTGAGGACGGATCCACTTGAATCTCGAATCTCCTCTCTCCATGATCCCTTCGTAAGTGTCAAGAAAATCCGAAGCGGACGAAGAATCATCCTCGTTGTCGTTGAGGAGGACGAGGTGAGGTTTCTCGTGTTGTCCCAAAAACGAGACTGCTTCGAGGACTAAAGAGATTGAATTTTGGTCGACGAAAACGACCTTGGATTCGCTGTGACGCAGGATGACAGAGAGTGCGTGTGCGTCTAAACGCGGGTTGATGTTGTTTAAGATGGCTCCGGACATTGGAACGGCGAACTGAAGCTCGTAGACGGACGGGACGTTGGGGCCCACGACGGAGACGACTTGGCCTCGGTTAATCCCGAGAGAGGAGGAAGTGAGTGCGGAGGCGATTCGGAGACAGCGGTTGTGGGTTTCGGACCAAGTGTGGACGGTGTTTGTGGAGTTGAGGACGGACGGACAATCACCGTAGACAGAAGCGGCTCGGTCTAAGAAGCCGAGGACGGTAAGAGGTGTTGAATTCGAAGGGTGTGGAAGTAAGAGTTCCATTGTTTGATTGTTGCTTATGTCTTGTTTTGGTATAAGGTTTGTGAGAAGACTCGATAGGGGTTTGTATTTATAAAATCTTGAAGGGAGGTTTGGACTTTGTACAAGTGTTGGAGTTTATGTCTTTTTTTTTATTTTTGTAACTATAATTGATTACGCATGGCCCACGAAATCAACTTGATGAATTGAAGTAAACAAATCTTCTTTAGTTTCTTAACTTATCAAAATACTAAATTTGTTTAATAAAGAAAGATATTTTTGCTTTGGAAATAAATTCGTGAGTTTATAAGAAAATCGGAGGTGGGTATCGAATAAAGACAGCGTTTACCAACTTACAATTGTTTGACACAACACAACACGCTCTATTTAAAGCTTCCAGGATTGTGGCGACAAGTTAAAAGATTCAACTACAGTCGAAGAAGTAGTTAGCTAAAAATTGATGCTCCTCTTTCCAAATACATATAGATATACAGTCATAGATAGTAGAATAAGTATTTGTAATTTATATACCGTTAAGACGATAATGAATTATGCATGCATGATGCATGGATACTTTAAATATAACTAGTAATCAAATTAGTTTGGGTTAATCAAATTACAATATTCTAGCGTAATACTAGTAGTATTTTTACATTTGGTACTTAGAGGAGCATCTTAAAACTCTTTTTTTGTTCGTTAAAAGCATCCTAAAACTCTTTGAATGCCTTATATATATATAGTAGCCATGTTCGTTTAGCTGACCGCTGACGTTAGCATTGATTTCTACTGTCAACGTCCACCTGCACATACATGATGTTAGTTTTGCTTACGTTTATGAGTACTCGATAGTGAGGATTGTTCGCTACCGTCGAGCGACTTGTACGTACTTTGTGACATTTATATATATAGTTTCAATGTTGTGTGTTGAATTTTCTTTCTTTTTATTTTCTTCAGAAAACCAAGTATATACTTTTAACACAAAACAAAAAAAAGAGGGTATATATATGACTACCCCAGACAATGTATCTAAAATCAAACTTCTAAACCACTGTAAATGTTACAACCATTATTATAGTCTGGATAACCCACTGCAGTCTTGTACATAATTTAATACCTGACCGCGCGATCTATCTAACCACATCTAAAATTCAATTTTTCCTTTATATCAACCATATTTATTTTGGTAATTTTATCATCATGCGCTATCTTTGAACTCTAAAAATGCAAGATGGATAACACATAAATGAAAAAATATATTATTGAGCTGTGTTTAATATGAGAGAATAAGATACACATATATAGTGGTAACATTAACATAATGCTAATAATTTTTTAATGTAAACTTTTCTAAACACATAAAGTAAATATACTAAGAATATATCGAGATATAAAGAATTCTTCGTTAGAGCTTCATGAGCTTCACTTCGTAATCGGGCTTTGTGCACAATACTTGGTCCACAAGATACATATCTTGTTCCCCAAATTATCTCCAATAAACTTAATTATTTCAAGCTTAAGATAATTTTTTTATAAAAACAAATTAAGAGTTAACTTCGAACTATTTTAAATCATAGTTCACCAAAAGACAAGATTATTATTATAACTAATATATCTTAAACAAGAAAGAACATAACTAAAGTACAACTTGTACACTTTTATAAGGATGCCCGTTGATACGAGTAATCATTAAATATTAAGGAAACAATTGAAAATTTGAGCTTAAAATGTAAAAAATTTGATGAATTACACGTTACAAAAAGATATGTAAATCAGAATTTAAATAAATAGTAATAGTAAACAGTTCTAGAAACATATTGGAAATGTTATAACTTTAAAGTTCTGTTATATTCATAAATTTATTGAATAACTACTTTCTATCTGATACACTTCACCCAAAAAAAAGCAATTATATATCAAGAAGTTTGGTGTTATCAACATTTGTTAACCGCTGAGTGATTCATGCATGTGACACTGTGAGTGTACACAAAAACTTTTATATATATCCAGAGAGATGAAGATTCATGTTATAGTGGATGGTGAGATGATTTAATGTGGACAAAATTAGGTAGTTTAGAAGTCAACCATATTTAATGAAACTGTGCATCACCCAACATATATGTATTCATTAATTGCACATATGCATAGATTCAAATGCCAATGTACTTGCCAATATTGGCATCATGAAGGTTTTGCCACTTTAAATGCAACTTTTAACCTTTTTTTCTTTAATAAATACTCACATGGTCAAGTTTCAATTAAAAAGGTTACATATGTCATCTTCAAAAAATAAATACATATGCTTATCAAGTTCTGTAGCACCACGGATAGATTTAGGATCTTTATCATTTCTAAATTTCATGGAAATGGGAGAATTTTACCCAACCGGGTGTATCATATATCAAACCAATAAAAACCAAGTATTGTCTGGTTTTACTTTGATGGTTTAACAAGAAGATATAAGCCCAAAAGAAATAAAAGCTTCCAATTAGAAACACACAATACGAATCATATGAACCAAATGTTTCAGTTCATGATCGATGGTATCAATAAGCATCACTGTATTATAAAGTTCGCACACAACTGAAAGAATTAGCAGATCACAAAGAAACTGTAAGGAAAAGAAAAATATTTTGTTTTATTCAAATTTTCAGCTAAGCCAATATAGGAGACGACAGAAAGCTTCTTCTCCAGAATTGTAGCTTTACACGTAGTAAAAACCACTTCACTTTTGGAACCCATTTTACATGGAAGTTTTATGCATTAGATGTGAAATGCATCATCACAACAACACACATAACAATCTTATAAGTCTCCCTTTTGATTTGTGTTCATGTGAAAAATATATCTCATATTGGAAACGGAAAGAATTTGAACTAATATATAAAAGATTTGACAAATCTACTTATTGTTAGTTAGTTTTGAGTTGAAAATCCATGAAACTTAACATGAAAATCTAACACATATGCCTAACCTGAACCAAAAATCGATCCGACTATCGAAATAGGCATGATCGATCTAATATGAAATTAATCTTATAATGAAATATTGTCGAAATTAATGGTTAAACGGGTCATTATCTCGAGAATACGTGTGAAAAATATATCCCACATTGGAAATTAGAAAGAATTTGAACTAATATATAAAATATTTGGACCAATCCACTCATTTTCAATTGATTTTAAGTTAGAAATCCATAAAATTTAACAATTCATTTAAAAAAAAAAACTCAAACCATGACATGTTAAAAAAACATCTGGATTTTTTTTGGAAGACAGACGAGATCAAATCAGTTTGAAGAATATGAAAGACATTTTCGTCTGTAGTGGGTATTGGGTAATTTGTATTCATTTTTTAAAAAATATGAAAGGCATTTTCATTCAACTTTTAACCTAAATACCTAATGAAAGTAATTTGTATTAATTTTTTTTTTTTTAAACTCAAACTTTGACATATGTTAAAGTTTTTTTTTGGTAGAAAGACGAGATCAAATCAGTTTTTTTTTTATGAAAAGTGAGGAAAAAAAAAAAAGAGATATGAGAACGTGAGTCTTTTTAGTAAAAAAATATCTGAGTAAGGTTGTGGTTTAAAAAAAAAGTCCAGAGTACAGTTTTGCATTTGGTGGTCAAAACTCAAAAGTGAGTTTTTTTTTTTGTTAAAAGCTTTCCATGTAGTCAAAGTTACAATTTGTGCAATAAATTCACTTTGACCAAATATATTCCATGGATTTGCACCAAATGATAAATATATTCCAACGATACGTTCAAATATTAAATTTTAATAATTTTGTGCCCAGAATAATTTTTGTTGTACATATGGAAGATCAAGTAACAGTAAAATAAAATAAACTAGGTTAATTTGTGATAATATTTTACATAATTATTATTGATAATATTTGAATTTATTAAAATTATTATTGACCACCAATAGAGAGGTAGGATTGGAATCTTTGTCTCTGATCTTCGAGATTTCTCGAGCTATGTGATTCGATTTCAAAGTCTCAAGATCGAAAACGCACCTATCAAAACTATGCCTTAGGATCGTATATGCTCACTGAGAATATGGTATCTAGGGCCACTCCTTAAGATGTTTTAGATGCTAATTTAGATGATTTATAGGCGTACAATTGGATAATAATGGTCGGACCATTTTACAATCTTGTGATTTGTGTATATTAGATAGAAACAAATATTAATTTATAGGCGTTCAATTGGATAATAATGGTCGGACCATTTTACAATCCTGTGATTTGTGTATATTAGATAGAAACAAATATTAAACCAAAGTGGAATAGTTTCGGCTCGTTATAAAGGTACCTTATATGCATGATCAGATAGGGACGTGATGAAAATCTCGACCGGCCTATACATAATCGGCACGATATTAATGCCCATACTCATCCACCAGTTTCCAGAAAATGGATCCTGCAATATGTTTATTTATTTGTTAGTGTTAAAAACGAAAACAAAATGTAAGGAAATAAAAGAGTTTACAATAATATACTCGCGCAATAATCACGGCACAGTGTTTTCATGGCAACGAACGCTCGATTAAGACCAAAATTGAACCGATAGGAATCGTTTGGTTTAAGTTAACCAAGTTTAATACGGTTAGGTGGCAGGTAGATAATTTAACCAAACAAAAATCAAAGGTTGCAATCCAAAATAATAAATAGATGAATTTTCCAAGATATGCAAGCTAAAAGACCTGTAATATATTTAATATTTTTTTGTTTGAAAAAAACTATAACTGCAGTGTGTTTGTTTTTTTTATAAAGGGTTTGATTGAATAAATTGAATAATTGAGTTACAAAAGAACCAGATGAACCACTCATCTATTACATAGTAGAATAAAACACGGAAAGAAAAAGACAGTTACATCCTTACGGAACATGAATAAAAGGAGCTGACCAACATAAGAGAAGGGATGCTCGGTCAAGATTTTGAAGAAGCAGGCTTTGCGCCCTGTTTCGAACCACACTAAGAATCAAATGATAGATCTTCGTGGGAGACATAGAGATTCCGTCGTGGAACCTATGATTTCTTTTTCGCCATAGCTCATAGATACATGCTTGCCAAGCTTGAAGGAGAGCTAGGCGAGTATCTTTGCTAGTAGAAGCCTGAGGTAGCCAAATGAGGATACCCTCCCATGAGATAGGATGAGCTGAAATACGAAGCTTTGCCACAATTTTCCTCCAAACCTCTGCTGAGAATGATCATTGGAAGAACAAATGATCTCTTCTTTCATCATGTTCACCACAAAGAAGACAAGTATGTTCCACATCGCATCCCCACTTCACAAGTCGATCCATAGTAGGGTTGCGATTTAGAACAAATAACCACGCCGTGAAAGCATGCTTCGGTACTCTAGCTTTATCTCAAATCAATCCAAACCAGGGGACATTCTGTTTTGCATTACGAATGACATTCCATGTTTTTCTACAGGAAAAAGTTTTTTGGGTTTCTCTCTCTATCCTCCAATCCGCACCGTCACTTGTAGGAACATGAATGAGAGTTGAAATGAAGGCATATAAATGAAGTTGTTTTTCTGACCTTGCTTGGGGTAAGTTCCACCTATTTGGGGAAATGATCTCATTGACTGTAAAGAAGAGTGGAATGCCAATGAGGGAAGGCCCGCTAGAACTAAAAAACTGGAACAGTGGACCAAAAGGAGTCCATAGATTCCACCAAAAGAAGCTGTCATCACCAGTTCCGATAGTAATTTTGAGGGAAGAAATTGTTTTCTTCCTTATTAGCCTCAGTAATTTATGGAACATCCATGAGTACTCATAATTTTTTTCATTTAGGGTCCAAAATGTAGAGTAAGAGAGAATAATTTATGGATGTTATTTGTGCTTTGTGAAGATTAACTCATTATATGCTAATTATATGCTAAATGTGCCCGTGATGTATGTTGGATTTGATCATATCTCACTTACTGCCAAAAAATTTTCAATCCTCCGCTTCCATTAAAAACAAACACTTTACCTCGCCACATACAAACTTGTTTTAGAAGCCTGAGAATTAATAAGGAAGATCAAATATTGGAGGGTTAAAATGTGAAACAATGCCGCTCAGTATGATTGGTTGGTCCACGTTTTTGTTTTAAAAACAATTTTACTACAATCATGTTTCATTTTGGTTTGCAATTTAGATTGCGATTCAAAAAATTAATTGTAAGAATATATATATAACTGATTTTCGTCCAATCATATTTTTAGAGTAGTGAATGACTTCTACCCAAAACTTAAAACCTTTGCATTTTTATAGTTCCATGAAAAACTAAATATTGATTAATTTAAAATTTTAAAACACTTTATTTTATTGTTCAAATCATATTTACAAATGCTATGATAAACTAATATATATTTTCATTTTATTGACAAAATAAAAGTTCCTAAAATACATTATATTCGCCATAATTAACCATTATCAAATGTCAAAACAAAACTATCACAGAAAATGTTTCTGGCAATAAAATAAGAACTTACTAGGATTTAACCCGCGCTAATTATAGCGCAGAGTAATTTTTTTAAAAGAAATTATTTTGAAATTTAATAAAATTACTTTTAACTGAATTTTAAAATATAGCTAACTAATGATTATAGATAAATATGTCAATTTGTAATAATTTGTCTATTTAACCGGTTTTGCAGTGAACTAAAATATTATTCGGGTTAACCTGCAAAAAACTTATAATCTTGAAAACATAACTCTAATATGCACCGTTAATGACTCTAGTTTTGTGGTTACTCTACGAACTCTTAAATAAAATATAGTTTTCTTGTGTCTAACTTTTTATAAAATTAGTAAAATATTTTTTAGCTTTTGTTTTGAAATATATTCAAATAAAATATAATAAATTATAGTAAAACATTTAGCAAGATTTTGAATATTTTTTTCTTTGAATTCATTTATAATAGCAAGATTTTGAATATGAATTGATTATTATTTTAAAATATATAGTATTAAATAATAAATAATCTCTTTAATGCAAAATATATACTTTCCATATTCTAATCAATAATTTTAAAAGACTATTACATCATTTTCTATTTCAATTATTTTTTGTTATTTGTAATGACATTTCATGTAATAACTTACAAAACAAAGTTCATTTTTAAAAATATCTTCTTAAATAATATTATAGAGATATGCATAAATATTTAATATTTCGTTCTAACAGTTTTTTACTCAGGATCGGGCTAAGTCGGTAAGTGCACCGGCCCAAGACCCATCATTATTTTAAAAACCTTATCATAAGGGCCCGTTTTGTAGAAATAAAAACATGATCCAAACATTTAACATTTAAGTGTATATAATGTTTTTTAGAAACAAATTTAGAATAGGAGCCAAATTGTTAAGAAAATTAAATAAAAGCAGAACCCAAAAATTTGTTAGTGTATTTATAGTAAGGCCCAAAAAGGGGGTTTTGCCATATGGCTCTAAGTTTTATTGGGCTGGGCATGTATTCAAATCTACATTTTTTTATAATAATAAAAGAAATAGGAAATTTGATTTAATATTTCAAAAAAAAAAATATTTTGAAAACTAACCCATGTTTTAAACTTTTTGAAAACTAACTTCTTTTTTAGGTAAAAAGATAATTATACCCGTCATGAATTTTGAGAATTTACAATTATAAAAAAATTATTTTTATTTTTCAGAATAAAATATATATTAATAAAATAAATATTCAATAATAATTTTATTATATATACATATATATATCTACTAGTATAAAATAAATTTATTTTAATTAGAGTTTATATTTAGATATACACATATTTATTATATATACACAAATTGGTATGAAAATCTACTCCTATATTCATACAAAAATCTACTCCTACATTCAAAATCTACTCATACAAAAAATACGTTTGTGAAGCCTTACATTCATATGTTCATACGATATGTTTTGTTATCATAAGGCTTTGCGTTCACACAATCTAAAATAAGTTATATAATTTAATAATATTTTATTTCATGTATGTCCATGAATATTTAGCCACTTCAAAAGATCATTTTGTATAATGTTTATGCATTATTTGACCAGTTTTTGTGTGTTTGAATATCTATTTGTTAAATCAGGTTTTTTTTATTTTCAACACACAAAATTTAAAAAATTAATAATCAACTTTTTTTTGTTTCTGTACATCTATTATTTTTTATTCTTATTTTAATTAACAAGATTGAAATAATATATTTTTCTTTATTTTTAAATTATTTGAAATAATAAAATAATTCGTGCCTCCAGGAAGGATTGAAGTGCGCGAAGGATCTCGGCTAAATTAAAAACTACGCGCATCCAGAAAGGATTTTATCGGGTAAAATGAGAATTCCTCGGTTAAAATGAAAACTGAGCGCATCTGAAAAAGATTATCTCGACTAAAATGAAAAATGCGCACATTCGAGAATAATTGACGTGGTTCTCGTGTCTCTTCTGAATGGTATATGAATCTGGATGGCTCGTACTAGCAAGTTTTGGACCGGCATAAAAGTGCGATTTTCTTCGGCGATTTTTAGGTTGCAAAAATACCCAATTTTTCTAAAACTTTTGTCTGCAAATTGCTTAGCTCATGCATGCATGTACTGTTTTGTATAAGACCTCGACGCCACATTGAAATTGTACCTTATCTGCGACTGCATGATCGAATAGGGTCGTGAAAATCTCGGCTGGCCAATATCAACCGGCACGATATTGACGTTCATACCGATCTACCCACAAAATGGATCATATGCAATTTGTTTATTTATTTGTTAATGTAGAAAGCAAAACTAATGCAAGGAAAAAAGAGAGTTTATATTAATATATACTCGCACAATATTTTTTAACAAATACTCGATTCAGATCCATTGACAAAAAAAAAACACTCGATTCAGACCAAAATTGAACCGATAGGAATCGTTTTATTTATCTTAACCAATACATCGCATAAGAATATATACTTTACATTAATACATGTCACATGGACTGATTATATACACATATCACATATGTAAATACCATCATTGGACGACATGTAACATCATGTTCTTGAACTCTTGAAAATCAATAACACCATCAAGATTCTTGTCATGAACTCGAATCATTCTCCCACAATCCCAAGCGTTTGCCTCCTCATCGAATCCGAGCCGTTCCAACACCGTTCGAAGCTCCTCCGACGAAATATAACCATCTCCGTTCACATCGAACACATTAAACGCCCTCACAATCGCTTCATCATTATTGTTCTTCGTTCCTTTGCCGTTAGAAACGGCGTCGTAGTAGAACCGAAGGAACTCGTCTAAATCGAGGCTCTGTTTTCCAACGATCAGTTCGAGCTCTTCGGGAGTGTGTTCGGACCAACCGAGTCTCTCGAGAATCCAATGGAGGTCTTCGAGGGTCACGAGTCCGTCTTGGTTCTTGTCGAGCTTCTGGAACATTCTTCGGAGATCGTTTCTGCTTATGAATGAACAATCCATATCTCTGTTTCTGGAGAGATCGAGTATCAAGCTTGATCGTCTATAGACATTGTACACATACACACAGCTCTATATATATATATATATATATATATATATGAATGTGTACGGATGCGTAAGGTGTACTTGTGGACGGAAGAGATTGGAGCGGAGGAAATTTCCGCGAAAGAGCTTTCCTGAAAAAGACGTTTCTAGAAGAAAAGTCATTAATTTTTTAAAAAAAATCTGTCAACTATATGACATATATATCTGATTGATTGTCTACGGAAAATGAACAGCTATGATTTGTCTAACTCTGACCTCTGAATATTTTGTTATATTTATCTAATTTTGCATAATGTATGATCAAAAAAATTGAGTTTCGTTGATGATTTTACAATTGCGAAGCTTACTAGTCTATATATAAATAATACTTTAGAATTTTGATAGATAAATAGTATGTAAGTAGAGTGTGTTGGCCTCATATGATTTTGACATATGGAATGTTCGGTAATGTTCTTGAGTTTTGTGGCCATTAAGATGGTCCACATAGATATTATATATTTTATTACCGGCCACATACATTTCCATGAATATTTTCCAATTGATTTTCTCGTGGGGGGGGGGGGGGGAACGACGTTTTTCATAATATTGTCCATAATAATGAACAAAATCAATTCCATCAATTTTTCATTTTATGATAATATCAAAATTAGGGGTGGGCATTTTAACCGAACTGAACCGAATCAACCGAACCAAACTGAACTCAAACCGACCCAAACCAAACCAAACCATAGTTAATATCCAACCATTTGGTTGAAGTTTTTCTCAACCCAAACCGAACCAATAAACCAATGTGTTTTTGTTAATTAGTTAATTAATAATATTAAAAATAATAACACATATAGTGATAGTTTTATATTAATGCTATAAGCCTATCACGACTCATATAAGAGATGAATAAACATTGATTTGTATAATTAACTTATATTTAAGTTATTGGCTTGTTGTAGATTTATTTTAGTGGCATGAGAGAGACGAAACCATGAACTTTTTTATTTTTTTTTTAATTTTGATTAAGTGGAATAATTTCAATTTGGTTTTAAAATTTTAAGGAATGATTTTTTTTATGACTTCGTTTTGTTTACGTTTCGTTAGGATTCTTGTTTTTATAAGTTGATTTTTTTAAAACCGAACTAAAACCAAACCAAAGTACAATCGAACCAAACTAAACCAAACCGAACTAAATCCAAACCGAACAGAAACCGAACCAAACTTATTTCGGTTGAGTTCGGCTATAGTTTTATTCAATCCAAATCAACCGAACCGAACCTGAACCGAACTCAAAATTAAACCGAAATGCCCACCCCTAATCAAAATAATGAACAAAAGTCAAACTGCTTTATACAGTAGACATTGTAGTGAAGAACATAACCTGAGCCCAACTTACATATTCGGGCCTTAGTATTTATTTCGGCCCAAAATGAATAATAATGAGAAGCGACAAAAGCCGAAACGCTCTCTTCTCGATTTCGCGCTTTATTACTGACTCTACAGTCTACAGTGAGTTTCAACTTTGGAGTTGGAGCCATGGCGAGATCTCCAATGAGATAAGTGAAATTGCTTTTTTCTAGCCACTAAATTTAGGGTTTTTTTCCTCTCGATCGGATTCGATATTCTCATTTTACTGATTTCCCTCTTTCGGCTCTCCCTCGTTCTTTGTTTGGCTGCTGAGAGATTTCTAGAGATTGTAAATGTAAGTGATCGATTTCCACTCACTCTACTTCTATTTTCGAATTTTGATTTTGTGGGTTCTCTAAATTTCTACTCCTTCATGTGCTCATTTGGTTCTCTATTTGTTGAATAATCGCTAAAACTAGAATTTGAGTTTGTGTCTTTGCTCGAAATAAACTTTGTTTAGGTTTTTTAGGCAATGCAAGTTTAGGAATCGTTTTAATGTTTTCCCACAGATCTTGTCTTTACCGGAATATGCCATGAATTTTTAGTTAAGCTATGTCCATTTATGGAAATCTCATTATATCCGTTTTCTCTTTTTTTGTTTAGAGTGCTTGTTCGTGCTTTGGAAAAAAAAGTGATTGAAATGAGAAATTTGAAGAATTCTGCTGCTGCTATGAGACCTGTGAAGAAGGAGCCTATTGTGATGGACTTGGACAATGACGATGAGTAGTATATTAAGTTGTTGGATACTGAGCAAACTGATACATCAATAAAGTCTGGCGAAGCTAATCCCTCCAACATGCAACGGAATTTTTGTGCTGCTGCTAATGATGATGGTGATGGTTGGGATACCAAAATTGATGACCAGTATATTAAGTTGTTGGATAGTTTTAGAGAAGACGGAGTTTCATATCTGAGAGACAATCCGCTAAGGTCTATTAGGTATGATGTAGATAACGGAGGATACGACAAGCGTGGATTTAAAGCGGTTACAAATAAGCAGAGGAGTAGAGAAGATCGAAACACTGTTTGTGTGACCAAGAAGACTGTTGAGTCGAGGCCTCGTGTCGAAGCAAGAACGAAGAAGACAACGAAAGAAGCGGATCCCGAATTAAGGCGAAGAGAGAGTCCTGCTGCGACTGAGAAGAGTGTTGAGGCAATGCTTATTACAAGTCATGTGAAAAAAAACTCACAACACAATGTCGAAGCTCGCAAGAAGGAGAACTCGGATGGACAAATGGTACCTGATGAGAATTACAGATCTTTTCTCACATCGTTAGTGGAAAAGTCGAAAAGTTCAAGAACTAATCCTGAAAAAGAGATACAAGTTAAGTGTGAGGAAGATACAATGTCTTTGTCTGATTCTGATATTATCGCGGTTGGAGATCGTCCGTTTCTGGATGAAGAGGATTCTCCGTTTGTGCCATCAAAAAGTTATAAAGTGGTTGTACGTATTACCTTCATTCACCTTTGCTTTTGCCACAAACACATTCCTCTTTTTTTTCTTTCAAACTTTATGTTTTGACATTATATTTTGTTGGATTTTTGTAAAAGATTTGGAAGAAGAGAGTGGTGATCAACCCGATTCTTGGTTTAAGAAGGAGATAATGAATGTTCTGAAGCAGCCATACAATGAAGAGGTGTTCAATGAACTTTACAATGAAGCATCAGTGTGTAGAGAGTTGACCAGATGTTTGGAACTACGAGATGGAGGAGATTATAGTTATACAACGAATCTAAAGAGACCTTCATATCTCGATATGTATCAAAGTAAGTTACCAGACAGAAGCTGGCAAACATGTTCTTGGAAATTTATGCTTTGCTAAATAAATAAATGAATTGATATGCTAAATGAAAAGGCTAGCTTCTGATTCCAAACAACAACAAACTTTGAAATTTACCTCTTAGAAAGTTAGGGAAAGTGTTAATTACCTTCATATTGAGTTTTGGTATGGTTTGATTTCACAGAATTCCAAAGGAAGGTTGAATATTTACGTAAAAAGGATCGCCATAGAGCTCTGAACCTGTTGCGCGGGTTTATCTTTTATTTAAAGGTAAATCCTTGGAAGGAGTAAAGATACTTTGTTGTTCATATGCAATTCGCTTACCCTGAAAACTTGTCTTCAGAGTTGTCCATTGGGTCATTTACCCTCTTTATGTGAATTTCGCTATATACAAGTGACCAATAAAATGAATGCTTTGCATGATGGATTAATCGGTGGATGTTATTGTTTCTCAGAATGTGGCTCGTCATGATGCATTTAAACCTTGGCGCAATCCTGAATGTTTGAAGATCACATGTTCCTGATAAAAGAGTATCAGCACTTGAGTTCTGACGGAAGAGTACAAATTCCATTTCCATGGTAAAAATAATTAGAGACCTTTTGTTCCATGAAATAATTTCGACAGGACTTGCTGTTATTTGTGTAAAATTTAACGTTATCATTGTGTAGTAGTGGCTTCCGGTTCTGCTATGTGATTATCTCTATACCATCTTCTCAAGTGCAATAAAGTTTCCAAGCGAACTTGTCAAAAAGAGAAGAGACCAACAAAAACGAATGTATTCCAATTTTTTCGATCATTTACAGATAAATATGTACAATTCTTCTCTGTAGAACGTATATCTTAGAAGCTAACTCCTAAAAAACTACAAGAGAACGTATCAGAAGACGTGTAGTTGTCTTTCTCACAGAGAAAGCTTACCTTTCTACTCACCAAAAAAAACTGGTACTTGCTTCTTACTGCATCAAAGCTACTGGTCTGATTAGATTGTATATTGAAACCGGTGCTTCACTATCACTGGAGATGGATTGCTCGGTGGCTGGATCATTGTTATCACTGGCTTCATGCTCACTAGCGCCAATGATTATGAAGTCGAGGCCTTCCATTCCAAAAACTTCACTGTCCGTAGGACGTCTATCGACTACCATTGGCTCAGACTCGGAAAAGACTTTATGAAGTGAACCAAAGTAACGCCCACGGGAATTTTTCTCTGATGGTTCGCTTGGTCTTTTCCTCTTTCTTCCTTTGCTTTGGTTCTTGGGGTGGTGGAGCTTGCATTTCGAGCCTTGAGAGCAAGATCCAGTGGCTTCGAAAACTGGGCAGGTGTAGGAATGCTTCTTCCGACACTGTTACCATTATGTAGAGACAATCCGCAATCTTACTTCATCAAGTGTTTGTGAGCGAATTGATGGATAAGTAAAATATGTGACATAAAGCCAGAAAGGGATATCTTTCCCTTATACTCCTTGTGGTATTACTCAACTTAATATGCTATTAAAGTCAATATTATAGGATCGAGGTGGCTTAAAGAGACACTAGTATTGCATAAAGAAACGTGCATATGCATGTCAACAAGCAATAGATGCGCCAATTGCAAACCGTAGAATGTATTCTAAGTTGAATCCTTACCTCGTCTCCGTCTGAACAGTATCCCTTTAAAAACCCGTCACATATAGCGGCACTCGGGTTGACATGTACATGCCTATATGGACATGCCTCGTTGTTGCATAGGCCTGCGTTATAGGTATTAGTATTTGCGTAGCCGCAATGGGATCTTAGTACCGTGGAAAATCTTACCTTGCAGAAAATAAGAACAATCAGGCATCCTTTCTGGAATGACCTGTGGAAGAAATAAGTTAAGCAGTTAGAGATTTCTGTGAAGCAAAATCTTGCAGCAATGACTTAGTGGGACAACCTTGTGAGTCAATTTGCAATTTTCATTGCCACACAATCCATTCAAAAATTTGGTGCAGACTGCAATTTTCGAGGGGTCATGAACATAGGGACATTTTCCGTCATCTTTGTTGCATTTCCCGAATCTTGTGAAAAACTGGCAGTACTTCTTCTTTTTAGCCAACCGCAACCGGACATTGTGCAGGCTCCACCTGACCTTCTCATTTGCCAACGCACGAGTTCGTTTCTTTGGATCTCTGACAAGCTGATTACCATTTCCCACACGAACATATCTGCAAAAATGAATTCAAATGACTGAAGCTCCAGATGTGGAGTAAAATTAGACAAATTTGCATCGAGAATAACATACTCTTCATTGCCTATCACCAATCTCTTTGGGATGAACGGTCTATTTGCACCTTTCCCATTTTCAGAAGGTCCAGAGCAAGGTGATTCAACATCTGACAAAGAATCATGTCTTAGCTCAGCAGAGATACATGCGGCCAAGACTTTCGTGCAACTAGTGAAAAACTAACAGTTCCAAGCTTAGAGAGTTCTCGTATCCGATCAAAACCTTGGTTGAGACTCATCAAGCACCTAGAGGGAGTGACAAGGATCTAATACATGCGTGTGTGTGTATGATCGGATCATCCATTTACTATACAAAAAGAAACTCTAGATATTTGATAACGAATTACTAACGCTGACTTTTGTCCCTGCTCAACGTTTCTGTTTCCTACTCACACGAGCCTATAACCTTGCTTCTCTAAAATCCTATTTTGATCCGATCAAAATAATCAGTATTCGTATATCCTTTTTTTTTTCTTAACAAAGTCTTTGTATATCCAATGCTCATCTACAATATCAAACTATAGTGTTCATGCGTGTTTTAACTTTAGGATATCCTACCAGATATTCTCTGAAGAGTTCGCCTTGAAGAGTCCATTTTATAGCGAAGGGAACCAAACCTGAAAACGCGCTCCCCTGAAGAACAGAAGTTGATAAGTAAAAACCTTGAGGTTTGCTGAAATAGAGTCATCCGAGCATCTCAAAAAACATCAAGAAAATAAACCCAAGATATATGGAGTTGAAGCTTTGTACAAACTGGCCAGGAGGCCTCCCCAAGAATATAATATATTCGTCCAGATATCGGGCCATGTATACTTATCATGAACCACTTACGTGCCAGATGGTTTCTGCTTGTCGTCCTAGTGTTCCTTTGTCCAGAATGCTTTTCACTTTCTTTCTTTGCAAATGCCAAGGTGGCTTCCTGTACAAATAGGGGAAAAGAATTAAGTAGTTGTCTACACTACTACTTTCAATTGTGCTAAAGAAGCAATTCTTCCACAGACAGGCCGAAGACACTTCAGTGAAGAAACTAACCTCATTAGCTTTTCTTGAGTCTCTTTCAATGGACTTGGACCATTTTAAATGCGACCCACCAATACTAAATACCTTGGATTTTCTAAGTGAATACCCATTAGTTGATCTTGTGTAAACAGTATGTCTCTTCCTCATCATCGACAACTTTTGGCTGAAGATTAGAATGCCCTGTCATCAAGTTTGCAAACACACAAGGAATACGAGTACATTAGATGCTAGATACCTGATGTTGGGAAAAGAACCACTTCGCAAAGCGGACACTGAATTCATTAATCTTCTCCAGTATGTCACTCTTTTCCAAGGAACAAGCTGCGGCAAGATCCTCTGATAGCGCATGTGACTTATGGGCATTCTTGACTGTGGATCATTTTGCGTCCAAACCAGAGAAAATTTTGACTGTTTATATGGTCTCGTGACAGCTGCAAATAAAAAATAGGACCAATAACTTCATTTCTCGCATCTGGTTATGGGTGCAAAACCGCAAAAACATATACAAGTATATAAAAAAGGGAATCTGATACGCATGTTTAGGAAATCCTAAACCATGGATTGTTTATTCCCGGAAAAAGAAAAGGAATAAGGGAGATCAATTTGAACAAACCATCCACTGTTTAGGATCTCCCAAGCGTATCAAAATCAATTTGAACACAGTCCTGATAGATGCTCAAAGAAAGCTGACAGATATTTACTTTGTTTTACATACCAGATTCGGAGAATGCCGCGCTAGATGATCTTTCTGAAACAATGGTTGCAGCTGCTCGTAAATCTAATGCATCATCAAGTGAGTGATTGACACGGCTCTCTGAATTCCTTACTAGCTGATTTTTTCTTCGCTTGAAGTAGCCATCAGAGGGAGGAATCTGGCTCTTACTTGCACCATGAATATCTGAAGCTGCAACCAATTGATTTGCCTTTCTTTTGACATATACCATTCTCTTCAAATTTGAAGAATCCAATTTAGGCGGATTTCTCTTCTGCTGGCAATCAGAAACATAACCTGTCTGAATTAGTGTATCAGATGTCTTGAATGTATCCCCACCAGAGGGTGGAACATTAGCTTCGCCAGATGTAGCAGAATCCATGATAGACTCAGGTAAACCAGTGTTGAGGTGATCCATGCTGTAAGATAACACACGTTTTCCTGAATAAGTAGCAGTGGCATTTGATACTTTGGAGGTGCAGCTGTCTGAGGGAGGCTTTGACTGCCTCTCAAGAGTGGGTATTTCTCCTGTTTTAACAAGAAAAGAAGCGTTATCCACATCAACCCTACTGGCAGATCCCATGCTTTTGTCTTCAACAGTGGAACAGTTCAACTGGATAGCAGATGGAGGCATTCCAAGGGCAACACCAGGAGAATCATTTGATGGTTTTCGAAGAAGACTATTCCCTTTACGTACGTAACTACTACTAGACTGGGCAGTCACTACGGGAAATTTCTGTTGTGTAGACAAAGTCGACGACGAAGGCTTGGCAGATACAAAAGGAGAGGCAGAATCGGACTTTCGATGCCAGGTGTGACGCTTTGTGATATGAATTGGAGGGTTAGCATCTTTCTGAGTAGAAAAATTGGATTTCTTTTTCCTCTTTTCTATTTCATACCTAGAACTCAGAGATGTCTTACTTTTGGAATCCCGATGAGGCACAGAGACTACGTGATCTTTAACATGTGTCAATCCAATTTTACCGTCCGCATGTGAGTGTGGTCTGGACAGACGAACACCTGAATCACCAAGAATTTCAGTTCCATATATTTTTCCATCAGATGACAATGCTTCACCTTCAAATATATCAGTCTTAGCACTGTTTGGTGAGTATTTTCCTTGAGAGACAACATCAGATGTTACATCAGTCAGCTTATCACCATTTGGATTCTCAACTAAATCACCACCAGGGTACTTTGACATGGGATTGACATAAGAATCGACATCTGAACCAGATGATGTTTTACCTAAGCAAGGATAATGCGCAAAAGAACTACTTGGCTGGGTTGACTCATGGGAGGTCATGACTTGCTCTTGTAGAGTATGTAAAAGAATATCTTCCTTTTGACTCTCTTTAACTTTGCTAGTTTCATCAACCATAGCAGCACCATGAATTTCACTCCGAATCTGCCTGAAGCTCAGCCTCGGTGAGCTGGATAAAGAATCACATGGAAACACTGAATCCCCACCAACAGCAACAGTATCAGTTTCCGAAGTTTTGTACTTAGAAGTTCCACCAGATGGCTTTGTTTTCTCTTTATATTTGCTAGTTTCATCAACCATAGAAGCAACATGAATTTCACTCCGTATCTGTCTGTACAACCTTGGTGAGCTGGAAAGAGAATCACATGGAGACATTGAATCCCCGCTAACAGCAACAATATTAGTTCCTGGAGTTCTGTACTTAGAAGTACCACCAGAAGGCTTGGGTTTCTCTTTACCTTTGCTAGTTTCATCAACCATAGCAGCAACATGAATTTCACTTCGTATCTGTCTGAAGCTCCGCCTTGGTGAGCTGGATAAAGAATTACATGGAAACACTGAATCCCCACTAACAGCAATAGTATCAGTTCCCAGAGTTCTGTGCTTAGAAGTTCCACTAGAAGCCTTTGTTTTCTCTTCTTGAGTATTTACTTTAATGCTTTCAGCACAATTATTTTCCTTATGCATGAAGCCACCTTTAGAATCACTGTAGTTAGCTTGAATAGATGTTTTGTTTTGTATCTGCTCATTCACTGCCACCAAGGGAAAAATATGACATGGACTGACAGAACTATCAGATACTAAGCAAGAACTGACCCTTGAAGAATCCCTTTCCAGATTTTTATCCATAGAGAGATTCCAGTGAGAATCAATTGCACCAGATGATCCACATTCAAAACGATCTCCGGGCAACAACTCGCATACTGTTGAACATGGTTGAGTTTCATCGATGCCAGAATCTGCATCAGTAACCGTTTCACTACCAGACATGCCATTAATTCTAATTGCAAGATTCGTCTCAATTACGGACACAGAAGAGCTAGGTAGTTTATCACAAAATGAGGACGCATTTTGGCTAACGTCTTGCTCAACAATACAGTCACTTGCACCATCAGTGATATCTTTGCTAAGAGAAACATTTGGCTCCGATAAACAAGCTTTCAAACCTCTACTATCTAAACGACTAAATTGATCTACAGAAGGAATCTCTGGAGGATGATGAGATGCTAAACCCAGATCTTCATCAGGCACAACTTTCTCAGTACTCACATTTTCCATACATACCTCAGAAGGTACTGCCATAGCTAAATCTGATTCATCACTACGTGAACAGCCAGTAGTTCTCTCCACAGGCAGCACATTTGATGATTCCTTTGCTGCAACCTTTGTCAGAGATGAAGAAGTGCCATTTACACAAGCATGTTTACCTTCGTCACTGTCCAGATTGTCAGCCATTTCTGCAGCACTATTAAGAGGCGTAGGTTCCATGGATTCTTTTTTGCTAACATTCTCAACTGATGAATTGACCGTGTCTTCACAATGAGGAAGATCTTTACTTTCCACCTGGAAAACTACAATCATATCAGGTGACTTGATCATAGTACTGCGGTATGTCCCAACGGTGAAACTGTTAGCATTAGCAAGATCCCCTGAAACACTATTATTTGCATCAGCAAGATCCATTGAAACATTAGCAACATCCAGAGAAACAGAGGAAACCAGACCCTTGGGGCGAACACTAGAGGAGTCATTTTCAGGAGACAACTCGGACAAGGAATCTACATTCTTACTGATCCCCTTGTTGTCATCTTCAATACCACCACTATCTGACTTCGCCAACACCTGATCACCAGGGTATTCGCTACTACAATAGATGGATGCGTCTAGAGATAACTTCTCAAAATCCTTTTCTTCATAACCCAAAGATCCAAGAGATGAACCAATGGATTTCCTTTCTTCTAACCCAGTATTTACCTTCCTCATTGGTGATTCTGTACAACCCATGTCCTCATCTTCACAAGGTTGATACCCAACACTACACATGAACTTACCAGCAAAATGAACTCCTCCTTCAGAAGACCCAGGATAATCAGCAGCTGTTGGCCATGATACAGGAAATATAATTGGAGACATATTGACATTTGTCTTCATCTTCACGATTTCTTCCTTCTCCATGACCTTCGGCATAAGAGCTTCACCAGAATTACAACCAGTGCCCTTTCTGTCCAAAATTTCTTCATGATAATTTACTATATTTTTGTCTCGATCAATAATATCTTCCTCAGCGGAGCAAGGCTCCATATTGCTATCATGTTTGGCATTCGAGTCATCCTTGGCCTCTTTCAAAGCCTCACAAAAACTAGAGATCTTTTCCGCAGCATGTACAGTACTACGAACTTTTGCTTCACTATCATGGGTTGAAGCATCAGGACTTGTATAGGTAATTTTGACTCTGCTGTCCTGAAAACTGACCTCGCTCATACCCCTGGCATCACTGGAAGGCGGGGTTGAGTGATTATCAGGTTTCTTTTCAGTTCCAGATGCAGTACTTTGCCTTGTAGATTGCCTGGAGCCTTCAGAAACCGATGCCCCATCTGACAAAGGTGTTCTCAACTTTCCATTTCCTTCAGTTACTGAAGCTTTCTCATTTTTATCCGGCACCAATGCTCTTCTAGCTTTACTAGACCTAGGTGTCACAGATCGGCCTGGGTGGATGCCTGCACTTGTAGGTGATGCTACGGGCTTAGCTACCAGAAGATTCGATTTAAATGAAACATCAAGATCCACTGGAGTTCTCCCCCTTTGCTTCTCCACCAATCCACGATCAGAATGACCCAAGTGTTCTTTACCCCTAAAAGAGTTAGAGTTAAACTTTTTCCCACTATACTGACTATGACGCCGAGACCAATCATTCTCTCTACCGTTTTGATGGGATCTTGGAGTTTCAAGCCTTAGCAAAGCACTCTTCTTCTGTATTTGTTTCCTGGGTGTTTGATTCGATTCATTGCTCTCCTCTTTCCTTCCACGATCAAAATATTTCTCGATCTCAGAGTGATAGTAGTCATCTTTTTTCCGGGGATAGAGAGTCCTACCTCCAATATGCGCTTCATCCCACCTCTGGTTTCTAGCCCCTTCATGACTTGCTGATGACCTATTCATATCCCGACTTACGGTAACACCATATCGGTCACTGCCATAACCAACACTTGAAGATAAACCCCTTCTCTCGGATTCAGATAAACCCCTAAAATATCTATCGGATTCAGATTTTAACTGACCACGGTCTTGGTAATTTCCCTCTATCCTAGTTGATCCAGATTCTTTTCTAACATATCCAGGATTACGAAACTCATCTCTAGACCTAGAGCTACCATCTAAACCACGGTTAATGCTAACACCCGAAGATTCCCTCGACGAGCGGCTGTAGTCATACTGATAGGTACGGTCTGGACCTGGACCTGGACCTGGACCTGGATCCACTAGGCTTCTGCCAGTATCCATTCGTCTCTGACCAGCATCCACTGTCCATGAGTCAAGTCGTTTTTCCTTATACCCAACCCAAGCAGACTGAGATATATCTCGGGATTCCGTACATGGGATAGTCGATGAGGACGGCTGCGAAATCCTTTGAGGCTCATAACTAACTTGCTGAGGAATGTATGGAAGATGCCTCTGTTGCTGCGGCGGTGGCGGATTCTGTTGCTGCGGCGGTGGCGGATGCTGGGAGTAGTAGGAAGACGGCTGATTAACCGCCGGCTTCGGCGGAAGATCTTGGCGATGAGAGTAATGGTGATAATCCTGATGTTGACCACCGTTTTGGCTTGATCGGCCATAAAAATTAGGGCTCTCAGGATGAGATTGATGATGATGAGGAGGAGGAGGTAGCGGCGGCGGCGGCAAGAGCGGAGCAGGAGGAGTATGAGAAGAGTAAGGAGAATTCCATTGAACGTAGCTCGGATTGTAAAGAGAAGAATCCATGGCTGATTTTGCGCAAGAAAAATTTCAGATCTTTTAAACCGTATCCTTCGACTTCTTTAAAAGAGCCAGAATTTGTGAAAAAATTGTCTTGATTTTGTTTTAAATCCGAAAACTATGGAAATGTCTTGTTTATCCCCATACATCTATAATATTACAATCTAACTACAATTTTATCCACCCAAACCCGATAATCCATGAATATCCACTCAATTCACATTTATCCCCCTTAAATAATTACAACTTAAACTCTAAAAAAAAAAAATACAATTAAAAAAAGACTCTCGACGGCAATCCCTCTCTCGAATCTGACCTCATCACACACGATCCACTTTACGGTTTCCTCAATTAATTCTCCACCCATTTTTTTGTCATTTCTTCTCAATCCACAATCACTGAAATTGGGTGATTGGAGGTGGTTTTGTTGCTGTAATTGGATCTGGTCCGATCGAATTTTCGATTGTTTGTTTTGACCTGGTTAATCCACATGGGAAGAAGCACGAGGACGGTGTTTACACGGCGGAGTCTGTCGACGGAAGCCTTGACGTTTGGAATTGTAAGAATTCCGATTCTTCCTCCGCCGATCACCTCGTTGTTATGGACTCCATGGGATCTTGGGAAGGTAAGAACGAAATATCTCTCTCTGCCGCTCTTTGTTTGAGCTTTTGAAGAATCATTTTGATCATTTGATTATTGTTAATTTCTGCAATTCTCAAATACCCAATAATGAGAATTGTTCTATGTATACAATTTGGGACGAGAATTGTATAAAGACACTCTCGTTGAGTGTTTCTCCCTCGTGCCATTTTCTGCCTATTCATGTCTTTGATCCAAGGTAAACAAAACAAAATACAAGAGAAGCCTTTTTAGTTCATTGATCTTATTTAACCTGCACATACATACTTATTGATTGCAGTAGCAATGTTTGTCTTAGTCCATGACATGTTTCATGTTATGTATCTTATCGTTGCAGGTTCAAAAGAAGAAGATGTGAGAATCGGTGCAACCGTTTTTGAAGACTGATGCGACTGGAGTTTTGATGCTTAAGGAGCATTTGATGTGGAAAACTTATGGTCTTGTGAAGATAAGATCCCTTGGTTAGCTCTGAGGAACTATGGTCTTGATGATCGATTCAAATGGGGAGCTCATTTGGATTTCTATATAAAATCTCCTAGGGATAAAACTGAATACGAGTCTTTGTCTAAGAGGAAGATCAAAGCGATTTTGAGTACTACACAACCAACTATGTTTCAGGATAGGATAGTGCAAGAAGTTTTGTTCATTGTGCTGAAATTTTGATACGACTGATATAACTATATAAATTAAAATTACTCATAAAAATACCAAACCCAAGGGAAATTTAGGGTGTGTTTATTTGTTTCTTTGTTGGATTTCTCTGTTTCTTTGTTGGTATTTGTCTATGTACAACTGGACACGTAAGGACAAGTATGATCTATTTTGTAAGTGCATAATATAATTTTATGTTGCAGTTTCTGGGACAACTGAACAACTAGGTACAACTATGTGCGCGGTCAAATTAACATGTGCGCCGTCAAATATGCCGTCAATTTTGTACATAGTTGTACCAACGTGTCCAGTTGTCCAAAATTCTTCATAGTTGTCCTTTGGCGATTTTAGCATTTTTACAGTTGTCCCTTAATATAAATTATTATTTTGTAGTTGTCCACATAATTTTCGAATATTGCAGTTCATTTACAAGGTTTTCATAACACAAATTACGCAAAATCATATATTTCGGTCTTTTCCATCAAAAGATTGTTAACATTATCAAAGTCTTCTTTGTATCATAAGGGGTGTTTGATGTGAAACCAATAATATGTATTAGAAAAATGATAATTTAATTTTATCCATGTTATTAATATTGTTCCTTATAGTTTATGACGTGTTTGCATTTCTTAAGTAGATACTTTCTTTTTATATGTTTAATTTAATTATTATTATTATTTTAAATTAAGGAGTTACATATAGTTGTCCATATTTGTCCAGTTGTACATTGCTTATTCCCATCCACGAAGCTAGAAGACACGTGCCCCGACAAAAATAGACATGTGCGCGGTCAAAGTAACAGTTGACCTCTATCTCTTAGTGTACCATTTGTACCAGTTGTCAACTGTCTCTTAGTTGTATCATTTGTACCAGTTGTCCTCTTCTGTAGATTTGGTGATGAAATCGGGTTCTAATTCTAATCTACCTAAGAATCACTACGATTCAACAACTAAACTCGACAAATTATCAATGCAAAGACCTAATCGTCACATAAAACTTGGGTACCAATCCAATTTGCATACTGAATCAAACAATTTTCGTAAATTCAATCCCTAAATTGTGAAATCCCCAAATTACACTACACCAAAACC
Source organism: Eutrema japonicum (assembly GCA_030161315.1). NCBI lineage: Eukaryota > Viridiplantae > Streptophyta > Magnoliopsida > Brassicales > Brassicaceae > Eutrema > Eutrema japonicum. The sequence goes on from BSQW01000001.1 coordinate 11,581,639, forward strand.
TAATAACTTTGCAAGCTTTTCTCAGCAATGGCGGAGGAGAGAAGAGGAGGACGATAAGTGCAGAGGAGGACGACGCGGTGGCGACTACAGTCCATTGGCGAGATGGGTCGCGATTCGAGCGAGCTCAACTCAAACTCGAGAGAAAAGAGAAGAGCAAAAGTTTGTGCAAAAAAACGAAAAAAAAAATCAAAAATTAAAAAAATCAATTATTTAGTCTCAATTAATTAAAAAACTTGAGATAGCACAAATTTTTTCATAAAGAGTAAAATGAGGATTTCACCCCTTTTATGATACCTAAATCAGTTTATGACACGCAAGATTTCACTTTCTCATTTTTTGGCTTTTGAGCCATTAATCATCTTTAAAACCGCGTCTTTCTTCTTCTTCTTCTTCTTGCTTTCTGCTGAAACGCACGCACGTAGAGAATAACACAAACGATTTTCGGCTCTCTCTTTTCCCCTAATCTTATTGGGTCATGGGCCCAATTTAATATGGGCCAAGTAATTCCATGGGGCTGAACTGAATTTATAAATTACATGTTTTAAGAAATTATTCCTTTCAAACGCAAACGAAACTTGAATAGGACAGGAAGATACTCTCCAATCTAATACCACAGAATATATATAGATTGACTCACCAGAATACAGACAGTCACACATGGTTGTCTTTTTAAGATAAGATTTTACTAAAATCTATAAGATTGTGATAGGCACTATGAAGAATTGTAGAATACGAAACGCAGTTCTTATTTTATTTTATTTTACTCCCTAAGAAAAATATTTCTACTTTCTCGAATATATATAAAATTGTATTTCAACTTTGATCCATTTGGATCAAGGAATTATAAATTGCAATTCTATTTTGCCCCAACAAAGGCAAAAATTCCAAAACAGACCCAAACAAGTAAAAGTTGCATTTATAACCATAAACCAAGGGAGGGAGGAGGGCCAATAAAACCCACAAATGCACCTCTCATCCACCACCCATCTAAATGAAAAGAAGCCCCTTTTCATATATACACACTTTCACTCACACACAAGACCATCTCAGCTTGGAAAGTTTTGCAATTGTGATTTGTTGTAGCAAAGAGAACAAGCTCAATTAAAGCTGGATGAGCGGCTTTCCCTGCCTTTAAGATAATCCTCCACGGAGATGCCTTGCTCGGTGCTTCCCATCGAGAGAGAGTCGTCCTCCATGTCGAGGAATGCTAAGTTCAGATGTGACTGTAAATTAGACCTCTGCAATTTCTCATCTTTGAGTAGCTTTGAATCCTCTAAACGGTTACTAATTTGTTGCTTTGCCCACTTCAGCAACTCCGCGTCACCTTTAAGAAGATTTAAGACCTGCATTTTCACAAGACATACCTTGTTACTAACCGCTATTACGTGCTTGTACAAAATGTAGAGCCAATATCTAAGATGATGAAACTGGCAATGAGTTAAGAGGATAAGAAGTTGACTCACCATTCCCATTTTTGGCCTACATTGAGGGTTATGCCTTATACAAAGAGTGGCCGCTAACGCCATCCTCTCCATCTGGTCACCATTGTTGTCATCTCGCAAACTCGGGTCCAATAACTGAGGATAATCTCTATCATCCAGAATTGGTTTCGCCTGCACATGTAGATACATATCTGTTTAGCAATAACAGAGAAAGCTTAGACCTTTCAATGTAAGAACTTTTTGCCAGTAGTATCCACATACCCACATAACAAGACTCTCCTGAGCCTTCGGAGATTCGCTACTTATCGGTTTTCTTCCAGAAAGAAGCTCGAGGAGTACAACACCGTATGCATAGACATCTATCTTATTGTCCATCTTACCATACATAAAGTACTCTGGAGCTAAGTAGCTGCACCAAGAAACGTATAACATTCTCAATATTGTTATCTCTTAAACAACTTTCACGCAACATCAACAGAATTTAGATTTTTTTTTCTCACCCAAAGGTGCCTGCGACATCGGAGCAGATTATCTGAGTTGTAGATAGTGACGACCACTTTGCAAGCCCAAAATCAGAAAGCTGTGAACAAGATCTCCTTCTTAGTATCTCAAGTTTTATTCCTCTTCGATACGAAAATTGGAAACTAAAAGAAACTTACCTGTGGCTCAAAATCATCAGACAATAATATGTTTGATGACTTAACATCTCTGTGAATGACGGGTTGTGAAGCACTGTTATGCAGATAATCCAACGCCTCAGCTATTCCCACAGCCACCTTATATCTCTCGTCCCAACGAAATGCAACCAGGTCTTTTTTGTTGCCTAATACCAAACCATGCATTGTTAGAGCCAGAACATAAGAAAATCTGCAAGTGGCTAAAGGGTTAGAGGCTTACCGTGAAGATTCTCTTCAAGGCTTCCTCTTGAGAGATAATTGTATACCAGTAATAGGTTATTGTTTTCAAAGCAATAACCTAAGAGGGAAATAACGTTCTTATGGTTTAAGGTTGTGATGATGTCAATCTCTGCCACAAAATCCTTCAAGACGCCTTCGGTTTGCTTGAGAATTTTCACTGCAACCTCTCTTCCATTGGGCAGATAACCTCTAAAAACCCGGCTGCTGCCTCCTTTTCCGATGAAATTATCTGAAAATGACATAGCTTTTCTTATTTAGACAAAAGCAAATGACAAGAGTCTTAAGAAAGTTTAAAGATTGTAGCTTGAATATGAGAAAAGAGGAACAAACCAGCACAGAAATAGGATGTCGCTGACACAAGTTCCTTGTACTTAAAAGACCGGCAAGATGTGGAGAACCTCTCATGAAGACCCTCTAATTCCTCTGGAAATCTTCTTGGGCTATTATCATCAGGAACAATTGCTCGGCTTTCAGCGTTCAAGCTAGACAACTTATTATCATCTTCAGATTCAGAAGAATCAAAACCAATCTGCTTAGTTTCTGAACTTTCAACAACAGAATTGGTCCTAGAGGGCAGCTTCAGCACCCACTGGACAACTGGTATCTGTCTGAACGAAGAACTCCGTGGAACAGTAGCTAATGCATCTGAAGAAGCTACACGACAAAGCAACGGCCAACCTGGTCTAAATTCAGGCAGTTCCTTTACCAGCATAGTCATGAATCTGGTCAAATCTTCTGGAACTTTTGCGGGCATAATCGCCATTGACTTGTGGGAATCAGCATTATCATCTTGATCAGCATCACAACTAGAAGATCCATTCAAACCAGAAACAGAGCAATCCCCAAGGCAGGCATACACTAAAGCCTGCCGTAGACTATGGCCATTGGAATGATCCTCCTCCACTTCTTCTTCTTCCTCCTCCTCGGAATGGTTAACTACTTTGGTATTCTTTCTCAATGTGACAGGCTTCTGAAAGAAACTAGCCAAAGTTTTCCTCCCAGCATCGCTTTTTCCTATGACAAACCAACAAGACCAAGAAAGAAGAGTTTCAAGCACTAATCTAAAGCACAAATCACCACATACAAAACTTAGACATTCAAAGGAAAAAAAAAGGCCAAACCTTTAGAGTGATGAATAATCGATGGGGAACCATCTTTCTGAAACATGACTTTCCCACTGTCGACGGCCAGAACCCAGCAATCTTTTGATAGTTTCCTGGCTAAGTACTTAGCCACGGAGACAGAAGAGTGAATTGTGTGGTAAGTTTTGGAAATTCCAACTACAACTTTGGATGCATAACACAATTTTGCTTCTCTAACTAGAATCTTTCGGGTAGAAGAACCCCGGCATAACTTCAGCTTCAACTCCACCTATGAAAAAGAATCTCTTTGGAGACTGTTGATTTCTGAAGAAGCTAAAGCAGTGAAGGGAAGAAAAAAATGAAGTTGGTCACTTTTTAAGTATTACCTGTTTCAATATGCAGAAACCTTCATAAACTTGAAGAACAGAGTCAAAAGCATTAACAAGGGAGATAAGCGAAGAGTTGGCTGCTCGATCGACGATATCTACACAAATCCAAATCGAGAGAGTAAAAATAAAAACCCATTTCAAAAATCTCAGACTCAAGAAGCCCAGAGAAACGAAATGTGTTACCATTGCTGAGAATATGAAGAGCGATTACGGTATCACCCGGTTCAGCAACCTTAACCAAAGCCCAGTCAAGCAGCTCACTGCTCGTCGCATCGAACTTCGCGCCCACCACAACAGTGCGGCCACCTCCTCCTGTTCCTAGAACGGCGCCGTTTTCCGTCATATCGCTCTCTTCTGTTTCTCACTTCTCCAGTTCCCTTCTCAGGTGAATAAGTTGTCTCCTTTCCTCGAATGTGATTCCTTGAGACACTAATAACGATTATATGCCCACGAAGAAAATTTGATTTTGATTTTTGGTTTTGCAGCTTCTCAGATAGAGTCTTAGAGAATAGTCAGAAGCATGGAGGAGAGGAGAGGAGAGGAGCAGACATCTTAGAATTTCGTTTTGTTGCCATTGGATAACACTTTAATCAAATATTTTTGGTCAACACTCTCGCAAAATTTGTTACTGTATTTCCTTTTTTGTATCTCCTTTCTTGCTTCTTTATTTGTTTGAACAGTCAGAAAATTCATTTTACAAAATTTCAGATATATTCATGAAACAAATACATTGAATTTTAAAATTACGGAGTGGTTTTTTTAATATGCAAATTTGTTAACATATACAAACACATTTACTTCTTAGAAAACTCATTTACTTTTGACCAAAAAACATATGAAAATTCATTAACTTTACCGCGTATACATCAAGCCAAATACATAGTAGGGAAATAAGTCTACGTATTAAATACGGTATGTTCCACCGTTATCGTTATAGAACACAACGTAGTGCCATGTATAAAACCATAAATGATGGGACAATATAAATCATAAATATACGATTCTCTTATGATCAATAAATATATTACTCATTTATTCATTTGTTTTTTTGTCTTTTATGGCCAAAGAGATTCTTTTGTCTTTTTTTTTGTTGTCGTCAACGACTCATTCCTTGACGATTGTTTGATTCTAATGTTTATTGGTTGACGATTCAACGATAACTAGAGAAAAAAAGGAAATGTGTGACGTTTTTCCTTTAGTTAGATTATACTTATAAGCTTTATATAATAAGATATATATATATAGATATGGTTTGTTGATGCACGCACCTCACGGTCGTTATCGTTAATTTAATTCCATTTTGAGTCTTAATTTGACCAATGCTGCCTTACGTCAATCTTCTTTATAACTTTATTTTATATTGCAACTCTTTTTTATTTCGATATATTCTACACATGTTTTTCTATTTCTGCAAAAGATAAATTATTATCACACTTTGTAACGTGTAAATTCTTGTTCCAACTTACAGTAGCATGAATATATTCAATGAATGTCTTACATTCATTATTTTAAAAATCTCAATTGAATTCGATTATGACGTGCCTAAATCCATCGATTAAAATATAATTTGTTTAGAAACCGAATTTCATTCCACAATATTGAACACAATTATGGTATTCAACTAAACATAACAAATTCCATACAAATCGATCACGGAATTGTGGGGGATCGATGTTTTTCACCTTTTTTTTTTTTTTTTAATTGTTTTTGGTTATATATTTTGCGTGTCGTTTGAAGTAATAATTGTTGTGATCGAAAGAGGTGAATCGGGGAGTTAATGTTTGGTCACAGAATGGGCCGATGGAACCACCCACACAACATTGAAAGCCCCTTTGTCGGCGACTCTGACAAATGTCATCCCACTCACGTGAAACCCATACAAGACGCCGAACACGTGTCGTCCTTTGACGTCATCATAGAATTACATCCTACTTATTTGCTTCGTATCTTAAAAAAGTACACGCTGCACCAGCTTCAATTGATGAACGGTCGTTTCAGGTCCGGTGGTGCTCGATTCTGAAGTTCCATGCAGGTGTTTATGTGTGCATACATTTATACATATGCATCTATGCAATGCAACCAATAGGAACTTAGAAATCCCCAGATACTCACATATGCTAAAGATGCAAACAAAGGGATTACTAACACAAACGTAGAAACACTTAAAGACATGAGTTCGGAAAAGTTTGTGAAGAACAATATTCAACCACATGAGTTCGGAATTGCTACAAACATACATGAGTAACCTATATAAAGACCAACAAGTCATTACAAACAAATATTAAGAGAGAACGCCTCGAATCAAAACCAGTTGAAACACCTCAATAGCAATTAATGAAATAGTTGCGAAGTCAAAATATGTAGCATAAGCTATCTTCTCTAGTCATCGAATGTTAATCCATCAGATTATTGCATCTACACACTTGTTCTAGAGCACATATCATCTAAATTACTGCATTCACCTCTGCTGCTAGTGAAGTACTTTAGGTCAAAAAATATTGTCTACCACCATGGAAGCAACAAATATTTGATGCTCCACCATATCATTGATCGGCATCATCTGCTCTCGTATTCCATCCCACGATCTATGGATAAAGAAGAAATTTCACTGATTTGTGGTTTTTGGTTTCTCTCTCGTTTTTGTTTTCAGAACCAATTCGAGACACTGAAGTCTCGTAGCTTTCTGAGATGTTTCTCCATGTCTTCTCGGGTCTTGGTCCACTCTTCCCTTTCTATTACCGTTGTTGGGTCATCTCTTTCCCCCTAAAGAAGCAAAATATATAAACATAGAGAGAAGATGAGTAAAGCCAGGTGACGGAATAGAAAAATGGGTTGCCTGAACGAATGAGTGTGGAAATGGAAAGCTACCACGTGTATGATTTTAAAGGAGTTTCCATTATCGCGTATCACAAGCAAGTCGTCCTTCCTATCCCTTTTTCTTCCTCCCGGAACTGTCACCTGAAACAGTCTAAGACCTTAATATGGGAAGGAAGATTGTCTTAGTAGCTTTGAACTACACATGCTATTTCAAGAACTCACAACTCGAGATATGTGATTCAGAACTAGAGGCATATTTAGCACTAATGTAAACCAGCATTGTATTAGTGTAATAGCATGAAACATATTCGGCTAAGGGAATATGTTAAAACGTAACCCAATTGGCTACGGTTGAGGTTTGTGCTCAGACTCGGAGTGAGAAACAATGCCTAAATAAACTGGAAGGTAACAATCCGGCATACCAGAACTCTGGCTCTGGTGATCGACTTTGTCTTGGAGTCAATAACATAGATCTCTTCAAGGTCTACCAGAAATTCTGGGTCGTTTAACCTTCTGTTTCGATAATGCTTTGTCAAGAAAACCTGCATAATGAATAAACATGGTGAAGACATTTGTAACAGAAACTGTAACTACCAAACTAAACCAAACACTTTCGAATTGCTTTGGATAACATATTTTCTGGTGTTTTGTCCAGAAATGTTGCCAAATCAAAGAATCCCTGCATCAAAGACCTGATGGTTTTAACATCAATGCATGGGACATGGTTAAATATGTACCTTTGATATCTCCCTCTCAGATTTGTATAGTGGATCTCGGGGAGCATCAATAGGCGGTTCAGTGACATTGTAACATCCATAATCACTCATTGCACATCGGATATACTGTACTTGCAAGTTGCAACATCATAAAGCAAGGCGTTATCAGCACCAGACCAAATTACTGATGGATGTAAAACATGCGCAGACATCAAAAGGAGAAAGTGTACAAAATCGGCCAGAATGAAAGTCAAAGTGATTAAACATCACACCTAGCTGCCACATTCTGACTTTCTGATCATACTAAGGAGTGGAAAAAGCTCCAACTATTTACGGAACTTTGAAATTTAATCAGTACAAAATTTTAGTTCCCAGTGTTAGTCTCAGTTCCAAACAATAGCAACTTGTGCAGATAAGATATCATATTTGTGAAGTTGGATTTCATGTGAATGGGATGAATTAGCAATTGAGCACAAAATGAAAAGCATTTATCTGGTCGAGCAAAAGGAAAATTCCAGAACAAAGCATAGGGATGCCAACCGGTAAGGATATATGACTGACCTTTTGAGGCATTGGAGCAAGAACTCTCGGAATTGAGTAAACATCAGTATCCGGAGGAGTAACATACATCTGCAGCCACATAAACGCCGTGTATAGTTGAGTTGAAATGGACCCAGAAACTAGAGAAATCGAAGCAATGAGGAATTCAAGTGAACGAGAGAACTCACAAACCTCTCTGAAATCATAAACATCGTTATCTGGATCAGGCGGTTTCCTGATAAAGAAATCGCAGTCCAGTAAGCTGATTTTATGGAACTCGTCTTCATTTATCCGGTAATCGACCACCATCTCCGAGTCCCACCCCTGTGTAGATATGAAGCTCTTGCTCTGCACAAAAGCGATATCCCCGTCACCTGCACCGCCGCTTGAAGCGGCCATCGCGGCGGCCAATGGGTCGTACTCGACGTCATAGTCCTTCTTGTTGTCCACTTCCTCCACTTCCTCGTCATCCATGTCGTACTCGTCGGGTCCACCGCCGTCGGCATCGACGTCGTCCACTTTGACGATGATTGACCGGCCGCGGCGGGATTTGAGTGTTAAAGGCGCGAAACCGCCGTCGATTCTGAACGACGGAAAAAGCCGCTGCGTGGTGGCGGCGGAGGAATACGTAGGAGGTTTTGAAGTGAAAGAAAGTAGAGATAAGGAGGGAGCAGCGGCGGAAGACGCCATGGGAAGGGGATAAAGCTCTTCTCAAGATTAGATAGATATTTCGAGAAAATTACACTATCAATTTTAAAAAATCAAAAAACATTTATGTAATAAACCTTCTTTATTTATTTTTTGAGAATAAAACAACAAAAATAAACAAGGGAAATATTAGGAGCGTTCTTTTGGGTATCCCGCGCAACTTTCTAACAAAATTCCTTTTTCTCCAGTTTCTCAGTCTCTCGAGTCTCCAAATCGATCCTCCAATTCCACTCTCCTGATTGATGTTGCCGTCTCGAATCCCGGGGTCTGTACATACTTGACCACTGACCCGACCCGACCCGATTCTCTAATGTCGGAAGTGAAGGAGACGAGTGGGGGTTCTACTGGCGGCGAATCGTCGAGGGCGTCGCCCAAGGTCTTGACGGCCGGTGATCGGAAATTACTCAAGGTGGAGCTCCGGCCAGGAGACACGACGTATGTATCGTGGAAGAAGCTCATGATGGAAGCTAGTAAGGTCAATGGCTCATCGGTTTCGGTGCCCGATCCGCCTCCTAATGCTAACCCTAACCTCGAGTCTCGCCTTGCACCGGTGAGCTGGGTGTTACACGTATATACTCGGATATATACGCTTAGGCATCTGTGTGTAGTTTTTGTTGCCGCTCAAGCATTGTCTTGTTTATGGGAGCTGTATTTTCTTTTCCGGGTATTTGTTAGGGTTTATCCAGGAGCTTTCCCAAATTTACCGATTTTCAGATTTTTTTTGTTGGGGAAAATGCTCGACATCGATATATGGGTAAGGAGGAATTCTGTTGTCATTGCCCTCTGACGTCGAGTGTCTAGAGTTAAATAAGCAAACTCCTTAAACGGATAGATTCTATTTCTAGGACTTGATATATGATATTTAGCTGCCTTTCTAGTTACTAGCTACATGAGGTTAAATTCATTGTTATCAATGTGAATATGCCATCAAGTATACTTGATCTGGAAAGGAATTTGGTTCAGTTAGTTGCAATGAAAACTGTAGCCGTATGAGTGAAGAATATATATAGAAAGTTCAATTACCATCTACTAGTACAAGAGAATTAGGCAGTTGAAGCATATGATAGCGGATCTTTATTTGAAGAAGGTAGAAGATGATTGCGGCTTCCTCACAATTTGTTCTTCTTATGCATACAATATGGTTCGAATTATTGTCGACAGCTGTATTTCCATATCCAATGTAGGGGCATCCAGCAGAAACGAATGACCAACCTCATTCTAACCGTTTCAACGCTGTTATTGAGAAGATAGAGAGGCTCTACAAGGTATGCTACTCTCTGTTAAAACACTTTTCTTTGGTAGGTGGTTAGATGTTTGATATTTCACATGCATAACATTTCACATACCATGCGTTAGCACCATTGAATTCACACATCTCTGAATAGTGTATGCTTACTTCAGAAAATAACTCTCAGGGAAAAGATAGCAGTGATGGGGAAGAGCTAGACGGTGCTCCTGACGATGATGAGTATGACACTGAAGATTCATTTATCGATGATGTTGAACTGGTTAGTGTTGATATCTTTCACATGTTTTTATGCGAAAAAGTGTTCTTTGATAGCCGAGACATCATATCTTTTTTTTTTTCACTCTACTCCTCCTCGCAGGATGAGTATTTTGAAGTTGATAATTCAGCAGTTAAACATGATGGATTTTATGTCAATAGAGGAAAGTTGGAGCGGATGTGAGTTTCTTTCCTCTTTTCATTTTTTGACACATACTCTGCGGTGGTCTTGTCACTTTTGATTTAGTCAGATCATGTTTAAAATAGGCAATGCGTGTCATAAGTATTTGAAAACATACATCTGAAATCACCTTGCTTGTTCCTTCTTCTTTTGATATCTGTAGTTTCTCTTAAGGGTAGAAATAGTAGGGACCTTATGCTTGGCAGTCTTGCTACTGCCTTCCCTAATAGATATCTGTAGGGTGATTTGTATTGTAATGTGCATCCTTTCAAATTTTCAGACAAATACCGCTTCTGTAGACATAGGTTCTGATTTTTGATAAGACAATTTTTTTACCACAGGGAACCTTCGACAACATCTAATCAGCAACCAAAAAAAAGGCGGCGGAAAGATTCAGCAAATTCCTACGGTGATGCTGTTGACATATCCAATAAACAAACCAAGTTGTCTATAACAGCTAGGCGAAAGGTAGCACAACTGCTTGCAAATAACTACTGAATCCTTTCCAGAGTTTGGGTCTGATGACTGATCATGGAATGTGAAAGTCCAGGATCAATCAACTGCTTCTGGGTCCTCTTTGAAGAGAAAATACAATGTTGGAAGGACAACAAAGGAGTCACCTTCGCCTTTCGGATCACAAAATGCAAATGCGTCATTATCTCTGGAGGATATTAAGAATTCTGATAAAGCAAATCATCAGTCTAGGAATGTAACAAGTCACAAGTCAAAGGAAGCTGGAGCCTCTAATGCCCATCTTCAGAAATACAGCAACAAAAGTTTACATCAACAATCTAATTCCCAGCCAGGAAAATCTTCGCTTGCAGAAGCAGCAGTAGTCCGTCAGAAAGAAAATAATGGTATGTATGACCTGGCAAATGCAACAGGAGGTAGACAGTCTATTCAAGCAACGGTAAGTTACATTCCAACTGTGTCTTAAATACATAAAATTCTTTCAGTTTAGTTGCTCTGGATTCTGAGGTAAACATGTATTTTTGGAGTCTGTCATTTGTTACATCCCGATAATGATTTCTCTGATCGTCGAGACTGTATAATGGTCTATAATTGGAATGATAAATCTTCGAGATTAGATGGTATTTATGTGCCATGTTATGTGGCTGACATCCATTTAAGGTTGTTGTAGTAGTTTCATGCTCTAGCGTTCATCTCGGTTCTGGGTTAACTTTCTTGTTAATCTTTTCTTCCATGCATTTTTTTTACCACAAATCTGACCTCAGACTCGTTTTATAATACTGCAATAATCTGTTTCTACTCAGAAAAATTATGGTTCTAATGTGAAGCCTAAAACCTCAACCCTCGAGAAAGCCATAAGGGAATTGGAGAAGGTGGTTTCCGAATGTGAGTTTCAATATTTTTAGGCACTTGTTTTCGACATGGAGGAACTACTAGAATAGCATTGGGTGACTTTAAGCTTATAATAATTTCTGATTTATTGCAGCAAGGCCTCCTGCTGCCACTGAGAATCAAGAAGCTGATACCACAGCCCAGGCAGTTAAGAGGAGATTGCCTAGAGACGTCAAATTGAATCTTGCTAAAGTTGCTAGGATTGCGGTACTATAGCTTTTATTTGTTCTTCTAATTTTGTTGAAACTTGAAATGGTAAGAGATAGAATGCTCTTGTGGCAGCAGGCAAGCCAGGGAAAACTTTCGGCAGAGTTGATCAACCGTCTTATGAGCATTGTCGGTCACTTAATACAGCTTCGGTCACTTAAGGTAAATTTTTCTGTCTCCTGCATACTGAGTCTTTTTGCTAGTGGAACGGAGTTGTTGGGATCTCTTACAAGGCGTTTAAATAGTTAGACTTGTTCAGGTTCCAGTTGAAAGGTGAACGCAAACAAAATATGGGTTTTATAGAGGAGCTGGAAGTCTTACTGTTTGTAATGCTTACTGTTGCAGAGGAACTTGAAAATCATGATTGATATGGGTGATTCTGGAAGCCGAGAAAAAGATACTAGGTTCCAGGGAATCAACAATGAAGTTCTTGAGATGATAAAAGCTAAAGTTTCTTTGATGGAATCACAGGTTTTCTCTCTTCTAGTCTACTAGTTGCTTTGAATAGGCACTTCTTTCATCCATTGTTTTCCTAGCTTATTACGCTCTTGAAGGTGTCATTAACTTTTATGAGATCCGGAGTTCTCTTTGATAATGGTTTCCCGTAGGTTAAGCCTCATTCTTCTGTTTTTGGTGTTCCCTGAGGGTCGATCTGCTCTTTGTAGCGTATTTACCTCCTACTGAAATGTTGACGCGCCTGTGATACTATTGAATATTTCTTGCACTAACATTTTTGGTTCTACAGGCAACCAAACAAGAGGTTGGAACATCAGACGATTTTCTGGACTCTGTAGAAAAGCCATCTTCGAAGAAGTTTCTCATGGATGCGGCACTGGAGGATAAATTGTGTGATCTATATGACATCTTTGTTGATGTAATTTTGATTAACTTTCGATAATCTGCCATGCCAATTCCTTTAGACCTACACTTAGTGTCAACACGGTTTTGTTCCTGTCTTTTTGGTGTACCAGGGATTGGATGAAGATCCAGGTCCACAAATAAGAAAGCTGTATGCCAATGTAAGTTATTCATCATTTTCAATACTCTTGTTAAATTTGCTTCAAGGTCTTCTCATGACTTGATATAATTCACTTTAGACCCAGCCAAAACTTCAAGGTGGTTTATTAGAACTTCATGAATATTCTAATTGATTTCTTCATGCTCCAGCTGGCTGAACTCTGGCCAAATAGATTAATGGATAATCATGGGATAAAGCGTGCGATTTGCCGGGCAAAGGAGAGGCAGAGAGCTCTGTATGGGAACCTTGGGAAGGAGATGGTACTTAAAAGAATGTTCTCAGCTTTTTCTTCACAGCATTAGCATTTTCTCCATTTATTTTGCTTGATTATATTCTGCTTTATTAAAGGATCAACCAAAGATGAAGAAGAGGAAAAAGCAGATGGTACCAAGAACAGACTGGACTGCTCAGCCCAACACGGATTCAGTTGCTCAGAGACAACACAGCGCAGAGAAGCCGACTGCTGATCGAAACGCAACCAGCACTTCCCTGGCCCTGGCCCCTAGTCAACCTATGGGTGACTCTTCTCGTGACAGATCAAATCAGCAGCATGAGAAGCTAAAGGGAAGCTCAAGCTCTAGCAATCCTGCGGAAGAAACAAGAGTGGCCAAGAGAAAGACAGAGCCAGTAATGGCAGAGAAACAAGTCGTTCTGGCCCTGAAGAGGCAGGACCATGCACAGGCACGTGTTATCGCAGCTCCTCAGAATCTGAACATCCCAGAGACTCCTCTGGATCTGAACCTGCCTAGTTGAGTTTTACGAAGATTGTCTTAAAAACCCCAGAGAGACGCCGGAGACTGTTGTCTCTGGTCTCTCTCTAACTTTATCAGGTGGCATTGCATTAGTTCCAGTCCAGAGATGCCAATGCTTGGTTTCTGCACTTGTTAAAGCCTGGTTTATAAATGTTGTATGTGTTCTCTGTTGGTTTAAATTTGCGGATACGTAGCGTATATCTACGTGTCTTACCTTCTATGTAAGTCTAATGTATAAAGTTACCATTTTAAGAGCAGCTCTTTTTACTGTTGATTTTTGGGTAAATAGTTGAAAACTAGATATAGAGCATATCCAGACTTGAAACAATTATGTAAAATTGACCCGCCAAAAAAAAACAATTATGTAAAATTGATGAATTACATTAAATGATGAAAAACAATATAATTGTTACAAATTTTATGATACTTAATTTAAGTTTTTGTAAGAAAACTCCCAAAAAAAACTATCTTCAAGGAGGAAACTGTGGAAAATTGAATTGAATTTGAAGAACAACTTCCAAATACAGAAAGAGAGTTATTTTAGATCTCATAATATCTATGTTTGGATTATTATCATGAAAAAAAAAAGTTGTAGAAAATGATCACACCTCAAACAAATTCAGATATTTTTTTTATTTAGTTACATCAAGCTCTGTCCGTATTATAATCTGCATCTCGAGGTTCTTATACGATTATATTTTTTTTTATCATAACTTTCCCAAAATCTTCTCTTCCATCGCTGTACCGGTTTCCATCTCAAATCCCGGGAATTGAATTGTTTCTCTGTCGGAGAATCATGGATTATTTCCTAAAATACCACTATGTGGAATTTTCTAACCATCACTACCCTAACTTAATCACAATACCTCTCTCTTTAAGTGAAACGATGAAAATATCCCTAAGCTGTTTTAAATAAAATATCACCGCCAGTATTCCCTAGTATTATCCAGTATTACACCCTTATACCACAGGTGACGCGCGTGGAGCTCGCAACCACTGAACTCCCGTGTTTTTCGTTGTACTCTTACCAATTTAATTATATTTAACCTCTACAACTATTCATTAAGGGTAAAATCGACATTTTACTTGAGAGGGAGATTTGTGATTAAACTCTGGAGATAGTAGTATACTAGACGATGGTCCGAGAATCATCATCGACCTCACCGCTAGTATTCCTTAGTATTACCCAGTATTACCTAGTTATACCACGTAGAAGGAATTCGAATCCCGGTCGTGCGCACGCAGGTGACGCATGTAGAACTCGCAACCACTGAACTCCCGTGTTTTTCGTCGTTCTCTTACCAATTCAATTCTATTTAACCTTTACAACTATTCATTAAGAATAAAAATCGACATTTTACCTGACGGGAATTTGTGATTAATCTCTGGGGATAGTGGTATACTAGACGATGGTCCCTCTTTTCACCTTCTCCGATCCCATTTCTCCTTCCTTTCAATCGAAACTCCCTGCGATGCGGTGGTCTCTCTCCTACTGATCTACGATTTAGCTTGGTTAGCGTTATCTGTTAGGGCTTGTATGCGGAGATTGGATCGCGTTCTTCTGTGCTTTTTGATGCGGAAAACTTCTGGTCACTGTCTTCGCTGCTAGATTTCGGATCGTCCTCCGATTTCAAATGGCAGCGCCAAGGCCGACGGGGAGCCAGGATCTGTTCGATACGTATTTCAGGAGAGCAGATTTGGATGGAGATGGTCATATCAGTGGAGCTGAGGCCGTCGCTTTCTTCCAAGGCTCGAATTTGCCTAAACACGTCCTCGCTCAGGTTCTTCCGCGAAATCTGCATCTATTTCGTTATTTTGTTTTTGTTGATTAATGCGAAACGGTGGAGAATATTTCTAGTTCCTGTAGGTTTTGAATCGGATCTTTGATCTGTGGGGTAGTAAAATGTGACGTATTCTGTCAAATTGTTTCTCTGCCGGGTGGTTGCGAGACCTCTCAATTCATTCTGGAGCTTGTAGCCCAGTCTATTGGAGAATCCAGTTCGATCTCGAAATAATCTGGGCTGAGAACGCTAAAAACTGTTTTCTAATCTGTACTGCACTGTTATTAGATTGGCACATCTGGTGATTTGAACTGCTGCTATCAGAAAAGGCAGTGTGTTTTAGTGGATATGTTTTAAGTTATACGTTGTCTTTCTATTGGAGAGTGAAATTTGAATGCATATAGCATATTGAATGATAGATAAGCAATCTAGATGTATCTACTTGTCTGTACCGTGCATATGCTTAGAGCATTGCATGCAATGAGGGAATTATACATAGTTAAATTTTAACATATGTTGCTAGACTGTAGGCAGATTGGCTTGGATGTAAGCTACTTCTGAGCGTCTATTGTACAATTATTCTTTGGATTGTTAGTGGTGTAACTATTTTTTTCCATCCCTTGTAGGTATGGTCCTACGCAGATGCAAAAAAGGCTGGTTACCTTGGTCGAGCGGAGTTTAATAATGCTCTGAAGTTGGTAACAGTGGCACAAAGTAGACGGGAATTAACTCCTGAGATAGTGAAGGCTGCAATCTATAGTCCTGCTTCAGCTAGTATCCCTGCTCCCAAAATAAATCTTGCTGCAACACCCTCTCCACAGCCCAGGGGAGTTGTGCCTGCTACACAAGCTCAGGGAGTTACATCACTGCCATCAGTAGCGGCTGGTATGAGAGGACCTCAAATGGGTGGAACTGTAAGCACTAGTAACCAACAAGTAGTCCCAGGCCAGCAGAACCAATTTACTGGGCTACCCCCATCTCAACCACAGCAAAACTTTCAAAGCCAGGGTATGCCAGCTGGAGGTAATAATGTGCCTCGTCCTGCAAACCAACCTATGCCATCTGATTGGCTCAGTGGCACAAGTCTTGGGCCCTCTGGGCAAGTAAATTCTCAAATTCCTTCGAGTCAGAGTGCATATGGTTTGACAGCACCCAATTCAATTGCCAACCATATAGCAAAACCGCATATGACACCTGCAGTAATAAGCTCTACAACAGCCAGGCCTCAAGAATCAGCGCCTGTGCACAAGCCCCAAGATTCATCTGCTCCTTCAGGTACTCGTGCTCCAGATGCTCCATCCAATCAATTGGCATCAGGAAACGGATTTTCCTCTGACTCGCTTTTCGGAGATGTGTTTTCAGTTGCTTCCACACAGCCAAAACAACATACCACGGGAACTACATCGACAATGGGCATCTCATCTGTTTCTACCGGAACTGTCGTGGCTCCTGAGGTTGCACAGTCTGTAGTTAGGCAAAGTTCAATCCCACAACAGGGTTCATTCAGCCAGCATCCCGTTGGTGTTCAGAATCAGCTTACTGGAAAATTAGGGCAGCCATTTGTTCCTTCCGGTGCAGCTTCTGGTACAACTGGCTCCTCTGCTGGAGTTGGAGTTTTAGCTTCTAGCCAGGTGACCCAGCGCCAACCCCAACCCCAACCCCAGCCCCAGCCCCAGCCCCAACCACAACACCAACCCCAGTCCCAACCCCAACACCAACCCCAGCACCAACCACAACACCAACCCCAGCCCCAACCCCAACACCAACACCAACCCCAACACCAACCCCAACACCAACACCAACCCCAACCCCAACCCCAACCCCAACCCCAACCCCAGCCCCAGCCCCAGCCCCAGCCCCAACCCCAACACCAGCCCCAGCCCCAGCCCCAAGCCCCTTGGCCAAAAATGACTCCAGCTGATGTCCAGAAATATACCAAGGTTTTTGTGCAAGTTGACACTGATAGGGACGGAAAGATCACTGGGCACCAGGCTCGGAATCTGTTCTTAAGTTGGAGGCTCCCGCGAGGTAGGCTACATTTACTTTTTTTGTTGCTCATCCGTTAGCAGTGGTTTAGTTTCAGTTTGAGCTTGTTGTTGTTATAGTGGTGAACGGGCATTATATTTAAGTGACACTTCTGTAGTTATTTATATTTGTTTGTACAGTATTTGATCAACTGCGAATTTTGGTGCATCTAGAGTATTTCATGCTTTGGTCCACGTGTAGACTATACATCAATAGTGATATTAATATTGTCTCAAACATAAATTGTTATACGTTTTTTTGTGTTTCTCAATGCTGTTCCTTGGTATTACAGAGGCTTTGATGCAGGTATGGGATTTATCTGATCAAGATAATGATAGCATGCTCTCCTTGAGGGAATTCTGTATTGCGGTCTATCTAATGGAGCGTTATAGAGAGGGCCGACCTCTTCCCCCAGTGTTCCCAAGCACTATAATATCTAGTGAAAGCATGTTTACCTCTCCTGGCCAATCTGTGGCACCACATGGTAATGCATCCTGGGGACATCCACATGGTATTGCATCCCACAATCCTTTTTCTGTATTACTTGCATTATTTTTCTGAAGTAGGCAGATTCATTCCTGTACCAAATATTGTAGGTTTCCAACAGCAACAACTTCATGGGGCCTCGAGACCACCAGCCATTCCCAAAGGAAAGCCTCCGAGGCCGGTTCCTAGTGATGGAATGATCCAGCCCACTCAGCCAAAGCGTAAAATGCCTGAGTTGGAAAAAAACCTGGTGGATCAACTGAGCAAAGAGGAGCAGGATTCTCTCAACTCGAAGTTTGAAGAAGCAACTGCTGTTGATAAAAAGGCACTCTCTGGTTTCTCTTTTATTTTAATGTGCTAATGTGGTGAATTTCTTTGGTTAGCGTGAGTCTTTTTATTTTGCCCACCTTCATATGGCACTCATGAAATAATTGTAGATCTCTGTAGTCATATTCAAGATTAGAAGTTTCCAAGTTCTTTCAACTTATTCCCTACTTTTGACAATTTTTGTGCTTTTCTCGCATAGGTGATCAGTTATCCATGTAATCTTTATTGACATAACTTAGAAATTTATGTGACTGCCTTTCCTGTTTTCAAAATCCTTTTATTTTGTCTTCAGGTGGACGAACTTGAAAAAGAAATAGCTGATTCCAAGCAGAAAATTGAGTTCTTCCGTGCTAAGATGCAGGAACTTGTGAGTATCTCTGTTTGGTATTTTCTTTTCAAACATTTTCTCTGTAATCGCTTATTTATAACCAGAAGTAGAGGCAAAAATTGTTTGACACTATGATCGTATATTTTTTTGCTGTTTGATCGGGCTTTTTTATGGAGTGATCTCAAAAGTTCTAGGAATATAGTTGTTTTTAGGTCCCTCATTATTACGAGCGATCAGTTTGTTTCTAAAACCTTCTCCCTTTGGTTCCTTGGGTGACAGGTTTTATACAAGAGCAGATGTGACAACCGGTACAATGAGATTACCGAGAGAGTCTCGGGTGATAAACGTGAGGTATACAGTTTCTGTTGCACTGTGCTTCTATAATGGTATTAGAGATCCAGTTTGAGTGCCTAACATAATCAACCCGTAATCCAGCTTGAATCTCTCGCAAAAAAGTATGAGGAGAAATACAAGCAGTCTGGCAATGTAGGCTCTAAATTGACTATTGAAGAAGCCACATTCCGCGATATACAGGTAGTTTAGAAGTATCATCCTGGGAACATGGTTTACTTTCAATTGTCTGCAAGCTGGATATCTCCGTCAAAAATATGATAAACCTCCCTTTAAATTGCAGGAGAAGAAAATGGAATTGTACCAGGCAATAGTCAAATTTGAAGAAGGCAAGCTTGATGATAGTGTTGTTAAGGTAGGGCACATGTGCTACCTGGTTGATTGAATGTGATTAGTAGTTGTAGTTTGCTAAATGTTGTTTTGTAGGAGCGCACTGAAAACATCCAATCAGGCCTTGAGGAACTGGTTAAAAATTTAAATGAGCGCTGTAAACAATATGGAGTACGTGGCAAACCCACTTCTCTGGTGGAGCTTCCTTTTGGTATAGATTTACCCTTTCTCCTTTCAAGCTAAATATCACCTTTAGTATTGTATTCTCTCGATCGGTGGCAGGAATGGTTACCACCTTTCTTGGCTAGTAATTTTAGAATCTAATAAATTTATAATTCAAGAATTTGCTTAAATGTTGATGCTTCTGTACAACATCAAACTCAGTATATTTGGCTCTTAATGTATTGTTGCTAGAAATACTTCTATCTATACAACTGTATACCTGTTGTATATTCCTGTGTTTATAATTCATTGGATTTCCTGGCTTTTTACAGGTTGGCAGCCTGGAATCCAGGAAGGTGCTGCTGATTGGGATGAAGATTGGGATAAGCTAGAGGAGGAAGGTATACTTGCGGTTTAGATTTAGATATTGTTGTCAGATGAGATTATCGAGGAAGCATGGCTTTAGATGTTTAATCAATTTTCTTGTTTCTTTATATTTTTGTTTTTAGAGTGATGTGTCTTCCAAAATAGGGTATGGATTTTGATAGTTGAACACGTGAACTTTGCATACTAATATTTCTCCACTTCCAGGGTTTGCCTTCGTCAAGGAGCTTACACTTGATGTCCAAAATGTCATAGCCCCACCAAAGGAAAAAACATCTACTTGGAGGAAAGAAGTTACCGTCTCTTCAAAAGAAGGTGAAGACGTTTCATCCTCAGATGTTGAGTCTAAAACAGAGAAAAATTCAAGCAGTGGTGAAGAGGCTTCTAAGAAGGATTCAGAAGGTAAAACAGATAGAAACGGATCTGTGGATGACTCTAATGTTAGAAAGGGTAATGAAGCTGATGGTTCACCCCAGACCAAAGATACGAGGAGGTATGCTTTTTGTTTTAGACCTTGTGTGTTTTGGATTGCATCTTTCTTAACTGTGGATATTATGTACTTTCATAAAAAGAGGAAAATAGAGTATAATATGTTCCTACACATCTGGGGTGATTTACGTTGTCTACATTTTACTCAATTTTGTAATAGTGAAAACGGCCATGATGATAGTGAATCTACTGCTTCTGCTGGCAAATTTGATTATGACTCTCACGATGAGACAGATTCAGTTTCAAGCTTCAACCCTGACAACGGAAAGGTAAAATGTGCTCATTGTGCTCTATGTATCATTTTGCAGACCCCGTAATTTGGGGTTTGTCACGTTTGATTAACTATATTTCTTTTAACATTTACATACCTACTGGAAAGAATCATCCTTGTTCTGATAAAAAGACAAGAAAAGGCATGCCTTATCATCTTAATCTAATTGTTTTTGAGTGGTGTGTGTTTACGCAGGACAAAGATCGTGAGAAGCATGATAGTGGCTTTGGATTCGGGTTCGGATTCGATGACTTCAGCATTAAGCCTATAAAAACGGGTTCCACCCTTTCAAGTGACTTCCTCCCTCCTAAATTATCTATATTTTCTGATTCTGTCCCAAGCACCCCGGCAGAAGCAAACGACAATTTCACTGCAAAACCTTCCTTGTTTGCTGATTCTGTCCCGAGCACTCCAGCGACAACCACTGCCTCTTACCCAGGCAAGAAATCATTCTTTGATGACTCTGTTCCAAGCACTCCTGCTTATCCTGGAAACTTGTTTCCCGAAAAGAAATCATTCTTCGATGACTCGGTTCCAAGCACTCCTGCTTATCCTGGAAACTTGTTTCCCGAAAAGAAATCATTCTTCGATGACTCTGTCCCAAGCACTCCTGCTTATAGCACGTCTGATTTTGGTGGGAAGCCATTTGCATCAGAGACTCCTCGTTCAGACAACTTGTTCCCAGGAAGAAGTCCCTTCATGTTCGACTCTGTCCCAAGCACACCTGCTGCACACGATGACTTCTCTTCCAACAGCTTCTCCCGCTTCGATTCATTCAACAGCAACAACAACGACGCTTTCTCTCTATCCCGCACAGACTCAATGCGCAGCACAAGCGAGCCCGACCCATTTGCATCCAGGTTTGATTCTTTCAACTATCAAAGATATGATTCCTTCAATGCACAAAGCTTCGATTCATCTAGCAATAACAACACATCCGAGACACCTAAAGCCTCATTGACGAGATTCGACTCAATCGGAAGCACCAGAGACTCTGATTACAGTCACGGGTTTGGGTTTGGGTTCGATGACCATGACCCGTTTGGTTCTACAGGACCATTCAAATCAACGACAACTACAGCAGAGACACCACGGAGTTCTGATCATTGGAATGCCTTCTAGCCCCAAGCCCACGTGTGATACGAATATGATCACATTATCATATCGTTGGCTGTTTTTTACAGTTCGAGTTTACCGGTCGTAAGAGTCTTAAGTATTTCATTTGTTTGGTTTGCCCTCTGCTTGCTTCATTTTTATTGTTAATATATAATAGGTCTTTTACCAATTTTTTTTTTTTGGTTCTCTTCAAGGATTATTTTTGACGAGTGTTCTTTGGTCTCCGAGTAGGTGTTTCTTTCTTTGCTCGTTTTGTTATGATGAATAATGAATTTTTATGTCTCTGTGAAACAGAAATTTATATTGTACCTTTGTAATGGTATGGATAATTTTCAGATGTTTGTTATATTAGATTGATTGATATTTTGGAATAGTCCATATTAATCATTACTGTAGTTTGATTTATGTTTTTCTCTTTTGTAAATTGATAATGAATTTGTTAACATATTCATCAAGTGTTGTATGTCAATTTTATTAGGAGCATATAGAATTTAAGAATTCTGGTGAAACTGTTCAAATGTGATTGATAAAATTGTTCTTTGTCCATGGTAATATTATATAGTAAAATGAAGAAATGAATGAGCTAATGGAATACTACAAAAAAAATTTGAAGAAAATAATCTTTAAATTCCAAGTCTTTCCCATATCTTTCTGGATTTGGCGCGTGGAGTCCACTCTCTATCTCAAGTGTCATCAATCCAGTCACCATCGAAGTGGAAGAAGCACAGTTTTTATTGAAGCCCTTCGGCCATGAAGAGGACGAAACCACGAGGTCCACCAAATTCCTGCAAAACTCCAAAACTTGATCTGAAAATATCAACATTATCCGCCACTACGGTGAAGCTGCTCTCTCGTCGTTATTGCGTGTACACCAGTTTCTCTCATGTTCCTATGCTTCTGCCCTTGCCACGTACCTCACTTCCTCATGAGTCTGCTATCTCCGGCCACCGGAATCTCTCCCCGCCTCCACTGCTCCGTTGATTGGAGTTCTGATGGACGATTGCTTCCGTTCGGCTTCGGATTCCGGAGAAACGAGGTCCCGTTTAAACGCCGCTTCAGATTTGTGATCAGGGCGGAGCTATCTGAGGCCTTTTCTCCGGATTTAGGTTTGGATTCTCAGGTTATTTGCTTCTCTCGACTTCCTTCTTTTATATTCATCACTTCATGTTCGATGAATCGTTCCTGCCGTCTATGCTTTCATTTTGTCTGCTGGTTATAGAATTCATCTCTTGCGTAGATGGATCTATGCAATTTCTCCTGCTGCTTAAATTTTCTGCGGATCTTTAGACGAATCATTTGCTGATAGTTGCTTATACTTTTAGCTGTTTTTTTTTTGTTTTTTCCAATTGAACTGATGCTGTACGAGTTAGAAGCTAGATTATTTGTTTTTTCTTTGTTATGAACTGGTCGACTAACTCAATTCACTTGGATCTTCAAGGCTGTGAAATCCCGTGATACATCAAACTTGCCTTGGATCGGTCCAGTTCCAGGGGATATTGCTGAGGTTGAGGCATATTGTAGAATTTTTAGATCAGCTGAGCGATTACATGGAGCTTTGATGGAGACGTTGTGCAACCCTCTGACTGGTGAATGTCGGGTACCGTATGATTTTTCACCCGAGGAAAAACCATTATTGGAGGACAAAATAGTATCAGTACTTGGTTGTATATTATCTCTTTTAAACAAAGGAAGAAAAGAAATTCTCTCAGGGAGGTCATCATCCATGAATTCATTTAGTTTGGATGATGTAGGGGTTGCGGAGGACACACTTCCACCTCTTGCCATTTTCAGGGGTGAAATGAAACGGTGTTGTGAAAGCTTACACATTGCCCTCCAGAATTATCTGACGCCCGATGATGAAAGAAGTGGAATTGTCTGGAGGAAATTACAGAAGCTTAAAAATGTCTGTTACGACGCAGGTTTTCCGCGCAATGATAATTATCCTTGCCAAACACTTTTTGCGAACTGGGACCCTATTTACTCGTCAAATATGAAAGAGGATACTGATTCCTACGAGTCTGAGATTGCATTTTGGAGGGGAGGACAGGTAACCGAAGAAGGATTGAAGTGGTTAATTGAAAAAGGATTTAAAACAATTGTTGACCTGAGAGCTGAAAACGTGAAGGATACATTCTATCAGGGAGCACTTGATGACGCTATCTCCCTTGGGAAAGTTACATTGGTGAAAATTCCAATTGAAGTCAGGATGGCCCCTTTAGCTCAGCAGGTCGAACTGTTTGCTTCTATTGTATCAGACAGCAGCAAAAGGCCAATTTACGTTCACAGTAAAGAAGGTGTTTGGAGAACTTCTGCGATGGTTTCCAGGTGGAAACAGTACATGACACGTCCAGTGACAAAAGAAATTCCAGTTTCAGAAGAGTCAAAGCGTCGGGAGGTTTCTGAAATTAAGCTTGGATTGAATGTTGTAGTATCTGGTAAGGGTGTGCCTGATCAGCATACTGATAAAGTCTCTGAAATCAATGAGATTGGTAGTAGCTCTGCTTCAAATCAGAGCAAAGAATCTGGAAGCAATGAGGGAGATACATCTGCATCTGAATTTAATATGGTGAGTGATCCTCTTAGAGCTCAAGTTCCACCGGGCAATATTTTTTCAAGAAAAGAAATATCTAAATTCCTGAGGAGCAAAATTTTTGCTCCTGCTGGTTATCTTAGTAATCAGTCCAAAAAACTGGGAATAGTGCCAACTCCGCAAGTTTCATATACTGGAGTGACAAACGGATATCAGATTGCTGATAAAGATTCCGTAAGAGGACTTGCAGAGACAGGAAACTCCAATAGGATCCTTCTACCTGCAAAGTCTCAAAGTTTAGATTTTGGCAATGGGAAGGTTTCAAATGGAAATGTGCATGCTTCTAATAACACAAATACAAGTATATCGGGTAACAGGGGAAATGGCTTCTCTGCAGAGCCTGTTGTTGTACCTCCAAGTGATAACTTAAGCCGCACTGTAGTTTCCCAACCTGTTCGAGAGTCTCAGAGAAATAATAGTGCTTCTTCGTCGGATTCCAGTGATGATGAAGCTGTGGCAATCGAGGGAAATATGTGTGCTTCTGCCACTGGTGTAGTAAGGGTGCAGTCGAGAAAGAAAGCAGAGATGTTCTTAGTCCGAACCGATGGAGTCTCTTGTACAAGGGAAAAGGTGACAGAATCCTCGCTAGCCTTCACACATCCAAGTACTCAACAACAAATGCTTCTTTGGAAAACTACCCCAAAAACTGTCTTACTGCTGAAGAAGCTCGGGCTAGAACTCATGGAGGAAGCTAAAGAGGTAAACGCTTTGCTTTTCAAAACTAGAAGATTATATAATTCTCTGTTGT
Organism: Eutrema japonicum; assembly: GCA_030161315.1. Classification (NCBI taxonomy): domain Eukaryota; kingdom Viridiplantae; phylum Streptophyta; class Magnoliopsida; order Brassicales; family Brassicaceae; genus Eutrema; species Eutrema japonicum. The sequence continues at coordinate 11,606,662 of BSQW01000001.1, forward strand.
GTATTAAATTTGCCTGAAATTTAGGAAACCTTTGAAAAAAAGTTGTTCTTTCGAATTTGGTTTCAGGCTGCATCTTTCTTGTATCACAAGGAGAAGATGAATGTACTGGTCGAACCTGAGGTGCATGATGTATTTGCCAGGATTCCAGGGTTTGGCTTTGTCCAGACCTTTTACATCCAGGACACGAGGTACAAGAATAAGTTAAGTGGACATCAGCTAGACTAATCATCAACGGCTCAATTATGATCGACTTGTTGTACTTTGTTTGAATATCAGCGATCTCCATGAAAGGGTTGATTTTGTGGCATGCTTAGGAGGGGATGGGGTGATATTACATGCATCAAACTTGTTCAAAGGAGCTGTCCCTCCTGTTGTTTCATTTAATCTGGGGTCCCTTGGATTTCTCACTTCACATCCAGTAAGCTTTCGACATGTTCTGTTTCTTAACTATGTCTTAGTATTCTTTTTCTTTCGGCAGCCTTCTTATTTTTTTATTTTTTTCCATTTAGTTTGAGGACTTCAGACAAGACCTCAAACGAGTCATCCATGGGAATAACACTCAAGATGGGGTTTATATAACTCTTCGAATGCGTCTTTGTTGCGAAATCTATCGTAAAGGCAAAGCAATGCCTGGTAAAGTGTTTGATGTTCTGAATGAGATTGTTGTTGATCGAGGATCCAACCCATACCTTTCTAAGATTGAATGTTATGAACACGACCGTCTGATCACCAAGGTTTGTACCCAATTAGTTTATTTTCTTACCAGAAATACAAAAACTGCTAAATTTTTTAGCAAGTGAGAATATCTCAGTGCATGTTGTAAAATTTCCCCTTCATTGGTAAAAATTTACTGCTAATAATGTTATTATAGGTACAAGGTGATGGAGTTATAGTAGCCACTCCTACAGGAAGTACTGCTTATTCTACAGCAGCAGGAGGTTCCATGGTAAGCTAACTTAGAGTTACTTTTAACCCTGCATTGCATACCAAAAAAATTAATCATCTCTGAGAAGTAGTATGCTTACAATTTCAGTGGCCGTGAGTGTGCAACCCTTTTCTATTTGACATTTGTAAAATCCGAAAATCGCAGGTGCATCCAAACGTTCCTTGCATGCTGTTTACTCCAATCTGCCCACATTCCCTGTCGTTCAGACCAGTTATACTTCCAGATTCTGCAAGGCTTGAACTAAAGGTTAGACTTTAGATCTTTAGAGCAATACACTTTCCCTGTTAGGTAGTTAAAACCACTCTAAGCTCATGAATACCGTTTATATATATATGGTTGCTGTTTGAAAATGCTGACAAATCCTGTCTTAAAAAAAAACAAAAACAGATTCCAGATGATGCTCGAAGCAATGCATGGGTTTCGTTTGATGGAAAGAGAAGGCAACAACTTTCAAGGGGAGATTCGGTGAGAATATACATGAGCCAACATCCACTCCCAACTGTCAACAAATCTGATCAAACCGGTGACTGGTTTCGAAGCTTAATCCGTTGCTTAAACTGGAACGAGCGTCTTGATCAAAAGGCTCTTTGATGATTGATTCATGCATAAACACACAAGGGATACAGGTCTGTTTTGTTTCAGCCCTCCCTCCCTCTTTACTGTACAGAGTCATAATCTCTATAATTCACTTCGTACAAGGGAAACCTTTATAAACTTACTAATCAATATGTTTGTTTGTTCTTCCTTTGTCATTTTCACCCCCTCAGAAAATATATTGATTTAGAGTGATACAGTAGATTAGTATCTACAAATATCTGTTTTTTATTTATTAATTAGATAAAATAAGATTGCCTGGTTGCCACACATTTGCTGCCATCTTATTGGTGAGTGCGATTCTACTTGGCTTTGCATGTGTTGGAATATTTGGCTATTAGGTCGGTCTGTTGTGGCCCAAAATGAGACAAAAATAAGTTGATGTCTTTTTGACCAACGTTTTAATAATAACTTAGTGAGGATTGTAATATACGTATCATCATATTGTAATTTCGCGAATAAATATTTCTTGTGATACATCAAATTTACAACATAATAACTTCCCCCAAAAAGAAGTATTTCTTAGGGGACAACAATAAAAAAGTGAAAACAAAAATAAAGTTACCTCACCTTTACGTTAATATTCGGTTTGGTTTTCCAATTTTTTTTTAGTTAAACCGGAATTTTCACAAAGATAGAACTGGTCGGCTTTGTGCCAACGCGAAATTTCGTCCGGTTAAGCACCAACGAGAATAATTATCCATTAGCATAATGCAGAAGAAGAGATCAGTGTTCTCTGAAACATGGGGACTCAATAAACTGATATAGGTTTATGGTTTTTTTATTCATCTCACATTACTTTCAATTAATAAACATAATATGTAATCAAACTTGAGCATTGACTGCCTGATTTTCTAGCATTCGATTCTATGAAGATAGTAGAGAATGCAACGTGTGGTACCTCAGCTTGAGTTGATCTGAGAGTCTTACGATACGAATAGTTCTTGGGATTCCATCGGGGATGACCAGTACTGCAAGATTGATTCTATGGTTAGCCTTCTGGTTGCGCTTAGCATTGAGATGAAAAATCGACATCCATCGATTTTATATTCTTCAAGAGGGTTTCTATGCGCAAAACTTCTGACATTCACCTGTTGACATTAAGGTTTAACATGAGTATCAGCCAGGCAGAAAGCGAAAACAAACGAAAAACAGATAAGGATCACGGTGGATACTGCTGAGCTTAGTTTATTCATGTTCACGAGATGATCTCTCCAGAAACAATCCAACGTCTTTAAGAGAACTGCTCTCTATTTCCAAGAAAGTAAAATCGATCAGAGGTTGTAGTGTCAATCATATCTGTGTATACACGCAGAGGCAAAAAACATAACATGTACCTCTATTTCTTTTACGTATCCATCATCAAAGCCAGATTCTTGAACAACATTCAAGTACGAAGCTATCAGATAATCACCGAGGAACTTCCGAAGAAGATTAATTGATGTTCGGTACCTCCCACTCCTACACAAGATATCCTTATAGAGTAAAACTCAACGTCTTTCGCAATGGGACACACGCCCACACAATATATACAAAGTCTCTATTAACTTAAGCGCTCACCTGGTCAAATCATCAGAGCAAATGTCGAGCCAACGTCTTAATGAAGAATTCTTTCTGCGAATTCCCCTGAAAGCGTTTGGAGGTTTTGGCAGGTGTGGAAGGTAGAAGTCTTCCATATCTATTGAACTTGTCTCATGCAGGTTTTCAAGGGACTGTAGCATGGTTCCTTCGGTGATCCCAGAAAATGACTCTGATAGTGCTTGTTGTTAGATTTCATGCGAGATAAGAGGTGTTTTGTTCTCACGAAGCAAGAAATTGTCAAGTCCATAAATGGAAACAGAAAAGCAAGCTTACCATCCAGTAGGTTCCCAGAAATAGCCATAAACTCCTTCAATAACTTAGCCAAGCTCCAGTATCTTGGATGCTGCCACAAGAAATAAGATAACAGAAGATGAACATTACAGCAAAGACTGACAGGTTATTTTTCTGGGGAAGAAATGAGCTTTGCAATGACTCTTCTTTGACAGATTGTACTGGACAAGAGTTTTATTTACCTTCTGTGGATCAGAATTTCCAACGACAATTTCATCTACAACAGCTTGCATGTACCTGAGAAATGATTGTGTGGTTAAACGAGTGAGATTTCATACTCAATAGTCAGCGTTTGAAGAGCTACACACATAACATATGTTAAAAAATTAATGTCAATGGCTTCCTTTCACATGGACATAACAAAGGCTACTGCAAGCATAGCGCTTACTGGAATATATGCTGGGAGCAACTTTCGTTATCACCCGTCAAAAGCAGTTGCCTTAGGTCATAGACATGCTTCCTTTGAACCTTGAAAAAAAAAAAATGGTCGATTCAGATATGCCATACATATAATATGAACTACAAATAATACAAAGTTAAATTGGTCACCCGATAGCATCATCTCCTGGGAGACGATACCTGTTCATGTAGTAGTATACTAGGAATGAAAAAGTCGAATAACAGTGTGCTACAAAGTAAAGAGAAAACAGCTGTCGTATTTAAAACTTATGATCATGTAACAGATATATATATATATATATATATTTGGTCAAAATGTAGTTCCAGTAAAAGTGGTTGGCAAAGCTGGTACCTCTAGCACTTCGTCAAACTCGACCAGGCTTTTTCTTATACCAAAGAAGTATTTCTCTGCATTGATCTGGAGAGCTAGAAGCTACAATTCCCAATGAGATGAGCCAGATTAGCAGAAGCGTTTGAATGAAGTCCAATGATGGAACCACAAAGAAAATAAAAGAATGAAATACTTACCTGTTTTACTATTGTGTCACCTTCAATTGGTAAATCTTCATCATTTGTAATCTTTGATATAAGTCTCACAGCCCACTCAGTATCAAAATTGAACTTCTGAAACATCTCATCTTGCAAGCTGTAAGCAAACCAACAGTTACATAGGAAATACAGGTATTATTCCCAAACACTTTCAGATTGGTGCAAAGTTCAAAATATCAAAGTAGTAAAGTCTCTTTTACCTAAGTAACTTTGCTATTACAGAGGTTTTCCCAGTTCAGGAAAATAATATATGTGATTACCTTACCATAAACCGCGTGGATCCAGGATCTCCTTGCCTTCCAGCTCTGCCACGCAGCTATAAGAAATAATATGGAGGCGGAAACATTAATGATTATCCATCTTGTCATTTGATTTCATTAAACAGGACAAATGGTGCATGTGGTGTTGCTTTCAAGGTCTCTACCATCTCCACAATAAAATGATTATTTGGTACTCATGATCCGGGAGAACAAATTAGCATATTCCCCTCAGGAAAAGAAAAATGAATGATTATGTAGTTCCCTCTTCATCATACTACCATTCTAGATAGTAGCCCGGGAAACATAATTTTAAAGGTTCGCAAGTCAAAACAATATACTGGAAGTAAAGGTTTGGGGAAAGCGTTTTCTTAAGTACCTAAAATACTAAAAAGATTAGCACATTTGATTCAAAAAAGTAACATCCAGGCAGAGCAGCAAAAGCAGTTGCTTACCTGGTTATCAATCCTCCGAGACTCATGCAAAGATGTCCCAGTTACATGAAGACCTCCAAGCCTCTTCACTTCAGACCCTTCATGCAGACAATGGGCCTCACAGTCCTCCAAGACGGACAGATAAGCCAGAGCAATAGCAGGGCCTAAAGGGTACATTTCTGACTGCTCGTTGACAAGATTCTGCAGTTCTATAGGATCCATGGTCTGGCTTTTCTCCAAAGATTCTGTGACCACGGACTTTGCTTTTTTCCTCGACCAGCTTTTACTTTCACTTTTGCCAACATATTTTGCTGTGTCAATTGGATCCAAATAATATATCAAGTAAACTAAACATCAAACATGATCCATTGAGTATGTGCACAAGTTCACAAAATGAGTGTGGAAAGTTGAGAGGCATACCCATAAGAGAAGCTCTGGCTAGCAAAGCTAATGATGATGGTCCCACTTTTATTTTTGACAACACCTGACATAATTCACAGGAAAGTTCAATTATTCTACAATGGGATAGAAGTATCTACAAATGATCTGACTTTTATCTTTAAGAATACAAATGTAAAGAGCTCATAGTATAAAGTCTTTTGCAACTAATACCTTCTGTGATAATTCATTATCGTCAATATCATCTGCCAAAACTTCACTTGTAAGATATGAAAGGATGCTATCCTCTATGATTTCCCTTGCAAGCATCTGCAAGGTTAAAACCACAAGAACACAACAGGTGTATTTTATTGGCAAAAAAAACGAAAATAATACACAGCTAGATGCCCTCAGAAGTAAAGTCATCAAGAAGACACTCAATCAACTGCAGGTCAGACAAACATCTGGAAAAAGTGAAAACATTTTTTTTTTAATCCAAAATACCTTTGGATTTCCTCCCAGAATAATGTCAGTGCCCCTCCCAGCCATATTTGTAGAAATGGTGATGGCATATTTTCTTCCTGCTTGGGCTATAAAATCAGCCTCCCTAGCAGCATACTAAATGAAGTAAAACACAGAATATTAGAACTAGCTGTATCATTTGAATGCTATGTTGGTTTTGCTATGCAGAGGGATAAAGTCCAGATCCACCTTGGGTCGTGCATTCAGGACATTGTGAGGAATACCCCATTCTTTCAGCAGTGCTGATAAATATTCAGAATTCTCTACACTGCAAATTGACGCTGACTTGTTAATAGTCGAAAAGCATAATGTGTGTTTGAAAAAGAAATAAGTATTCATATCATCCTATGTAGTCCTCCTTGGTTCATTATTAATTCTGCCAACATAAACCACACACTTGATACTGAAATTCTACATGTGTCTATGTCAATGTTTTAAGAATACCCCAAGAAAAGCGAGCCTGAATCTTTTCTCTGAATACTTTCAATTGATATTAGTACATGCAAGATATTTTGAAATCCAGAATAATTGCCTAAGATGTGTCAAAATATGCTGAAGTGGTTTAATCACATGGAGGTACCTTGTTGTTCCTACTAAAACAGGTCGACCTTGTCCGAACATATCTTCAACTTCTCGACGAACATATTCCCATTTACCTCGAGCAGTCTAACATACATCATACCAAAGGGATGAACGAGGAAAGATTAGTTTACATTTTAGAAATGAGATGAAAGATGCAAACACAAATGTGAGTTTTTAGGATGCTTACCGCAAAAGCTTGTATAGGTAGATCGATTCGAATATTTGACAAATTTGTTGGAACTTCAATAACAGGTATCTGGAACATTTTCAAAAATTCTTTTTCCTGCAAGAAGTTGAAGAAACAAGTGTCCCAAACTGTCTTGTCTAGTCAAGAAAATGATATATTTGAAACAGATTAAGGAGGTGGATAAAAGTAAATCCCCATGTACGTACTTCTGTTTTTGCTGTCCCAGTCATCCCGGAGAGCTTTGGATAGAGTTTAAAGAGCGACTGATAGGTGATTTGGGCCACAACAATTGAATCAGCCTAAATAAAAAAAGTTTAGTTTCATGAGCATAAAATTTGGAGGCATAGCTTTAACCACGACTTATGAGTCTGTGTGACAGACCTGAATTTCAAGACCTTCTTTAGCCTCCACAGCCTGGTGGACTCCTTCAGACCATCTCCTTTTCTCTTCAACTCTTCCAGTCAACTGAAAATATTTGAAATCCTTACTTAACTTTCATACTGTCTTAAATAATATAAGATACAAATGAAAATACAATAATGACTAGCTATCTCATGTCAATTTTATGAAATGAAACAATGAGAACAACTGAAGCCAGAACTACTCATACCTCATTAATTATAAGTGCTTTCCCATTTCTCACAATATATTGGACATCACGCTTGTAAAATTCTTTAGCTTTTAAAGCATTCATAACAAACCTGCATTAATAAAAAATTCCAATAACCAGGGATAACAAAGAACTGCATAGAAACTTTGAACTAAATGTGAGAAAAAAACTAGTTTGAAACAGAAAAAAAAAAGAATTATATATAACACCATAATTGGATTGCGAATATGAAATAAGATGAGGAAGCAGTTTCTTACTGAAAATTTCTTACTAAGAGAATATCTTTACTCATAATTATATATGTACAAAAATCTCTTTGCTAATCCCACTATTCTTCGTTCAACCATAAGCCTTTTATTAGCAACAACTTGTACAGCATTTTACCTCATATCTCCACCAGTAACTGCCAACACATGCCATTATTCTAACTTTTCTAACCATGACCACCAAATCTAAAAATTCCACATTCAAATTTTTTACTGCCAACCGCCAAAGTCTTACGTCACCATTTGGAACACAAAAAATATCAGTGATAGTAACAAGTAGATACCTTGCCCATGGATCATTTTCGTCCCATAAATCACCCGTATCAAGAGCCATTTCAGCAAGAGATATACCTTCTTCCGTGAGTTCTACTGAGTTCTCTTTCAATTCAACTTTGTAATGCTATTAACAAGATTTTCAAAAATCATTTTGAAAATCAGTTCCTCAACAACAACAAAAATGGTCGAGATAAATTTACAGAAAAAGGAAAAGGTAAAACTCACAATATCTTTTACGAGAAGTTCAGCCACTTTAGCAGCAACTGGATATCGTGCGGCATTTTCATTAGCCTGTGATACAAGCACAACAGAAAGGACTCCGTCAATCTTTGAAATTATGTCTCAATGATATTGCTTTTCTTTCTCAATTGCATGGGCTATTCTTAACCAGATTAAGACTATAATCCAAATGTATAAATATCCAAAGAATAAAACTTTTAAGCTTATCAAAATGAACTGTATTACCTCACCACTTATTAGCAAAGGATTTCTGCCTTCATCAATGAGGACTGAGTCTACTTCGTCAACTATTGCAAAGTGAAATGGTTTTGGCCTGTAATTCATAAGTTGTCACTTGTCACTATTGAAAAAAACTGAGTGAATAGATTTATGGGATCTACCATCTCATCACAAGTTGTTCACTGTTTGAAGCAAGGTTATCTCGCAGATAATCAAATCCAAGCTCCTGAGATATGCACAGGTGTTCGTAGAAGGAGATGTGAGAGAAAAAAAAGAGGGTATAACCCAAGTAGAAGAATCAATATGAATGAAATACTTGCCGAGTTATTGGTGTATGTTATATCACAGCTATAGTTGGATTTTCTCTCTTCAGCTTTCATTCCTCTCTAATTGCAGACGAAAATGCCATAAGTTTTCTGCTCTGTAATTCAGAAGTTAGAATGAAAATAGCACCTGTGAAACCTACCTGAATGAGACCAACTGAAAGGCCTAAGAAGCGGTGAACACGACCCATCCATTCTGCATCACGCTGGGCCAGGTAATCATTCACAGTAACCACTGCCACCAGAAAATCAATACCAACAGCTTTAGCTAGATGTTATCATTTTCAATCAATAGTGCGCGAAAATTGCGGCAACTAGGCAATACATCTCACGGGCCTTTCTCAAAATATCAGCAATTATCAAGTCGTAAAGTTGTCAAGAGAGAGCAGACAACATACCATGAACGCCCTCACCAGTTAATGCATTAAGATATGCAGCTAATGTAGAGACTAGTGTTTTCCCTTCACCTGTCTTCATCTCCGCTATGGATCCATCATGAAGCACTCCTCCACCAATTATCTGATGCAACAAAACCATAAGTATACCTAACCATCTCTCTTCAAAAATGATAGAAATGCACCCAAGAGATAGTATGGATTACAGTTTGAGAGTATAGATATGTAGACCGACCTGCACATCAAAATGACGCATTCCAATTGTTCTCTTTGCAGCTTCACGAACAACAGCAAACGCCTCTAGAACAGGGAGAAAGATAAAAAAAAGTGAGAAAGCAATTGCAAAGACTTATCAAAACAAACTTACATTATTAAGAGAGAAAATATAGTAGAATCCACGTAAGGTTTTGATCAAACCAGCTTGCATATCTGCTAGGGACTCCCCTCGCGCTAACCTTTCCCGAAATGCTACAGTTTTTGCTTTCAGCTAAGGAGGTAAACAAATAAAACCAAAATACGTTAAAAAAAAAATCATATTAATTGGAAAAGAAAAAAAAAACGTCTCAAGCAGTGAACATTAAGTTGAACCTGTTCATCGGAAAGGCTTTGAATCTGTAGTTCGAGGGAATTGACAGATTCCACAAGACGATAGTAGTCCCGCACAACCCAATAATTCATGCTCACAACATCTTGTAAATTCCTCTTCAAGCGACCCAAATTCCCCTAAAATATGAAGACAAGTGGTACCCTAGAAATCAAACATTCGCCAGAAATCTCATTGAGAAGAAAGAGACACCAGAGAAAAAAATAACAAAAGAGGCAAATGATCGAACAGTTGGTGTGCAAAAAGTGGTGTCAGATTTTAACACACCAATAGGGAAGCAGAGACACAGCTTCTCCGAACAAAGTGACACCTCTGAATCGGCGTGACAGGCCGAGCGAAAAAAACACCAGAGAAGGGTTTTTTCCATGGAGAATTATTACTTCGGGACAGGAGGCAAGGAGCTGGGTGGCATGTCTTAAGGTTCACAAGATTCAAGACAGTGCCCATATTCACAAGTATTGCTTTGTTACAGTAACTTTCTTGCTGTCGTGGTCAAGCATCCATGGTTGAAGGAAGCTCTGTGTCTCATGAAAACGTTTGAAAACACTGCCGGAATACGTTTCACCGACGTGTGGCGCTAAATTTAAATGGTCTAACTTGTCAATTGATATATTTACTTTTAAGTCCCTGAAAATTTTAGTCTTTCGCAATGCGTCACTCAACTTTAGAAATTATCATCTTCTTGTATGATCTCAACGTATTGGCAAATTCTAAAAGAAATAAGAAAACTGCGAATCACATATATTGTATATCAACAAAAAGATTCATATATAATATATACACGTGATTTGTATTTAGATATATACACAACATCTTTTGACGAGAGTGGAATCTTCAGGAACCAGATGAGAAACTCTAGTTTTTGTTAGCGTCCACTGTAGTATACCTGGAAAATGGAGACAAAACTCTCGCCTTGTCACATACCATTCTTAACAAGAGAGATAATGAACGCGATAATTGAAAATGTGGCTATCACCTTGATGGTTTTATCCGCAAACCCTGCAAAGAGCTTGCCTTCCCAATATAACAAAGATGTGATTACCGAAGACCCCGGGATCGATCCAATGTGAGTACAGTCTAGAGATACCTCATCTCCTGACAATTCCTACAAACGGATGTTTGGAAACAGATGTTAGGTGGAAACCCGGCAGCAGACAATCGGTACATTTTTACCCTTCTGATAAGATCTGTGGACTATTCATCATTAACTCGGGTATACAAGCTAATGAATTACCTCTACATTGATGGTTTTGTCCCAACCTCCAGTGAATAGCCATTTACCGTTCACGGCAATGCTGAGAATCGCACCACTCTGTATTTGCATTGACTTCATCAATGTATCATCCCTCCATATCTGGAAGAAAAAAAATCAGAAGAGTCCAGGTTTAGAGACTGAGATTGAAATGAAGCTGAGCAAACTGTTTTTAAGGATATAAACCTGTATATCTCCGTTTTCATAAGCTGCCAGTAAGGTTTGGCCGTCTGCAGCTAGAGACAGAATAGATCTTACAATACCTTGAGTCTCTTGCCCCAACACCGTCAAAAAACTGTGGTCACTTAGACTCCACAATCGTACGGTTCCATCCCAACTTCCGCTGTATAGTACTCCATTCAGCACAACAAGCGTTGAGACTACAGATTTATGACCAGTCATAGTGCAAACCAGGGTTCCATCCTGGGAAAACAATTGATTTCTTCAATAATAAGATGAAGATCTTAGCAGGTAAAGCTTAACGGTGTACAGGACAACTAACGTACTTGCAAAGACCAAGCTTTGATAGTGTTATCTCCACTGCCACTATACACATACCCATCTTCTGAGTATGCCAACGCATGAATGCCAGTATATCGCCAGTCTTTTGGTTCGTACCACTTTCTTAGCGGCTCTTCTTCCAGAGGGAAAATAGTGCTCCATATAAATATACCTCCTCCACTGTCACCACTGACACATACTGATTCTGCTCCCTCGATGTATATCAAAGCCATTACTTTATCCTGATGACCTTTAAATGTATGCACATGAGAGAACTCCTGCATATAATATGAAGATCCATATAGCTAGAATTAGGCCTTGTTACTACACAGTACACATGATAGGGAGAAATCTAAGCTGGAGAAAGCTTCCTTTATAAATCAATCAGAGTGCTATAAAGGATGGTTGCATCTGTACCTTCAGAGACCATATATGGATATTTTTATCAAGCGAAGAGCTGAACAGAAACCCGTCTACACATAGAAAAGAGGAACAAAATACAATCTGAGCATATAAAGTTACGGAATATAAACAATACTCTTGGAAGGAAGATGTATACAATTTACAACAAAAAAAAAACAATCAACTATTAGGTGTACCTCCAACCGCTAAACTGGTGACACTGTCTTGGTGTCCCCTCAGGTCTTTAGATTTTATTTTACCTTCTGAGAGTCTCCCAACAAAATCTATGTCAAACTTGCCCTCCTCTGCCCCACCGCCATTTTCCATTCCAGGCATTTCTTCTTCTAGTTCTTTGGATCCCACTACTACCAGGTGGCATAATTCACCTAGAACCAAACACAACGCTTTTCTTTTTCCAGATTTCGTCTTATGCAACGCAATCATAGAAATGAACCTATGATTCATGACCAGCTCCCTGTTGCATTTCCACAGATCAGTTAGAACTGGACGTGCCTGAGGATCAAGATAGCAACATTGGCGGAGAATTTCAACCAACGATTTAAACTTCCCACTAAGTTTAGATTCCAGAATAGAATTTAATTTCTCCGTAAAACCAGTGTACAACACCAAGTGATCCTCAATTTTCCCTTCATATTCGTTTGCATCCACACCATTTACATTTTCAATCAGCTCCTCAGAAAACTGTTTTCCAAGAAGAAGCTTGAGGAGAAGAAAACAAACTGGCCAGACATCAGAGCTATATGAAACCAAATATTTTGAGCTGGCATGTGTTATCAACATGTTTTGTTTCTTCAACAATTCAAACAAGACTTCGGGGCTCATAAAAATATCCTTGTTTACTAATCTATTCAAAATCAATCCCATTTCCAAAGCACCAACTGGTTTGCTGCAGGAGCTAGTTTCGTCAGAGATGATTCCATACACATTCCTTCCAGTTTCCAGCAACTCAATCAAATCAACATAAGCATTCCCAAATTCGTCAAACTTCACACAAGAAACACTCAAACCGCCTGTGATTACCCCTTCCTTATGCAAATTGAGAAGTGCCTCACATATTTGCATACCGATTACCGCGAAACATGAAGTGTCATCTTCAGCGAGATTATCGAATTCCTCCCACGAATATCCAGTAAGCTTCTCACCTACCAAATACAAAACCCCATTCATCAAATCACCCCACAAGCCAAAAACTTTAGAGATACCTCTTTGTTTAACAGAGATGATCGTATCAAGCTCATCTCTCTCCTCCTCTCTCATCCCCCACAGACAACTCATCATTCTCTGAACATAACTATACTTGAGAACAGAATCACAATCATCATGCTGGAACGAAGCAAGCCGTAAAAGACTCACCCTCGAATCATCTTTCAACCATCCACAGAAACGAGGAGATGAAGAAAAATCACTACCTTCACTCTCCACGATCTCCACGGAAACGGCGTCGTGCAGTAGGATCCGATCCTTCCAAGTAGCGTAGAAGTCGTCGGACCATGATCGGGTGACGAATTCAATGGACTTTTTCAAATTCCTGCCAGGTTCCAGCGTAATCTGCGAACTTGAAGGGAACAATCTGAGAAGATCGATGTTTTTGGGTAGAGCTGATGGTCCTTGAGGTGGAAACTTGACGAGGACCGTGCACGCCGGACAGCGGATTGTGTTCGGAAACTTCTTGGGAAGGTTCATCAGGCACTCCTCACACGCCGTGTGTCCGCAGGAGAGCACGCGAGGAACTGTGCACTCGCCGTCGTAAGACTGTAGACACACCGGGCACTCCGGTGGCTCCATCACCACGATTCAAACCTCCGATAAACTACTGAACTAATACGACAACGTTTTACTCTTTAAAACAAAATTCGGACATGAGGGTATTTCTGTAATACACACGATAAATATGGGGTTTATTGTCATTTCGTAGTCTCAAATTCCCAATTCTATTTTTTTCTTATTCTCGATCGTCTTCTTCATTGGGATTAATTGCTCAAAAGCCATAAAATGAAAAAGAAACATCTTGTGTGTCATAAACTGATCTAAGTGCCATAAAGGGGGTAAAATCCCCATTTTACCCTTAATGAATTATGCTTATGGCATTGTTGATTTTATGAAGGATTTCGAAAATCTGGTTTTATTATTTATTGAAAATCTGATTTTCATTTTGATTATTGAATTACTTAATACTGAATTAATTTTTTTTTCCAGGTAATTAAAAAATTGGTTCCCCCCATCGAGCGAGCATCGACACGGACTCCATCGACACCCATCGAATCCTTCGAACCACCGATCCTTCTCGCCGGCGGACCGTAGCCGCCACTGCGTCGTCCTTCTCTGCAATTGTGGTTTTCGTCATATCTCTTCTCTCCTCCGCCATTGTTGAATAAGGTAAAGGTTTTCTTTAATTTGGGAATTTCCAAAATTAGGGATTCAATTTGTGAAATTTGTTGGTTTGAGTATGCACATTGGGTATTTAAGTTAATTATATGGGTCGACTAGTCATTGAATTTGTAATTTCTCGATTGTTGTTGTTGAATCGAGCTGAATCGAGCTGATGGGTAGTGAATCTGTGCGATGGGGGACAACTGGGACAAATGGTATTAGCAAACAAATGTGGGACAACAGGGACAAATGCTATAACTGAGAAAGAGTTGACAATTGGCAATTGACTAAATTTCTTTGTTTGTATTTCCAGGAGAGGATGAGCAGCCGTACAAACATACATTTTGAGTATGGAGGATATTATTCACAGGAAGGAGAGGAGTTTAAATGGAATTCAAAAAATTCCATTTATGCTATATCATTTAGGACCTTAACTTTGGACGAGTTAACCTATTCGGTGCTTGTAGATGGTATATGCAAGAAGATTGGGGTAAACGACAGTACAAGGAAGCTGAAATTGAGCTACATTCCGTTGGTAGCTAAGCCTCATAGGGAGTCATGTATTGTCGATGATGATGATGTTTATGTTTATCTAACAACTGTGGATAAAGAGGGACTTAGATCTATTTTGAATGTGGAGCTAATGGAAGATTTGGAAAGAGATAAGAGTGACGAGCTATGTGAGGAGCTTCCTAGAGTGGATAATGTGCCTGTTGAGAACCGGATGACTATTTACAGCCCGGAAGAAGCAGAGAAACAACAACAGAACCGGGTGGATGAGAATGGGGATGACGGTTTGGATGGTATGCATGAACATGCAGATGAACATGCACATGAACATGATCATGTTGAGCCTCCACGGACTGTAGAACAAACTCCGTTTGTTCTAGAATGGGATGATGGCGCTGGTTTTGAGAAAGGTCAAGAATTTCGTTCAAAGGAAGCTTTGCGAGTTTTGGTTGACAGAGCTTCACATAAGGGATGTTTTGAGGTAAAAACTGTAAAGTCGGATCCGGGGCGAATCATATTAAGATGCCGTCAAGCTGAACAAGGCTGTTCATGGTATATACATGCTGTAAGAATGAAGGATTCTACTTATTTCAGTATGAGAGTGTATAGAAACATGCATACATGCTCCCGGGTCGTTGCCAGCACAAGTCAGAGTAAAAGAAAAGGCACACCACAAGTAGTAGCAGATGTTTTGCGTGGTTCCTTTCCAGGTCAGGTCGACACCCCCGCGGCTAAATCTCTGATGAGTGTTGTTCAAAATGAAGCTCACGTGAGTGTGTCCTACTCTACTGCGTTGAGAGGGATAAAATTAGCTATTAGTGAAGTGAGGGGCAGTCCCGAAGAAAGTTATCGAAGATTGTATTGTTATCTGTACGTGTTGCAGATGGTGAATCCTGGTACAGTAACAAGCGTGAAAGTGGATGCCAGAAATAGGTTCAAGTATCTATTCGTCGCTTTGGGCGCTAGTATTGAAGGATTTAGAGCAATGCGGAAAGTCATAGTTGTGGATGCAACTTTTCTTAAGAATATTTACGGTGGAATGCTAGTATTTGCCACAGCTCAGGATCCGAATCATCACCATTACCCCATTGCAATGGGTGTAATTGATAGGGAAAAAGATGCTAGTTGGAAGTGGTTTTTTGAAACGCTCAAAACTGTTATACCTGATGATCATGAACTGGTTTTTATGAGTGACAGACATTCAAGCATCATGAAGGCAGTCAAGGAGGTGTACCCACAGTCTCATCATGGACATTGCATTTGGCATTTGTCTCGTAACGTGAGAAGTAAAGCTGCGAATGGTTGTAAAGATTTGTGTTCAGCCAAATTCATAGAATGCGCTCACAAGTACACAGAAGGTGAGTTCTTAAGTGCATACTCTGATTTTAGGCGGTGGTTTCCAGGAGCTGCAGAGTATCTAGATGAAGGTGTTCCGCTTGAAAAATGGGCAAGGTGCTACTTTAAAGGAGACAAGTACAACTTGGACACAAGCAATTCGTGTGAATCTATGAACAGTGTCTTCAAGAAGGCAAGGAAGTACTCCTTATTGCCTTTGATTGATGCGTATCTTGAAAAAGTGTCTGAATGGTTCAACAGGCATAGGAAAGACACTGTTGGTGCATCATACACGAAGAAATCGGTGCCCCTGGTGGAGAACGAGCTGCATAGGCTATGTGCACTTGCAACGGGCTTAGTTGTCACTGAGCTAAATCATTGTGAGCTTGAATACAACGTGATTGGAACTGATGGGAAGAGCTATCTGGTCAATTTGTTAAGTAAAAGTTGTAGCTGCAGATGTTTTGATATAGACAAGATTCTGTGTGTCCATGCAATAGCCGCAGACATTGCACTGATGCGGACGCCACAAAGAATAAGGGAAATACACATCCATGATTTGTGCTCAACATATTACTTGATTGAGACGTGGGCGTTGGCTTATTACAGAACTATTTATATGGTGCCGCATCGGTCTACTTGGATTATTCCTCGGGAAATCGGAGACTTAGTTGTTTTACCGCCAGACTACACCAAAAAAGTAGGAAGAAAGCGAGTTAAGCGCTTTCCCTCCACCGGAGAAGCGCGCCCTAAACCGAGTAACAAGGCCAACAAAGGAATACATCTGGGATATTGGTTTGAGCCAGTAAACACAAGGGAAATTTAGGGTGTGTTTGTTTGTTCCTTTGTTGGATTTCTCTATTTCAGTTTAGGATTTCTTTGTTGGATCTAATTTGTAATTGTTCAAGATAATTTTATGTTGAAATTTGTTGGATCTATTATTTCAGTTTAGGGTTTCTTTGTTAAATCTATTTTGTAATTGTTCAAGATAATTTTATAAAAATATTTTTACAAAATATTTACGTATTTATAAAATATTTACAACTAACACTTATACACATAAGTGTTTCTAACACATAACAATTTTAAAAAAATTAACAATTAAAAAATACAAAAGGCATATTGTGTTTCTAACACATAATATTGGTTTCACATGAAATACTCCATATGATACATGGTAGTCTTTGATAATGTTACCATTTCATGATGGAGAAAATGCAAATTATATGATTTTGCTAAAATTTTATTGTTAGCCGTTTCTACATGACCTACATAAATGAAAAATCAGGAGGACAACTACAGAATATTATTTTATGTCTCAGGACAACTGGAAAATCTATAAGGACAACTATGAGCAATTGCGGACAATTGGACACGATGGTACAACTATGTAGTATTTTTTTTTATTTAGGCGGCGTGGAGCACGTGTGCATTTAAATTTGCGGCGCTGGATGAGTTAAAAATTAAAAATATTTTTAAATGAATTAAAAATTATGATATTTTATGTTTTTTATTCTGTCCTGCTCTCTATAAAATCGAAACTCTCATCAACCCTTCCGCCTAATTTCCCCCAAATCGAAAACTAGGGTTTCCGCCTAATTTCCCCCAAATCGAAAATCAACAAGATGCCGAGTTACAGCTCGGGCTCTTCTTCTTCCCGACACTCCTGTGACAGTTCATACTACCGAGCTGATGGAGATTGGGGTATGCGAGGAACGTGTTGGTGTGGCGTCTCTCTTGTTATCAGGGAATCGACTGCTGAAGCTACTCGAGGAAGTATAATGTACACCTGTCCAGATTGGCCGCATGAGGTAAGAACAAAGACTGAGTTTGTGATTTAGCCGAAGTATAGAATTTAGGGTTTTGTTTCAATGTAGCTGAATGATTTCTTCATTGTACAAGAGAAATCATCCTAATCATGACCACATATGGAAATGGTGGGATCATGCTGTCACAGAAGAACTATCAAGTCTGAAAACTCAAATTAATAAGGTCAATGAAGGGATGCAAAGCATGCACAACATGGGAGTTTTGCGAAACTGCCTTCACGAAACTGCCTCGTTTGAGACCCATGGTGCAGAAATTATGCAAATGAGAGAGCTCCTGGCTGGGATGGAAAGAGAGATTTCAAGGATGAAGGAATTGCTTGCCAACCGAGGTGATGGATATGTGATAATTGCATTTTTCCTTGTGTTTGCTGCGGTTTTTTATTTTCTTAACTAAAAGTCTGTTGCATTATTTTCTTAATTGCATTACGGCAAGATCCTTTATTTTCATTATGTTTAAAAGGGTCTTATGTGTTGTATTGTTATGAATATTCGGTTTGTTATAATCCATATGTTTACTAAAATTCTAGAAAACACTCAATTGTACCATGTTGTCTCATTACCATAACTGAAATATAACCTTAACTTGTACAATGTTGTCCCTGTTGTCTCATTACCACAACTACCTTAACTTGTACAATGTTGTCCCTGTTGTCTCATTACCACAACTGAAATATAACCTTAACTTGTACAATGTTGTCCCATTACCACAACTGAAATATAACCTTAAATAAAGACGAGTAATACCATAAGTTCATACTAGTTCAAAAACTAAATCCAACAATTATAACACAGACAAAGGTCTATACCAGTTCCAAAAAAACCTAAACACATTTTCTACTTCCTTGTTATTCTTTCCCTTTCCCCTTCGGCTCTTTCCCTTCTGTAAAAGGGGACACAACATGCCTCGATGGTTGTCGCCGCCTCTTAGCTGGTGGATCAGGTAAATCAAAGATGGGTACTGGGAGAAGAGTCCTCTTAGCTGTCATCTTGATCCTCTTCTTACGTGGTGGGTCACCAGGTTGGATTAAGGCTGATAGGCAGGGTTCAAAGAATGATGGGAAGGGTTCGAAGAATGAGGCTGGTGCTGGTGCTGGTGCTGGTGCTGGTGCTGGTGCTGGTGCTGGTGCTGGTGTTGATGCTGGTGTTGATGCTGAGACGGTTGGTGAGACGGGTGGTGAGTCGCCTGGCGGAAGTACTAAGTCTTCAAGAGATTTCACTCTTGCATCCATGCCAGAAAGCTTCTCCATGATCTCTTTGAAGCCATTCTCCATCGACGCCTGCAACTCCAACAAAGATGTACGCTCAGCTTGTGGAGGTTCCTATGTAGGGCCTTGAAACCGAGCACCAATGTCTAACTCATACAAATGTCTCCAACATATCTTCTTCTTCTTCACGGTTAGATGCTTCGTCCAACCCTCAACCTCTACATCAATAAATCCGATACCATCATCTAAACCAGGATCCGTGATTCGCGCCATAAGATCTTCTTCATATTCGTCAGGCTCCAAGATGCTACAAATGTCCTGTCAATATCAACAAATACAACTTACTACTCTGATACTAAACCAATCTTTCATATCAAACTCATAACAATATGCAAAAAAAATTATACCTCAGCACTATTGCCAATCGCTTCATTTATATCATCCAAAGGTATACCTTTCATGCAAACATCAATGAATTTATGCTTGCACATCCTTGGACAGTCAGGCTCAGCAGGTACAGCTTCTCTAAATTTCCTTCCAAGACTAGGAATACACTCAAATGCAAGAATCTACACATAAAATTCACAATATCAAACAAAGTTAAAAATCATAAATTTAAGAATTCAAAACATATAACTCATACTTACCTGTAGAGGAAGAATGAAACCAGAAAAGCTAGATTTTTCTCCTTTTCTTTTCACGCAGCCATCAAACTTATTAACCACACGCCGGATCTCCTTCATAGTCTCATCAAATGTGTAACGCCCCCATGGAAACGTCTTGCACATATTCAAATCACCAACAACTCTAAGCAGGAAGGGGTCTATGTTGCCATCAGCCTTGGACTTCGCTTTCAATACTTTGCATAAGAAAAACAACACTGCCATCTTCTTCCTCTCTACGGAGCTCTGCTTCATTGATTTTAGCTCGGCTTCCACCTCTGCGATCTTGATTCTATCATCCCTTCCAAAGTGCTTATTAACAAAATTCAAACTACCCAACTTCTTATAGTCATTCGGATACTCATGGCAGTCAAGACCACTAAGAAGTGCATGCTCCTTCAAAGAATACCGAATGGGGACTCCATTCACCACAAACCATGCCTCATTCATCTTCTCGGTAGAGACTGTGTGAAGGAGAAGCATCCATAACCCTTGACTCATGTGGTTTGGCTCCTTGAACATGTGGAAAATATGCTTAAACTGAGGATGGGCTCTGAACCATTTCAGCTCTTCCGGAAGCTGGCCTATGACATTGACAACATGCGACACAGAACACCTCGATTGTATCGTACAGGCCTTGCTATACTCGGTTGGACCAAAGTAAAGCTTTTCAGGCTGCATTGGTTGGCTATCATCGTCATCCTGAAATACAAACGAAAACTTTTCCCATACTTTCTTCTACTAGCCTAGCCTGTTATGAACTTTAGCATATTGGGAATCTGAAGTATACATACCTCTTGCGGTTCCTCTGGAGCTTTTTTATCTTGCGCTTCTTTCTCTTCCGCTTCTTTCTCTTGCGCTTCTTTCTCTTTTTCGCCATCACCATCACTAGCCGTGTCCGTTGAATCGCCCGTTGAATCTTCTCTCATTTCAACCTCTTCGTCTGCTTCTTTCTCGGGTTCCGTCGTGGGTGCACTGCGATTGGTTGTTTCGCGGGCTTCGTCTTCCGCCGGTGCTTCTCTGCCTCCGAGTGTGGGTGCACGGAGATTGGTAAGATTGGTTGTTTCGGGTGCTTGATTCGTTGTTTCGGGGGCTTCGTCTTCAATCAGTGTTTGATTCGATGCTTCTCCGACTTCAGTTGACTCATACTCGATACCGGATATTCTCACCTTAGCCATCGCCGGAAATTTTGAATCGGAATTATGGGGGGAGCGTCGGAAATTTTGAATCGGAAGATAGAAGGTTTCGAAATCGGGAGACGATTGATCAATCGCAAATCGGGTTTTGGTACTAATAAATCGAAGATTTGGAATAAAAACATAATTAAACCTAAATTAAATCGAGTTGGGTCGGGTTATCGGATATCCCTAAAATCTGTGGATACAACCCTGGTTTTAGTGTAAATAAACAGATAAATAGGGAGAGGTTAGTATTATCCACGATTTTTCTTATTAAAAAAAAATCAAATAGATATTAATTATTAGAGTTATGTCATCTTGGCATACTTTTTTCAATTTCTGGCATTTCAGCCTCTCACTCTCTTCATTGCGATCTACCGAAGAACTGAGGAAGAGACGAGAGGAGGGAGCATCTGATCTGCTAGGGTTTTCAAGGTAATCAATCATATTTTAGGACCATGCAGAGATTTTCGCTTTTAGATTTCGTGTTTCACTGTCGAATGCGAATTTTCACCCTTTGCTCTTTTGTTTCCTAACACGATTTTTTCAATTTCTCGTTGGGTTTAGAAGAAAATTGGAATGGGGGGAGCTGGAACATCGATGCTAGGCTCTATTCTTCTGTTTACAGTGGTCCTCTCTCTTCAAGAAGTGTACCGAGGGAAATTAGCTTCTTCTGAGCTGTTCACGATCCTTGGAGGATTCACTAGCTCCCTCCTCTTTCTGTTGTCTCTGACAGTAAGTTCCACCAATTTTCTCTGACTTAGGATTCTTCTCGTAGTCTGTTTCAAAGTTGATTCGTTTTACAGATTTGAGGCCTTTGGTTCTGATTCTTTTTGACATTCAAATCAAGTCGTGTGTGTATTGTGTATGTGTATGTTTTTTCTCTATCAAATTACTCTCATTGTTGGCTAACGTTCTGAAGGTCTGCAACTTTTTACCTGCAGTTCATCGGTAATTTCCAGGAATCTTGTGGCATGAAGAGTAGTAGCTGGGGTGCAGGTAGGTTTCTCTTTGACATACACATTGACATGCCAAGGCAATAATTCTGTATCACTGTGGCCAACATCAGTTGTCTAGTTCATAAGTTTGTGGACTTTAGATATTGTGGAAATTCAGATTATGCCCCAATGATTTCTTTCGGGATTTCTAAAGCTCGCCTTTTTTATGTATATTTTGTCATCAAAATGTCTTGTTGGCTGATTCGGTTTTTTGTCAATTCATTTTCTCATCTCACTTATGCAAGAATCACAGTGACACGTACTATTGCCTAGAATTTGTTTGTTTCCCTTGTTTCTGCTGTATCGAAGTGGTAGTACAGGGATGAAGTAATTTTTTGAAGTAATTTTTTGAGTTTTTCATGGCAGTGATTCTTGCAGAAGTCATAGCTCTTATTGCTGCTAGCACGGTGCATCGAGTTTGTATTACAACCTGGTAACACACTAGTTCTACTTGATACACTGATTCCGAATAATACATCATTTCATTACTTTCAGACTAAAAGCTGTGGTTACTTGGGTTGTTCAATGTTCTGCTTGCAGTTTCTTGTTCTCTGCTGGGGTACTATACGAGATGAACAAGATCTCGGGATACATGCTTTCCAAAACTGAGTCAAAATCTAAAAGGCACTAATTCAGAGAACGGAATTGGTAAGTACATGATGTTCTCTAATTTCGGTTTTGTTTATCACAAAAAGGTTTAAGGACACTTCCAACATTATGAATTAATAGAATTTTCCGCATCTTATGCTTGACTTCGATTTTGTAGTTGTGTATATGTTCTTAGAGAAACTATATGAAAGTCCATCTCCATGGACAAGACGACAGCAATTGAATTATCTTTGTTGGAATATAATCAGATCATTGCCAATCACACTAACTTATTGTAGCTTCTCTCAGCCCACCGTTTTTGTGATGCTAAGACAAATGGGCCATACGTAGACACACATAAAATGAGGCCTAATATTGGTGAAATTAATAAACCATTAATATGTAATTTGAATTATAAATACTAAATAGGGTCATTATTATTATTATTAGTGTAGTACAATTTGTACAAATATTCAGAGCTTTTATAATTTCTGTCAATCGAAGTTGTGTAAATGTCGGTCCGTTTATGTGTAAATTACGGATGTTGCAGTGGGTTAGTTTGCTCCGTTTAGGTTAGGTTTGGTACATGTGAAGTTTGGTTTGGTTTTGTTTTGGCCTTAATTTTCTCATAGCTTTGAAGTTGATTCACACACAGATTGCTAAAGTCTGATTATTTTTTATTTTATTTTCTTTTCCCCAACATCAACTTATCATTAACCAAATCATTTTCTTACACTGGTTTATTTATCGCAACAAAGAGATCTACCCAACTCGGAACCAAAGAATACAACTTAGGAACACATAATTCATGAAAGAAATCGAGAACGGTTACTAACATACTAATACTAAAGTCTAATTATTATTATTTTATTTTATTTTGATATATCCTATCGGCTACCGCACCGAAGTGTTACTGATCCAGATTCAATGAACACCATGAATTATGAGCTAAACTCGGGTCAAACGGACCATGAGATCTTTAATGGGCTATGACACTGCATATTCCGAGTTTGGAATACCTTCCAACTAATGCTAAGGGTAACCAGATCGCATGTTAATGAACTACCATGCAAACTATTTGAGCCTTTGGTTCAATCCCATATTTTCTAAATAATTGTGATTTTTGTTTCCATGGTGAATCGAATCCGGTCAAAAATTCTAAAATAATAAATGAACTTTCCTTTATAAAGATAGAATCTGACAGAAAATTTATATATGACTATAAACGAAATGACTAAACGAAATTGTATATCAACTAATGTTTTATAAATTATATGTATAGCTGTATTTTATCTTTTTATAATTATTCATTAATTTTCTGTAGCTCCTAAACTTCCTAGATCAACTAATAAATGAAAAAACATATTTACATGATGTATAAAGAAAATGGTATGCATATAAATAATCCATATGCCTAGAAGCCAACTAATAATATCCAAAGTGGGACAGGTTGGACGAATTACGTCATATTGCTTTGCAAGTTACATAATTAAAATGAATTATTTTCTTAATTAGAGTATTTATCCGATAATTAAGAAAAAATACGATGAAGGAAGGAAGGAAGAAAAAAAAGGAATTTTAAAAGCAAAGCCATCTGTCGAGGACCCCACCATTCATTTGTCGTCGGTGCCTTTCAGATTTTAATTTCAAGAGAAAGAGGAGACCATTGTTTTTCCAAATTCCCCGTCAATTTTTGGCTCCTCCGATTTCCCCTTTTCCTTATTCAGATTTTCACGGGATCGATCTGATAAGGAGTCTCTTCGATTTCTGGGGGAATCGTTTGTTTTTGCTCTCGATCAAATCTCCGAGATGGACGAGTTTTGTGTTCTTACGGAGCGTTACGGGATAAAGCCCCAAGGTAAATCTGCTCCAATGGCTGCTTCTAAGCGCTCTGTCAACCCTAACAATGCTCAGAGCTCGAATTTCGGTACGACGAAATCGGCGTCGAATAGCTCTCGGAATACGGATTCTGGTAATGGGTCTTTGTATGACGGTGACGACATTTTCTTTTCGTCGAGCTCCTCTATTAGGAATGGCGCGAACTCTACTGGATTTAACGATTTTGATGTTTTCGGTGGGTTGAACAAGACATCTTCCGGTAATAGCAAGTCGTCTTTAAACGACGACTTAATGTTCTCCAGCTTTGGGAACTCGGGTGCTGATGACTTGTTCGGTGTTATGCCGGGTTCAAAAAGCTCCGCTAGCGTTAGCAATGATGATATATTTGGCTCATTCTCTTCTTCTACCAAGCAATTTTCTGCCGTCGATGATTTGTTGGGTGATATGGGTGGATTTGGTCCCAAATCCAAGAGCAGTTCCGGGGGTTTTGATGAATTGATACCCGGTTTTGGTGGAAGTGCTCAGACGACTAGCAGGTTTGTGATCACTTTCTATTGATTTTTGGTTTTAATTTCCATCACATCATAAAACAAATTGTATTATAGAGTGTGTGCTACTGTCTCGTGAATGGTGTTTGAAATATCAGATAACCCTTTGTACAGGAAAATCTTTAGTGGTATGGTTTGAATTGATTCTGCTTGAAATCTTTTGTTTTTTGGTTTATTTTTCAGCAAGACTACCACGTCGAACGTTTCTGCTGCTGACCCTTTTGTGGTTCTAGAATCAACTACGTCAGGTCTGTTCGTGGATCCACTTGAAGAATTTGCTGCTTCAGTCAGTTCTCAGGGGAAAAAACCATCAAATACTTCACAGAGTTCTACAAAACTCAAGCCTCCGCCTAAACCAACACAAAAAGTGGACAGATGTTAGACTCTTTGATAACCTGTTGAATTAGAGCTTTTGTTTACTGTTTTCCCCATGCTCTAATTAGTCAAGGATTTATTTGCACAGTTAAGGGTTCAGGAATGTCTTCAATAGACGAACTTGAAGACTTTGCCATGGGTACTATGCGACGTAGTGCCTCGGCTTCTGACACCGCTAGTAAATATAGAGAAGCTGAAGATGCTGGAACAAAGAAAAAAGAATTTGGTGTTGATGACCTTGACTCCTTTTTCAGCTCTGGGCCTCGGTCCAGCAGTGTACCAAAATCAAGGACGACAACTGAAGTAAGAACGACTTTTGAAATATTACCATGTTCCACTTTACTACTTTTTAAAATAAAGAAAATGTGTTCTATATGTGTATTCTTCTTTCTGATGCAAAGACAACTCGCAAGCAAACAGTCAACGTGCCAAAAAAGACTCCTAATGGGGTTTCTAGTGCAAAGAAGCCTCCTGCTCCAGCAAATCTAGTGGATGACTTTTCTGCACTTTTTGGAGGTATATGTTGTGAAAACATGTTGTTTCCAGCAATTGGTTACTCTGGACTAACTTTTGTCGAAATGTTTGTCTCTATACAGAGGATCCTATATTTAGAGAATTTGAGGAAATCTCAGGGGAGAGCGAAGAACGAAGAAAGGCCAGATGGGATCGTGAACAGAGAACAAAGAGCCGTGTGGTATGTGTGGTTTTTTTTGTTTTTTTTTTAATCTTCTGGTGTAGCCCTTGACTCTTTTTTCCCTCTGCAAGTCTGCAACTTGTGATGATATCTCATTACACTAAATGCTAGTATGAAAATCCATGAGGAATTTTCCTTCTGCTTGAAAGTACCCCTTTGCATTCAAAAGTTTAGTTAAGTTCCCTGGAGAATGTGTTGAATCAGTTGAAACATATTTCCAACGTCACATCTTTTATATGATTTGGTTGTCTTGTTTGCCCGTCAAAATTGGCACTCATAGCCGACTGGCATACTGCAACCAATTTCTAGTTGATATTTTGCTACCTCATCAATGTTTAGCTTGTACTTGATTTTATATTTTGGTTTTAGATGAGTTTACACTATTCAGTGCCTTTTAAAATGTAGGCACAAGCTGTAGCTGATATGAATAACCGTGATCATCAATCTCGGATTGAACAAGAACAGAGAACTGTAAGTTGTACTTTTCTTGACATTTATGTTTAAATCTTCATTACCATAATGCTTATTTATGGACAACAACCTTTTTTGGATTTGTTAGTCTTCATGATGATAATGCTGTTTTTGACATTTTACATTTCCTTTTGTGATTTTGTTTTCTAAATCTACATAGAGGCTCCTTGTTGGTGTGTTTAAATACCAACGATGGTTTCGTTGTTAATCTTGTTTTTCAGAGGATTTCTGAGACTGTTGATGCTGAGGTAAGGCGTTGGGCAACTGGAAAAGAAGGAAACATGCGTGCACTGTTATCTTCCTTGCAAATCGTGAGTTTGCAAATAATTAAAAAATTGTAAATAAATGTTTTATTACATCTGTTTTTCCATCTGCTCCTCCTAAGTGCACTGAGTTCCTTTTCTGTTTGAACGATGACAGGTACTCTGGCCCGGATGTGGTTGGGAGACCGTTTCTCTAACAGATTTGATCACTTCTTCAGCAGTGAAGAAAGTCTATAGAAAGGCAACGCTGTATGTCCATCCCGATAAAGTTCAGCAGAAAGGAGCCACCCTTGAACAGAAGTATATCGCGGAAAAGGTTTTTGACATTTTGAAGGTATTTTCTCATGAGCAGCTCTCTTTGTAGAATCCAATGTAGAAGAAAGTTGACAAAGATTGTAGTATCTGGACCACTCTGTGTTTAGTAATTTGAAGAAATCTGGTTTTGTTCCTTATCTCATGCATTTTTTAATCCACATAGCTTACCTCAGCTTCAAGCAAAAAAAAATATACTATATTGTTTGGAAACTTCTATTGATTAACTGCATACCAATTTGCATTGTACAGGAAGCTTGGAACAAGTTCAACAAAGAGGAGCTCTCTTAAGCCCATATGTTGCGGATCTAGTTGTTTCAGGTTTGAGAACAGCTTGCTTCCAGTAGACCTTGAATCGGGACTGAATACGTCTAGCAATGGCTGATTAAGAGGTAGAGACACTTGAAGAGATTTGTTACTTGTTTGTTTGTGTCTCTGTGTGCTTGTCCATCTACACATAAGTTCGTCTGTGAGTTTCCTTCAGTCTTGTCTTTTTTTTTTTATATATCTTTTCTCTCATTTTTCCTTTTCCTTTAACAGTAACTCGGTACTTGTCATCTTTATGTACACCAAACCAAAAAAATAAAAACATGGAGGATATAATATTGTATAGCCCCAAAAACCGAATAGATTTTCTTTTATATAAATATATATCGAATGTTCTTATTATATAACTATAGCGTATAGATGATTCACTGATGATGTCAATTTAACTTCCATGGAATAACAATTTTTGCTTAAGTTGGTATCTCAATGGATTATGAATAAGCTTTGTAGGTCGATAATTTATATCCAAGATTTGGAACAGTTTCTGCTATTATTCATCATCACGTAGAAAAACAAACAAAGATCTGGGATAAGGCCACAAGGAGGAGGAGTAGCAACAAAGATCCAAACCACAAACTAGTGTCAATAAAGAAATACTGCCAAGAAAGATACAAACCACAAGTAGACAACTACGACTTTAGACACTAATAATTGGAGTGTGGGATCTTTTAGGGTTTTTTTTTTTTTTTGGTTAAACTCAGTAGCGACATGTTTAAATGACAAAGACAGATCCATAAATTATCATAGAATCTGACCTAATAAGTATAAAAGATTTTAGAATAATTGTATATTATTTTTGATTTTTTTTTTATATAATATAGCTAGATACTTTTGCCATTTCAAGCAACTTTATTAAAATAAATAAACATGCTATCTAATTTGTATGATCTCGATTTGGTAGGATGACTATAATTTTATATATGTATGCATATATAATCTAAAAAAAATATACACATTAATTTTGATTAACAATCTGATGATCAATTGCTATATTTTATTGCCATGTTAAAAATGTTGGTTTCTAATTTCTATCAATCAATATCCCTAGATTTTATCTGCCTCAAATCATTATCAAAATAATGTTCAAGTGTAGTATACTATCATCAATCAAATCACATCCAATTCAAATTGATATTTTTCCATTTCCAACACTAAAATTATGTGATATCATATCATTTTAATCCCAAAAACGAAAATTCGTGTTTTTTTTATTATTTTGTATCAAACACGTATGGCAAATTGAAAGGCGAATGATATTTTTCTTTTGACATAAGTAGAAACTTCCCGAAATGGTTAAAATCAAGGATCACTAGAGTCAACCAACGTGTCAGTATCACACACGTCAGCATTTTCTTCACCTATAAAGTGTTCCCGCCAATTGCCAAATCCCAAACAATCTAACAAGTGAGCCATGAAGATCATCAACACCTCGACTCTCTTCTTCTTCTTCTTCCTCCTTTGTTTATCGTCAGCTATAGCAAAGAAGCCTCAGGTTTCGAGTGGCTCGACCATCTTGTTCACGACGCTTGGGAGGCCCACTTTTGAATTCAACATCTTCACTCTCCCCACGAGCTACCGTCCGCCGTCGCCTTCCGATGAGCACCGTATCACCGACGGCAAATCCGTTAATTTCAACGGCCATTTCGCATCTCCGTCGCTAGCGCTAATCTCTCTTATTCCAAATAATTCTTGGATCCGTTCACAAGATCCGTCTCTTCTCCATCTCATCTACGTCACCGAGAGAGACGGCACGCCTACCTTAACCTACGACGTCGTTCACGGCGATTACTCTGGAACTAGTGTTCAGGTTCCGTTATTGTCAGAGCAACAGAGTGGCATGAGTGTAAATTCGATGAAAGATACGCCTGTTTTAACCAACGAGTATCTTGTTTACGTGTCCACACACGAGGATCCCGGTAAGCCCATGGCCAGTTGGGCCGCCGTCTACTCGACCGAGTTACGAACCAGATCCACTCGGCGGCTTACACCGCCAAGAATCGCCGATTTCTCTCCGGCGGTGTCTCCGTCGGGGAATTGGACCGCCGTGGCTTCGTACGGAGAGAAAGGCTGGAGTATCGTAGCGAAGGAGCTTAGTACGGATATATACGTTTTCCAGACTCGGGATGGGACTCAGCGAGTCAAGGTTGTCGAGCAAGGCGGGTGGCCGAGGTGGGTAGACGAATCGACTCTGTATTTCCACCGGAAAAGCGACGACGGCTGGATCAGCGTGTACCGGGCGATTTTACCGAAATCTGGACCGATTTCCACCAAATCGGTAACGGTTCAACGAGTCACACCTCCGGGTCTTCACGCGTTCACACCCGCCACGTCCCCAAACAACAACAACTTCATCGCGGTGGCGACGAGAAGGCCAGGAACGGAAATCCGCCACGTTGAGCTTTTCGATTTAAAGAAGAAGGAGTTCGTCGAGTTGACTCGTCTCGTATCGCCCAAGAGTCATCACTTCAACCCGTTTCTTTCCCCTGACTCGTCACGAGTCGGATACCATAGCTGTAGAAGCGGCAAAATGGGACAAGATACTCCTCGGAATCTCCTCCAGAACCTCAAAACCACGTCGAGGGACCTATCTCTCTTCAGATTCGACGGTGCGTTCCCGTCTCTCTCGCCGCAAGGTGACCGATTCGCGTTCGTCACTTTCACAGGCGTTTACGTGGTGAAACCAGACGGTTCTGGTCTTCGTCAATTGCTCCCACAAATGGGATTCGGAACAGTTTGGGATCCAATTCGATCTGGCATCGTGTACACAAGCTCAGGTCCCGCCTTAATTCCAGGGAAAACTCAAATCGATATTCTCGCCGTTAACGTCGACGCACCCAATCCGTCAACCGCCGTTAAAAAACTAACGACTAACGGCCAGAACAACGCCTTTCCGTGGCCATCACCCGACGGAAAACGCATCGTGTTCCGGTCAGCTCGGTCCGGTACCAAAAACCTTTACATAATGGACGCGGAGAAAGGTGAAACCGGTGGTTTGTTCAGGTTGACGAACGGTAACTGGAACGACACGATAGCCACTTGGTCTCCAGACGGTGATTGGATTGTTTTCGCATCGAACCGGGAATTTCCTGGTACGTTGTTGATGGATTTGTATGTGGTTCACCCGGACGGATCCGGTTTAAGGAAGGTTGCGCAAAACTTGACCGGTGGGGTATCGATGCATCCGATGTTTAGTCCCGACAGTAAAAGAATCGTGTTCACTACTACTTACGCCGGCGTCTCGGCGGAGCCCATCGGAAATCCGCATTTTAACGTCCCGAGCAGTGAGATATTTACAGTGAATTTGGACGGCTCTGATTTCACGAGGCTCACGCATAACTCCGTGGAAGACGGACCACCCATGTGGTTTCCGAAGATCAAGGCTACTGGTGACGTGGCGTGGCCCAAGAGGTTTGGGCCGAGTTGCTATTTTGAGGATTTCAAGTCGCAAAATACGACCGTGAAATTGAATAAGCGGCAAATGATGTGTGTTCCTTCGCAATAGTTTGTACCTTACTCTTCAAATCAAATAACTTTGTTAAGATAATTTCTTGTTAAGTATTGGAGTTGCCTAACAAATAAAGCTTTGAGATTTAACCTTTTTCAATTTTTGTCAGTTAACAAATAATTAAATTACTATACATTTTGAGAAATGGGTTAAATCAAATTTGATTAGAGTTTTATTGCCTTTCTCGTTTCCATTTATGTTTTTTTTTTCTTTTTTCTTTATTAAACCATGATGTTTCAATATTCGGAGATGAGATCTCTAGTCACCCCAAGTCAGGGGCAAGTGTATATGTTAATAACGAAAATGATTTTGGTATTTAACCAATATAAAATGGGAATTTGCTTGACAGTAATTTAGTTTTCCAGGATGCTAGTATAACCACCTCAAATACAACTCCTTCCAGTTACTTGATATTGTTGTTGAAGCTGATGATGACAAAACAGCCAAGCAAAAGTCTAGGATTTGTAAATGTTTAGTTGAAACAGATAAGGTAAGACTTCTCTTATTTATGGTAGATTAACTTTTGGTTTAAGAGGTCTGCCATATCAATAGTCACCCTCCATGATCTACCAAAAAACAAGTTTGGAGAAGAAACAAGCAGATAAGGATTTACTTTGGGTATAACCACATGCAAGACAATTGCAACTTTTTTTTTATAAAAGATTAACGATACAAAATAATGTAATTAGAGAACAATGTATCATGTGTTTGTGTTTGTCTATTCGTTTTGGCGTGAGTTATGGGGTTTGTCGGGCACCAAACTGCGTATGTCTTCTGCGTACCATTCTCATACAGGCGACCAGACCGAAGTCGTTTGCCGTGCCTGTCTTTATAAAATAGAAACACTGCCCTACGGCCACATATTTTTTAAAATTAACGAGTCTTTCATTATATATATATATATAGTCTTTCATTATATATATATATATATATATATATATATAGTCTTAAACCCTTAATTTTTGATAATTTATGTTAGGCACAACACTTATGTATTCTTTTGCATAATTGTATGCGTTGCTTTTCTCAAAAACATTTTTAACGATAAGTTTTATTTAAATGAATAAGATTAAAATAAATATATAAAATAAATAAATAATTAAGTCTAATAGTGTTGCTCAATTTTAGAATTGATTGCCCGTATTTTGCTAAACTTCTTTTCTAAATCGTACAAAATCGTTTTACTTGTTCTTCTTCTATATTATTCTTTTTTTATTGGTTTTTTTATATGAAAAATTCGAATTAATTATCCAAAATTACTATAACTTTTAGAAGAAAATAAAAATAACTAATTTAAAAAATATATATATTATCGTAAACGCTTTTGGTTTCATATAATTTTGAACATTTTTTTAATCACCTCCGGCCTCTATTTATCTAGACACGGCTCTGGCTGCGTCTAACAATTCTTGCGCTGCTTTGTTCACACCCGACCAAAGCAATGGAGGTGGTACAACACGACATATTATGTTTCAACTGGAATGTCACCTTTCAAAACACTTTACGGTCTTGAGCCTCCGCCTTTGGTGTGTGGTTTACGAATCTGGTACAACTCCTATTCTTGAACTCGATGAGCAATTGTAGTGTGCTGTGTGCACCATGCTGGTTGGACCAAACACTATTTTCCCAAACAGTGCGTTCTTAATAAATAGATATTTTCCGAGAATTCGTGGCTAAAAAAATAAATTATTACAAGAGAAGAAAAATCTTCTAAGGGGATAAGAGTATGAGACTTTCTCACAAACGATATAAGTAAAAATTCTACAAAGCGATTGCCACGTGTCAACATTATCTCGAAAGGGCCCTACAATACTACAATGACATCATCTCTTACACCACCCTCGGAAAAAATTCCTCCTTATTATAAAACTTCGAATATCGTGTGTGGTTTCACTCAGAGCAATCCGCCATGGATATTGCTCAGTTTCTCTTCGTAGCGTCTCTCCTGCTCCCGCTTCACGCTTCGGCGGCGGAACATCAGAATTCAAACGCCGGCGGTGGAGACACCATCGTGTTCACCACTCTAGGACGGTCGCACTACGAATTTGACATATTCGCCCTCTCCACGAGCCATCCGCCTTCGATTTTGGGAGAGCTCCGGATCACAGATGGAGAATCCGTAAACTTCAACGGCTATTTCCCGTCTCCTTCGGCTCTCATCTCTCTCATTCCCGACGAAACCCTAATTCAACTGGAAGATTCGTCTCCTCTGCATCTCATCTACGTCACCGAGAGAAACGGTACCGCTAGCATCTACT
This sequence comes from Eutrema japonicum, assembly GCA_030161315.1. NCBI lineage: Eukaryota > Viridiplantae > Streptophyta > Magnoliopsida > Brassicales > Brassicaceae > Eutrema > Eutrema japonicum. Next base: position 11,639,758 of record BSQW01000001.1, read on the forward strand.
ACGATCTACTTTACGACGATGATTCTGATTTCAAAAGGAAACGACGATCGGTTTTAGAAGCGCCGTCTCGAATCCAGGTTCCGTTGTTATCCAACGCTGATCATCGGAGTGGCACGACGGTAAATTCGTTTAAAGATAAACCAAGCTTGAGTGGTGAGTTTCTCGTCTACGTATCGACCCACGAGAACTCAGGTGAGCCGAGGACGAGTTGGACCGCCGTTTACTCTACCGAGTTAAGAACTGGGTTAACCCGGCGGCTGACACCGAGTGGAATCGCTGATTTCAGCCCTGCGGTGTCGCCTTCCGGAAATTGGACTGCGGTGGCTTCTTACGGAGAGAGAGGCTGGACAGGGGAAGTTGAAGAGCTTAGTACGGACATCTACGTTTTCTCGACTCGGGACGGGACCCACCGAGTCAAGGTGGTGGAGCACGGTGGTTGGCCGTGTTGGGTCGATGACTCGACTCTGTATTTCCACAGAAGGAGTGATGACGGTTGGATCAGTGTGTACCGAGCGATCTTACCTGAAAACGGACCGTTGACTACAGAGTCAGTTAAAATTCAGAGAGTCACACCACCGGGCGTTCACGCTTTCACACCGGCCACGTCACCGAACAACAACAACTTCATAGCGGTGGCGACGAGGAGACCAGGCAGGGATTACCGCCACGTGGAGCTGTTCGATCTCAAGAGTAACGAGTTTATCGAGTTGACTCGTTTAGTGGCGCCGGAGAGTCACCATTTGAACCCTTTCCTCTCCCCTGATTCGTCCCGAGTCGGTTACCATAGTTGCAGAGGCCAGGCTAATGGAAGGAGAAGTCCTCTGCTTCTTCTCGAGAACATCCAAACCACCACAACGGATCTATCTCTCTTTAGAATCACCGGTTCGTTTCCTTCCTTCTCTCCCACAGGTGATCGAATCGCATACGTCAATATGCCTGGTGTGTATGTGGCGAAGCCGGATGGTTCGGGGCGTCGTGAAGTGTACAACGGAATGGCGTTTTCGACAGCTTGGGATCCGGTTCGACCAGGGAGAGTGTACTCTAGCTCAGGTCCAACGTTTGCTACGGAGAGAACGGAGGTTGATATCATCTCAATTGACGTCGATGCAGCGGACACGTCATCTTCCGTGAGAAGGCTAACGACAAACGGGAAGAACAATGCTTTCCCATGGCCATCTCCTGACGGGAAGCTGATCGTGTTTCGTTCGGGACGGTCCGGTCATAAAAACCTCTACTTAATGGATGCTGAGAAAGGGGAAAGCGGTGGTCTATGGAGGCTAACCGAAGGTGCGTGGACCGACACAATGTGCAGCTGGTCACCGGATGGCGAATGGATCGCGTTTGCATCAGATCGTGAAAACCCTGGCTCGGGTAGCTTCGAGCTGTTCATGATCCACCCGAACGGAACAGGGTTAAGGAAGCTGATACAGAGTGGGTCCGGAGGGAGAGCTAACCATCCGATCTTTAGCCCGGACAGCAAAAGTATTGTCTTCACATCTGATTATGCCGGGATTTCAGCGGAACCGATCTCGAACCCGCATCATTACCAGCCGTATGGTGATATCTTCACGATGAAGTTGGATGGCTCCAATTTGAGGAGGCTGACGCATAACTCCTACGAAGATGGGACACCCGCATGGGCTCCTGGGTTCATCAGCCCTAGTGACGTGGTGTTGCGCAGGAAGAATGATTCGAGTTGCTCGTTCGATGACTGTCATTGGCTCAATAAGAACCCGACACTAAAAGCCCAAAAAATCTCATGTTAACCTATATGTATGTATATGATGTACACACTACTGTTTGAGTATCCTTTTCATAGATCTGCTGCTTCACTGTAAGATGTATTCCATGCCGATGCATATGCATATGCATATCATATTGAATAATACTGTATATTTAAATGAGACTTGTTAAAATGTATAATAATATATCCACAAGAGCTTAAAACGGCCAGAGGATATCAAACCCTCTTACTCAGTTGGAGGGTTTATGGCGGGAGCGGGAAAACCCAGAGAACGTCATATAAGGTTATAAAGGAGTCTGTGAACAATGGGAAGAAGATAAATTAAAAAGGAGAAAAGAGGGATGGCGCCAGTTCTTCAGAGCTCACAGCCATGGGTTGAGAAATAGTACGAGTTTTCTTTCTCATCTTTTTTTTTGTTTTCCCCGTTTATGCTTCCCGATGACGGAAATGGTATCGGATTTCTGAACTCTTTGTTTTCGATTTTGGTTTCAAGCCGGCCGAAGCAGGTTAAGGACGTGGCGCATCAGGAGGAGGTGGTCCGTGTCCTCACCAACACTCTCGAGACTGCTAACGTAATTTGACGAAAAGCCCTAATTTGTTTTTGAAATTTGATTTGTTACATTGGGTTTCGGGTACAAGTGTCAAAAACCTAGATGTCGAATTCGGATCTCAATTCTGGGTTTTTGACTTCTTCTTATCTCTGTGTGTAGTGCCCGCACATGCTCTTTTATGGACCGCCAGGCACCGGAAAAACCACTACTGCACTTGCTATCGCCCACCAGCTATTTGGGTACTCAATTATCTGATATTTTTTCAAAGCTGAGACTCTGATTTAAGTGTGCTTCTCTTTATGTTATGCAAGTAGTTGTTGATGGATATTTGATTGATTCATTTGTCTGTGCTAATTTGTATGGGACCTCTAATACGGATATATTCAGGTTTGTGATTCGAATTACTCTAAACATGTTGCTGAGACAATTCACTCTCTGACTGTGTGGTTGCATTATGATATACCAATTTTATCCTCTTTCAAGCAAATTGAAGCTAAATTGTCGTCTTCTTCGTTCCATGGGTGTCTTAAATGTGTTAGTTTAAGCTTCTTTTGGGGTTCATATAACAAATGTATATCATGATAGTGTCTTTGATTTGCTTTTTCATTTTCTGTGATTGCAAGCTTGGATTTGCGATATGACATGGGAACTAACTAAAGAGCTTTTTACAGACCTGAATTATACAAGTCTAGGGTGTTGGAGCTGAATGCTAGTGATGACAGAGGGATTAATGTTGTTCGGACTAAGATCAAGGATTTTGCTGCTGTAGCTGTTGGGTCTAATAACCGTCAAGGGTGTGCAAAAAACCTTTTATTTTTGGCTTTTGTCAAGTTTTTTTTGGGGCCAATTTCTCGCTTCTGCTTTTGTGTGTGATGTGCATTTCACCAAGAGTTCGATATGATATTTCAGCGGTTATCCTTGCCCATCATTTAAGATCATCATCCTAGATGAGGCTGATTCGATGACAGAAGATGCTCAGGTACGTTGAACAGCTTTTACTACTGCATTTTATACCTTGAAATGTGTTTACGATGAACTATATTACTGATTGTGCAGAACGCCTTGAGGCGCACAATGGAAACTTACTCCAAAGTCACCAGATTCTTTTTCATATGTAATTATATCAGCAGGTAATTTCTTTTACCATGGTGTCTAAATGTTGGTTAATTTTGTCTTCCGTTCATTTGCATCTCCCTCGCATTTGTTCTCCAATTTTTTCTTTGGGTATGTTAAATGGTTGCTTTTCGTTTATTGATTGGCTCAGAAGGTTTATGTTTGAGCTACTAGTAGAAAACATTTTTACTTGTTCATAATGAAGAACATTTTGTGTAGCGCTGAACTATGAACCTATCAATTTTGATCACCCTTATAACTTCTTATTCTCAAGGATCATAGAGCCCCTTGCGTCAAGATGTGCGAAGTTCAGGTTTAAACCACTTTCTGAAGAAGTCATGAGTAACCGTATATTGCATATTTGTAATGAAGAAGGTCTCAACCTTGGTGGAGAGGTGTGCACATATGCTTTAAGGTTTGTCTTTCTTTTGTTTAGTCTTTGTCAAAACTGCTTATACGAGCTATTTTCCGTGTAGGCTCTTCCAGCTTTGAGCTCCATATCACAAGGTGATCTCCGTAGGGCCATCACATATCTGCAGGTTAGATGGAACTGTCTATGAAATATAGTTATTGGATGAAATTGACTGTGATTGTAAAATTTGATCCAGTCTTTCTCCTTGGATATTACAGAGTGCTGCTCGGTTGTTTGGATCAATGATAACTTCTACGGATTTACTCAATGTGTCTGGGGTAAGGCCGAAGATAATCCACTATCGTGCAAGTGTATAGTAGTTTCATAAAAAAAAAAAAAAAAAAAACTGAGTCAGATAGTTAATTTAAATGTCTTTTGAACCTATCAGGTAGTCCCTCTGGAGGTAGTCAATAGTCTTTTTACTGCATGCAAAAGTGGTGATTTCGATATTGCAAACAAGGAAGTGGATAACATAGTTGCAGAAGGATATCCTGCATCTCAAATCATCAACCAGGTTTCTTACTTCCTCTTCTTTTTATCGCACATTTAAGCCTGGCAATTGTGGTTATAACCATTTCTTCTAATACAACTCTCCTTTCAGTTATTTGATATAGTCGTTGAGGCTGGTGATGACATAACAGACAAGCAAAAGGCACAGATCTGCAAATGTCTAGCTGAAACAGATAAGGTGTGAGACTTGTCTTCTGCTGGATTCTCTTTTCCTTACTTCTGCCTCCTCTAGTGAGATTAAATCCCTGATCAATTAAATCACAAGTTTTGAGTCAAGTTCACATCTTTAGATTCGTGTATTTCATTAGCATTTGAATCTGTTGAAGTATAGCTACGCGTGTCTCATAGATTTTTCCTTTTCGATGCATCCAGCGACTTGTAGATGGTGCGGATGAGTACCTGCAGCTTCTGGACGTGGCAAGCAATACAATTCGTGCCCTCTCAGAAATGGCTCAAGACTTCTAAAGCAAAAATACCTCTGCTTCTTGATTTTGATTTTGTTGTCGGGTTTGTAACGGACACCTCTGCCTTATGTGGCACTTATCGAGTTATAAAATGCCACTTGTCACAGTTTGTTTTGATAAAAAATAACTGGTCGAGTCAAAATAATTATTACATTCCTTAAGCAACAAAATTATAGACTTTCTCTTTCGTACATCTTCACTTAATACATACATATGGTATTATTTGATTCCCTTTTTGAATCAATATGTAGTAGAATTATATTACTTTTTACAATTGAGATCCTCCGAAAATGTGCCTAAGATAATTCATATCCAAAAAAAAAAGGAAGGTTTGGATACACATCCAATCTAATAGAAAACATAATTCTTATTCTGTCAACAAAATTCGTAGAATCTTTAATAGTTTGACATAATAAAACTGGCTACGTTCTAAAAATAAATGATATAAACTATAAGTAGGTTGTTACATCTCTTGAAACTAATAATAAAAAATTGATCAAATGGTTGATGGTGACGAGGGTACTTTCAAGAGACCTGGAGCTGTGCCTTTTAACTGGGAGATCCGACCCGGTGTACCCAAGACCCGAAATCCCCAACCCGATGATCCCACTCTCCTTCAACCTCCCAAGAAACTTCCTCCTCTCAAATTAAAACAACTTCCGCCGTCTCCGTCTTCTTCTTCCATATCCGACTCCAAAACCCGCCCGGCCTCTCCCTTTGCTCCTCCTTCGTCATTCTTCAAGCTTAAGCCGCCTCCAGATTCTGACCACCACTCTTTAGGACCTCCGACTCCATACTGGCGATCTTCGTCACCTCGAGACGGACTCGATTCCGGTGATACTTTGCGCCGGTGGCGTTTTCTCAAGTCATTGGTCGGGTTGAAGAAGAGTAAGAGCGGCGATGTAAAAAAGACGGGCGAGGAATCGACATCATCTGAGTCTGACAATTTCTACGAACCGGAGACGACATTTTCTCCGTCGGAAGGTTCTAGCCGGGGATCGCCGAAATCGTCCTTGTCTTCTCGTCGCGGTTCACCTCTGAAACGGCATCAGTCGGATTTAAGCTCTTATGAGAAAAAAACCATTTTAATGATGGCTCGTGATCGCCTCGCTTAGAAATCAATGTATATACAGAGTCGATGTCATATCAATTCAACTGTTTGATGAAATGACCAAGAGAGAAAAGGTTTGGGAAGAGATACACAAACATAGATTTTGGTAACTGTTTAATTAACAATCATGTTTCAGAAATTTTTGATACTACAAGACACTAACTTAGAACAATACTCGAGGCCAATAACTTGGCACCAAATAACAGGGCAAAATAAATTTTGAAACTGATGCGCTAAATAAGCTAGAGATGGGTCTTAGTTTAAGCCTAAGCCAGACCCGGAGCCAGAACCCGTGGAAGACCTAACCATCGGGTGACTAAACGAAGGTTGGCTGATGGATGCTGCAGGGTTATTGAGTTGGTTGTTGCCAAACATGACATTTGGTGAAGCCGTTGATCCTGCATTGGTCTGTATCGCATTGAGAGGCAATCTCGGGCCAAAGGAGAACGCTTGTTGTTGTTGCTGTTGTTGCTGTTGCTGTTGTTGCTGCTGTTGCTGTTGCTGCTGTTGTTGGCGTGCCATGAACTGCATCTGCGCATGAACTTGTGGGTTGTTGCTGAATCCCGGGATGTTGCTTGGTTGAGAAGTGCAAGCTGATACTTGTTGTTGCTGCAGAAGAGTATTGATGTTGTTACCACCTGTGGATAGAGACATGCCTTGGAGATTATTATTATTAGCCTGTGGAGAGATTCCTCCAGGTGATCCGAATCTTGCTGAGAGCATACGTGCTCTTTCTGCAGCAAATCTCTGACGGGTTTTCTCTACTTGTTCGCATTCTTTCATCAACAATGTTTCTATCTCTGCAAACTGCTTTAGCTTCAGCTCCATCCTTTTCAGCTGTGGGATGATTCAGGTTTTTACTCATATCAGCAAATTAAATATATCGACAAAACAAATCAACCATATAAATTATCATCAGCAAACTGATTCTACTATATTTACCTGGTGATTTACAATATTTGCAGAAAGCCTTTGGATTTCGCGTTCCTCATGATCCGCAAACAATTTTGCTTTTGTAGCTGCAGCTGATAGACCGGCTCTAAATGCTGCCATAACCTTATCCTGTGGTAATGGAGTCTGTGGTTCTGCTCCGTTTTGGCATGCCGTTTTATGTACTCTCGGGTTTTCTTTTACAATTAAAGCTTAGATTTAATACAAAGGAGACAATAAAAAATTGATTGTATAACGAGAACAATCAAGCTACTGCATTACCATCTAGCTGCTGATTTTCTCCATCAAGCAAGCTGGGTTCTTTTCCTTGCAAGCCGTCAGATTTCATCCTTGATAGATTGACAAGTTTCAGCATAGTCCATAGGATTTATAAAAAAGAATTCAAACAAAAGCTACCACAAAGATTTAAAATGGATAGGGATCACGAGTACACTAACCTATCATCCTCAGATAAAACCGCGAGGGACTCATGGGCACAGGACGCAGCAACTCGAGGTCCAACAGCTGATGCCAAAAATGCAACCTAAAAATGTTTCGGTATCAGGATCATCATATCCTACACTCACATATAATAGAGGACCAACTCTTTTCCACTCTAAATTATGCATACAATACAATTCAGGTCTCAGATCAATCGATTTATGGATCAGTTATCTCTAACTGGTGAGATCATAAGGATAATGAGAAGAGTATATGAATTCTGATGCGAAAATATTCACAAACCAATGCCATAACCGGATTCGGAGACTTCACAAAAGGAAGCTTGATCTCAGTGTCAGAATCTTGCTCAGAAGATCCTGCAGAAGCAAGTCGACAATGAGTTTGGCATGTCTAAGAACATAACCTCAGCCATGGTTCACAACTAAAAAATTGTTTGAGATGAAGAAAACAAAATCACCTGGTAAAGCCCCATTTGAATCTGTTTCTTTGTGTTCATATTCATTTGTAGGGTTTGTCGAATTAGTTACACCTGGAACCTCAACATTATCCAAAAGTCCATCCTCCACAGGTAATCGAAGAAAATGAAGAATGCATTGAGCTTTTGATTTGGAACCAACATGCTCTGCAATTTGAATCCAGTTTTCATTGTAGAGTTCCACAGCTTCAAGAAGCAAGAGAGTTTCCTGATCAGTCCAACTGTCACCATCTTGATTGCCATAGTCTTTGGTTGTATCCACTCTTACAAAGTCAATACAAGAATGTCCAACAACAAATCTTGCATGGTGAAAACAATCAGAGCATAAGAGTATATCCCCCTGTAAAGTAGATATGATGACCCTTTAGTTTGAAGGGCTCTAATATCCAAAACAAAGTTTGGAATCCATTACATCTGCTGGCTGGAAAAAAATCAGATTATGAAACACAAAGAAAAATAGGTAGGAAAAGCAGGCTAAGAACCTTCTTTTGCGATTGGAAGTACACAGTTGGAAGTGGTCGAGCACAATGGTTGCAATGGTTATCGCATAGGTGTTCACGAATTCTGATGTCCAAGTCAGCGAGGTCACCATCCGAACATGACAAGGATGAATAGACTTCGGCTGCCTTGTGTCTACAGTTGGGCTTGTCAAATTTGATCAAACTATCAATAGATGTTAAAGCAGCAGATGGCACATGGACCTCACCATTTGTATCCTCCCTAACATCTGATACGTCTCTAGAAGGCCCAGGATGACATTCGGCAGTGGCACAGTAATTGATTATTCCCCAGTGATCAAGAAAACGGAAAACTCGTGCGAAATCTTCAATGTCAACACCATCTATCAACCCTTGGCAATCAGAAATAGTCAGTGTCTTTTCAGGGTTATCCATATATTTTGAAACGATGGCGTTCCTGAATTCCATATAACTTTCAGGTGTATGATTTGGCGATTTTCCAGAGAAGAATTGGGGCACCACTTGCCTTTCAAGCCGATCCACTGTGTTTGGTGCAAACCAATCTGCTGAAATGAAACAGCAAAGGTAGAATAATAAATTAGAGCATTGGACACTAAATGATCAGAAAATATAAAAATTACGAGGGAAATCAGGATACATCTGAGCCACAGGACTACATGAACAAAGCCCGAGGAAATTTAGAAGGACATCACTTGCATAATCCATTCAAGGTGCAATTCTGATATAAGATACATAGGGCTACTCGAAGCCAGCAGGTATTGTAGCTTTACAAAACATGATGCTTTCAGAGTAACATAGACTAGGAACCAGGAACAAGATACAATGAAGATAAGAACTTATGCATTTAGGAGCATGCCGGCATAAGGACCTTTGAGATATCTTAAGAGAAGAATCAGAGGTATGTCTTTCATGAATTGGAGGACAAGGAAACAAACCTGAATGCATAGGCAAGACATGAACCAGATCCCCAAACCGTTTAACAACGCCTTCTCCTTCCATAATAGGTGGTGGAGAGATAACATAAGCCGAAGACGCTCCATCACTCTTCTCAATATCAAGGGACGGATGATCAGCCGGCACAGTAGATAACGCCTGCAATTGGCCAAACGAAATATTCTCCACAGCCGGAAGCGAACCTTGCCCTCTATTCCCCCCTATCAAACCAGCTCTCTCAGCCGCCACAAGAGCCATTACAGACGCGTGTGGCCGGATCACCATGCGCCTGACCACGGAGGGGAAATCAGAGATGCGCGCACCGCAGTCCTCCACTACCTCGCCAATACCGGGTCCTGGATCGGGAGTTGCGCCGCCGTTTTGCTGAAGCTCATCCGCATTATCAACATCCTCCATTTCGTCGTTGTTGTTGTCCTCGTCGTCTTCCTCCATATCTTCCTCCTCTTGCTTCGGTTTCCTCGCCGATAACCCACCTCGCTTCCGCCGTTTCCATTTCCCCCTTCTATCTGCGACGGAATACAAAAAGGGAAAATCAATTCATCCGAATTCTCGCAGAGTCTAAATACCCATAGATACGATCTATGTGGAGAATTCAAATCCCAATTCAAAATTGGATTTTTGAGGGAGATAAAGATGGAAAGTCGTTTCCATATGCAATCTACCTTCAGAAGCTGGCATTCTTGTAGGTGAAGAGAGAGAGATATAGATGCGTGGGGACTCTGATCCGTGAGAATTGAATTAAAGTAAGAGAATTGCTTTCTTCGTCCCTCTCCTCTCTTCTATGCTCTTAGTCGCTCTCGTTTCCAGTTCCAGCTCTCGAGCAACACAGCAACTCTCCTTGGAATTTCTTTCGCCATTGTCTTCGCTAGTCTCTGTTATTTATTCATTCTCGAGGGAGACCTAACCTTCTCGCTGACCAAGAGGGTTTGGAAGACGACTTCTCGACCGTTAAACCGAATCGATTCTTCATTTCGGGTTTTCATTTTCTGGTATGATTTCTGTTCAGTTAAAATCGGTTGAACCGGGCACTCCGACTTCTGATACATTAGGAATTGGTTATATTATTAGTTGTCCGTCTAGTGTGGTTCCGTTGACAGGTAACGGCGATGAAGAGATCTCGGGCTACATCTCCACCGTTGATCTCTGCCGCCGCGAAACCACCACTTTCTCCTCCGGTCACGCCGATTCTCAGACAGAAGCTCCACAAAACAGGAATACCAAAGTGGTTCCCGTTGAAACTCACCCAGTCAGAGCTTACTCTGCCGTTAACTTTTCCGACGGGTCAAACATTCCGGTGGAAGCAGACTGGAGCGATTCAGTATAGCGGATCGATTGGGCCTCATCTCGTGTCCCTTCGACAGCGTCCAGGAGACGACACAGTTTCATACTGCGTCCATTGCAGCACAAGCCCTAAAGCCGCGGAGCTCGCGCTGCTCGATTTTCTCAATACTGAGATCTCGCTAGCCGAGCTATGGTCTGATTTCTCGAAAAAGGATCCTCGTTTCGGAGAGCTGGCGAAGCATCTTCGTGGCGCGCGTGTGCTGAGGCAGGATCCGCTGGAGTGTTTGATACAGTTCTTGTGCTCATCGAACAATAACATCGCGAGGATTACGAAGATGGTGGATTTCGTATCGTCTTTAGGGTTCCATCTGGGTGACATTGACGGATTTGAGTTTCATCAGTTCCCATCATTGGACAGGTTATCTAGGGTTTCTGAGGATGAGCTTAGAAAGGCTGGTTTTGGATACAGGTGCTTCATCGCTATCTATATTTACTGCCTTTCAATGATTTCATCTATTGGTTGATGCTTATACACGCCTATGGTTTCTAACTCTATTTTGTTTGTGGCCATACATTCATAGCATTAAGGCTAATGTTTGTTTTCAGCTACATAATAATTTCTGATTGCTTCTGATTTCGGTATCAAACTCTGATTTTGGTTACATCGTCTGGTGAGCAGAGCGAAATACATTACAGGTACCGTAAGTTCTTTGCAATCAAAACCAGGTGGTGGCAATGAATGGCTTCTGTCTCTACGAAAAATGGATCTCCAAGACACAATTGCTGCTCTTTGTACATTACCCGGCGTCGGTCCAAAGGTAGCAGCTTGCATAGCTCTGTTCTCTCTCGATCAGCATAGTGCAATTCCCGTTGACACACATGTCTGGCAGGTAAAAAAGGCCACCGGCTCTGCGGGTTTTATATCATAATCACTTAATTGAGATGACTAAAAGTAGCTCTTTTGTTTTTTGGGTAATGAATCAGATCGCCACAAGGTACCTTCTGCCAGATCTTGCTGGTGCCAAACTGACACATAAACTCTGCAGCCGAGTGGCAGAAGCATTTGTGAGTAAATATGGGGAATATGCTGGTTGGGCTCAAACATTGCTGTTCATTGCTGAGTTACCCGCACAAAAAGCTCTCTTGCCGTCGTTTCCCCAGCCCATCCAACTGGATAGTTCTGCGGAATGAAAAGGCAATGGAGCTAGCTTTGACACGATGAAGCCTTGATAGAGAGCATCATTTCGCTCCTTTGATGTACCCTTCAAGATTGTGTCCAAATGAGCAATATCATCCTTCTTCGAGCATAACTCACCAGTGAGTCTTTTTCTGATTTTCAAAACCTCATGTAAAGCCAAGACAGAAGGACCTGTAGTTTGCTAGCCCTCTAGGCACGGTGTGCAAATTCCAGAGCTAAGAATCTAGGGCAATTCACAAGCTGATGCAGCAATTCACGAGCTTTGTTGTCCCTTACGACCAACATTTCCTCGGAAATTCAAACCTTGATTTGTACTACTTGTTAACTTTTCATTCATACTTCTAATTGTTCTCTTCGCAAATCTCTTTTATCGTAGTGACTTTGAATAAATTGAACACAAACAAAATAGAAGTAGTTTGTTTGTTTCGTAACACAATTTGGTAATGGTTAATGAAAATACCAATCATGATAATACGGCCGAAGTATGTTGGTAGATGAAGATTTGTGGAATTCTGAGAATATATTACAAATGATCACTCAAATAGCCCATAGGCCCGTAATAGGCCCAACCAATTATATTAAATCGGGGAAAAAGAAAACTCGGCTGGAGTTTCTTCCAAGCCAGCCACCGTCGACTTTACTTAGTATCTCTTTCCTCCGTCTCAGATTTCTTCTCCGTTCGGAAAAGTTCTAAATTTCATTCTACAAACCCTAATTTTACGATGTCGGTAAGTTGATCAGTCACAGTTTCTTGTTTGAATTTCAGAAACCCTAACGCTTGTCTTTTTCGTCATCAATGGTTGATGGTGACTAATCGATGGGTTGTTGGCGATGCAGATCTTCGAGTACAATGGAAGTGCCGTTGTGGCCATGGTGGGGAAGAACTGCTTCGCCATCGCCAGTGATCGAAGGCTCGGTGTGCAGCTACAGACTATCGCCACTGATTTCCAGAGAATCTCGAAGATCCACGATCGTGTCTTCATCGGCCTTTCTGGTCTCGCCACCGATGTCCAAACACTGTAAGCTATCGTGCAAGCATCCAGATGCTCCATTTATTTAATTGCTTCTTTTTCTTCTTTTTTTTATAAATATTTTCCTTTTGGGGTTGAAGGCACCACCGCCTGGTGTTTCGTCATAAGCTATACCAGCTTCGGGAGGAGAGAGACATGAAGCCTGAGACTTTCGCCAGTCTTGTCTCCGCCATTCTTTATGAGAAGAGGTTGGTGCATGTGTTGATTCTTACTAAGCTTGCTGCTTCATCAAGTTGATGTGATTCATTAGTTACCAGTGTTTTTGATTCTGTATAGGACTGATATTGCTCAACTTTCCTCTGAATCATGACTTGGAAAGATAATCTGATTGGGTGTTATCGTTTCAGATTTGGTCCTTACTTATGCCAACCAGTGATTGCTGGCTTGGGAGAAGATGACAAGCCCTTCATTTGCACCATGGACTCCATTGGAGCCAAGTAAGCTCATATCCGTTCTTGGTTGCATATCGGTTTTGTAGGGAAGTAGTTCTCCTTATTTAGTGCTATCTAGCTTGGTTAGTCTAGTGTGAATAATTCCAGTCACTTGTATAGCTGTTTCATGGATGTAATTTATTTTCCTTATGGTTGGAGATTTTGTTGGACTTGTGTCTAATGATGCATAGTCATATGAGTCAGTTATGCTCATGATTCCCTTTCCTTTTCCTCATGTTGTTTATAGGTGTCTCTTGTGTTTGCTGTTTCGAAAATGAGTTCTCCATTCCTCTTGCATTTCTTTTGTTGCTTGCTTGATATAACCAGTAATTGAAGGACATGTTATAATACATGGTTCTATTGTAAATGCAGGGAGTTGGCTAAAGATTTTGTTGTATCTGGAACTGCTTCAGAATCACTGTATGGGGCCTGCGAAGCTATGTTTAAGCCAGATATGGTTTGTCTACTAGCAACTTTATCATCTGTTGTTTTTTAACCGAATCACTTCAATGCAAATTCTGTAATTACTACAGTTAGGTGTTTGGTATGTTTAAGGTTCAGTGTTGCTATGTATAAGAGTAGAATCTTGAATTGGTGTGAAAATTAGGGTGCATAACACTCTTAGGAATCACAATAGCCATTAGTTTTCTCTTGGATATCTTCAATTGTCCCTTTTGGCATGAGGTGTTTTAAAGTTTTTATCTAGTTAGCCATCCTACATTGTACTAGACATATGTATCAAAAACTCTGGCTTAACAAATTAAAATTCTCAGTAAGCCGAGGAACTGTTTGAGACGATTTCACAAGCACTTCTCTCGTCAGTTGACCGTGATTGTCTGAGTGGTTGGGGAGGGCATGTCTACGTTGTGTAAGCTTCTATTTCTTCTCAATGAGTTTCTTCCTTTTTTTCCCACATTTTTGTTATCCAAAATTAGTTCTTAAACATACTTTCATGTTGATATGTTGTCCAGAACACCAACCGAGGTTAAAGAGAGGATCCTAAAGGGAAGGATGGATTGATATGATTCATCATCATCATCTCCTTCTATCCAACCAAAGTTGTATTTCACTGTAATCCGGTTTTAATTAGAATAACCTTCGCATCCCGGTTTAATCATAGAATCATAATTCCTTCTCTGAAATTATGGCTTCTGGATGAATGTTTGGTATTCCCCTCTTGGACGGATATTTTATTTCAATTCGTAGATTTAACGCATGTAATGTACTCACTGGTTTCTATTTTTAGTTTTATTTTTTTTACAAAAAATATAACTGATCGTGAAAAGGAAAAAAAACAGGGGAAAACTGAAAATTAACAGTAACTACCAGATCTAAAGCAGTTACAGCGGCTGTCTCTTTCTCAAACCAATCTAATTTCTTGTCCTGGTTTGATAAAAGGCTTGTTTTGTCTGTTAATCCACAAGTAACACATATCCAGAATAATCCATAAATCGGAAGTTGGTGGTGATGGGTGACATGGTGGACTCGTTCTTCACTGGTTTCTTTCATTCTATTGGGAACTTCTTTGGTTCTCCGCTTGACTTTCTATCCGGAAAATCTTGCAGGTAATCAATATTTAAAAACCATCACCCAAGAGATTATATCTTTCTTCAAAATTTAATGATTTTGCATGCTTATCGGAGATTAAGAAAAAAATTTACTTGGAACAGTTCGGTCTGTCCATCACCTTGGGATTTCATATGCTACGTCGAGAATTTCTGCGTGGCTAGTCTTGCAAAAGCCGCGTTAATCCTAATCGTATCCTACTTCTTTCTATTCTTAATCTACATGTTATACAAAGTTGGCTTTTGGCATTGTATCATTCACGGTTTCTTCAGACTTTTGTGGGCTTTAGTCTCTTGTTGGTTCTACGTTCTTAGCTGTTGCTGCACTTTCTTCTGCCAACATGCTGGTGGTGTTGGTCCGGTTCATGGTATTAGAGTGAGCAGAGAGTCTAAATTTGCCCGGAAAGGTTCAAAAGGCAGTACTCGAGTTCACCATGGTTCTCGCAGAGCATGAAATGAACGATGCCAGTCTTCTCAATACGTATATTCCTTTCATTTTTTTGGCTAAAAACATCATCATCTGAATTTTATTTTGAGAACTGTAACACATAATGGTAGGAATAGATGGAAACCAATTACTCTCCCTATTTCTTGTCTGAATTTCCCGATTAATATTCTGAGAATAGACAGATTGGACTTCTTCTCACTGTCACTGATCCGTCCGACCAAACCAGAGATGCTGCTGCTGTACGAGAGATACCCGAAAGACTGTTACCAGAGAAGATTACTTGCCTTTCTATCGTCTTTTGCGGCTACAGAAGCTCATGAGAAGAATCAAGAAGAGACTTTGGACTTTGACCAAGAGAAAAGAAGCCATGTTGATAAGAGTTTGATTGGTGAAATTGTTACGACATGTTTTGATATTTGTTTCTATATAGAATTTTGGTGACAATGTTAAGTTATTGATAGGATGCAATTGCAAAATATGGAAATTTCTTAGGTATCCTAATAATTAAGTTGATCCAACCAAAAAAAAAAAAAAGAAGGTATCGTAATAAAATATGAAAGAACTATCGAGTATTAAACTTCATTCAATTTCACATAGGATTTTGAACTGTAATCACAATTTGATCGTTTGTACCCGCAACAGTTTTAATTTGTTATGTCAAAACAAAAGTCTTGTTCTATTTGACCAAAAGGTGTGCATGCGATTGCAATGGATCTTATAGTATGATCCACAGAATTAACTAGTCACATATTTATGTCATAATTAGAGGATTGGAAGAGATGACAAAAATAATAAAAAAAAAAAAATTAGAGGATTGGAAGAATCAGCCTATTTGTTTTTTTTGTTTTTTTTTGTGCAACACATTCTTTTCATTCAATAAATTTCAAGTCTACAACCAGAAGGAAAAGAAACATCCTCTTTCACAAACATAATACAAGTAAAAACATAAAAGCTTGATGCAGATAGAATGTGATCCGGTGACTGCGAATTCGAGCCTAAACTTGAATGCGTCGGTAGGATCTTCCCGGGAATACCGGAATGTTTGGACTCAGTCACAACACCATGTGACGTTGAGTTTGAACCCCTACCTTCAGAGTTCGACGAATCGAGTCTGTTTGTTTCTTCTGGTCTCGTACAGACCGCTACGCAAAAAGAAAATTTGGTAAAGAATTTCATAAAGTTTCCCAGCAAAAAGCTCGGGATGACTACACCTCTCAGAGAGAGGGAGATTGTTAGGATCAACATCCCCAACGGTAGAATAGCCGTGACTATCCCGGCAGAAGAACCAAGGTAGCCAAAAGCAGAATTTGGTCGAAGGGATGGGCCAGATATGAGCGAAGGTTGTGAGCTGGGAAGCCCACATATGCGATTAAGATCGACCCACAATTGCTCCTCGTCGAATGAACGGCAAGTCAAGTGGGAGACGGATGGAAAAATCCGCAGTGTCTGATGGCTGGTCCGAGAAGACGGAGAATAAATAGAGGTGTGTGGAGGCGGTAGCTTTTTACGATGGCTGAATCGAGTGATTTGAGAAGTGGCAATGTTGGGTAGATGAAACAGATGTTGACGATGGCTGAACCGAAGAGGAATAGGGTCGACAGTGCAGGACCGAAGAAACTGCGAACCGGCGAACCGGCTAGGGACCATAGTGGTCAAAATTGGCCAGGCCCATGATGAAGAGCAGCCGTGAAATATGCACATCTTCGACGGCGGGAGTGAAGAGGATAACAACGACGGATGGCAAATATTCTGTGAGATCTCTCCGAAATGGGATCTTGCCGCTGAAATCTCCTTCTTAGACGCCGAAGATGGAGGTTGATATGAGAAGGGAGACCGCTCACTACCAGTGGATTTGAGAGGATGAGAAGGTCGGATGAGTGAGGTTTGAGTTTGACCTTTTGAAGCGGAGGATGATGACGGCGGAACTGGAGGTAACGGTGGCTGGGGCTGAACCGAAGACGCCGGTGAGAACAACATCCGGTGATGAGGGAGCCCACACCGACACCACGGGAATGGCGACGAAACGGGAGAACGAGGAGACGGTGGCGGAGCGCTTGGTGACAGCGTCGGATAGGACAAAACGCTACGAAAAGCTGGAGACTCGAGCATATCTGCCGGATCCTGCTCACTGACTTTCAAAATGGGAGTCACAACAACCATGGATAAGAGGAAGAGACGCATTAGAGTCGAAGCCCGGATCAGCCGTCCTCGAGCTAACCTGGACCAGAGACACCAGCATCGAAACATTCTGAACCAATAACTCGTGACTGGAGCATGAAGTAGACAGGGAGCCAGCGATAAACCTAGGAAAACGGCGGAGCACCACTCACGGAGGCTTGAACGGATTCTTCTAACCAAAACCATCGGGAGTCACCGTCCTCCAGCAGCAGACGAAGGGAGAGGCAAGAGAGACATCGACGAGCCCAAAGAGAGAATTTCAATGATCCTGACCGAGCGGCAAACACCAATCGCCACAAGAACTAGCGAAACGAAACTCAAATTAATAACAAAAGGACCGAAATCCAAGTAACAAGCAGCCAAAAAGAAAGAGGAACGAAAGGGTGTCCCTCTCACGGTGGCGGCGAGAAACTCCGACCACCGGAGAGGGAGATCGACACGATTTGAAGATGCAGTGCTAAGGCGAACTATTGGGGAAAAATGCTCTTTTTAGATACATAAACTTAATCAACCTATTTGTTATGAGCGGGAAACCAATACCTGAATATATTGAATTGAATCTATTGGCTTGCACAAGATCAATTCATTCATTTTTTTGTAGCAAAAAAGAAAAAGATCGATTCATTTATCATCTGATGCATTCAATTTTGTTATTAATGGTAATTGGGCTCCATACTGCTTCAGGGGCAAAAGCTAGAATGTGTGATGATACCCAAAAGGACCACATAACACACAAGTTTGGGCAATGTAATTTAATTGGTCAACCTATCAATTATTTCAAAATCCACAAAACAATCTCGATTGATCAAAACATTTTCACTATGGCGACTTCTCTAATTTCTCCACTGTTTTCTTGGCGTTATTCCGACTCTACCCTCGATAATGACGGTTAGGTGAGGACATTTTCGTTATTTACATTTGACTCACATAATAATTACAAAATAATGTTGCCCTGTGCCCTGAGATAAACATTACCAAAAAATGTTTTCAACAAGAGTTTTTGAATTCGGAATATTTTGGCAGCTCAGCAAATTATTTAACTCATTTCTGTCAGTTCTGCAAATTATTTAATTTTATTGTCCACGTGATAAAAATAGAAAATAACATTTTTCATTTTCATAGAATTGTTTTGTAACCAATTAGGTAGCAGC
This sequence comes from Eutrema japonicum, assembly GCA_030161315.1. Classification (NCBI taxonomy): domain Eukaryota; kingdom Viridiplantae; phylum Streptophyta; class Magnoliopsida; order Brassicales; family Brassicaceae; genus Eutrema; species Eutrema japonicum. The sequence goes on from BSQW01000001.1 coordinate 11,658,246, forward strand.
ACTTTAATATCTGAGGCTATTTCCGTCAGTAAATTATGGTTTTTTGGAGGGAGTGGGAAAGAAAATATCCATATATGACGTGACCTCCATTGATTTCGGCGAACAAGCTTCTTCCCTCTCTCTCACACTGTCTCTTGGACCTTTCCTCTCACTCTGCCTCCAACAATGTCTGCTGCTAGGTCACAGAGATCATCCTTTATCTCGCCGTCCCGTCCTCGTAGATCGCCGGCGACTGTTCCGACGAAAATACCGGAAACTCCTTCCTCTCAGTTTTCTGCCTCTCCGGCGGCTTCTTCCAGTCCGCTCCTACGTTCTAGTCCAAGTCCGTCTACCTCCTCCGCCGATCGGACATTCGCCGCCGCCTCCGGTACGCCTGTTGCTTCCTCGAAACTCAAGGAGAATATCACTGTCACGATTCGCTTCCGTCCTCTCAGGTTAGGTCAATGTGATTTTTGTTTTCTCAAATTCAGATTGTTTGAGACTTCTTTGATTGACACTTATTTGGTATTCTGAAATAGTTCGCGAGAGGTCAATAATGGAGATGAGATTGCCTGGTATGCAGATGGAGACTACACTATTCGGAACGAGTACAACCCAGCTCTTTGTTATGGCTTTGGTTTGTGAAATCTTACAATTCTTAATTCTCCGGAAGATTGTTCAACTGTTTAGAGGATTTTTTTAGTTCATCGATTCGGTTCATTGTATTTTGTTCGCTGCAGATAGAGTATTTGGTCCACCAACCACAACCCGTCGTGTTTATGATATTGCTGCTCAGCAAGTTGTTAGTGGGGCAATGTCAGGAATAAATGGTATGTTTCATCTTCTTCTCTAACGGCGTAGGGCGTCAAGTCATCTTTCCCCTGAAAATATCCATTCTTGCTTATTTGCAGGTACTGTGTTTGCTTATGGAGTTACTAGCAGTGGGAAGACTCATACAATGCATGTAAGTTACTTTTTAGAGGTTGAACTATATCTTTGTGGTTCTTTTGGAAATCTGCTGTGAATGCTGCAACTTGAACTTGATTAATTGGATTAATTATTTTGCGATCAAAACCCTTTTCTCCTAAATACTTTTTTCATAACTGTCTTAAGATTTCTTTTGGTTGGCTTTGTTTGGCGAGTAGAATACATATGGACCGACATGTCATACTCATCATCTTTAGAGATTTTGTGCTCATTGAGATATAGGTTGTTATCCTTTCTCGTCGTTCTTATTAGGGTAACGGTTTACGGTTACAGTAAGAATTTATATAGGTATATTACGAATTCAAAAGATATCCAATGGTGTTTCCCTAATGTGGCACCTGTGCCTAATAGACCTCGACTAATGATAGATTTTGCATTTAGGGGGAGCAAAGGTCACCTGGAATAATTCCGTTGGCGGTAAAGGATGTATTCAGCATTATTCAGGAGGTGATAGGTTACTCTTTAGTTGTGTTTTCTTAAAAGGATTTGGCACTCTCTTCTTAGCTAATTATGTTTCAGCTATCCAGACACCAGAACGGGAATTTCTTCTTCGTGTTTCATATCTTGAGATATACAATGAGGTAGGTTCCGTCTCAGTATCTATTTGATGACCTGCTTGTAATACGAAATTGTATTCCAAATTCTTAATGGAAATGGTGTGTTGTGGCACCTTTGATTTAAAGTTACCTGGAAACTTAGAGGAATGCTATAGGTTTTAGTCCTCAAGTTCGTTCTTGTTCAAACCTTTGACAGTGAGTATGCTCAAGTTAGTTTTAGGATGGAATTTCTATTTTAATTGTACATGTAAACTCATAAAACTGCAAAGAGACAATTGCTGTTTGTTCTAGTGCGGAACCAGATTTCCAGTTCCAATTGATTTCTTGTACAATGACCTGGTGCATGATTTGAGGGTCTTTAATCATTCTTACAGGTCATTAATGACTTACTAGATCCGACTGGGCAGAATCTAAGAATACGAGAGGATTCTCAGGTAATCAGTGGATTATGTTTGATCGAATTCTGATGTTGGGCTGTGCGTCTCATTTTGTTAATCCAAGCTTCAATTGCATCGTAATTTTCAGTAGTATTAGTGTGTGTTTATGTTGATAGGGCACATATGTGGAAGGTATTAAAGATGAGGTTGTCTTATCCCCTGCTCATGCTCTATCCCTAATAGCATCTGGAGAAGGTATAAGATCCTGAAGTAATATAAGGCGTCAGCTCATTTCTCACTTAATATAGTTTCATTATTATGTGCCAAAAAAAAATCTTTTTTTCAGTAACTATAAAATTATGTGTTTTACGGTCATAATCTTTTTCGCAAGGGCTTTTTTAGACTGTGTAGTATTATGATTCAGTATCAAGTATCAACTGGTCGTCAGCTTTTTCTTCTCTTCATAAGGTCATACCTCTCTTATTTCTGTTTTGTTTGGTCATGTGATTATAATTTTCCTTTGCTGGAATTACTGCAGAACACAGGCATGTGGGTTCAAATAATGTTAATCTTTTTAGCAGTCGGAGCCACACAATGTTCACATTGGTAAGTCCTATTGCTGAAAAGTGTACCTTTCTTGTCTCTATCGCATTTACAAATACGCCTTCGACCCTTAGTAATGTGCCTATACAATTGGGAGCTTTGTTTTCCTCTTTCCCTTAGAGTTTACTGTGTGTTTCAGACTATAGAAAGCAGTCCACATGGAAAGGGAGAGGACGGAGAAGATGTTACTCTCTCTCAATTGGTAATTACTAGACAGCTCATACTGATTCTGCTATTGTTTATGAAACCATTTCACATTTCGTTGCTGAAAAGTGTATTCAGTTGCCGTCCTTATCTAACATTCTGGTTCCCTAAAATCTGATTCTGGGTTTGATGCAGCACCTTATTGATCTTGCTGGATCTGAAAGTTCTAAAACTGAAATAACTGGACAGCGGAGGAAAGAGGGCTCTTCCATTAATAAAAGTTTACTTACCCTTGGCACTGTAAGGAAGTTCTCTTTCAGCATTAAATTTTATCCTCTCTATTGTAAGCGTGACTAAACTTCTAATATCCATTTTCAGGTTATATCTAAATTGACAGACACCAAGGCAGCACATATACCCTACAGGGATTCTAAACTTACGCGTCTCTTGCAGTCAACACTTAGTGGCCATGGACGAGTATCAGTAAGTTCCCTATACTGTTCCCTGATTAAGTCAATTTTTGGATGGGCCTGTCAAAATAATGATTTGTTTGAGAAGTTTCTGAAGGCCAGGTGTGTTTCTTTGGTTGATGAACTTTCATTTAGTGACATAGCTCTTCTTATAGAAATCAAGAGACTGCTGTCTCAATATTGGCTTTCTTACCCCTCGGTTTTTTTCCAGCTGATTTGCACTATCACACCTGCATCCAGCACAAGTGAAGAGACGCACAACACACTAAAATTCGCTCAGAGGTGCAAGCATGTTGAAATCAAAGCTTCACGAAATAAGGTGCATTTATGGTATTGATGTCTCTGAAGTTCCTTAAATTCGCTAGAGCTCTCTTCTTAATATTCTTAAACTGTTTTTTATGTAGATTATGGATGAAAAGTCACTAATAAAAAAGTATCAGAAAGAAATATCATGTTTACAAGAGGAGCTTACACAATTGAGGCGTGGGGTTTCTATATCTACGTCTAACCAAGAAGATTTGGCTGATCGGAAACTTCAGGTTGGTGTATGCAAATAGTTCCTTAAGGCTTTCCTTGTCTTTGCAGCCCAGATATTATAAAGCACTGAATGAAAATGTCTTTAGCTATGCCTATTACTAGCTAATTGAACAAAATTGAAGTGATTAATCTTTAATCAAATTGTCTTTTTAGAATTTGTTGGTTATATCTGTACACATAAAAAAATGCATTCTGCCAGAAATAACGTGCCTTGCTTTCATTGTGCTCTTTCTCATTTTCTAAGCTGAAATCTGGCCAGGTTAAACTCCAGTTAAGGTTGGACGAGGAGGATGAAGCCAAAGCAGCTCTGATGGGAAGAATTCAGCGATTGACAAAATTAATCTTGGTTTCAACAAAAAGTTCACTGCAAGCAAAATCTTCTGTAAAACCTGACCATATATGGAGGCATACTTTTGGAGAGGATGAGGTATGTATTTTAATTCAAAGATGTTAGAGGATACCATTCCATCTTGGTGGAACAAAAATATTTGTTTTTCCAGCCTTTACGTCATGCGATAGTGATGTTTAACTTTACACCATGGTTTCCGCAGCTAGCTTACTTGCCCGATAGAAGACGGGAGAACATGGCTGATGATGATGTTAAAAGCACAGTTTCTGAACATTTCAAGGAGCCAAGAGATGGAACAAGTAGTCTAGACGAGATGACAAAGGACCGGAAAAAGAATAAGACTCGTGGAATGCTTGGCTGGTTAAAACTGAAAGTAAGTTCTATCCTTCCTCGATCCCTCTTCTGTATCAAAATGTATAGGTGGAGTTAGTACAATGATGTGAATTGATATTAAGAATGAACCTATCCAAAATCATAAAAACTTATTTACATGCTCACGATTTTAGACTGCTTCGGCAATATGATTCATGTCCTGTTAAACAAAAGGCCCATAATATATATATATATATATAATATATATATATATATATATGCTGCAGAAATCTGATGGTGTGGCTGGGCCATTGCTGACTGATGGTAACCAGTGCTCTGCAAGTGGATCTCCTTCATCTTCCTCTAAGTGTGCACAAACAAAATCAACCAGAAGAGAAAATGCAGCAAATAACAAGTCTTTTCCAGAAAGAACTGTTGCAGGAGACTTATTCAGTGCAACTGTTGGACCAGGAGACCCTTCTCTGGTGAGAGAATATTGTTCCACAATTTTCTTGTTGCTTCTCTGATTCACTCGAAAAAAAAAGTGATGTATGATTTGTTATCTGTGGAACACCATATCTGGCATTTCCTAGATTTTGCAAGTGGTCATTATTGTAGCTTTTTACTGACATAACCAGCAAAATGGCATACGACAGATTGGAACTACTATTGCGGATCAAATGGATCTTCTTCAGGAGCAGACAAAAATACTAGTCGGAGAAGTAGCATTGCGTACCAGTTCATTGAAAAGGCTTTCTGAACAAGCTGCTCGCAACCCTGAAGATTTCCATATCAGAGTGAGCTTTCCGTGTGATCGTGCTTAACAATGCCCAAATTTTTAGCATATTAACATAGTGCTTCTTTCATGCTTGCATTGTCGACTGCAGGATCAAATGCAGAAACTGGAAGATGAAATCAGAGAAAAGAAGGATCAAATACGTGTTCTCGAGCAACAGATGATTGGAACTTTCGGAATGAGTCATACGACAGACTCTCTTGGAATGTCCCAGGTAAAATCATAGATGATGAAGAAATCAAGAGTTGCAATTTCTCCTCGTTGTTGTTTCATTCAGGATTATCTGCTTAGATGAATCCAATTCAATACACTTGTTAGATAATGTTCTCTTCTGTCTGCTTGATATAGGTTCTGTCGAAGCTCACTATGCAACTAAATGAGAAAATCTTTGAACATGAGGTACTCATCTTCCTTAATTTCTCTATGACTTCTCAATATTGTTAAATCAGATTTGGTGACAATGTTTTCGTTATGAAACGCCTTTTTCAAGATAAATTCTGCAGACAATAGGATACTTCAGGAGCAGCTCCAGATGACTGTAAGTTAAAACTCCATGTATTTGCAGAGTCCTAACAATTTGAGATTTGTCAGTTTGAAGTTCGTTATTACCTAATATGCACAGAAATCAGAGAACGCCGAGATGCAAGAGACGATCATCCTACTAAGGCAACAACTCGATTCGTTAGCCGAGAGGCAATCAACATATACACGACAACTCGCAGGAGACGAATCGTCAGGGAAGAATACTCACAACAGAAATGGTGAGGAGTCAGAAATCTACTTTGGAGCAGGAACACCGACCAGCGTGATGAGCTTAAATAGAGTATTTGCTCAGGAAGAGACTAAAGAGATCAAAGACGAAACAACTCTCAACTCTGAGGTATCTTTCTCTGACAAAGTTTGCTCCTTTCTTCAATTTCCGGACGCACCAAGTCATTGTGCTAAACATGTTTCTCGGTTGTATAGGCTTTAGAAATAGAGAATCTGAAGAAGGAGAAGATGAGACTGATAGAGGAAAAAGATGAGCTTGGAAAACTTAATAAGAAACTCACAGAAGAAGCTTCTTATGCTAAAGAATTGGCGTCCGCTGCAGCAGTAGAACTCCAGAATTTGGCAGAAGAAGTTACCAGACTCTGCAATGAAAACGCAAAACTGAGCAGGTGAAGAAGTTACAAGTCTCTGTTGTGGCTAAACATGACTCCAGCTTCAAGATAATTCTGCAAAGTGGATCATCATCATCGGCCTATAATGCAAATCTCAGACGAGTTGAAATGTGATGATGATGCATCAAAGGGAGCAATGTACTTGGAGATCATGATGTTTCGATCTCCCAAAAGACAAAGATTCAATCCAGAAAAAAAAATTGGTTTGTCTTGCATCGATGGTCTTTGAATCTAACATCTCATGACAAACACATGATGTAAATATTTCTCACAAATTTGTTTTCTTGCTCTTTGTGACTAGTGTTTTTGTATGTTCTCTTTTAGGTCGAACCGACCATGTTGCAACAAGTCCAATTATTATGTAATTTGATTGGACCTTTGGTATTGGTATAACCAAGCTCAGAGGAAGATCTCTTACATATTCTTTTAGAAGATCACAATTCGAAGTTTTTGTCAAACCTCAGTAGATTCTTGAATATATGAAGGTGGATTGTGTAGGTACATAAACAAAGGTTGCAAGGAAATAGTTTTTTTCTTTCTTTTTAAATGGCAAAGCATTGGAATGATGATAATGAAGATGAAGCATGATGTTGTTTGTGAAAAGAGAGAGAGGGACAGAGTTTGGTTGAATTTTCCATAATCCAAAAAAATACACATGCAAAGGCTTTTTCTTTTCGCCAGAACCACTAATATTTTTCTATACCGATTATTATTAATCTATAAAATAAAAACTCATATATTATACTCTTAATTTTTTAAAGAATCAATTGGGGTTTGGTTTTAACTGTTGAGCATTCAAGATTCAAAGATTCAAGATTCAAGATTCAAGATTCAAGATTCCTCTCTTTTAGGTTAGCCGTTGTACTTGCTACTATATCAACGTTAGGGCTTTTTTAAGGAAGTTTTCAACGCCACGTGCGATATGGACGTGCTTGGTTATATAGTGAACCTTATCATATGTTTTTCTACAATGTTGACAAAAATATCTTCATCATTAAGCAATCCATGCTCTCATTGGAGTCTTTTCTATATCTAATTGTCGTCAAAAACAAAAACAAAACGCAAAACTACAAAAAAATTAAGTAATTATTTCTTGATGAAACTCACAACAAAATTAATCCATGTTCTCTATACAGAAAGAAAGAAAATTGGTTATCCAACTTGTACTGACCACAAAACATACGATTGCAGCATGAGTTTATACTTATCATATAGTATATATAAACGGAAATGAATGGGAATCGATCACTTATAAATCATGTAATGAAAAGATGACGTCGAACTTTGAATGTCTTATCTATCTAAGAAATGTAAACACTAACTAACGGTGTCCCCACACCAAGGGAGCTTAATTTTGACATGAAAACAAATTTGTCATTTAGTTTCCTACTTTCCTTTTGATATTCTGTGGACAAGGTGATATTAATTGACATGGAAAAATAAAATTTATGAAAGACAAAAAAGTCAAAGATATATGGAACTAAAAAGAAGGGTGGGGCTAAGTTCGACGCCATCAAATGATGACGCATCAAGTTGAAACTTATGGTGAGACCAAAGGCCCCAAGCCATTGGTTAAGGACTCATTTCCCATTATTCCAATTTAGGCTCTTAAGTGATATCATGCTCAAACCCCTTTTTAATTATAAGATTGACACACAACACATACAAAAATTAGTTGGCATTTTTTATATATAAAAAATTGGTATTATGCATGTAATTTTATATGATGATATATATAACATTACTTAATTTTAGATAGATGATGATGCGTATTTTGAAAAATACAAAGACCCAAATGAACATGATTATGTCATCAAAAATAGTTTGAATAGTACTTAATATGTTCTGTATTAAGTGATGTTTACGCTTTTTGCACACATATTAAGGATTCATTGAATTTTTATTTTTTCTATATTAAAAACATCATTTATTATACATTTAAACACAATTCAACCGAGTGGGCCTTTGAGTGGCCGATATTTTATTTTTCTCTCCCAAAAACACTAGCGCCGTCATCAAAAGGATTCCCCGATCTCCTTCTCCGGCGCGTGTGGTGGCGCACCGTCGCCGGAGAAGGGACCACGTCATTCTCCTCTTTCGTTGTATTAGGTTTACCGGCCAGTTATCGGCCGTGGCTGTGGTTGTCGCGGGTGATGGATTCTTCTTCGGGTGCTCTTAGTTAGCGAGGCAGTTTTCTCCGACGGCAGCGTGAGGCGGTGAGCGGTTTCCGGTGGTGACTCCAGCGTTGACTCTGGGAGGTCGTGACTCAGTGGTGGTTGTTCCCCGCTTGTCTCTCTCATCACGGCAAGGTCTTGGGTTTGAGAGGATCAGCCCGGATCCGGAATTGGGCGATGGTTTCCGACGGTGGATGAGTTTTGGGGAAGGGTGTCTTTACCGGTTTTCACATCCCGTGAAGCTTTCGGTTTGGGGACGGCGGATCTTCGGAAGGAGGTTTTCTCCGGTTTGTAACCCCCATCAATGCTCTCTCCCCTCCTCCGTCGTCGCTCTCGTTTAGGAGTCACTAGTGGGGCGGTGGTGGTCCTGTTCCACTGCCCGCGGCGAGAGCTCTTTCTCCTTCCGGCTGTATCGATTCGGGGGCGGGAGTCTTTTGCCGTCCTGGGCTGCGTCGACGGTGGTCCTGTGCCGTCGTTTGCTCCGACGAAGACGAGTCAGGCTTGAGGTGATTCTCGGTTTTTGGGCCTCTGCTTTGTTCCAGTCTCATGAGCCTGTCTAGTGCGGTTTATCGGCTTCTTTGTGTCATCCGGTTTAGTTTCCTATCCGGTTTTACTATTCCTTTCGGCGGTCCGCGGTGGGTGGTTTTTCGTGGGGTTTCAGTATTGAGGATTGTCTGTTCGAACCGTCTGTTGTAAAGGTGAAGTCAGAGGACGGCGGATCTATGAAACTGAGTTTCGTCACACGGGCTTCCTTCTTTACTACGACCATAACTCACTTACCGTTTTTGTGACTTTGTAGCGGGACGGAATCCAGGTTCCGACGGAGTTAACCGACCCGGCGGAGCCACTTCCTGCAAGCCCAGTGTAGATCGTGTTTGTTTTATTTTCAGGTTTTAAGATGGCTCGGGGCTGCGTTTTTGCGTCCGGGTCCTCGTATCAGTGAAGACACTTCGGGAAGGAGCACGGTGACCATCAGTCTTTTGCGGCTAACCCATAAGAGTGGAGATTCGAATCCACCATCCCTCGCGTTTGGGCTTCTCCCTTCGTGATGGGCCCCTCAAGGCAGTATCTGACTTAGGTAAGGTATTTTCTTATGTAAGGGATTGGCTACTGGATCGGCTTTTGTGGCCCAGTTACCATGTAATCAGACAATGTCGGTGAGGTATTCGTATCTTATCGACACAACTTAATTAATGAAATGGATAGTTGACAAAAAAAAAAAAACACAATTCAACTAATAAAAAAATAATCTGCAAAATACAAAGAATCAAAAACATTAAAAAAATTATTTGATTTGTGAGAACTGAGAACATCACTTTTTTATATATATAAAAAGTGGTATTATGCATGTAATTTTATATGATGATATATATATATAACATTACTTAATTTTAGATAGATAATGATGCGTATTTTGAAAAAAATACAAAGACCCAAAAAGAATTGGTATTAAAATTGCGGAGTTAACGTAAGAAGAAAAAATGTGGTGTTAGAAACAACCACCACCTTTGTCTATCTTACATCCGTGCAGCTCAGCATTTCTTTGGACATTATGTAACAACTAACAACAACCATTACTTAAGAATTTTAAGATTCAAAAGTGATATCATCACTTCATTAGTCACCTCACTGACTTTACATTAATATTATTGCATGATTCTCTACGTACCGGTCTACTTATAAATAAAGATCTAGTATTATATTTCATAAAAATTGAGTTATAAGAGTTGTTTTTATACACATTAAAAAAAATTACTCTAATGAGCAACCATATTCTTTCGATTTCTTGTTCTTTATTCATAAAATGATATGCATTCTTTTGTGAGTTATCAAAAAGTATAATTAATGATAATTGATTTTAGTGATGACTAGCATTTGGGTAGTAGTTGAAGAGAAAATAATATGATTTTTGGAATGTATAATGAAAACAATATATGTTGGTTCAAGCGGTAAGAAAATTGGAATTTAAGATATATGAAAGATACTTTAAATGAATGTTTTTTTTTTTTTGACGGAAACAGAAGTACGAAATTAATTAAGTAAAATATGTGTTGCCGACGCGACATGTATACCGTACGTCTAACATTAACAAATATAAACAACTATTTAAAAAGTTTTCATTCATTTTTTCACGCCACATGTACGTTATTATTCCTTAATTATCACCGTTTCTTTAATCATCATATAAATATATTTTTTTGGTCTAACATTCATCAATCACGGCAAATGCTCGCCTAATTGATCGTATAAATATTACTAATGAAACCCAATAAAAATCGTGGTACTTTTTTTATCCACACAAAGATCATGGAGTTCTCTAATACATGCAATTACCATCTATGTTTCAAACCGTATAGTAATAGTTGTATACATACAAGATCATGATGGGAGGAGTATGGGTTACATGCATATATACATAAAGATAATGTAATTAAATACTGCAATAATTATTAACCTAACTCAACTGTTGCTTTTTTCCTTATAAGCTACTGTTGCTTTTCGTCCTCTCCCTATTTGCTTAGATCTTTGATTATTATGTCGATTTTTGCATGCCGGTTTTGTTACCAAAAATTATGAGTGGCCAATTCTATAGTGTTCGGTTTTTAGAGTCAAGTAAGCTTTACTAGGTAGCTAATAACTAATAACGTGACTCCACGTGTTTGGGTGGAAATATAACTAGAAACACTATTATACTATATACTATTTAAAAGGCAAAGTATATCAAATAATTTTACAAAGATTAGTGGATATTCGTTTTTTGTTGTTGTTAAAACAAGATGTTTGACGCCTACATTATTAAGATTAGATAGAGATTAAGAAGCAATATGCCTTAATTTATATGGAATAGGCGAAAATTGTTCTACATCGGAAATGGAAAGAGACATTGAATAATATATAAGGAACTTGGATCAATATATTCATTACTAATTAATTTTGAGTTGGAAACCCATAAATCCATATTTAACATAAACTTCTAGATATTCTAAGATTAGAGCAAACGAGTTAATAATATCCTTTGGTTTATCAACTCTCCGTCCCAAGCGAGGGTAGCAGGACACGAACCGGTGCTGAAACCGCGGTGGATACTAAATCAGAATACTAAAACGACATGTCTTAATTAAAATCTAGAATTTGATGGTGGCCAGAAATAAGTAGACAGTATAAATATAGGTAGGCATCAGAGGCAGAGCATCAGGAAACCACTAGACTCAAATCTTTTTGAAGAATCAATTTTGAATTTTCCAAGTTTCGGACGAAGAAGGGTGCATGCGAACCGGATTTGACAAGCACGTGAGAGCCCGATTTGGCAGCACGTGACAGGCACACTTTCCTAGTGGCATGTTTCAGCTTTTTTCTTATCTCTCTCCTTCGTAACATGTTCATGTTTCCTTCATGCATTTGTTTATTCTATTTCGTTTGTTTTTCGAGCATTGAGCCTCTCTTAGCTTCCATTTGATTTTAAAGAAAAAACTCCCCCCAAAAAATTCTACTCATCACTTTAATGTTTTACTTCTTTTAAAAAACCTTTATAAAAAAACAATTTTAATATAAACATACTACTACTGGACCAAAAGTTTGTTTATCAGAATTGCAAATAAATAAGTTACTTTTAAGTTTTAATACTTTTCTGTTTTTTTTTCTTTCTTTTCCAAATAAAGTTTCTGTTTAAGGTTATTATACTCAATAAAAGAAACTAAATCCTGTCAATTTAATAACACTTCTACCTACCAAACTAGTGACACTTTGAGGAAAACCAAAAAAAAATTAATGACACTTTTACTGTTTACTTTACTTAATACTCCTTATATTACAATTTTAGGGGATATATATTTTTTATTTTTTTCTTGAAATTTGTTAAAAGAGTTAAAAGATAAAAGTAAAAGTATATAGTTGAAAAGGGTAAAAAGTGAAAAGTAGATAGAAAAAAAGGACACGGCCTTATCACAACTTCCTTCGTCGTCGTCGACGTCGTTTCTCCTCTGTCTCTATCTCTCTTTTTCTTTCCCGGAAAATTGTGGAGAATTTTCAGAAATTTGTTTAAAACAAAAGAAAAAAAAGAAATTTGCCTTTTGTTTTTCTTCTTCTTCTTCTTCCTCGTCTCTCCCACTTTCTTCTTCCCCATTTCAATTGTATTTAAGTTTTGCTCAGATCCCTAGCTTCCTTACACACATCCCTATCCGTTAAATTTCGTATACTTGGAAATTAAATGCAATTTTTATAGTTTATTTGAATTTCATTTTTTAAGTATTGCTTTCTTTCTGTCTCTCTCCTCTGATTCCTGTCTGCTACGGTCACGTTTAAAGAAATCAGCAAACCATGGATTCTTCTGTCTCTCTCTCTGTCACTCTCTCGCATGCACGAGAGCTCTCTTGTACGTTTAATCTTTTGTTTTTTTCCTCCCAATTTCTTACTTTCATAACCACAAATTACTAAACTTTCCTTCCTTTTCAAACTCTGGGATTTGAAACCCAGATTTCGGATTTGGGGATTTTTTTTTTCTTTCTCCGAACAATCGACGGGATTTGAGGAAAGAGATGGTCTTTCCATTGTCCGTACAGGAAGAAGCATGAGACTTGAAACCGCGTCTGGCGTTGTGGAGACGACGAAGCATTCTTATCTTCTTCTTAGATGGGTTGCGGAGGATCCAAAGTAGATGATCAACCGCTTGTGATTCTCTGTAGAGAGAGGAAGGATCTCATTAAAGCGGCGTCGCATCACCGCTGTGCTTTGGCCGCTGCTCATCTCGCTTACTTTCAGTCTCTCTGCGACGTCGGCGAATCCATTAAACGTTTCGTCGACGAGGAACTCGTCGTCGTTGGCTCGTCTTCTTCGCCGGATTCGCCGGTTCTTACTCTACCTTCCGACGAAGGGAAGCCTCATAAACACAAGATCTCGTCTTCTTCAACCTCTATCTCGCATTCGGTCGTTGAAGAAGAGGAAGAAGAAGGCGAAGGAGAGTCGCATTTGCATTTAACATCTGGATCCGAGTTCGATTCGGGATCCGAATATGGATCTGACGAGTCAATAGGTCATATCCACATTGAATCCAGCCCTAAAGTGGAAAACGAAGAACGATTACCACCCGGTTACCCGCCAAGTTACCCGACTGGTTTTGCACCAGGATATCAACCGGGTTATCCACCGGGTTACTCGGCCGGGTATCAGTATCCGGCTCAAGGATGGGGATTTATGGGAGAGAACCCGAACCAAAACCCGAACCCGTACCCGGGAATGTATTTCATGAAGAAGTCCGCGCCACCATCTCGACCCGTAGTGTTGCAGCCGGAGAATCATCGAGTGGAGAACGGGCAATGGCAGCCGGAGAACGGATTGGGATATTCCAATTATTTTCCCGGAAACGCTAATACTGGGTATTTCGGCTTCCCGGAACAACGTCGAGCACCACCTTCTCCGACGAGGCCACCTCCGTCTCCGCCTACGGTTTCCAGTTGGGATTTTTTGAATGTATTCGATACCTATGATTACAATAGAGCTGGTGCCGGTGACAGTTCCGGTGCCGGTGCTGGGTACTCTCCGGCCATTGGTGGAATTAGGTCAAATTCAAGCAGTCCTGATTCGAGGGAAGTGAGGGAGAGGGAAGGAATTCCTGATCTGGAAGAAGAAACAGAGCAAGAAGTCATTGGGCAAACATTCAAACATACCAAGAGGAAAGGCACTGAAAAGGTGAAAGAACACAGGCAGGAGAACGAGCCCGGAAACTGGTCCCAACGGGAAGAGATTCACGAGAGAAACATCAAGAAAAGAGGAGATTCAGGTGAAGGAACATCAAGGGCAGTGCTTACGGCAGAGAGCTCTTTTGGTTCAAAGACTGTGTCATCGTTTTCAAGCAGTGAAGAAGGATCTGAGTTTCACCATGTTGATGACGGAGAAGGAAAGACTAGCAGCAACGATTTAAGCGGGCACGAGAGGGTTGCTACGAAGAGCGTTGGGGAAGTAGAAGAAGAATACGTGAGGAAGAAAGGAGTGAGCTTTGAGTTGGAGGAAAATTTAGCAACTTCTTTTGATGTTGAATCTTCCAAGATAAGTAGCCTGTCTGCATTGTCGGTTCATGCCACTAGAGATCTCAGAGAAGTTGTGAAGGAGATCAAGAGTGAGTTTGAGGTTGCTTCTTCACATGGGAAGGAAGTAGCTGTGTTGCTTGAGGTCAGCAAGTTACCTTATCAGCAGAAAAGCTCTGGGCTTAAAGGTAATGTTCTTACATGTTCTCTTTGTGCCTGAGATTGCTTCCTTAATTGCATAAATGAGCTTTCCAGATTTCTTGCTTCATTTTGAAATAATATATACATGAAAAACCATTTCTTGTAGATCAAGCTGGTTACTTGTGGCGATGATTAATGCATTTCTGCATGTGAGTTAAGGTTAGATTAGAGTTAGCTGCTCTGCAACTGTGCTTTAAATGTAGCAGTACTTTGGATCTTTTCATGCAGGAGAAACATATGTATACTCTGATAGCAATATTGTCTTCATTCTACCTTGGATCTGTTCAAGTTAGGAACTAAATTTCGATGTAATGAAAAATACTGTTGACCTTTCGATAGAACTGTTATGGGCTCTCTGATGGAGTTCTGGTTTATAATAGACCATAGGTTTGATTTGCATCACTTGAGTCTTACCTTGTTGCTTTTTCCAATGATATTTACTCTTTTTTTTTCCCTCTCTAGTTATATTTTCCCGGATCATGTACCTGGTAGCACCATCCACAGCGTCATCGCGCTCTCAGCCTCAACCGTCAATACGGTTAACATCTAGGATACTGAAAGTTGCAAAAACATACAATGATCAGGATGTTAGGGAAGGCTTTAGTGGAAACCTCTCATCCACTTTGGAGAAACTCTATGCCTGGGAAAAGAAACTGTACAAGGAAGTCAAGGTATCGATGTGTTTCTTGGTTTCGAATGGATTAATGTCTCTATAGATCTGAGCATCTTGTGACATATGTAGTTCTTTGTTGATGGCAGGATGAAGAGAAGCTTCGAGTTATCTATGAAGAAAAGTGCAGAACACTGAAAAAACTGGATAGTCTTGGTGCGGAATCTAGCAAGATTGATGCTACTAGAGCATCCATTAGGAAGCTACTAACCAAACTCGACGTCTGTATAAGATCTGTTGATTCCATTTCCACCAGGATACATAAACTGAGAGACGAAGAATTGGAGCCGCAACTCACTCAACTTATTCATGGGTAATAAAACCATTTCATTTCTTCAGACTCTTCCTACATTTACATATTCCTATGAGTAATCCGGTACTTGGAAATTTGAAGGTTGATAAGAATGTGGAGATCGATGCTTAAGTGCCACCAGAAGCAGTTCCAGGCGATCATGGAGAGCAAGGTTCGATCTCTCAGGGCAAACACAGGCTTACAAAGAGACTCTGGTCTCAAAGCTATTCTCGATCTGGAGATGGAGCTACGAGAATGGTGCATTAGCTTCAACGATTGGGTCAACACTCAGAAATTATATGTCGAGTCTCTAAATGGATGGCTCTCAAGATGTCTTCACTATGAACCTGAGTCAACAGAGGACGGAATCGCCCCGTTCTCTCCTAGCCGTGTTGGAGCTCCACAGGTTTTCGTTATATGCAAAGATTGGCAAGAAGCAATGGCGAGAATCTCTGGAGAGAACGTTACAGACGCGATGCAAGGTTTCGCCTTGAGCTTACATGAACTATGGGAGAGACAAGATGAGGAGCAAAGGCAGAGAGTGAAAGCAGAGTATGTGTCACATGATTTTGAGAAGCGGTTGAATGATCTCCGGATGGAGAGGGCTAGAGCGAGAATGAGAAACGATCAGCTACATGACGGTGCATCGGAGAGAAGCGTGGTCTTGTCCGAGAGCGGGATCTCGGCGCTGGATGATTTGAAGGTGGATTTGGATTCGATGAGGAAGAAGCTAGAAGAAGAGAGAGCAAGGCACAAGGAAACCATTAAGCTTGTGAACAATGCAGCTTCAAGCAGCTTACAAGCTGGTTTAGTCCCAATCTTTGAGGCTTTGGGAAATTTCACTTCACAAGTTGTGAAAGCTCATGGACATGTTAGGTTTCAACAACAACAGCCTCAGTCTTCTTCTTAATGAAGCTGAGGGTTGATTTTGCACGGAATTGAAAATTTTGGTAATGAAATTAGATTCGGTTTAGGAAATTGTTGTACATATTTAACAATTTATATATTCATTGATTGATTGTAGCTTCTTAATTATCAGTCTTTTCTTTTTAAGTTCGAAATCTGAATATATTTTTCTCAAACTTATAAGAAAAATATATAATCACGGTCAACATAATCTATGATAAAAAAAAAGTTATGAAATTAAACTAAACCATACATTACGGGTCAGATTTAAATGCATTTATTTATTTTGACCATTTAGTTGCACGAAGTCACGAGCCGGAGATCTCATTTGGTTCCAGCCTAGTGATCACGTGGTTTTTCGATGTCGTGGCGCTTGGTCATTGGTGCCGTTTCACTGTGACAAGTGTTCTTCGGTGTACACAAATTTCTCGTTTTTTACTTTTTACCTCTGAGCAATTGTAAAAATAACACAATTGTTTATAACCGCCAAGGTCAAGATCGTCAAGACACTGTGGCATTTAAGTTCTTGCCAAATCCCTATAAACAACTATGACGACGCAACATCCAATGAGAGGTTGCCACGCGGATGTATGACCATTTAGCATTCAGTTTTCATGATTTGCAGTGATGATAAATATCTCCCAGAGCTTCCCCGGAGAGCTTACAGAGTTTCCGAACGAAAAAATAGAGAGAGAGAGAGGAGAGCAATAATGGCGATGAGGGGATATGCGTTGTTTTCGATCCTTGTGTTGTCGTTGTTCGCTTCCTCTGTAAGAAGCACGGAACAGACGGAGACGAAGGAGTTCGTGTTGACCTTGGATCACACTAACTTCAACGAAACCATCAACAAGCACGATTTCATCGTCGTCGAGTTCTACGCCCCATGGTATTGACTTGTGATTATTAAACCTTTCTGTTAGTACTCATGATCTTTCTGTTGATTTGAGTTTTGTGTTACGATTCGTAAAATCTGGTGGATCCCCTTTTCTTTCCACCTGGATCTGAATTTATCATTTGATTTTTTGGGTATGCATGCGAGTGATTTCTTATTCTCACGAGCGTTCTCTGGTGTTTCCACTATTTAATCTAAAATGGCGTAGAGGCATACATTTTGTTGCAATTCTGTAATTTGAACGACTCGATCAATTTCCATCTATGATCTGATTTCAAAAATACGAGCAAGGATGCCCGATTTGAATATATATATATATATATATATTTTTTTTTTTTCTGTAATTGATGCGTAAAAGTATTTAATCTTGAATCTCCGTCATTTGGTAATCCGTATTTTGTTCTTCTTCAGGTGTGGACACTGCAAGCAGCTTGCTCCTGAGGTAATACGGCTTTTTCAATCACTTAGATAGGGATCTGCATGTGGGGAACTTGCCGTCTTTCGATCACGTCGCATAGCTATTTGTCTAATTCATGTAGCCGTGACTAAATTTTGGTGATGGTATTTTGTTTACAGTACGAGAAGGCTGCGTCAGAGTTGAGCAGTCACGTCCCTCCGGTGGTTCTCGCTAAGATTGATGCAAGTGAGGAAACAAACAGAGAATTTGCAACCCAGTACGAGGTTCAGGGTTTCCCAACAATCAAAATTTTCAGAAACGGAGGAAAAGCTGTTCAAGAATACACTGGACCTCGTGAAGCTGACGGCATTGTTTCTTACTTGAAGAAGCAAAGTGGACCTGCTTCCTTTGAAATTAAGTCAGCTGATGCTGCTGCTGAGGTTGTTGGTGACAAGAAGGTTGTTGTGGTAAGTGTCACTGTCACAAGCATATTCCTTTTCTTTGTTTTCATCATATATGGCAGAGAAATAACGTCTATTTCTGTTGTTTTAGGTTGGGGTTTTCCCTAAATTATCTGGCTCCGAGTTTGATTCTTTCTTGGCTACTGCTGAGAAATTGCGCTCTGAATATGATTTCGCACACACCTCTGATGCCAAACTTCTTCCTCGTGGAGAGTCTGTGACAGGACCTGTAGTCAGGCTATTCAAACCCTTCGATGAACTGTTTGTTGATTCCAAGGTACAAGAGAAAAGCCTTTCACTTTGTATATAACATAGATGAGTGGTCCTATTATACTGTATATTGTTGGAGAATGCTTGTTTGATTTTCTTCCGTGCATCCAGGATTTTGATGGGGAAGCTCTGGAGAAATTTGTCAAAGAATCCAGCATTCCACTTATCACCGTCTTTGACAAAGATCCAAACAACCACCCATATGTTATCAAATTCTTTGACAGCCCTAATACTAAGGTAATTCGTCCTAGAGTTACCAATGATTTTAATCCCATCTCGCTGTAACCAATTCATGTTATCCTACAAAGATGGATTCATGTTATGCCTTTTAATTTTACTGGATAAGTATGTTTCATTTATAGATTTACTGAAATGAGTTGATGCGTAAAAGTTAATGTTGTTCATGGTGGTATAGAGCTTGACTGACTGAATTATGTTTTGAGTATGGAAGGAGCTGTGATAGCGTGCCATATTAGCTGAAGCCGGATAGTAGTGTCTATAGTTTTGTTTTTTTACTATTATCACTAAAAGCTCCAGGTTTCTCACTGTATTGGTTTTGATGGTGAGTAATATTTTGAGTTTCAGGCGATGTTGTTCATTAACTTCACTGGAGAAGGAGCTGAGTCTTTTAAATCAAAGTACCGTGAAGTTTCTGCATCCAACAAGGGACAGGGTCTTAGCTTCCTTCTCGGTGATGCCGAGAACAGCCAAGGAGCATTCCAGGTTAGTCTTCTTCTACTATCTATCTTCCAATCGTTTCATCCCGTGTTGGTTAGAAAATGCTAACTGTGGAGGTCTTTTTCTGAACCAATAACAGTATTTTGGACTCGAAGAGAGCCAAGTTCCGCTCATCATTATCCAAACTGCTGATGACAAGAAATACCTGAAAACAAATGTGGAGGTTGACCAGATTGAATCATGGGTCAAGGACTTCAAGGATGGAAAAGTTGCCCCACACAAGAAATCTCAACCAATCCCAACCGAAAACAACGAGCCAGTGAAGGTTGTTGTCTCTGAGAGCCTTGACGACATGGTCTTCAACTCCGGAAAGAACGGTGAGTTACAGTACACTATAAAATCACAAACGCCTGTTTGCTGTTAGCAAAAAGCTTATTAATGAGTTTTCTTGCAGTCTTGCTTGAATTCTATGCTCCATGGTGTGGACACTGCCAAAAGCTTGTTCCAATCCTGGACGAAGTGGCTGTGTCATACCAAAGCGACCCAAGTGTTGTGATAGCTAAGCTTGTAAGTCCTTCCTCGTATTTGGGAGTATGGAGACATTGATCCTCTGCGGTTTGATCTTTTAGGGGTTTCTTACGCTTTCACTTGTCCAGGACGCAACGGCGAACGACTTCCCACATGATACATTCGATGTGAAGGGCTTCCCAACCATTTACTTCAGATCAGCGAGCGGGAACATTGTGATTTATGAAGGAGATAGGACAAAGGAAGATATCATAAGCTTCATCGACAAGAACAAGGACACAGCTGGAGAGCCTACTAAGACGGAGGAAAAGACAAGTGAGGAAGCTAAGGACGAGCTCTGAAAAGACAAGTGTGTTGTGTCTCTTAGCTGCTAGCTTAGTTTGGTAGTTTTGAGGAAAATACATCGAAGACGACAAAGCTTTTTGAGTAGAGAGAAAGGGAGAGAAGGTCTCTTTATCTATTCATTAGAGTTTTTATATGCACTCTGTAGAACAATAACGGCTGCCTCTTCTTTTGTTTTTTTGTTAATTTTTCTTTTTTGAACTTACAAGTTCTCTTCTAATATAATGAGCGAGTTATTGAGGCATTTCTTGGGATCGAGTTTCTAAGACAAGAAAAAAAAGAAAGTAAAATCTATTAATCTAGGGGTTAAAAGAATCGACCTTAATGGAACTATTAGATGCCTTATTTTGCCTTAGTCATGCTTCGATGACATTTAAGGTTGTTTTGCCAACTCTAATATATTCACTAAATATTTAATCACGCCTCAAAATTCAAATATTTGAGTTTCCAATTATAACTCTTTTGATTAGTATTACGATTCAGTATCATTGTGGTGGCCTAAAATAAATTATTTTGATCTAACTTGAAGAAACCGAAATTACAAATTGGTTGACATGTTCCTCCAAAATTGAAGAAACCGAACCGAAACCGAATAATTATTAATTTTCGGCCCATTTGCTAAACTTAAAAGCACAATTGGGATGGGCCGGTGATTATCCTGCTGATAAGAGATTTTTTATTATTTCATGTTGGTTTTGTTTCCAATTTTTTTTTGTTTTCTTAATAATTTGGGATCTAATTTCTGAGACAAATGATCTATTTGATCCTGAAGCATATAATACCAAGAGTATACATAGTAGTCTTGGACAAAATAACTGAACCGAACCAAAATTGAAGGTTCGATTTGGTTTTGGTTTTTTCACAATAATGGAATGGTTTTTTTATTTATATATATTTGTTGGTTTTGGTTCGATTATATAACCGATAACCAATAACCAATAGATATCTATGGATATTAATTTTGTTATTCATACCAAACCGTACCGAATAATAACTGAACCGAAAACTGTTCGATTCTTATATAGATAGTAAAAGACATAACCGAACATATCCGAAAATTAAAATAACTTAATCGAACCGAATAACCATAGCCCATGACTAATACATAGTATTGATTGATTTCTGAATCACATGATTTTTTTTCAGTTATTGCTGTAATTTTTTGAATTAAGAAAATAAAAATAAAAATAATTCGTAATAGACGAAACAGTCC
The DNA here is from genome assembly GCA_030161315.1 of Eutrema japonicum. Lineage (NCBI taxonomy): Eukaryota > Viridiplantae > Streptophyta > Magnoliopsida > Brassicales > Brassicaceae > Eutrema > Eutrema japonicum. The sequence goes on from BSQW01000001.1 coordinate 11,679,564, forward strand.
AACAGCTAAAACTAAACCACTCTGGTTCAAAATATAGATAACTGATTCGGATACATTGTCGGTTATCGGTTTCGTTGTGAACATCGAGAAGAGAGGAGAGTCTCTCAGGTCCTATCGTCTTTTGTTTTCCCGGTGACAGAGACCGCACGGGCGGCTTCGATCGTCTAGCAGTTTCCATGACTTCAGGTATTTCAATTTCAGATTGAATTTGGTAATTTTATGCAGTACCATCGGAATCGATGTATGATATCGAGAACGGGTGGTCTCTGTTTTTCGATTTGATAATTTGGAACTGTATCGATTGATTCTCTGGGTCTGATTGATATTTTTTCTCTATATTTTCGTTCAAATCATCATGTGGGTTTGCATAAAACAGCTTTCGCAGAGGGGGTTTGTGTTTTATTACAAATTGATTGACTTGGTAGTCTGTGTTTTATTACAAATTGAGAAATGAAAGGTTTTTTATTTATTCATATAGAAATTATATTTATTGATATGCCGGAGAGATAAGAAACCAGTGGGGGAAGAGGTGAAAGTGGTGTTGGCTACGTATTGATGATTCTTTTTGATAAAACTTTGATTTCACAGATGCTCTCACTATACCTTCTGAGCTTGAATCTGCGTTGCGGCTCAGGACTGTACATTACTTTATTACAAAGAGGCCTTGGCTTGGTAATCTTAATCATTCAACACTTATTCTGTAATGTGATTTTATTTTACTTTAATTGTGTTTTCATGGTTTAGAGATGAGTTGCATTTCTCTTTTTCAGATCTCTATGGAGTCCATGTGAGGCCCGTGGCACCCTTCGGAAGCACAAGCAGTAAACCCCATTATGATCCAGCATTGATTCATCGTTGCTTGCCCGATGAGATTCTTTTCGAGGTTGGAACTTCTCGTCTTTCCTTTTGTTATACTGATGTTTCCATTTCTACTTAGATCTGTTTTGTTTTCTACTGAATTTGACTCATGGATATGTTGCTTGTAGGTATTTGCTCGGATGATGCCTTATGACTTGGGAAGAGCAGCTTGTGTCTGCAGAAAGTGGAGGTACACCGTTCGAAACCCTGTGTTCTGGCGTAATGCGTGCTTGAAAGCTTGGCAGACTGCTGGGGTTATCGAAAACTATACGATCTTGCAGTCTAAATATGATGGATCATGGCGGAAAATGTGGCTTCTAAGATCCAGAGTTCGTACTGATGGTAATCTTTCTTTTATCCGTCCTCTCACGTCACAAAATTCTAGCGCCAAGTGATTGCTGTTGTATCTCTTCTTTTGTATGCCTATGCTAACATCAACTCTTGTTATATCTTTCTTCGTCAAAGTGGCCTTGTTTTCATGGACTCTTCTGAAAGACTTATAGCTTGAACGCTTGTTTTTTTAAAAAACTTCGTATCTTCTTCTCAGGTCTTTATGTGAGTAGGAATACTTACATTCGAGCTGGAATTACTGAGTGGAAGATTACAAATCCAGTTCACATAGTAAAGTCTTTGTCTTAAACTTGCTCTGTTTTTGTTCTTCATCTGTCCCATTCAGACCCATTTAATGAGTTGCCTTGGAATACTTTTTGCAGGTTTGTTACTACCGCTACATAAGATTCTACCCTTCTGGTAGATTTCTTTACAAGGTTTGCACACTACGATCTAACTAGGTATAAACGTTGAGCTGCTGGCATGATCTACTCTGATAATTTCCATCGGTATTTTTTTGTTATCCACCAGAACTCTTCGCAGAAATTGAAGGATGTTGCCAAGTACATGAACTTTAAGGCTTCTAAAGCAGACTGTCTTTACAGAGGCACTTATACATTGTCAATGTCAGATGATAAGGTTATCTGCCTCTAGCTGCCTATTGGCTGGAAATCAATAACATTACATCTTCATCATTATCCTGAATAGATGTTCTTTTTGCAGATCGAAGCAGCTGTTCTGTACCCAGGGACACGCCCTACTGTCTTAAGGATCCGTTTAAGGTATTATAATCCCTCAGAATATCAGGACAGATAAAATTTCATTTCGATAGTAGCATAAGAACCTTGGTTTGTATGTACTTATGGGGAATCTAGACTCATTTTGAAGGATATAACCTATTGGCCTATTGGGAAGAAGGCCTATTACTTATCTTATAAGTGCCGTAACTAATACATCCATTTAAGACATATGTTTTGCCCGTTCAATGTGATGGATATTTCTATGATTTATACCCAAAAAGACGGGGTTAAACTGAGTTGGTTGCAGTCATTTTGATCTTCATGTTCATGGTATGGGTTTTTGTTTTTGGGGGTGTGGTTAGGTTAAGGGGAACAACGATTGGAGCCAATAACCGGATGGATTTGCTGTCACTTGTGACAAGTGGTGTGAACGATGAGGAAATAAGCAGCACAGAAGAGGACATTCTTGGTGTAGTTGAGAATTGGAGGGACGATGAAACTCACAATCCGGATATACCTGCCGTCTCACACAAGAGGGGTATGACTCCGTTCGTCTTCGTTCCTTTCGAAGAGGCAAGTAAACCCCAAAACAAAGCTTGCTTTATACCTTTTTTTTTTGGTTTCTCACACTGTCACACACATATATATATATATATATATATATATATAGCTCATGCACATTTCGTTTACATTGATTTGATTTGAATCTGTTTTCTTGATGTAGGTTGACCAATCGGTCTTGAACTTACCTCCGGAGAAAATGGATTACTTTGTCACTGGCTAAAAAGACACAGTAACGTCTCTGTACAAAAAAAATGTATCACAGAATAATGTTTCACGTTTTATATTATTATGATGACAACAACATTAGTGTTTGTTGCTGTAATAGTGAACTGTTACATTGTTGTGGGGTTTTGTTTGTTACAGAGACATGATAAGAAATTTAATAGTAATGTAATCTTTATGTTTATGTTTTATTCACCAATAAGCTTCCGTACAAGCAGGACTTGATCAGATGCTAGATTTGAGGATCTCGGGATCCTCCGAGTGAACCAGATGCTTCCAAGATGGGTTTCGAGGAAGAAACGTTTCCTGCAAAAGCCGGAGAGATTTCATAACTCATAAGACAAATGGTACAAACTCGAACCTGATTTCATGGCAATCTTAAGGGAAACAGAGGAAGAAGCGACGTACGGAAGCGTAGGAGCAGGTGGGGACGATGGAGAAGGAGCGAGAGGAAGCGTGTTCGAAAGCGGCGACGCAGAGATGCGAAGCCAAACCCAATCCTGCTTTTGAAGACGGTACGTAGGTTCGAACCAGATCCATGACTTTCCCGTTGTTCTTCATCTTGTATTCTATGAACGCTTCGTGATCCTCCGTCTCGAATCTATGCCTCCCTTCGTTCCACACGATCTTCGGTTTCTCCGTCGCCATTTTTCTGATTATCTTCGAGCTCTTCCATTCCCCCAACCGAGGTTGTTTATATTCTTCTATTAAACCGGATCCCTCCGGTTTAATGATTAGAAAAGAAAAGCCGACATCTTCGTACACGTGGCGCGCGATGGAGGCTTCTGTCTCTGTGTTAGTTGCTTGCTTCGGTCGTGTCATTTTGGCGTGAAGTAAAGCGTTTTGAGGAAAAGGAAGTCAAAACTTAAGTTCACAGGAGAAGAGAGAGAGAGAGAGAGAGAGTGGATGGGGGACACGAAGGTGGAAACAATCTCGAGGTTGGCGCAATGGAGGATTGAAACTTTTGGACCTTGCTCTTTCAAGAAATCCGATCCTTTCAAAGTTGGAATCTGGAATTGGTAACAACAACAAACTTTTATCCTTTTTTTATTTCTTTTTTCTTGGGGGTTTTGTTTGTGCTCTTGATTATGTTTTGGATATGAAGGCATTTGTCTATAGAGAGGAATCGTTATCTATCCGTGAGGCTTTTCCCAGAGCTTTCTCGAGTATCCAAGGAGCAACCTCCTGTTGCTAAATTTATTCTTCGCGTCTCCAACGTTGGTCCTAATCGTAGATTCTACATCTCTCCTGGTATGTCTGGTTTCTTGATTTTTTTAGTTCGTTGGATTTGGAGGAATTTGATTGTTAATTCGGTTTATCTTAATTATATATCGTGGAGCTTGAATTAGGGGTTTCGGAAATAGTTAATAGTTTATTTATGTTGTAATAAAAAGAACTACAATGAATTCTCAGGAATCCATCATTAATCTCAGCTTAGATTAAAAAAAATCAGTTTCAAAATTTTAATGTTAATGATTGCAGATGATTAGTAGTATCTTATGGGAATGGTTGAAACTGAAATAGCTTTGTGTCTGTGTAAGCTGAGATACTCTGTATTTGTGGTGCAGTGTATGAAAAACTGCTGCGTACAACTGATGATTGTGTGTGGCATGTGGATTCCAGTTTCCACGGTCGATTCACCATTGATGTCGAGTTTCTGGATCTCAAAATCTGCCCTTTGAATGCAAGTTTTGATCTTTTTTAGCTGCAAGTCCGAAATCTCTAGCATTTTTTTTTTTCCGTGGCTGATCATTATCAAATCAAATCCAGGGTGGTGAAGCTTCTCCTGTTTGGCCAACCGATGCAACAATGCAATCATTTTCGACTCAGACCACTCTCAAATGCCTGTCACGGATGCTAGAGGAAAGCATCCTATCCGATGTCACAATCCACACAGCTGGTGGAACGCTATCTGCTCACAAAGCGATCCTCTCGGCTAGCTCAACCGTCTTCAAAAGCATGTTCCACCACGACCTCAAGGAAAAAGAGTCATCCACAATCCACATCGACGACATGTCAAGAGAATCTTGCATGGCTCTCCTAAGTTACCTCTACGGAAACATAACCCAAGAAGAGTTCTGGAAACACCGGCTCGCCCTTCTCGGTGCTGCAAACAAATACGATATAACTGATTTGAAAGCGGCGTGCGAGGAAAGCCTGATGGAAGACATAAACTCTGGTAATGTGCTCGAGAGGCTACAAGAGGCTTGGCTTTATCAGCTGGAGAAGCTGAAGAAAGGGTGTCTGATGTATTTGTTTGATTTCGGGAAGATTTATGATGTCAGAGACGAAATCAGCAGTTTCTTCAGGCAAGCTGATCGTGAACTGATGCTCGAGATGTTTCAGGAGGTTTTGTCCGTCTGGAAACCTGTCTAAAGGCAAAACAAGTAATATTACTACCTACACATGCTTTGAATATTTCAGTGTTTGATGGTGTTTTTGTTTATAGTCTTCTTGTTCTTGTGTTTGTAACAACTAACAACAACAACACTTGATTTTGTTGTATTATTGTATAGTATTGATCAAAGTGTGTTCAATCCATGTTTCGGTTCGGATTATTTGGTCATTCGTATTTTCAGCGATTTATGAAAATAATATCTGATCTGACATTTGATGGTTTGATATAGTTTCGGTCCGGATTCAGGTTAAATGACGGTATAGAAAACGTGAATCTATTGTTATTTCGGTTCGGTTTGGATCGGATTGAACTTGCCTCAAATGGGCCGTATTTGATGAGTGGATAGGCCTCATAAGATAGCAGATTGTCTGACATCGAATGTCGGCACAAAATGTATTAATATTTTTCTCGACGTTGAAATTTAATGATTTGTTTTTAATTTGTTGACTCAGCATCAGACAGAACAGGTGTAGGTAGACACGTGTCCGTTGCGTCCCAAAAGCGCTCTTGTAGATTATGACGTGAGGAAGGGTTTTGTTTTCCGGTAAGAGTGAAGAAGGTAATTTGTACGGTCTCGTCCGCCAAAATGGGAGATGTATATATCGGAGCTTGAGCCCGGCAGCTAAGAAATCTAATTAGGTTTCGATGGCGAGGATGGGAATTGGGAGCACGGGAGGGAAGAATGGGCCGGGGCAGTTTTTTCTGGCGACGTTGCTTCTTTGGCTGGTCTCCGTCGTGTTTGAGATTGTTTTCAATCTCCGGACGGAGCTTCTCTGGGTGATTTGCGGCGGATGCTTCTTTCAATCGGTGAATTGGGTTGTTCGTTCATGGCTCTCTCGTGACCCTCTCTTTGTTAATACCTCCGTCTCGCTTTTGCACTCAATCATCACATCCGCCTCAGGTCATTTTTTCCCTATATACATTGAGTGTTTTTCTTAGGGCTGTGCTGTGTTAAATGGGCAAATTGTATCTTTGTGCTGGTGTTCACATTATTACATTGGTCATTGGTCATTGGTATTGATAAATTCAATTCTCAATTTCCTTGGAAGCTTTGTGTTTTCTATCCCTTGTATTATTATGCACTTTTATTTCTTATTGAATTGTTCTTACGATTTCTCAATTAGTGGTATGGTTGTTGTTTCTTAGTTACTTCTTTTAGGCACTTGAATCTTAGTTTCGTTGAAACATCTCAATTACTATTGTTTAATGATTCATGGTAATCATTTAGCCTTTAGTTCTTCCTCTTTGAGTTAGAAGGCAATCACACCGTCTGTTTTTTTCCCCTTATCTTGTGTGTATGATGCAGTTTTTCCCTACACCAAGCCATACTGATTATGATTTTGCATCTTCAACACTGCACATGTGTTACCACAGTGGTTTTCATTCTGCTCAATCAATGCTTAGCCAAAGGTTTAGACGAGATGTTTGATCATTCAGAGTTGGTTGGTGGTACTTGGAAATGGGCCTATCCAGCTTTATGTTTCTCTTGCGGCTACTTTGCATATGACCAGTGGGATATGCTTCAGTACCGGTTATACAGCGGCTTAATACCCTCCATTCTGGTTCACCATCTCGTCCTCCTCGTTTGCTTCACGTTGGCTCTATACCGAAATGTAACCATCAACTACCTGATTCTTACTCTCATTTGTGAGGTACGTTCCACTTTTGTCTTCCTGAATATCTTCCCTGCCTTTTCTCTGTTCTTTTCCGGATCTATGCTTACATGAAATTAGCTCTAGTTTCATATATATCAATCTAGTTGGATATAAACTACATTTTTCAGCTTCACAAACATCTATTTATTCGAATGTAAGTGACCTTAGTTGCTCGGATGTGTAAACAGATGCATTCGATCTTTCTGCACGTGAGGAAGCTGAGGAGAATGGCGGGGATCCGAGACAGCAACACGGCATTGGTGAAACTGGAATGGGTGCTAAACTGGACAGCCTTTGTGTTAGCGAGGTGCATTCCTCACATTCTCATCACTGTCAAGCTGATCAAAGACGCACTCAAGTTTGAGAAAGGCGTGGAGTTACCGCTCGCCCTGTTTGGTATGGCAGGAATGAACATCCTCAATGTCGGCCTCGGATTGGATCTGTTTCATGCTTTCAGACGAGAGAGAAGCAACAGAAGAAATCAAGAGAACAACAACCATCACAACCATGAGAATAAACATTAGCCAATTTAGAAGCCATCCATAGATCGAAATCCATGGTTTGTTGTATGACTACTACTCACTCATGTGTTGTTTATAGCTGAGGCTTTGCTACTCAGCTCTAATGACTTGTTTCAGATTTGTATGTACCAAAAGGATGTAAATGCTACTATTTGTTGATGATTACGATTACAATTACAATTACTTGGTTCGGTTTCGATACGGTTCGGTTTCCAATAAAATTTACATTTTTTCGTATCAATCTGAGTTGATATTATATATTTTTGTTAGGATTTAATCTGCGTTATAATATTTTTTTTTTAAAGAAATTGTTTTAAAATTTAAAAAATTGATTTTATCTGATTTTTACAATATAGCTAACTAATGATTATTGATTATAGATAAAGTTTTCAATTTGTAATAAGTTGTTTATTTAACCCGTTTTGCATGAACTAAAATATTATTCGGGCTAATCCGCAAAAACTTACAATCTTAAAAACATAACTCTAATATGCATCATTAAATGACTTTAGTTTTTGTGGTTAGTGTACGAACTCTTAAAAAATATAGTAAAATATTTTTCAACTTTTGTTTTGATATATATTCAAATAAAATATAATAAATTATAATGAAAAATATAGCAAGATTTTGAATAGATTTTGTTTCTTTGAATATATATGAATTGATTATTATTTTAAAATATATAATATTAAAAATAATTAAGAAATGAAATAATAAATAACCTGTTTAATGCAAAATATATACTTTCCATATTTTAATCAATAATTTTAAAAGACTATTATATCCTTTCCTATTTCAATTATTATTTGTAATGGCATTTCATGTAATAACTTACAAAACAAAGTTCATTTTTAAAAATATCTTCTTAAATAATATTATAGAGATTGTGTATATATATTTTTAATTAGAAATGATAATTTGTAATAAATTTTTATTCGGTTTGGTTGCACAAAATTTGAGTTCGGTTTGATTTGTTTTGTACAAAAACTTTTCTACCATCCAAGTTATTTTGAAATTCGGTTTGATTTTGGGTTGGTGACTTTTGGTTTTGGTTAGTTCTGAAACTTTCAGACCACCACCTCTAACGAGAGTGTTGTTAAAAAAAAATGGATTGCTACAGAAAGAGGTCCTACCGGGAGTCGAACCCAGGTCGCTGGATTCAAAGTCCAGAGTGCTAACCACTACACCATAGAACCTCAGGTGCTTGTTATGTTGCAAGCATTATTTTAGAATACAACATAAGAAAATTGTTTTATTAGAATATAGAAACAACCAATGAATAATCCAACATCAGCTGCACAATTTCAGTCTTCGTTGGCTTTACTTTGGAGGATTAGAAAGAAAAAAAAATCATTATATTTACTTGTCTATCTATCAAGCAACCACGAGGCATCATATCAGACGATCGCATTGGTGAAAATGTGAAAAAAAAAAAAAAAAGATAAATCTCACAAGACATTTAACTCTACGAAAGTACATTATGTATCATGGTGATGTTTAGCTACTAACAAGGATTGAGAAAGTAGACTAATTGGTGATCAAAATATACAAAACTGAACCTATTTTATCTTTGATTCTACTTTTTCTCTCTCGATGATTGTCTTCTATCTCTCTTGTAAGCTTTTCTTCAAATGCCTCACAATTTTCCCTTAGCTCATCAGAGACACACCTCTCTCCTTCCTCGCCTCTGCTTCCATACTGATGATCCAAGTTTCGGTTTGTGTGTTTCGACTCATTAGCCAGTTTAAGCTCCCTTTTGATCACCTTCAGCTCCATCTCAACTTCTTGAAAACAAACTCTAGATTCTTGATACTTATCTTTGATTACGTCCAATCGTTATCTTTAGTTGATCAGTTTTCTCAGCTTCCATTTTTCTCTAAGTCTCTAACTTATCTTCCAACTCCATTTTATCACAAACAACAGTTTTATAACTTCCTTTTTCAGGCTCATCCTTTTCTACTTGTAGCTTCTCCAAATTCTCCTTTAAGAACAATTCATATTCAGTCTTAGAGTTTTTAGCCTGTGTCTCAGGCTGGCATAGCCACAAGACCTTCCCTTCCAAGGAAATCATCCATGAGATCAACTTCAATAGGCTAAGTTGTGCCATTAAGACTGCAATCGCCGCTTTTCTCACTCTTGAATGAATCTAACTTAGAAATCAATGCTGACGATTCCCATGAATCAGAGCAACTCTATTTTATAATTCTTGGGTTTTTTGTTACTTGAGAGAGTTTTTATATTTCTTGTGTTTTTTAAATTGTTACTTCTTACAATGTTGAAATGTTTTTTTCTCCCTCAATTTTCGGAAGTGGAAAAGAGGGAGAGTATGAGATCCTATATCTAACTCTCTTTTTTTGTTGTGTTAAAAACCTATATATATATATATATGGGCTGCAATTTGCAATTTCATCAGGTGAGTTTGCTGGGGCTCATTTGGTCCGTTTTGAGATTTCTCCTCCGTTCACCTTCGATGGAATCTATAGCTTTCCACAAGTACCCAAATGTGGGCTGCAATAAGTCATTTCACTTTGGTATAGATCTAGCACATTTTATAGGCCAAGCTCATTAATTTAGATGCAATTTTGAAGAACACTGAGATATATTGTACGTAACAAAGCCCTAAGTGACTAAGTCTCATATTCATACTAATGTAATGAAATAAGTACACACACGTATATATAGACATGCAGATATCGTCTGATAAAAAATTGGATAAGTGTTGTTGTTGAATTCCAAGGTTAAGTATACGTCATGTTCTTTAGTTCAAGACTTTGAAATTTACATCCCACATGTTCTAACTCATGAATCATATTTGACTAACATGTTCTAGATTAGATCTACGTGATACGCTGATAAAATATGTTAAAATATAAAATATTTAGACTCTAAATTGATAATCCGTATAATTAAATTTTAAATTAAAACATCCAGAAATTATATTTTTTAAATCGCAATTAAAAAAAATTCAAAATTGATTCATATTACTCATAAACAATTCTTCTAAATGAATGAGAAGGTTCAGAAAAAAATCAAATTTTATTATATAAAACTGCCTTACGTTTTCCAATTTTATTATAGTTTTCATTTAAAAAAACACACAATTTTTGGGGGTATTTTATCCATTTAAAAATAAATAACTAAAAATTGAAAATTTTATTTAATTACACTCACACATATCACGATCAAAATTAACAATGACACATATCACGATATGCTGATGAGTTATAATTATCTTACGTGTTATGTTCACGTTGAGTGCGCACAACTTTATATAATAAAATATATATATATACGACACATTATCATTAATTCATTATACTCAATATCGAATTATTGTCCTAAAATCTCAATTTTTTTATGTTTTAAATTTAACCCCATATCTTACTTTTTTTGATAAATTTAACCCCATATCTTACTTTTTTGGATAAACTTGACCCCCATACCGTATTATACGATTCGTATATGCGATGTCTATGTGTGTCCATATATATGCAGACCAATGGGGCTCACGTCCTGATCAAGGATCCTTGTCTTGGTCATCAAATGAAATTTCCCAATATTTGTGTGTGTGTGTGTGTGGTAATAAATGTAAGGATTTTTGGAGCAATCCTAATATTATGGCTACATATTTTTCTGAAAACTTCATTTAACTGTTCAAAATGATTATGTTAGGTAAAAAATATAGGTGCGTGGTCCTGCATGCTCCTAGTTTTGAATACGATCATCTATGAAAATGGTCCCGTTTCACCCTACAGCCAACGCTCTCGTCAAAAGAAACCCAATTTTACGAAACTTATGCAAAAAAATATATACAAATTTCACTCATAAATTAGAAATATCAACAGTCCCCATGTGCTAAAAATCAGAGCATAGGTCTCAAACGGTGGCAAATCATTCTGAATTTTATCATAACCAGCACAATTAATCGATTCAACATTCAATATTCAATTAATCGATTCAACATTCAATTAATCGATTCAACATTCAATATAGTAACCAAGAGCTCTTGGCTCAGTGGTAGTAGCAATATTTGCTGAGATGGGTATGTACCCTTTCACCTGGGTTCGAGTCCCCTTGGCCACCAATACTCTGCTTAACATATTGTGGGCGTGCACCGGCGTGTTGGGCTTCTGGTTTACTAGTCTTGGTCCGAGAGGGCTTGGGATTTTCCCCCAAAAAAAAAAAAAAAAAAACATTCAATATAGTTTCTTTTTGTTTTTCTCCACTATCTAATTTTATTTTATTTGGAAAGCTGTTAATTTCTTGGTGGACTCTTTGCATGTTTTTTTTTTTAACTTGTTCAAGTTTCGATTTGAATAAAATGATGGTCCTGACCATAAAATATTCAGTTACTAAACATTCAGCTACTCTGTTCGACATAGGGTTTTAATAATAATATATAAAATAAAGTAATAAAAAAGTCCGCAAAAAGTAGATAAAAGTACACAAAACAAACAAAAGTCTACTCGTCGTTTAATCAACCTAAAAATTAGGTTTTCTCTCGCATCAGTCTTACCACATTGCTTTCCTACTTTGCTTGAACTTAGAAAAAACTAAAGAACTGTTTTTTTCTTTGAGTGGTCACCTCAAAACACAATAAAGATGATATATCAAAATCAACTTTGTCAAATGAATCTACTATTGATTTTACATGTTAACCAATTTCGTTTCGAATCAAAAGGAACTTGGTAAGACTTAGACGATACAATATCTCGATAAATTCTATCATAAAATTTATGAAGTATACAATGTATACAAAAGAGACAACTATAAGACAATGTGAATGGGGCAATGTTTTGGGGTCCATTTTTTGTGCTCCAATGTTTCCCACTATTGTGAACAACCTAACATGGACTCTTCTTCTTCTTGCATTATATAACTTGTACTACTCTCATTTATTTTCTTTATAAATTGATAAAAAGGATATTAAGGTGAGCACTAATTAAAAGGCATTGAAAATTTCCAAGATTCCCATGCAAATTATTTATATTAAAGCAACTCGCTTTTGTATTTTTCTTCTCTCTCTTTAGCTTCCTTTTTCTTCAAAAAACTTTCTCTTTTGTCATTTTGAAAATAATGATAAAAGGCTATTTTGACCCTTCTCCACATCTTTTTAATGGCTTTATCAGATTCCGACCACATGCCTACAAAGGGTTATGGTGCAGTCCAAGCCTCTTGTGTCCCTTTACACATGCTTAATTATATGTAAAATTATTTATTTTAAAATCAAATCCAATATTATATGTAATACACCAAATTAATTTTACAAAAAAAATCTAATATGGATGTTTCAATCGATTTTGAATCCATTATTGTCATTACTTACAAAAAAGCTTCCACATAATTGTTCTTTAAACAGAAGCATCAATCATTGAAGAAACGACCAAACCAACTAGTAAACAAAAAAAATAAAAATAGAAAAAATATTATGTTTAAGTGTAATTAACAATTATTATATGAAAAAATCAACTTTTACTTTTCCTGGATTTTCTTCTGGTTAAGGTCCTCACCATCCAACCTTGTTTCCTCACTTTGGCTCCTCCCTCGACCTTGGATGATGCCACGTGGCAAGAAGAGGTGGACGATCCTGATCTGAGTTTGATTACGTGGAAAAGATGTCCAATACGTTTGCGCCACCTGAGCGATGACTTGGCAATATTGTGCTCTACGATACTCGTAGTGCTCGTAATTGGGGGGGATTGCTGCTTCTTACATGTTGAGTTTGTGTTGTCTACACAACAAACCTTTGACACTGTTTTCTTCTCCCACGACGCGTTTCCATCGTCTTCGAATTTTATCGATATAAAAGAATCTGACCAAAAATAAAATAAATTATTATGGGAAACTTGGCCGAGGAACACCTCTCACAGAGTCCTAATATATACATTAAAAGCTACATTATATAATATTAATATATATTGTGTGGGGGAGACAAATGGAAAATCTTCTTTTTTGGGAAAAGGAAAATTCCGTGTATGAGCAGAAAAAAAAGGGAAATATCCAATTGGAATTAGATCTTGAATTATGATGATTCTTAAGTTGATTGCAATAAGATGAACGTAAATCTATTATGTATGAAGTATATATAAATCGTGTATATATATAAAGTTGTGTACCTTCTTGGCTTGTGGAGACGTCAAGATCGGAGGAGGGATGGAATTTCCGGTGGTGACGGAGATCGAGGCGACTGAGGAGAGAGCTTAAGGCGAAGATCTTAGGGAGACTGATGATTGGTGAAGAGGAAGAGTGTTTGGTTCTTGATGATCTCTGCTTTGAAGCTAAAACCAGAAGCCTCTCGTTCAGACAGAGGGGACACACTCCAACATAGTCTTCCTTTGGATGGAAATAACAGTATGGTGAGTTATCATCTTTGTACATATCCATCTTCACTGCCAAAGGAGAGAAGAGAAGAAGAAATAAGAGGAGAGAGAGAGAGAGAGAGAGAGGGTATGGGCTTATGTCTGAAATTGAAGCTTTGTAATATATATATCGAATATATTTGTATATATATATTTTTCATATTATTTCCAAGTAGTAGATAAGCCTTTTAGTTGCCCGGAAGAAACGAAAAAAAGAAAGAAAAAAAGACAAGCCTGTTAGTTATAATTAAATATGGTTGATTTAATATGATATGATTTTAATTAATATCTAATATACACAATTCATCAATGTTTTAAATAGTAGATTTTGCGGACATCATTGTTTTCAGATAATGACTTAATCTAGAAAATTAATATATAGAGAGTATAATGTACCCTAGATTTAGAGTTTGATTTTATTTTGTTTGAGGCCAAGTATATTGATCTAATTTTCTATTAAAAAAAGGTATATTGATATAAGTCATGCATCTGTTATTAAAGAACAGATCTCGAACTTAGTTATTTTAACAAAAATATTGAGTATTGATCTAGGTTAAATCTTATGATCATATATATATATAATTATTAATTAATTGATCTATAGAAAAAGGAAAAAATCAAAGAGATTTAGAATTACACATTTGAGTATTAGTTAATACTTAATAAAAGTTAATATAATTAATTAAATATTATAATAAACACATTAATTTATCGGTTTAGTTTAGTTTAAAATCGAACCGAATCATTTGGCTTGAAAAAAATAGAACCAAATGGTTAGATATTAATTATGAATTAGTTTAGGTCGATTTAAGTTTGATTTAGTTCGATTGGTTCGATTAAAATATCCATCCCTAACCTATGTGTATCCGAATTAATTCATGTGTACATTTTGTAAAATAGATATATCAAATTATTTATACCCAAACTTTGATGGTGAGACATATATAGTATAATTAACCGATTATTGTTGTAATTATTTACCGATTAAACGAAAGAAATCAAAGAATGTCCCGATCGATCTTGCCAGATATAGAATCGCTTGTGGATCCGTGGCATGTGTAATAGATATTATTTAAAGACTAATCAATAATAATAAAAACAAAAACAAAAATACTGTGAACAGAAAATCTATATTCTTAAGAAACAAAATTAATTAGCTTTTGGACGTGTTGGCCGAGAGACATCCACTTGTACTTGTAGCGTATTCGTAATTCAAAAAGAGAATGTATCCGACTATGCGGGACCCACCAAAACAAGTCATCATTCTTTGATAGTATGTTATTTTTGAGGTCTCTCCTTTGATATTCATCTTCTCTCACTTTTTAACTTCAAGTTTTTTTTTTGTTTTTACAGCTGATCCAAGTTTTTAACTATTTAGGTTTAGAATCATAAATCTCAAAAGTATCCTATAGCGAATCCATATAAGCGTTTATGATCATTTTTCATTTTAGTTGTATATATAATATTATCATTTCCATGTGAGAATTATTATGTTTGCTTCTCAATTATAAAAATGGCTCTCTCATGCATGTACGTACATCACATGGGTAAATTCTCCATTATCAAGACCATATCGCTTCATCTGCAATTCTTTCTTCTTTGAGCGAAACAAAAGTTCAGATTTATCTTAGGGCTTGATGAAATTTCTCCCCATTTGCTATATAATCATCTTGGAAATTGCTCAAATTAAGTCATCTATTTTGTCTTCACAAACTTTAAATCACGTGCTTATCCAACATTTGGGGGAATAAGTAATAATTAAAGTTTGGGAGCTAGATTGACCTAATTGATAAAGTTGGGGTGTGGGGGTGTGTGAACATAAAAGGGGTCCATTTTATATGTTGGTCAAGATTTTTGAGCGTTCACGTGATCTAAAGAAAATAAAAAGAAGAAGACAGGCTTCAATATCAAGAGCTACAAAACCCAAACACTTAAAAAGACATTGACAGGTGATATGTTTGTATAGTGATGAGTTTCAATGTATCATTACTTTTTTCAATTAGACCATCCCACATACTTGCTTTACACTATACGACTCACAATGATCAAAGTTATTGATGTCTTTAATTCTTTAATTCTTTAACCAATACATCCATATCTATATGCATATATATGACTTCATTATCAGTGCTTTTCAAACCAATATGGACCGGTTCTATCGGATTGGTCCGACCGTGACAGTATTTTTTTTTTTTTTAAAAACACATCGGTTTCAACTAGCTTTTGTGGCAGGTAATATTGTTATGCTGAATTATTCGAGACAAGAGATAAAGAGTACTTATAAATGTAAAGTGGTCAAAAAAAAATGGTAAAAATCTAAGGTAAGATTTTTTTGAAAAAACTTACTTAGATTTTTTTTCTTTACTACTCTATCTGTTTCACAAAGATTATCGTTTTAAGGTTTTCTTTTTTGTTTCACAAAAAATGTCATTTTATGTTTTCGATGCATAATTTTGAATAAAAATCCAATTTTAACATTACTGTTTTAATGTATTAAACTATTAATTAGAGAAAAAAATTGTTTAATGTATTAATAAGGGGTAATATAAAACTTTTAGTAATTTTTTTAATATATGTAAAATGTGTTAAAATGATACTCTTTATGAAATAGAGATAATATTTAATTAAATTTGATTCACTTATAATTTTTTTTTTCAACTAATAAAATTTTCGGTCTATTGATTCAGGGAGGCCGAGTGGTCTAATCCATTGATCCAAAAGAAAAAAATGGTATAATGTTGGTTAAAAAAATTTGCTTTGGGCTCCGGATTTATAATATTTGGAGGTTTGAGAACAATTTTTGATAATATATACGATAAATCAACAAATTGTATAAAATACATTTTACTAAACACAACGTCGTCATGTCGACTGAACATAGAGATTTCAATTGGTTTCTGCCTAGTTAATGCGCTAAAAGTCTTGTTCAATCCAATTCTTGATGGTGAGATATTCACATGGCTATGTATTCCGTGGAATTATACGATATTATCAATTTTGAGGGAAATGAAAGTAGTCCTAGAAGGTTTGTTTATCTAGAGAAAAAGGGAACTTTTTTATAAAAAAAAAGGTGAAGTAAAACAAAAACTAAAAAGAATGAGCACATGGGAGGAATGGAGAATCTTTGGGTAAGACTCAAGTCATGTTCCTGTTATGGGATTTTATGGTATGGGTATCATATTTGTGGGTCACTTCTCTGTTTTCAATTCGAGTCCCCTTTTTTTTCTCTAAATCGTACGTAAAGGTTTTTTTGGTTAAGTGTTTTAAATTCAAGTTTTTAGCATCACATGGGAAAAGGCAAGAAGACAATAGGATAAGATGACAGTAGCGATCGATCGAGATCCTACGATTATGTCTCTTTTGAGCTTTAGAGATGTTGTGACTAAGCTTAACTGAATTAGATTAGGAATCGTTACGTTATATATATATATATATATATTTGAATTCACATCCATATTATTGAATTCAATAGATCTTATTGATATATACGCTGTTACAACTGAGTTATTTTGTATACATATGTTGTTACGTTATTGATATATATATGCTGTTAATTACAACAAATGGATACAAAATAAACCAAAATGGCATATATATATATATACATGCAAGCTAGAATTTGCAATACGAACGATTAATTATTGGTTTCTCATAGCAATAAGTTGTTTGGACATCTAAAAAAGGGAGAGCACAGCTAAATTCTACAAAACTTATCCGATGTGTATCTCAAGACAGAGGAACATTAAACAAATTAAAAACAACTGCTAAAAATGGCTATCATTAAGTTTACTATATAAATCACCGAGACTACTCACCAAATCATTTTGTTCACAATTATTAACAGAAAAAACAATAGTCATTAAGCATTTGCGGTGATTATATAAGTTATGGCGACTCAAACGTTGAAGAAAACATGTAGCGTGTTCATGATTGTAGCTATATTTATGATGATATTTTCGGCACAAATTTCTGATTCAATGAATTTAGAAATATGTGTCAAACATTGTATTCCGAACCAGTGCATGAAAGTGGTGAAAAAACCTGATCCGACTGTTTGTGAAGAAGCTTGCAAGAAGTTTTGCAACAAACAACTAACCAGTCATGAAGATTACCTCGTTCCTCCAAGGGAAGGCAGTACGTTTAGCAACCTCTTATGCAAAATTGCATCTGGCTTATGTTAGTTTCAAATTATGAAAACTCACATTATTTTCTGCACAACTAATAAAAAAAAAAATGTATGCCTCTGTCTGTTTGATTTTATTATATTAGAAACTAATATATAAAAAAATGTATGCTTCTGTCTGTTTGATTTTACTATATTAGTCGACATATTATATATGTACATGTGTGTGTGTTCACTGACTATAGATGGTATTAGTGTAAAAAGATATTAAAAAAAAGAATCATTTTGTGGCGAGTTGTCAAAAAAAAAAAAGTCATATCGTGGCGTTTTTAGATGCATGAAAAAGTTGTTTTTTTTTTTGAAGTGCCAATAAGTCAATACATGTCATATTCATCCTTTAAATGCTTACAGAACCATAACACATTACACAACATATACCAAAATATGGTATAGTATTAGTGTGCAAACCAACAGTTGATTATGATCCTTTGTCGTTATGTCATCGCATTTACCCCGCCAAGTGAAAAACCATATTTTTCGGGGGAAATGAATTAATTTCTCTGCTCACATGGAAACTGGAAAGCATACACTATAATCCACTACACACAAACCTTATATCTACAGCATTGGGTTGTTTCTTATTTCTATCTCCTCTTTCCTGAGTAAAAAAGACCGATATTTTGCATAAATAAAGAATATCACATAGACGATCCTTGAGATACTTATTACACTCTACCAATGCCGTAATTGAAATTGCAAAAGATGTTGGAACAAGAAACGATATGGTGGAACATACACGGAGTTAATAAGTGTGACTGATCCAGAACGGAATCCGAAAATGATCACTCGGTTACAAGACAATATCATGAACACAGGGTTACTTAAACACATGTGTGCTCTGTTTCTTGTTAACCACAAAGATTTGTGCTGTGTATTGTGTTAGCAGTGCTTTGGGGGCGGAACTTTAAGGTTCTCTATGTTGTGACTTGTGATGATGTATGTGTGTGATGTTTGGTAATATTTGTTGTTAAAGAGTCAGAGACTATTAAGATACTATAGTTTCAAGTCTGCTTCCAAGTCTTCATAATAAATTAAACACTAGTGAGGTCTGCATTGTTCCTCAGAACAACCTGATATAAAGCATACACCACACTGCTCTTCAAGAGCTTATTAAACAAGAAAACTCCCAAAACCCCAAAAGGAAATATCAATCGTTTTTCAGCAAATTATCTATCAGTTTCTCTCACTCCACTCACAACAGCGCCGTGTGGCGGCCGCTGGCCCTACCGCAGAGAAGAGCGTTCTTCGGGATCAAGTATTCATCTCTGAGAGAAGTGGAGGTTGTGTAAACACGCATGTAGAACTGTTGTCCCAAGTATTGTCTTTCCCACGACTCTGATCTCAGGTTCCACATTCCTACGTTGTCCAGTGATATGTAAATCGCAGTCCATGATTTCGGATACACCTGCAAAGATTCATCCAACAGTCCACGCTTTACACAAACCCAGACTGAAGTTTTAAGGCCAACTGTTTAAGATCAAAATCTAAAAGATTTAGAGAAGTCTCACCTGAACAGTGCAGCGTGAGACTGCGTCGTTTAGATTGTAAGTTTTTCTACTGGCAGGACTCCACTTCCCAAGTTCCATTCTGATATTTAGACCAAGTCCACACGTTTGGTCATCAATCAACATCTAGCAGATGCACATAACTTTTGGCTTCCTTAAGGTCTATTTCTTGGTTAAAAATTTCTAAATATTGCTTACCATATGGGTATTTGTGGATGCAAATATGAACATTTGAGGTTTAGGAATAAAATAGCTTAGAGAAGCCAAAGGAAAGTAATACTTAACTTACCCAACAACGAAGAAAGAGTTACCGTCAAGGTGCCGGCTCTGGATAATATCTTCCCAATTCTCGAAAACAACCTCCACAAAGGCTCTGTAATCAACCTGCATTACAGATGTGACAGGGAATATTCCTCCCTTTATGGGTTGGTCAGATATGCTTCCAGGCTTGTATACACCGTCGATTTTGAAGTAGTCCGCTAGTTTCAAAGGGGTGTCTGCCGGGTAAAATGATGCACTGTTCACGGCGTATCGTTGCTTGCCTTTGATATGTCCAGCAGAGTTAGCAAGTCTGATCGTTCTGGTGATGTTTATCATACCATACTTGTATGAACCTTGTGGGTTGGGCCTTGGTCCGTTTGTTGTAAGGTTAGTCCTACAAAAGACAAAACAAAACCGCTCATAAAATAGCTATGTTTGCACTGAGCAAACCAACAAAAACCAGCTAAAAATTTACATGAAGTGAATAACTAAAAGTAGATATCTAAGGAGTTTCCCCTCAACATTGTTGTTAGGATCCCACATCGGAAATATAAAGGGACCACCAACACCAGTATATAAGAGATATGGACCAATCCAGTCATTACCAATTGGTTTTGAGTTGAAAGCCCATAAGCCCACATTTAACAATTGCTGACATGAAGATAACTGCAAGAGTGACTAAGCTAAGGAATAAAACGATACCTGATAGCTCGAGCCTGGGAAAAAGACCAGCTCAACGGAGTTGGTGCATCTGGAATAGGTCCAGAAACAGGTCCAGCAGAATTGCTGTAATGAAGAACACCGGTAGTGGTGAGGATCTTCGAGGTGAACTTACTAGATACCACAACGTAATAATCTTTTGCAGACTGGTCAGCTGTTACAAGGACCGAGTAAGATTGACCGAGGTGAACATCGAGGGAAGAGAAGACGTTCTGAAGAGTGTGTCTCCCTTCGACCTCAACCAGCTTCATCACATGGTTTTTGATTCTGAAGTTGAGGGAGTTCTGTAATCCAACATTTGATATCCTCAGCCTGTATGTCTTACCTGCAGGGAAATCCACAACAACAGTCGAGAAAATGGGCCTCTAATCACCGAGGAAACAACAAAAAAAGGTGCGTCCCAAACCTGGTTCAATGTTGATGGTGGCACCGCTGCTACGGCCATTGATGAGAATTCCATCAGGTAAAGGAAGCTTTCCACCATTATCGAGTTGTGCCCTCAAATCCTACAAAGGAGAGTTTACAAACATAGCTCAAAAATGGAGAAATCTACAGCATTGATTCTGAATCCTAAACGCACTTGGCAATCGTATGAGGAGAATCGGTTACCTTGTGGTTGGTTTTGTACCAGTCGCCGATGAGGACTGTGTAATCATCGGCAGGAGGAGGGAAAGGGACAGGGATCAAAGGACGGCTGGAGATACGGATACCACCGAATCCGCCGGCGGCTTTGTGAAACCCGAGGGACGGGAAGTAGTAGAAGCTTCCGATCTGATCCTTAACCTGGAGGGCGTAGGTATAGTTCTTCCCCGGCGGGATTGGGCACGTCGTTCCGTACACTCCGTCCTGGAACGAGTTTTTCAGATTTTCAATCCCGCTCCTTTACAGAGAGGGAAAACAAAAATAAACAAATATACTTGTAAGAATTAGCTAAGTAATACTTTTTTTTTTTTGACGTCGAATTAGCTAAGTAATACATACACATAAAATATAATAAATTTAGACACACCAAAAAATTTAAAAACAGTGAATTCACCAAAATAGCACACTTTTAAATTTTCGTTCGATCACTAATTAAAAATAACAATATTAACTCAAATTTTGACGATAATAACACAAATTTTAACAATAATAACACAAAATTAATATTAAAATGACCTAAAATTATTTTTTAATGGAGAAAAACTAAACCTTAAATTGGAAATAGTGAACTCAAATATAATATTTAATTTTATTTTAAATTTATCTCGGATAAACAAGTATTTTTACACAATTATTTGTGCTATTTTTAGAATTTTAAATTTAAAATACTAATTTTGGAACAAAAAAATTAAATTTTGTGCTATTTTAAAATATTTTTCATTACAAATTATATGAAACGACTAGCTAATGAATTATAAAAATGTGTCCCTTTCTTATGAACGCCTTTTAACCTTTACTAATAAATTTAATGTGATTGATAATCGCAAACAAATATTACAAAGGAAAAGAAGAGACATATACCATGATATAAGGAAAGGTTCGTCGAGTTGGTTGAATACGTTAATGATGAGATTGTCATTGGTAACGGAGTAAATGTCCGGTCCTGGAAACTTCCCGTTGATCAGTATACCCTACCGAAAATCAAATATAAAAAGAGGGTAAATTAACAAAACCAAAAATAATGTTTAAGATATAAATTGCACCTGCCTGTTGTTCAACATCCGAGGGGAGATATGTTGCCATATGTTACGTGCCATTCGAAGAATCTGTACGGATCCTCCGCAGCGACGCTGATTAAGAACAATAGTCCGATTATCGTTGTGGCAGTACTGTTCATGCTTTTCACCTCCATTTTTTTATGTTTGATAAAGAAAGGAATCAGACTATCTCCTCGGATCGATTCTACATATGAAAAGAGAGAGAGGAATTCATGTTAAATATGTTTTTTTTTTAATATGTGTGGTTGTGAGGACCATACGTACGTGAGAATCTTATAATACGTTAAACTCTCGCTTTGGGATTGTTTATCACATCGCCATGCAATGGCCCCCATGCAACACAAAATAATAACTATTCTCATCATTATTCATATAAAAACAATTTTCTTTTTTAAATATGCACATATTTCTTACTATTTCAAAATATTGTACTCAAATACATTAAATTAATATATCTTTCTTTGTTTTATTAATTTGAAAAATCTATAAAGCTTTCCCAAAATAATAATTAAAAAACTATTTAAATAGACATGTATATATAATGAGAATATGCTGAATTTTAGAAGTCATGATTTGATAACATCAAAATTTTGATGGATTCTAGGACAATATCTACAATTACCATACCTGATAACATTAAATTACAAAAAAATGAAATCCCTTAATTAAATAAATAAATTACTTTATAAAAAGGACTTTAAATATAAGGTTGTTTTTTTTTATTTTCGCATTTTCTAATCGCAGAAGTGACTAAAGTGCTCTTGTTTATGAAAGAAAAGTAGCATGCTCAATTCAAATTGATTTTATCAATGGGATGATTAGAATTCTTCTTTATAAATGTTTTTTTGATTAAAATACCTTAATCAACCATTTAGGATACAAAACTGGTCTGTAAAACGAAACAGTGGTGAACAAAACCCACAATGAATTTTAAGAAGAAAGAAAAAAAATACAATCTTCCGATGAGCAAAAAAAACATGAGTGGTTAGTGACTTAGTGTTTTAGATATATATGCTTTTGAATTTCTTTGATTTGACAAGTTAAATGTCGATTGAATTTCCACAGAGTTCTCTCACATGAAATATTTTTTGTAGTATACAGAACTCCCATTTTGAGCATTTCCTTTGAAGTGCTGATCAAGCCTTTTTTCACACACATAGATCAATGGCATATGGATTTATATCTGCAAGCTATAGGATTTGCAGTACGAACGACTAATCATTGTTTTCTTATAGCAATAAGTTATTTGGACAACTAAAATAGCAAAGTACAACTAAGTTCTACATAACTTATTCGATGTATATATATCTTAAGACAGAGAAACAATAAACGGATTAAAAACAAACTCCTAAAAATGGCTATTGTTAATTTGTTAGTTTTACTATATAAATCACCTAGACTAATCCAACATAACTCACCAAATCATTTTGTTCACAATTTTAAACAAGAAAAAAACTTATTTAGCATTTCTGATTATTAAACATACGTTATGGCGATTCAAACAATGAAAAGAACATGCAGTGTTCTTATGATTGTAGCTATATTTACGATGATGTTTTCAGCACAAATTTCTCATTCGATCAGTAAAGAAATGTGTGTCAAACATTGCATCCCGAATCAATGCATGAAAGTGATGAATAAACCTGTGATGAATAAACCTGATCCGACTATTTGTGAAGAAGCTTGCAAAAAATTTTGCAACAGTCAGTCAACCGGTCATCAACAATACATCGTTCCCCCGAAGAAGGATAGTAATGGTGGCAGTACACTTGGCAAAGCCATATGCAAATTTTTTAAGAAAGGCCAGTGCCCTTGATTTTTAATTTCAAATTATGGAAACTCACGTTATATGTTTCTTAGTTTTCTGCACCACTAATGTATAAAAAATGTATGTCTGCGTATGTTTGATTTTACTATATTAGTCAACATATAATGTACGTGTGCGTATTCATTTTTTTTTTATGGTAACTGTGTGTGCTCATTGCTCCATCATGAAATAAATATGACATGTACAAAAACTTACGAACAAACATGATAATGGTGGAATCATTAAACAACAAAAACTTATGCAAAACCAGAGTTTCATGATCTCATTTGTTATTAACTTTGCAGATAGGAATAAATAAAGATAAATACCCTAAAATAGCACAAAATTTATTTTTTGTTCCAAAACTAGCATTCTAAATTTAAAATTCCGAAAATAACACAAATAATTATGTAAAAAATACTTGTTTACCTAAAATAAATTTAAAATAAAATTAAACATTATGTTTGGGTTCACTATTTACAATTTAATGTTTAGTTTTTTCCATTAGAAAATGGTTTTATGTCATTTTAATATTAAATTTGTGCTATTATTGTTATTTTCAATTAGTGATACTAAATTTGGAACAAAAATTTAAAAATATGTTATTTTGGTCAATTGCCCATAAATAAAAAAAAAAAAAAATCACGATCACGTAAAATATTTTGATTGGTTATTTTTTTTTCCAACAAATCTTCAAATTGGAGTTCAAAAGCCGTTTGGTTCGGTTTAGACAGAATACCGTCGGTTCCCGCTTGATTTTAAAAAAAAAATTGAATTGAACCGTAAAGCAAGTTGGTATTATTTGAATTGAATTAAAATTAATGATTAAAAATTTTAATTTAAAATATAGTATCGTTAGCTCCTTCGTCTTCTCTTCTCTCTTCTTCTCTCTCTATCGCTAATCTTCTTCGACTTGGACGCATCTCGGTAAGCAGCGAACTTTCTTTCCTCATTCGATTGCGTTGTGGATTTTTTCAATCGCATTTTTTAGGGATTCAGATCTTAATAAGTTTTTCCCGATCGATTGCTTTGTGAATTTCGTTCATGGACGATGTTTGTATCAGATTTGAGCATTCTCTGTTCATCTTCACCGTTTTCTGTTTCTGAATGGATTCATTTGTTCATTAGAATCCGAATTTATCTGGGAGAATCTAGGCATAGTTTCTGTTCCAATTTCTTAGATGATCAAGTTTGAAATTCGCCTTTTAAAAGGTTGAAACACTGCTTAATCACTGAGATTTTTTAACCTAAGGTTTCTTCCAGATTGGGTTCTTTGGTTTTTGACCTAATAATTGATTTTTGTCATCTGAGCTCTGAAGTTCGGATTGTTGAACAGAAAGAAGAAGACTGAGAATCCTCCTTATATTGCTCTCATGGTTTCTGTATTTTGATGATGCATCACTGGTTTTGCTTCTCCTCAGCATCCTCTCGTTTCAAGAAAGTGGTCGATTGATGGAAACACCGATTGAAGAAGACGAAAGAAGCAAGATTGTTGTGTCAAGAGCCTCTTGTACGCAGTGGAGTCAGTGGCAACTACTCGATTCCATTTTACCAACCGGAGGCTTTGCTCATTCGTTCAGTCTCGAAGCAGCGGTTCAGACTCGGTTAGTTTCGTCTCCCAAAGATCTAGAAACCCATATCATTCATGTGTTGGATAACACAGCTAGCTTATTGCTTCCTTTTGTCTACTCTGCTCTCAAATCTCCTGATTTAGAAACCTGGCACAAGCTCGACCAATTGCTTAACGCTACCTTAACCAACCAAGTCTCTTCAAAGGCATCGATTTCCCAAGGATCCGCCTTGTTTCGCGTGGCTGCTTCAGTTTTCACTGAGATCCCAAATCTGAAAATGATTAGAGACGCCTCTCTAGGCTCCAAAAACTTACATTTCCACCATGCCCCGATATTCGGGCTTATATGTGGCCTACTCGGCATGGATCCCGAGACTTCACAGAGGGCCTATCTGTTTATCACGCTGAGAGATGTTGTATCGGCTGCTACGAGACTGAACTTAGTGGGACCAATGGGTGCTTCAGTGATGCAGCATCGCATTGCCATTGTAGCTGAAACAGTTTTAGAGAAATGGATGGATCGTGAAGCTAGTGAAGCGTGTCAGACATCTCCTTTGCTGGATGTTGTGCAAGGTTGCCACAGTTACTTGTTTTCCAGACTTTTCTGCTCGTGATGAAGAAGCATATGTGGATTTGGTTTAAAACCCGCAGCTCAACCACTTGTTTACGGTGCTCCAAAACATAGTGTATGATCACAATGTGCGATTACATTAGTGATATTAAACCCTTGACCTGGCTCTAATTTAGGGAAGTTAAAAATGGTTTTTTAAAGCCAGCCCGGCCCAGCCTGGTGCAATGAATTTTTTTGGAGTCTCGGATATGCTTTTGAATTTCTTTGTACAAACAACTAAAATAACAAAGTACAGTTAACTTACTATATATCTCAAGACAGAGAAACAATAAACAGATTAAAAACAACTGCTAAAAATGGATATCATTAGTTTCACTATATAAATCACCTAAGACTAACCCAACATTACTCATCAAATCATCTTGTTCACAATTCTAAACGGAAAAAATAAAAACCATTTAGCATTTGTGGTAAGTGGTAACTACCATCGCTAGCTCAAAACATATCTCATGGCGACTCAAACGTTGAAGAAAACATGCAGCGTTCTCATAATTGTAGCTGTATTTACGATGATGTTTTCGGCACAAATTTCTCATTCGATCAATAAAGAAATGTGTGTCAAACATTGCATCCCAAATCAGTGCATGAAAGTTGTGAAAAAACCTGATCCGGCCATTTGTGAAGAAGCTTGCAAAAAACTTTGCAACAAACAACTAACCGGTCAGGAAGAATACCTCGTTCCTGCAAGGGAAGGCAGTACGATAAGCAACGCCATATGCAATTTTTTTGGGCCAAACGCATGCGGTTGATTTTTAGGTTCAAACTATGGAACCTCACATTATTTTCTGCACAACTAATATATAAAAAATGTATGTGTGTGTCTATTTGATTTTACTGTATTAACTGATATGTTATGTACATTTGTTCATTGTTCTCATGGAATAAAATATTTCTTTTCTTCATTTTAAAACAAGCTAGCGTCTATTGCTTCTAACGAGCATTGCAATCTAACCGAACTAAATCAACCCAACACTTTTTTTTTTGATATATCATATCGGTTTATCTGGTCAGCCCCGATAGAAATGTACCAAAGTGCTACAGAGTGGACCAAACACATATGAATTACGATTGTTAAATGCTGATTATTATTCCCATTATTAATAGAATGGCGGAATAACTTTATTGATATGAGAAAACAATGATTAGTGTTCGTCTGACCGGCGAGACAAGTTTAAAGATGTTATATCAATATGGAAGATAAATTTATATATTTACATCATTATCTACATCCCTTTTCTTTGTGCAACTATCTTATCCTACATATTTTTCTTTATTTAACTAACAAAAAAAAACATAGCTCGACAAAAACTTACTTTTCCTTTTTGTTCTTGATGAATCTTGTAGCTCTAGTTCGAAAATCTATATATTTATAAGAATAGATGGATCCACAACCATCTCAGTAATTTAAAAATGGAAACCGTTTCAGATTCAGAGTAAGTGGATATCATTCAACTCATCAAGTGTATCAACGTCGTCTTCAGTTTATCGTATGATTGCTAGAACCAATTTGAACCAAATTCAACAAAACCTTTTATGAATGTTTCGACAAAACCTTTTATGATCAAGTTTCACCCATGTAACTTTATTTGGTTCCCTCTCTTCGATTCATGTTTTTCTTTTCTCTGCAACTTGCACCTTTCTTCTTTTTTTCTAATTTTTTATTATTATCGAAATGAAGCCATCCTTGGCCTAAAATTCTTTTAATTTGTCCGTCAATTAAAAGGTGCATAACGTTGTTATATCAGAAGGTGGTCATTCATTGTTTAACATGCACGTGTAAATTGTGTAATCCTTTATCATATCATATAAATTATTCATTTTTAACAAAGCTAGTTATTACTCAAATCACAAGTTCTTTTCGTGATGATGATTATTATGAGTTTAAAAATAGATTTTCGTAACAATACGTGTGTGGTTACAAACTTTAAAAACAAAATGCCACTTATATATACGTTGTGTATGTTAGGATTTTTAACATAACAATTAGTCACGATTTATTCAAAGCAAATAGTTGTTTATAACCACAAGGGTGGTGGTCCAGTGGTAGTGGACTCCTGGGAATGAGTTGATAGCTTTCCTCCTGGGTTCGAAGCTCTCTGGAAACAAAATCTCTCCTTTGTGGCCAAATAGGATATGAGGCTAATGTCTAGGCCCCATTTGCAAACCCGGATGTACGCTTAGCCCGTTGGTAGTACATCCCCAGGAAATTAGTCTGGGCCTCTCCATAGGTCTGGGATTTACCCCTGAGTCATCAAAAAAAAAAGTTGTTTATATGGTCAAACAGTAATAACACAAATCAATCGATACCAAGAGAAAAAGAAACCAAAAAACAAATTGACATCCTAATAGTTAATAACTACCCGTTTTTGCTAAAACTATTCTTACTATATAAATCCTCTAGATCACTTTTAAAGCATCCACAATGGTGGGTGTGTCACCAAATAGTATATAATGTCTCATAATTAAAAAAAAAACAAATTGAAAAACCATGAGAGAGAAAGAAAATTAAGACACCGTGTCTAGTTTAAAACAATCACCCATAGAGTGTCTTACATGTGTCATTTGATTATTGGTGCATTTTTATTTTTAAACTCAAATTTAATTGGTGCAATTTGTTTGTGTCTCGTTTGTGCAATTTTCTCCCCACTGTTGAGACCCCCACCGATACAAATGATTTGTGCAATTCTCACCAAATCATCTCGTTTTGAAACGACGATATAGACTTAAGTAATAGTAGCGCAAGTGTCAAAGAATTTTTTTTGATGATTGTAGTTTTATTTACAATAATGTTTTCGGCACTAATCTCTCACTCCTACACAATGGATAATGAGTGTGTACAAAAATTGAGAACTACAATGGTTAGTAATTGATTAATTGTCGAAGACTGAAAATTTAAGTTTCTTCTGAATTTCTGAGACAGAGAGTACATTTTGTAACAACTGAAAATGGTTTTTAATACTCCATCCGTTCTAAATTAAATGAAGTTTTAGAGAATTTTTTTTCACAATTAAGTGATGTTCTCACTAACCATTGCAAAATTAAATGATTTTTTATTATTTTTGACCAATTACATTTTATAGACTATTTGTTCATTGGTTCAGATGAATAATAAATGAGATTTTAGTATTGGGAAAAAACAAAAATTAATTGTTTCTGCGTACTACTAAAACACCACTTAATTCAGAACCGAAGGAGCATTTTAAAGCATTAAAGAGGGAAATTTTCTTTAATTACATGGAAATCTACGAAAGAACAAAACATTATTTTCATGGCAACGAGAGACAAAGACGTTTCAAGATCAATGAAGAGACTATAATTCGAAACAAATCCAATGAATCGGTGCTCTAATTTTACAATTCGGAGATAGAGAGGGCTGAGAAAAGAGATAATGGAAGAGGGCAGTCTGTGGCAACAATGGAGTATGTTGAGATCTCTGCTAGCGATTCTTCAATGGTGGGGTTTTAACGTCACCGTTATCATCATGAACAAATGGATCTTCCAGGTAATAATTGAACAAATGGCCTTTCGTTTTGTTTTAATTTTTCTTCTTTTGATCTCATCTGTGTTTGAAAAGACATTCTGTTGCAGAAACTGGATTTCAAGTTCCCATTGTCGGTTTCATGTGTTCATTTCATATGTTCGTCGATTGGAGCTTACATTGTGATCAAAGTCCTGAAGATTAAACCATTGATCGTGGTTGATCCTGAAGATCGATGGAAGAGGATTTTCCCAATGTCGTTCGTCTTCTGTATCAACATTGTGTTGGGGAACATCAGTCTTAGATACATCCCTGTCTCTTTTATGCAGACAATCAAATCCTTCACTCCAGCAACAACAGGTTTTGGGTTTTTTTCTTTTCAAGAACAACAAAAAAAACAAAGTGATCTTCTTCTTTTATCTTGCTCTGTTTTGGTTTTTGTGTAATGTGTTTTTGAGGGCAGTTGTGTTACAGTGGCTGGTATGGAGCAAATATTTCGACTGGCGTATTTGGGCGTCGTTGGTTCCCATTGTTGGTGGGATTCTTCTGACTTCTATTACAGAACTTAGCTTTAATGTGTTTGGATTCTGTGCTGCTTTTGTTTGGATGTTTAGCTACCTCTACAAAGACCATTCTTGCCGAATCTCTTCTTCATGGATACAAATTTGACAGGTCAGTGTTCTGTTTCCTTCAGTTTTCACATGATTGTTGTTGAAAGTATGAAACTTTCATTTGGTTTTCAATGACAGTTATTTTGTTGCCGTGCCTTGTTTGACTCCGTAGTTGTTCATTCCACCCCCTCATAGTCCAATTTAGAAATTTGCAGACTCAGATATATCCTTCTATGTAGAAGAAAGATTTGATCTAATTCATGGAACTGAGTGTTTGTTTCCTCCTCATTGTCATGTCTCTCTATTTAGCATAAACACGGTATACTATATGGCGCCTTTTGCGACAATGATTCTCGGGGTACCAGCATTTCTACTTGAAGGCAACGGAATTTTGGATTGGTTCGAAGCACACCCGTCTCCATGGTCAGCTCTCATCATTATATTCAGCTCGGGTGTTTTAGCTTTCTGTCTTAACTTCTCCATCTTCTATGTCATTCACTCCACAACAGCAGTCACATTCAATGTAGCTGGAAACCTTAAGGTATATAATGAACAAATCCTAAAATCCCATAACATAAATCATTTTCTTCAGACTGTTCCAAACAATCGAATCTAACTCAATATATTAAATGGATGGTATGTGATTTGCAGGTTGCGGTGGCTGTTTTGGTTTCATGGATGATATTCCGAAACCCGATATCACCAATGAATGCTGTTGGATGCGGAATCACACTTGTGGGCTGCACGTTTTATGGATATGTAAGGCACATGCTTTCTCACTTCTCAGCAACAACCGGGAACTCCTAGGACTCCTCGTACACCAAGGAACAAGATGGAACTGATCCCTCTTGTAAATGATAAACTCGAGGGTAAAGTTTGAACACCATCGGTATAATCAAATTATCCAGACCGTTGAAAGCAAAAGACAAGTACTCACACAAAGTTAGATCTGATTACTGTGTTATTCTTTTCTTTCTTAACTCAACTTTAGATTTGATCTTGGACATCCTAATTTTTATTGGTACATGCTTCCTTATATATTCATATTCGCAAATTCTAGGATCTTTAGTATAATAAATTGCAAACCATTGGGTAGAAGAGTGTCTTCATCAAACCAACTTAAAAGAAGGATACTTAAAGGTCCATTTAGTATTGAACACTATTTTTAAAACCGGACCAAACTGGCGGTCGGACCGGGTTTAACCGTGAACTGGTTACATATCCAGGTTGGGTTGACAATAAAAAAAACCAAGGAGAATTAAACCGCGTAATTAACCTGGTCTGACCCGGCAAAACGATAACCAGCGAACCATTGAACCGTATCAACCGGAGTTTGTTTGTTGAAACATTATTTGTTTATTAACAAGAAAAGCTTGATTTCTCTAAGTTAGAAAATAAACTTCTTTAAGAATAACTAAAAAATTGCGAAGAACTAATTCATGATTTTAAATTCTGTTTTTATACTATAAAACATTTAATATTTATTTATATATATATATATATATTTTTTTTTTTTGGATACATAATTTTTTTTAGGACAGACGAATCACGAGATGACACGTGTCATAGTGGAATAGACGACCACTTATACTAAAAGCGGATCATTTAGAGGAAGTGTGGTTACGAGGCTAAGTGGTCGAATCATATGACATGTTATGACATGTTATGTGCAACTAAAGATGTTAAACGGGTCAGTCCGCGTCCAAATAATCCGATCGATGCGGTTTTAATTTTTTTTTTTGCGCTTTGCGGCTGGCCCGTCGCAGACTGCGATCCCAAAATCCTTTGTCCAAACCTAACCCACCGATAATATGTGGTTTAGCGGGCTGACCCGCGGATTCATCAAAGCACCAATCTAAACATTGCTAAAAGCCGGAACGGAATCTTCTAATGTCAAATTGGAACAAGAAGAAAGAAAGACTTAAAAAGAAATAACCCGCACCACTTGAAACGAAAGAACCAACAACACTTAAAAACGTAAGGAAGAAATTTTGTAGGAGTTGGAAATTTGAGTCAATTAAGAAATCAGAAAAGGTAAGAGAAAGAAAGAGAGAGTGAGTGAGAAAGAGGGACGAATTGAGACGAAAAGCTTTTCTCGCTTTATTACATGGGGAATGTGATCAAACAGGTGGTGGGAATTAAAAGATTTTCACCTTGAGAAAACCTTAAACTAAAGAGAATAAATAAATATATATATATATATGTATATATAAGAAACCATGGTAGTATTTTCAAAATTGCAACTTAAAAGAAGAATAATTAAAAGCAGGTCCATTTAGTATCGAACTATGGTGGTAGTGATTTCAACTATGGTAGTATATTAATTTATGGAGAGAAATATTTGTTAGTTTAGTACATAATTTTGGTAATCTTCTTTAAATAGTCCATTATTTTAAAATGACATGCATGATCTGAGATAATGATTAAGATATCGCAATAAAATATATATTATTAGCCTACTAGACTTTCTATATAAAACTGATACATGTTCAAAGTTCAAAATTTAGAAAAAATTGTGACTATTAATATTGATGATGAAATTAAATTGAATACAATACTTTGAAAGTACTTATACATAAGAAATCAATTATTACGCCTAGAACTTTTCAAAAAATATATGCATATAAAAAAACTATGAATTTTTAATGTAATAAAGAAAATTAGAAATTGTTTTTTTTTAAACAAATAACACTAGATTCATACTTAAGAACATGTGGTAATGGTATAAAATAGTATAAAATGACAAAATAATTATCTCACATTGTCTTAGGTATATATTAGCCTTGGACATTAAAACCGGAACCGACCCGAAATTATCAGTTCGGTTCGGTTCCGGTTCTAGCCAAAATACCAATGGGATCTTGTATTGAAGATCCATGGATATCGGTTCGGTTCCGGGTATTATCCGAAACCGAAATTACTAACCGAATACCCGAACATATATATACAAATATGCAATTACATACAATCAAAATACCTGGAACCGAAATTTTGGTTATGTTTTCGGGTATGTTTTTTATATTTCGGGTATGTTCTTTACATTTCGGGTATTTTTATTATATTTCGGGTACTGGATACCTGAACCGTTTGAGAACTGAAACTTTTCGGGTATAATATAAGTATTTCGGGTACTGGATACCCGAACCGTTTGAGAACTGAAACTTTTCGGATATTTTACGGTTCTTAGTCTTCTATACCCGAACCGAACCGGAACCAATTGGTACCGAACCGGAACCGAACTGAAACCATTTTGGTACCTAAATGGATCCTAAACCTCCATACCCGAAATACCCGGAATCGAATGGTTCCTATCCAGAACCGAACCGAATACCCTAATGCCCAGACTTATATATATGCATAAGATTATATAAATATTAATTTATGATATGATTGTGACTATATATTTACGTAAAGATTTTTTAGAAAAATATTATCTTATCAAATTTTGCTAATTTTTAGATTGGCCCGACTTGTGACTGAAAAAATTATTATTTTATCATATTTGTTAATTTATCGAGTACTTAACAATAAACTCACTAACGAAAACCTATCTCATAAAGAAGCTATGCATAGGTACTGAACATCAAAAATATTATTAATTTACATTGCAAAATCTGTTCTTAAAACACGATAAATCTATCACAACTAATTTATGAAATCTGAGAACGGCGTCTCCTAATCAATTTCCGGTAAATCATGCGGGGGTGAGTCACTTAGTTGTGATAGTGACTAGTGATAGTGACTAGTGTAACAGTTGCTTTTTTTCATTTGTCCGAAAATAACATATCCAGTATTTTACGATTTAGTCCTTGAGACTTGAGAGCTCCCCTCAAAAAGTTGAAAAAACACGAAAATGACATATCCAGTGTTTTACGATTTAGTCCCTGAGATCTCCTCTGATGATGCGGCCGTGCGTCAGCATTAAACTTCTATAAAAAGGCCTCATTAGAACTACATCAACACATTCTTTGCTTCTGTTCTTCCTGGCAAGTAAACTGCCCATCCAAAAAATGGTTGATAATCAACAATATGATATCTCGGTTGACGTGCCATCACCACCTATCCGTGGCTTCAATTCCTTAGACGAAGATGGTCGTTCCAGTCGAACTGGTAAACAATATACATATAAATTTCAGAGAATCCGTCGAAATATTTTTTTTTTCTTTCTTTCTTTGGTTAAAGAATGTCGAATTTGGTAGCTTTGGAGGAATCAGAAAGCTAAAGTTTTGTTTTCTCTGTTTTTTCTTGACAGGGACAGTATGGACTGCGAATGCGCACATTACAATGGCGGTGATTGGTTCTGGAGTTCTTTCTCTGGCATGGGCTACTTCGCAGTTAGGTTGGGCTGGCGGAGCTGTGGCCATGCTATTGTTCTCGGCAACAAGTTATTACACTTCTTGTTTCCTCGCTTCATGTTACCGTACTGCTGTTACGGGGAGAAGAAACTACACCTACATGGATGCTGTAAACAACATACTTGGTACGACCTA
Organism: Eutrema japonicum; assembly: GCA_030161315.1. NCBI lineage: Eukaryota > Viridiplantae > Streptophyta > Magnoliopsida > Brassicales > Brassicaceae > Eutrema > Eutrema japonicum. The sequence continues at coordinate 11,714,167 of BSQW01000001.1, forward strand.
CAAGGGTAACGAATAGCAGCCCCGGTGTTGGTCAAATTTTTTTTTTTTTATTTTGTTTCTGACAACTAGGGGTGGGCATTTTAACCGAACCGAACCGAACCGAACCAACCAAACCAAACCAGAGTTAATACCCAACCATTTGGTTGAAGTTTTTCTCAACCCGAACGGTTCGGTTTTAAACCGAACCGAACCGATAAACCAATGTGTTTTTGTTAATTAATTAATTAATAATATTAAAATAATAATACATACGGTAGAATCTTCGGTTCTTCACCATAAAAGTTATAAACCGAACTAAGTGGTTTTAGACTTTTAGAGAATGATTTTTTATGAATTCGTTTTGTTTACACTTCGTTAGAATTCTTGTTTTTATAAGTTAATTTTTTAAAAACCGAACTAAAACCAAACCAAAGTACAACCGAACAGAACTAAACCAAACCGAACTAAACCCAAACCGAACACAAACCGAACCAAACTTATTTCGGTTGAGTTCGGCTCGAGTTTTATTCAACCCGAATAAACCGAACCGAACCCGAACCGAACTTGAAATTAAACCGAAATGCCCACCCGTACTGACAACGGATGTTTGTTAGTCGCAAATCTAAAATACTACTATAAAAAAGTATGTTGTTTACAGCATCCTTTTTTAAAAAATCTTATGAAGTAGGCGGAAGTCAACGCAATCGTTGACCAAAGCCTCGATGTAAGAATTGGAACATCCGGTGGCTCCCATGACGAAAAGACAAGATCGTTAACTCCGACAAGATCCAAGCCATCGGAACTGGGAAATCCCGTCTCGCCATCGACCTTGCCACTAGTTTTCCGGCGGAGATCGTTAACTCCGACAAGATCCAAGTCTACAAAGGTCTCGACATCGTCACCAATAAAGTCACTCCGGAGGAAAGCTTAGGCGTCCCTCCTCGGCACCGTCGACAACACTTACGAGGATTTCACGGCTGAGGATTTCCAGCGGGAAGCAATCAGAGCCGTCCAATCAATCATAGCCGGTGGTTCCAATTCTTACATCGAGGCTTTGGTCAACGATTGCCGTGTCTATTTGTTAAAAAAGGAAACTTTCGCCTACTTCATAAGATTTTTCATAAAATTTAAGAAACTATATATATAATTATTTTAATTTATTTTATGTGGGTTTTATGTATATATGCTTGTTAATTTTTCTCAAAAGCCTACCAATGTCCTAGTTATTTTTCTTTTCATCACATTGTTTTATCATTCTTATTCCTTTTTACCAATTTCTTCTTTGTTAGTTTTTAAAATCTTTTTACCAATTTTATTTTATAAATTTTGAAATACATAATATATATATATATATATATATAACATGAAATTTTTTTATATTGAAGTTTTATATTAGTTTTTGCATATCTATCACACAATGGTCTATATTTTTTTGTAATATTTTTAGCAAAAAAAATATTTTATAAATTACATCTACTGTCAATCTTTTATTAATTAATTTGCTTAAAATTTTCTATTATATTCATTATAATATTTAAACAATAACATATATTTGTGTGTATTATATTTAGCAAATTTACGATGTTGTGGCTTTTTAATCCCGGTTACCAGTCTTCGAATAATAAGCCATTGTTACCAACGTGTCTACCCATCCAATTTTATTTATGTAAACTCAGTACCCCAATTTGGTTTACTGAACCGATATATGTAATTAGACACAAAAAAAAAAAAAAATTGTTACCAAAATTTTTTTTTCATAGAAATAGTAGTGATTTGTCTAACGTAGTCTGGTAGTTTAATTTTTACTCAGGTGGAGTGAAGTTTAGGTTTTATGCTACCATTCAGTATGTTAACCTCTTCGGCGTTGCTGTTGGTTACGGTATTACCAGTGCGATAAGCATGAGGTGTGTATTCTTTCTTTCTCACTTTTCTACGGATGTTCTTGAGGCAATTAACAAGCAGTTACATTGCTTCGAATTTTGTGTGTTAGGTATTGCCTCATTTGGTTTCTAATCAAAATTTTGGGAAAAAAAAAAAAAAACAGGGCACTGAAGAAATCGAATAAGTTTCATACAAGTGGAGGAAAAAAGCCAGATCGCATGAATATCAATCCATATATCATAACCTTTGGATTAGTGCAGATAATCGTCTCCCAAGTTCCACGATTTGACAATCTCTGGTGGATTTTAATCATCTCGGCCGTTATGCCAATCTTGTACTCATCTATTTGCATTAGCCTTGGGATAGCCAAAATCGTAGGTAGGTCAACTCGAAAAAGTTACGAGTCATAATTTAAGGGCGGATATATGCTGCTATTATAGGAATCTAATGTTTTATTTGGTTGTTTTGGACAGCAAATGGGAGCATCAAGGGAAGCTTGACAGGTGTAAGCAGAGGAGAAGGGGAAAAAGGACAGAAAATTTGTCGAATTTTGAAAGCTCTGGGCGAATTTTCTCTTGCCTACTCGTGCTCAAACGTGTTCTTTGAAATCGAGGTAAATGAACTCAAAAGATTTAAGTCTTTGTAGATTCTATGCCGTATACTGGCATCAGTACTTGCGATTTATGTCTGAAACAGGACACGTTGAAATCGCCCCCGTCCGAGGAGGAGACAATGAAGAAAGCATCGCTCGTGAGCGTTGGGCTAACGACGTTGTGTTTCACGTTGTGTGGATCAGTTGGTTATGCTGCTTTTGGGGACATGTCTCCGGACAATCTTTTAACCGGATTTGTGTTCTATAACCCTTATTGGTTAGTTGACCTTGCGAATGCTGCCGTTGTGGTACACCGTGTGCGTGAATACCAAGTCACTTGTCGACCAATCTTTGCCTTCATCGAGAAGCAAGCTTTGGTCTTGTTTCCTGCTAGCGATTTCATCGCAAGAGATATCAAAGTCAGCATCCTGGGTTTTAAGCCCACAAGTTTTAATCGTTTCAGGTACTACTTTCTGTTGATCCGTAAATCACACAAAAAGGGGTAAAACAGTACTTTTAGTCGGAATCTCGTTTATTGATCTAAGTCGGCGATTACAACAGAGTTTAAGTAAGAAGGCAAAGACAAAAGACTTGAGATCGGTAATAAGCTTTCTCTTGTATTCTCTGTCTCTGCGGAAGTTGTGGATGTCTTGATGAATGAACCTTCTCCTCTATTTATATTGTCTTGAAGCGGCTCTAAATGTGAATATTCCCTTTTCCTTGCTCGATTAGGGAATGGAAATATTCCGGATTCCCCTCCGAGATAAGGATATATTCCTTATTCTTCGGCGGTCTGTTCGCAAGGAATATTTCCATTTCCGAGATCGGCGGGAAAGAGGAAATATTCCGATTTTATCTGTTGTAACGGATTGGGCTCGCGCTGGGCCTAGATTGTAGCCGAGATTGGGCTTTCAGCGAGATTCCGAGCTCGGCCCAACGTTTTCGGGCCGACTTGTCTTTGATCCGAACCATCGTAGACCGGTCTTGATTGAACCGATCTCGGTTCGAACCGAGTTAAACCAGGGGGTGCTAATCCCCCCTCTAACAATTGGTCCCCTTCTAAGTTCGGCGAGGGAGTTTATGAGTTCGGTGAATTTTTGGGGAGTATTCTTTAGCTCGGTTAAAACTGAGATCGGTACGATCTGATCAGATTCTATTTCGAGTGCGGCGGATTTTCGGGTTCGGCGAATTTTGAGTTCGGCGAACTTCTTTCGAAAGTGAAGATCGGAATTCCCGTGATCGAATAGATTTTGGAGCTTTCGAGTTCGGCAGATGATTGCCCAGACGAATGAGATCGTCGGGTCATACGATCGTGATCTCGGAGCTTCGCGCCGTAAGGCTTTCGAAGCGAGCGTCCAAGCCGTGGAACTCCGCAAAGAGCTCCGAGTCTCTGAGGATAGAGTGGAAGCCGGCGATCGTGCAGTAGCCGAGCTGACCCGCGAACTAGCCGTGCTGAAGAGATCCAATGCCGAGCTGGAGTTGGAAAAGGATGCCCTTGCGACGAAGCTATTCACGGAGACTTCAAGGTTGCGGGCTGGCCGCACTTATCAAATCTTGAAGAGGAAAGCGGCAACTGAAAAATGCCAGGTTCGTCTTCAAAAAGTTAAGGACCATCTGGCGGCGGTTGATCAGGCAAGGAAACCATTCCTGGCCGTTAATCAGATCCATGGGATCCTCAGCTTCTGCCAGAGTCTGAAGACGAAGCACGGTATCGTCGTCCCGCCGTCTCGTATTGAAAAGCTTGAGAAGCTGAAGGCTGAGAAGTCGGCAGAGTACGAGGCGATCGACCTCCGTGAGCTGGAAGACGCGGATCTAGTCGTCTCGCCCTTTACTAATCCGGTTCACCCGGGAATTTCACCCTCGATGGGTAATGAAGTCCCGCCAGGGCTTGATGAGTTCGGTACTAACCGAGCTTCGATGTCGGCGGACCAAGCTGAAGCGATGCGGAGGCAAGGTGTTTAGGCCTTTTTCCTACTTCATGTAATATGTTTAGTTTTCTTTTGCCCGAATGGGCTTATAACTAGACCTCTTGGACCGGAGGGTTTTTAAAGTCCGGTATCCGTTTTGTGGTTTTGCCCGAGGGACTTTTGAGTGAATCTGATTTTTATCGATCTTTTTATTTTGAGTGTTTATGTTTTGTTATTTCTCAAGTTATTTTTATGCCGAGTTCTGATATATTTGAAGTCGTACATAATACGAACCTCTCGAATTTATCGTACACAGTGGTGCCGTAAACTGTACGGTCTTAGCCGGGTGAAGAGGATAAATTCGACTGAACCTGTTCGAGGTCGGCAATCCCTATCGTAGATCGGCTTACTGCTTTTGCGATTGTTGAGAAATCGGCTTACTTGTTTTTGCGACTGTTGAGAAATCGGCTTACTAGTCTTGCGACTGTTGAGAAGTCGGCTTAGATTTGCGAGGAAGGACGTTCGGCTTGACCCTAGAGTTTAGTTTAAGAGTACGTGAACAGCCCATCTTAATATGCTCTAGGTTTCTCACATTGAATCCGAGTGTGCGAGACGGACTTGGCTTATTTAGCTCGGATAATCTGAGAATTTGGTGCGAGACTGATCTCGGCTTTGAATGTGGAAAGTGTATTATCCATTGCACCATGAGGATGCGTGCGAGCTAAGCTCGGCTTTATCAGATCGTCTGGCCAGGACGTTGATATGTAACCGTTGGTGGTTGAAAATGCGAACTGTTGAAGTTCGGCAAACTAAAAGTTTGACTTAGAAAATACGAACTGTTGGAGTTCGGCAAACTGAAAGTTTGACTTTAGAAAATACGAACTGTTGGAGTTCGGCAAACTAAAAGTTTGACTTAGAAAATACGAACTGTTGGAGTTCGGCAAACTAAAAGTTTGACTTAAAAAATACGAACTGTTGGAGTTCGGCAAACTAAAAGTTTGACTTAGAAAATACGAACTGTTGGAGTTCGGCAAACAAAAAGTTTGACTTAGAAAATACGAACTGTTGGAGTTCGGCAAACATAAAGTTTGGCTTAGAAAATACGAACTGTTGGAGTTCGGCAAACATAGAGTTTGGCTTTAGAAAATACGAACTTTTGGAGTTCGGCAAACATAAAGTTGGGCTTTGAAGGTACGAACTATTGGAGTTCGGTAGAATGCCTTGGTAAATTTTTATTAATGTTATAGCTGCTGATACACGTGTTTTCAATCACATCAATTACCCTAATGTGAACACTACCGCAATCATAACGGTATGTCGTTGTTGTACTTAGGGATCGAATCCACAGGGAAATAAGAACAGCACAATAAAAATACAAGAAACTAATCAAGCTAAGCTAAACGTTTTTGTTGGTTTTTGTCTAACGAACTAATTACGGTAAAACTAAAAGTAAAGAGAAGAAACAGATAATGAGAAAAATACAGAACACTTGTAATGATCAAAGCTAAATTTAGAGACACAAATTCAAGAACGACAAGATACTAAACACGATTTAACTCAAGAAGACGAAGATATGGATCGTAGGATATGGCATGCGATTTCGAGTATTCGATGATTCTCTAATGATGTTTCTAATCACTCATTGAGCTTATTCTATGGCAAGGAACACTTTCAAATAGCTTAACTCACTCTCATGATGCTAAACCCTTCATTGATAATTCAAATTAGCTAATCTCTCAATTGCAACCGATTTATCGACAAGCATAAAACTCAAGTCCTTTTAAGCCAATTAATGATTCTTAGTCATGACTCTCGCCTTGCTAAGCATCAAAAACATAAATAGAAATCTTCTAGACAGTTACTAAACCTCTCTCAAGTGTAATCTGTCCATGTTCTAGAAATTGAGTAGCTAGTTCAATCCTAGCTTTAAGACCACTTCTAGTCATGAGAACCTTTGTAGTTCATCCTAAACATCAAAAGATCATCATCTATTCCTCTAAATCAACCAATCCCACAATCCATAAATGAACTACTCACACATGGTCAAAACAGAAAACGAAACCGAACAAAAGCAAGACATAGCAAAAGTAAGAAGATTGATGGAAAGAGTTTAAGAAAATCTTCACTAGCTTGTTGTAGATCTTGAATCTTTCATACAAAAACAAGAGAGAAGAGAAGAGAAGTAGGTGGCTTAGAACACTAAAAAGAAGCAGAGAGTCTATATTTTCGTGCCTAGAGTCCCTCAAAAAGAGAAGAAATGTTGACAATTATATTACATAAGTGGTTGGTTCCCAAAATCATGCTGAAAATCCGGATGCATGTCGATCGGTTATGGCGATCGGTTATGACCGATCGCCTGAAGCAATCTTGATCGGTTTCAGCGATCGGTTTGTAACCGATCGCCTGTGTATTTTTCCGGTTCTCACGTTCCTTCTTCAATCTTTGCGGTTTCCTTCCGTCCGCGCTCATCCAAATCAGTCCCGAACACCTGAGAAAGGCTATAACAAGCCAAAAAGAACACAAAAACAACCTAGGACATCCTAAATGCAATGCGACTCGATTTGGACCTAAATGCGACGTAAATGTTATGAAAACAACATGAAACACAAAGAAAACATAGGAAAATATGGGACTCAAGATGGTAAAATACAGGGTTATCAGCTGCGCCTTGTGAGGGCTGCCTACGTACCTTCGAAAGAAGGATCAAGCCATTCGTAGTTCATATTAGAATCGAGCGTGTGTAGTAGCTCGGTGATCCTTTTTTTTTTTTTTTTTTTTTTTTTTTGTAGGCTCGAAATCTGGACTTGATGTAGTAGCGTTTGAGGTTCATCGAATTCCATGAACGGGGAATGGGGGTTCCGTCTAGCTTCATGAGCTCGTAAACGCCTGGTTTGACCACCCGCATGATCTGATAAGGTCCTTCCCAGTTCGTGCCGAGCTTGCCGGCATTCTTCTCTTCGGTGCCCTCGAAGACTTTTCTCAGAACAAGGTCGCCATCGGTGAAATGACGTCCGCGGACCTTTTTGTTGTAGTAGCGTGCTGCCAAGTTCTGATAATTCTGAATCCGAAGTAAGGCTTGATCGCGTTGTTCCTCGAGATTGTCCGGTAATGAGCTTTCTCTTCGAGGACGTCAGAACTTGGAAGGGGGTCCTCCTCCGGTTGTCTGTTGTTCGGTATTGATAGGATTGAGCTCGTCGATCCGTGGGTTTTGATCATCGGTTTCTGAGCTGTTGACGAGGGCTGCGGTGGTATCGACTGGAAGAACCATTGCCGAACTTCAATCAAACGATATCCGAAAGTACTGTTCTATAGTTCCCCTCCCTCTAGCGCCAATTGTTAAACCAGAATTCGCACACATCGTAGATTGGCGAATTCAGTTTAGAGTTTAGGAGAATTATTTTTATTAGATTTATAGCTGTGCCTTTGAAGGCTGCCTACGTACCCTTCAAATAGGGATCAAGCCAAAACGTAGTTCTTGTTACAAAGGATGTGATGGGATTTTGAGATGATTAAGAATGAGGCGATGGCCTCCTTATTTATAAGTCTTGAAGTCCTTAGCTCTTCCTTTTCCTTCTTGACTTTGTATTGGCAATTATCCTTTTTCCTTGAAGCTGATAAGGATAATCTCCTTTCTTTCCGGGATTTGCCTTTATCCAAATAAAGGAAATCTTCTCTTTATTAATTAAAGGAAATTTCTCTTTAATTACGTAGATCGGTTTCGATGGGCCTTGAAGTTGATTGTTGGGCTGATTTCTATTCAAACAGGGTTAAACCGGGGGAGTGCTAAATCCCCCTCTAACAATTAGTCCCCCCCTCAGTTCGGCGAAGGAGTGTTCGAGTTCGGCGGATTTCTTTAGCCCGATTGGAATTGAAATCAGCATCTGGTCGAATTTCCTTTTAGACGTTGTTCGTCTTTGTTCCTGCAAAAATTACTAAAGACGAGAGATTGAGCTCGAGACTGAGCTCGGCGTTTGTTAGTTAGGTGCGAGGTCGGTCTCGGCTTTTCCAAGTTCGGTTTCGATAGTTCGTGCGGGACTGTGAGGTCGGCGAGCTGTGATTGCGAGCTGCCCAATTGTTTAGATCGGTGAATTACGATTACGAGTTGCCATACTGCGGGGTCAGCGAGCTGTGCGGTCGGAGAACTGCGATCGTGAGTTTGGCGAGCAGGGGGTTGGCGAGCTGTGGCCGTGAGTTAGGTGGGGCTGCGAGATCGGCGAACTGTGACTGCATGATGAGTAAGTTGCGACTGAGCTACCTAACTGTTAGACCGACGAGCTGCGACCGCTAGCTACCTTACTGTCGGATCGTCGAGCTACGACCACGAGCTGCTTTACTGCGAAGTAGGCGATATGTTCGATTGGGAGGTAGGTAAACTGCTTGAGTTTGGCTTGATGATACGAACTGTACGAGTTCGGCGAACTGCTTAAGTTCGGCCTGATGATACGAACTGTACGAGTTCGGCGAACTGCTTAAGTTCGGCTTGATGATACGAACTGTACGAGTTCGGCGAACTGCTTAAGTTCGGCTTGAAGGAACGGATCCTATGATATAATCTGAAAAGAAAATATCTTCGAATAACAAGTAAAAAATTTGATAAAAAATACCTGAATTTTAGGGAGCTCTGTAGACGAGCTATAATCGATAAGTGACGAGCTGGATCTATCAGTGGATGTCCTTTTTTTTTTTTTTTTTTTTTTTTTTTTTTTTACCGAATTTGACTACGTTGGAGCAAGCCCAACAAAAAAGAGAAATCTGATCTTCTTTCATGTCGGCGGTGATGGTGAGTGAGGTCAGCATCGGGTGCTTCCTGGTCGGCATGCAAGTTACATCTTCTCTGGTCATGGTGGTTTTCATGCTCAGCAAGTGAGTTCGTCACGTTGAGTTCGAGATCGGCGGTACGATAAGTTTGCCTCCGCGAGCTCGGCGTGTTCAATGGCTGCGGTCTGATGAGTTCGGTGTGTTTGCCGAGGTCGGCATGTGCGGCGAGGTCGGCGTGTTCCGCAAGGTCGTCTCGTCATGTGCGAACTCGGCGTTTGTAAGCTCGTGGGAGTGAGCTCGGCGTGTCGTGCTCGGCCAGAACCATCTTTGTTGAGCTCGTTCTTCTTCTTCGGCGAGCTCGTTCATGGTGAGTTTGAGATCGGCGGGTTCATCATGGCGAGAATCAGATCGTGAGTTCGTCATTGTTTGTCGGATTTCTAGGGTTTTAAAATAATTCTCCATAAACACCAGATTTTTCTTGCCCCCTCCTTCTAGCGCCAATTGAAGGAACCAGAATTCGCACACATCGTAGATTGGCGAATTCAGTTTAGAGTTTAGGAGAATTATTTTTATTAGATTTATAGCTGTGCCGTTGAAGGCTGCCTACGTACCCTTCAAATAGGGATCAAGCCAAAACGTAGTTCTTGTTACAAAGGATGTGATGGGATTTTGAGATGATTAAGAATGAGGCGATGGCCTCCTTATTTATAAGTCTTGAAGTCCTTAGCTCTTCCTTTTCCTTCTTGACTTTGTATTGGCAATTATCCTTTTTCCTTGAAGCTGATAAGGATAATCTCCTTTCTTTCCGGGATTTGCCTTTATCCAAATAAAGGAAATCTTCTCTTTATTAATTAAAGGAAATTTCTCTTTAATTACGTAGATCGGTTTCGATGGGCCTTGAAATTGATTGTTGGGCTGATTTCTATTCAAACCGGGTTAAACCGGGGGAGTGCTAAATCCCCCTCTAACACTTTCTTAATTTGTCGATCATCCTTATTGTACAGACGTATATGATATGTGAATAGGCATGTTGTTTGGTTTCTAGGTTGATATCCAGGACGGTGTTTGTGATCATAACCACCGTGACGTCAATGCATTTTCCGTTCTTCAATGACATTATTGGTCTGGTCGTAGGGATCGGGTTTTGGCCGTTGACTGTGTATTTCCCGGTGGAAATGTATATCAAGCAGAAAAATATTCCAAAGTGGAGCACCAAGTGGGTTTGTCTTCAGCTCTTCAGTTTAGCTTGTTTGGTGGTGAGCCTGGCCGCCATGGCAGGTTCAGTCGCGGGGTTTGTTTTTGATGTCAAGCCTGACAAGCTTTTCGAAATCGATTACTGACAACTTCTAAGTCATGGTCAATTTTCGTTTAATTCTAAGGATCATATCTTCCTTTTCCCCTTGGGTCGTCTCTTTTAACACCCACTATATGGTAAAGTTTGGCTCGGTTTACATCTTCTTCTGTATTGTAATCATTCTCATATTTAAGTTTTTTTTTATAGCCAATAATCCATGCTTTTACCACCCGGGTTTATTTATCTTGAACATCTCTATGAAATTTTAGTTTTTTAACTATGCGTTTTTAAAAAAACATATATCTCAAACCAGAGTAATTAGGCGTAAATACCATTTCGTATGGTTTCTTACTTTTACTTGTTACATGCTGCCTGCTATTTACATCTCTACAAATTCTACCATCTTTAATATATTGAGATCAATACAGTCCTAAACCGAAAGAAGAGCTACATAAACTGCAACCCACGTTTGGAGGTGGTGTGACACATGCCACATACTTAATGATAAGTATAAACCATTTATTTCAGCATAAATTTTCCTTTTTCCGGCCTTGATACGGTCACAGCGAAAAGCTTAAGACCATGTTTGGGGGAAAAGAATATTTATATTTGGCTCTTTTTAGCTCTCGAACAGCAGCTAATAAAAAAATTATTTGCTTTAGCTTCTCTAAAAGTAAAATGGGCCTTTTTAAGTGGGCCTCAACTTATGTAATGAAATTTACCGCCATACCCTTCTTTCGGTTTTCCATTTCTAAATGAATTTCAACATACGCCGGTCAAACGAGTTAATGAGTAAGGGGCAAATCAGTCATAATAAGATCAAAAGATGTCTGTCTCGGAGATCGCAAAGCTACCGTTTTCTGTTCACACTCTGTACAAAACACTTGTCTGCAACTTCCTCGCCTCTTTCTTCTCTCTCTCTATTTCAAAAAAGTTTTAACTTTTCCTTTTTCTCTCTCCCCTCAAGAAGAAGAAGAAACCCATAGATAAGAGAGATTCATCCGCTACTAAACTCCTGAAATCTCCAGATTAACCTTCGAATACTCCGAACTTACTCTGTCCATTGTACTCTCCGTAGATACTGGGCAGTGTCCTGTAAGAGAGAGAGAGAGAGTGAAAACCCTAGGAGAGTTTGAATTTCGTAAAACCCTAGGAGCGATACGGACCCTGCGAAAATCGAAAATGAAAACCCCAGAAGAACCCATCTTCTACTTGTCTCTGATTCTAGCTTCGAGCTTACTCTTCACGGCCACAGCTAAATCTACAATCGAGCCTTGCTCAAGCAACGACACTTGCAACTCCTTGCTCGGCTACACGCTCTACACCGACCTCAAGGTCTCAGAAGTTGCATCTCTCTTCCAAGTAGACCCAATCTCAGTCCTCCTCGCTAACGCCATCGACATCTCTTACCCGGACGTCGAGAACCACATCCTCCCCTCGAAGCTCTTCCTCAAAATCCCAATCACTTGCTCCTGCGTCGACGGGATCAGGAAATCCGTCTCCACCCACTACAAAACCCGACCTTCCGACACGCTAGGATCGATTGCCGACTCCGTTTACGGCGGTCTGGTCTCCGCCGAGCAGATCCAGGAGGCTAACTCGGTGAATGACCCGTCGATTCTCGATGTTGGGACGAGTCTTGTTATCCCTCTTCCTTGCGCTTGTTTCAACGGCACCGACAATTCGTTGCCGGCGGTTTATCTGTCGTACGTGGTGAGGGAAGTCGACACCTTGGCCGGAATAGCGAGGAGGTACACGACCACTATAACTGATTTGATGAATGTGAATGCCATGGGAGCTCCTGATGTTAGCTCCGGCGATATCCTCGCTGTTCCTTTGTCAGGTGAGGTTTACAATCTTTCTTTATCTTTTACTGAAATTTAATTTAAAAGTTCTATCTTTAGTGGTCTATATAATGGAAAGTAGTTTCTATTGTTAGTTGCCAAATTGGGATTTTTAATGTAGCTTTCTGGACTTTGATTGTTTCTCTAATTGATGTCTGGTTGCTTTGTACATTGTGTGAGTTTTGAGCTACCAAACGTTTGCCTCTTTTTGGTATTTTATTGCTGAGTTTTCTGTTGGGTAGCAAACAATAACAGATTATTGATGTTTGGTTCTGTTTCTTCTTCACTTTCTCTCAGCTTGTTCTTCGAATTTCCCCAAATACGCTTCGGATTTCGGATTGATCGTTCCAAATGGTAGCTACGCTCTAGCTGCAGGCCACTGTGTGCAATGCAGCTGTGCCCTTGGGAGCCGCAGGTAATGATATAAAAGATTCCCTCTTTCTCTCAAGATTGATATGACTAATCAATTCGTCTCTGATTGCATTTTTCTTCACTTGTGGTGTGTGTGTGATGTGATGCAGTTTGTATTGTGAGCCAGCTTCTTTAGCCGTCTCTTGCTCAAGTATGCAGTGTAGAAACAGCAACCTCATGCTCGGTAACATCACGGTGCAGCAGAGTAGCGCTGGCTGTAACGTTACAACCTGTGATTACAACGGTTTTGCAAACGGCACTATCTTGACCATGTGAGTAAAATACATTCACATTAGTCTTCTCCTCTTATCGCATGACTACGCACTTTTAAACATTTCTTTCTTTTTTTGTTTCTCAGGCTATCTAGGTCTCTTCAACCACGATGTCCCGGTAAGTTTTTTCTAAACAATATATCTGTTTCATAGAAGAACCAGCTGCTAGAATCGTCCGGTCTAATGTAATTGCAATGTGTAAAAATGCAGGACCTCAACAATTTGCACCGCTTCTAGCTCCACCGGATACTCTTCCTAAGGATATAATGTATGCACCAGCGCCTTCACCGGAATTTGATGGTCCCGGATCCATAGCAGCGTCACCAAGATCATCTGTGCTTCCTTCTAGCGGTGGTTCCTTCCCAGGTAACCCCGCCGGAAGCATCTCAACTGCTGCTGCTTCCTCCATTAGCTACTTCTTTATCACATTTCTCATCTCCGTTTCTTCATTCTCTTTAGTTTTCTCTTCTTGATTCAACAACAATTGTTTATTTTCCGCGCATTAAAACTCCTTTTTCTTTGTGAAATTCTTGATGAGTAAAACTGGAAATACTCTGATTATTTTGAAGTTGCGTATCGCACAAAAACTTTTAGTTAACTATAAGATTATTGATTCATCTCATCAATTACATCTGATCTGCCAAAATCTTTCTGTAACCGTGGAAAGTGGAAAAAGCAAAAGACAAACAATATACAGAGAAAGAAAGACTGTTTTTGTCTCCGTTATCACATAAGTGTCCTCAAATCTCAACTTGAGTAGCTTTAGTCACCTGACCTTCCTTTGATTTCATCTCCGGTTCTCCGGCTAACCCTTTACCGGTTTCTACCGCTTTAACCGGACTCTTAATCGGAAGTCCTTTGCTAATTTCGTCATCATCCGTCAATCTCTTGTCTTTGCCTTTACCCCATACAACTGTGTATAGGCCAACGATTATAAACAAGGTTCCAATCACACTGAAAATTTTAGTAGAAAACAATTTTATTAATTGGGTCCAAAAATCTATTAATATTGAGTTTAGAACGAAATAAATGTGAAAAAAATACCTTCCGAGATGAATACTTTCAGACAAGACAACAACACCAAGAGCTGCAGTTATGACGACACAAAGAGGATTAAATGTCGCAACGAAAACTGGTCCTCTTTCTCTCATCACTACTCCTTGCACGTAATAAGCCACTCCCGAACAAACCACCCCCTAATCACAATTTAATTTAGTTAATTAATCCTTTCGATACAAAACTTAAGTAAATTAATTTATGGAGACTTACGGAGTAAGCGGCGGCGAAGAGATTGGAGTCGAAGCCGATTTTCCATGCGCTCAGGTCACGTACCGTTACCAGTGAGACGGCCGTTCCTTCTAACGTTCCCATTAAACATATTAACGCCGTTAGTGACAGCTCAGCTGGGTACTTCTTCAGTGTAAACGACTGCGTTTTAAAAAATATGACAACCGTTAGATTTTTTTGTTTCCACGGTTAATGAGTAAACCGGAAATTGTATGTTAATTTGGTACTCACTTGTAAAATAAAGAAACCGGCCCAACCAAAAGTTCTTCCCAACAACATAAGTGTTCCCGGAATCCAGTGTTTGTCCAAAGCCGCCGATGCTGCGCCACCGTGGGAACCTCCTGCACCGTCACCATCTCCTCCTCCGTCACCGCCGAATTTGATAAAGTCAACGATTGGACCTTTGTAGAGAGTCATGAGAAGTGCTCCGGAGACTGTGATCACTGTTCCGACAACTTTGGCTATGCTTCGTACCTTCTTAAAATTCACGCTCTCTAGTCTGAAAATTTGTTAAAAAATTTACAAATTCATTAAACGAGCTTATGCCTAATTATTATATTAAATTTACATGTGCATGAAAAAACAGTCATGTTCTATATATTCCCCTATGGACTTATAATGGCATCTTACGTAAGTAGAAGTGACGATCTCATAAAGTATATTTCTTTTGGTGTTTATTAATTAATTATTCAACTGATATTATGTTCCACGAACATACTAACTATGTTTTCGTATGATTCCATTAATAATCTTGTTCCCACGGTATGGGAAAGTCAAAAAAATATTCTCAAAATAAGAATCAAAGTTAATAATCTTGTTCCCACGGTATTGATAATTACGTTGATAAGTTGATTATAATCAATATGAATCTAAGCATTAAGTGTTTGATGAATTTATTTATAAGAATAAGGAAATAAAAAAAAATGTAAACCTGAAAATGATGGCTAAGACGAAGGTGATGGCGGGAAGGACATTAGCGGTAGCAGAAGCGAAAGTTGCTGACGTGTAAGTCATCCCTACGTAGTAGAGATTCTGATCCAGCACCGGCCTGTCATTTTATTAACACTCATTTAATTAACTGTTGTTTAATTGTCACTACTAATATTAACTATATAAGACCATCAAAACAAAACAAAAAAACCTGCGGAGATTGCTCTTATATATATATATATATAGTTTTTTTTTTTTTGTGAATGGAATATGAGACTAATAGACGAGTATTACTCAATAAATCCGAGCAGCGCAATTTGGAGGAATATTCGGAACGTCATCTTCGGCCTTATTTTCCTGCATAATCATACCCATATAACACAAATTACTTACGTTAATTAAATTATGAAAAAAACTTAAACTCTTATGTACTATATAACCTACGGTTTTCTAAAATAATTATTTTAAAAAAACTAGCTACGGTCAATCATGAATTTTTATTTCAGTTAATTCTCTTGAGTTTTACGTTAAATAGCTAGCAATCTGTGATGTATATATAACACACACACACACATATATACAAAACAACCAAGCATTATATATAGAGATTCTTAATTCAGTTTAGGAATTTTCGGTCGGTTCACAAATAAAACAGAAAAAGAAAGTTATGATAAAGAACCATATATATACCTTTCATGAAAAAGAGCGAACGGGGCGATGACAACGGTGGCGATAGCATGGCGATAAACGGCTAGGATGTAATGGTTCATGCCATGCTTAAGAGAGACCATGGTGATTATGTACATACCGGCATAACCAAATTGCATAGATATCATTGCTAAGTATGGTTTCACTCTATTCATTAACCCTCCCCACATTTTCTCACTCTCCATTTGATCTCTCTTTCTCTCTCTAGCTAGGTTTCTCTTTCTTGTTTGTAATTTATGTATTCAATTGTACTTAGTTATGAATGTGAATGATTACACTACAAGAGCGTACTTGCTTATATAGCCCAATTGGGCTGACACAAAAGGCAATATACGAGTGCATATTTACAGCCATTGGTTACTTCGGCATCACTTTAATTTTAATTATAGATTTTTAATTGTTATCAAATAAGTATCCATTATATATATATATATATACTATATATATATATATATATATATAATGGATACATATATATATGCGTGTGTGTGGCTAACAATAGTCTTGTTCTACATAATCAAACCGGATTAGGTCATAAGTTTCGTTGGTTACATCACTACAAGAAAACAGGTGTATTTCCGACGGCAATAATTCCATCGGATATTTCCGACGACTTTTCGACGGATTTCCGACTAACTTCTCATCCGTCGGACATCCGTCGGAATTCCGTCGGACACTTTTCGACAGATTTCCGACGACTTTTTGACGAATTCTGATGTTGCCGACATACTGCCGACGGATTTCCGACGACGTTCATCCGTCGGAAATTTCCGACGGGTTGCCGACGGATTTCCGACGGATTTCCGACAGATGCCGACATGGTTGCCGACATCGATAATATCTACTTTATATCCGTCGGAAATCCGTCGGAAAATGCACAAAATTTTCCTTATAAAAACGTTTCCACGCTTCATTTATAATCACAAAAAAAAAAATCTATGTTATCTAATTCCTTACGAAAATGTCTTCTTCAAATCCTTATAATTATTTTCGATCATGGATGGACAAGCCTCATCAAATTCCGGACACGGGCCTAGTTACGGAGGAATTCAAAAAATGTATACAGGAATTCATGGCATTTGCGGGTATGCAGAAGAAAGCAAAAAAAACCGGTAAAATCTATTGCCCTTGTACCAATTGTGGGAATCGTAGATTTATCGTGATAGATGAAGTATGGTCACACTTGTATTGTCATGGGTTTATGTCGGGTTACAAGATTTGGTATTATCATGGAGAAAATGATACAATGGTGGATAATTATGCTAGCACTAGTGAACATTATATTGGGGATAACACTAGCTTATAAGAACCCGCAATGGAAGAACAAAGTACTGTAGGTCATGTTCAGATGGTGAACGATACATTTCGTGAAAGTATACCATCGGTTGCTGAGTATGGAGATAGGGGAGAAGAACCTAATTTAGAAGCTCGGAGATTCTTTGATATGTTAGACGCTGCTAAACATCCGTTATATGATGGGTGTAGAGGTGAACATTCCCCTTTATCAACTGCAACAAGGATGATGGGTATAAAGACGGATTTCAATTTGAGTGAGGAGTGCGTGGATGCAATCGCTGATTTTGTGAAAGAAATTTTGCCAGAAGATAATCTTGCACCGGCATCATACTATGAGATACAGAAACTTGTTCAAGGTCTAAGATTGCCGTATCAGATGATAGATGTATGCATAGACAACTGTATGCTCTACTGGAGAGAGGACGCAGATCGTACGACATGTCGTTTTTGTCGCAAACCTCGGTATAAGGAAACAGGTGGAAGAGTGACAGTGCCATATAAACGGATGTGGTATTTACCGTTAATAGAGAGATTGAAGAGGTTATATCAGTCAGAGCGCACAGCAGGAGCAATGAGATGGAATGCAGAGCATACAACAGATAGACAAATCGCCCATCCGTCAGATGCAGGAGCATGGAAACATTTTCAATCCATTTATCCCAGCTTTGCGTTTGAGGCAAGGAACGTATACCTTGGATTATGTACCGATGGTTTCAGCCCTTTTGGGAAGCACGGCAGAAAATATTCTTTGTGGCCAGTAATTGTAACACCTTACAATTTGCCGCCATCTTTGTACATGCGAAGGGAGTTCTTGTTCCTTAGCATTCTCGTTCCTGGACCAGAGCATCCGAAGAGATCACTTGATGTGTTTTTGCAACCATTGATTTATGAGCTGCGAATGTTATGGGACCAAGGTATTGAAGCGTTTGATGTTTCTTGTCACCAAAATTTCATCATGCGGTCGGTACTTTTGTGGACTATTAGCGATTTTCCAGCATATGGAATGTTATCAGGATGGACAACGCACGGAAGGTTATTGTGCCCGTACTGTCAAGATAACACTGATGCGTTCCAATTGAAGCACGGACGGAAAACGTCTTGGTTTGATTGTCATAGGCGATACCTACCTAGCGATCATCCTTATCGTCGGAGCACCACATTGTTTAGGAAGAACCGGAAAGTATTTGACGGTCTCCTCCTGAGTTAGATGGTGAGTATTTGTTGACTCAGTTTAGAGATTTTGGTGCAGAGAGGACCGTTGATTGTGGTGGTAACGGACATCATTCTGTTGATGGTTGTGGCAACGTTCATAATTGGCACAAGAGGAGCATTTTCTGGGATTTGCCTTATTGGAAGAACCATCTTTTGAGGCATAATCTGGATGTCATGCACATTGAGAAGAATTTTTTCGACAACATTATGAACACCGTTCTCAATGTCAAAGGGAAGACGAAGGACAATCTGAAGTCTAGATTGGACTTGCCAGACATTTGTTCTCGTAGAGCACTACATGTGACAGGGAACGGGAAGCCTCCGGTCCCGGCTTTTCGTTTCGATGAACCTTCAAAGGCCGAGTTTTTTGACTGGATTACCGAAAGTGTTAGATTCCTGGACGGATACGCATCTAACCTTCGGAACTGCGTTGATCATGGAGAAGGGAAGTTTACTGGGATGAAGAGTCATGATTGTCATGTGGTGATGCAGCGCCTCCTTCCATTTGCCTTTGCATGTCTTCTACCACGTAATGTCCACGAAGCAATTGCAGGTACAATCATGAAATTATTTATTTACTACTTTATACAATATATACTTCATTATTTAATTATTCATTTGTTATCCATATATTGCAGGGATTGGTGCTTTTTTCCGAGATATATGTTCTCGCTCTCTTACATCAGACGGTATCCGCAATCTTGGGGCTAATATACCTGTAATCCTTTGCAATTTGGAGAAGATATTTCCTCCTTCATTCTTTGATGTTATGGAACATTTAACAATTCATCTCCCTCGAGAAGCAGAGCTTGGGGGCCCGGTTCAGTACCGTTGGATGTATCCTTTCGAACGGTATATGTTACATCTAAAGAAGAAGGTGAAAATTTTGAGTAGAGTGGAGGGTTCTATCGTCGCACAGACCATCAATGAAGAAACCTCACATTTTGCCGAGTCTTACTTTCCATCACAAGTCAAAACAAAGAGTCGTAGAGCAGCTCGACATGATGACGGAGGCGTCCTACCTTTCTATCCGGTCGATGTACCTCATATATTTTTACAGATTGGACGACTTAGTGGAAAAGGCAAGAAGAGGAGACTTTCACCACAAGAGCGAGAGCATTTGCATATGTATATTCTCACAAACTGCGACGGAGTTGATGAATATGAGAGGTATTATATATTGAACTTAATTTTTAATTACTTATTGGGTTCTTGATTATATATATATGTACTAACGTGATAATTGTTTCAATCGAGCATTCCCTTGAGGTCGACCTTGTCGTTGATTTCACCATACAGTCAGACGATCGAGTATTTGAGGATTCAGAAGAAGAATTTGACGAATTTGGGGAACCTTCCGATTCAGGAGAATCAGATTACTCATCATCGGATTGACAGTAGTTTTAATTATAAAATTTGCACCGTAAAATATGTACATATATTTGAACTAGAATTGTAATGTGTAATATATCAGTTATGTCGAAATTTTATAAAGTTAGACATTTGGTTACAAGGTTAACCTATATTATAACTTCTATATAAATTCTATATAACACATTTTCTTGATGTATATACAAGGTTAACCTATTTTGTATACATCATACAAGTGTTTGTAAACTTTTGCCACAAAAAAAAACCAATACCCTATACCCTAAACAAGATTTTTGAATATCCGTCGGAAATCCGTCGGAAATTTCCGACGGAGTCAGCTGCATCGGCTAAAATAGGTTTTATCCGAGGCAGCTGACTCCGTCGGAAATCCGTCGGAATTTTCCGACGGATTTCCGACGGATATTCAAAAATCTTGTATAGGGTATAGGGTATAGGGTTTTTTTTTTGTGGCAAAAGTTTACAAACACTTGTATGATGTATATAAAATAGGTTAACCTTGTATATACATCAAGAAAATGTGTTATATAGAATTTATAAATTTTGATGGAAGTGTTTGTATAAGTTATAGTATTAGATATAGTTGATTTATGAGAAATGATATGTTTTGATGTTGTATAATTTTTAAACTAATGCAAAGCCTTTAATATTGATGAAATTAATATATATATATTGAATGAAACATGTAAATAACATGTCCCTAAATCATATAAAGAAACCCTAAACCCCAAATATACCCTAATTCCGTCGGAAATCCGTCGGAAATTTCCGACGGATTTCCGACGGATCTAAAAAATTAGACACGTGCTTGTTGACTGACTAATCGACAAACATGCAAGGAATATACCTTATCCGTCGGAAATCCGTCGGAAATTTCTGACGAATTTCCGACGGATATGAAGAATTAGACACGTGCTTGTTGACTGACTAATCGACTAACATGCAAGGAATATACCTTATCCGTCGGAAATCCGTCGGAAATTTCCGACGGATTTCCGACGGATATGAAAAATTAGACACGTGCTTGTTGACTGACTAATCGACAAACATGCAAGGAATATACCTTATCCGTCGGAAATCCGTCGGAAATTTCCGACGGATTTCCGACGGACTTTGATATTTTCGAGACCGCGGGAATATCAACCGCGTAAATGAAATTATTTTTCGAAATCCGACGGAATTTCGACGGATTTCCGACGGACATCGAATTATATCGACGAAACGTAAGCTAGTCCGGCAGCCTAACCGGGGCCATTGCATTCGACTCGACCCGAAGTTTGAGGACGGCTCTTGGTAAGAAATTTTTTGTACATTATTTCAACTTATTTAGATTTTTAAACTTAACATATTTATATCTTTTCATAATGTTTTCAGGTTTAAGCTGTCGACTCAGATCACCAAGGCGATATTACGGATGCTCCACAACATGTTGGACAAACCGTACGAGAAGTATTCGGACATGCCTACCGAGGAGAAAGACGTGTGGCACCGGACTTTCGCGGTAAGTTATTTATTGATATATTATTTATTTTGAATTTCATTTTGTCAATTTTTCTTTTTGATATGTAACATATTTTTTTTAAAAATTGTAGTAAGAGTTCACGTGGGACTCTCATCATACGCGCAAAGTCATTGACACATTCGACAAGTATGCCGCAAACTCGTACTCGAAGCACATGTACGAGTGGAAGCAGAAGTGGAAGCACAACAAAGACAAGCCGAAGGACCTTGACGACGACGTCTGGAAGGGCTTCTGTGAGTACTGGAGTAGGCCTGCGACGAAAAAGACCTCCGAGCAACAGTCGAAGAACCGAAATAGCCAACGAGGCGGGAAAGGGGTCTACATCCACAACGCGGGCGCAAAGACCATCGAACGGGAAGCGATGGAAATGGTAAGTTTAATTTAAATTTTTTATTGTTAATTCTGTTTTTTATATTTATTTAACTTAACAAATTTTCGCAGGCGAGAGAATCTGGTTCCGAACCCGATTATCTTCAACTCATCGAGAATAGACACACCAACAAGAAAACCGGTCAGATACAGGACTTGGGGATGCGGGATGTTGTCGAGAAGAGCAAGAAGACGAAGCTGGACCGTGAACTATCATCGCAGCTCACTATCGAAGGATCGACGTCCTCGAACTCTTTGTCCCGGAAAGAGATAAACCAGATTGTACTTGAGGTAAGTTTTAATTTCATTTCGTTTTTTTTTATTTTCGTTATTTATTTATTATCGGTTTTAATTATTCGCAGCAAACCCGGCAAGTGAAAGGTCGATTCGCTGGGTTAGTGATATATCATGGTTTTTACCCTATTTAAGCCATGATATAAGTCCTTTTTATAGAGTCTTTATAGTATTTTGGAGTCTTTTTAGAGTCTTTTACAGGTCATAGCACGTTTGGAGGATTATTGGAAGTATTGGAGCTTTCTGGAGCAGTTTGTAGCAGAGCTAAAGATCGTGTCGCTGAGAACCTGAATTCACGTCGAGTATCGATCGATACCCCTTGGTATCGATCGACACTCAGCGCAGCAAGACACAACCCGCGAGTTTTCCAAGACTTGAGGAATTGCAAAAGTGCCCAGAAGTCTTTAATAATTACAAGAAGACCCTAGATCGTGTTTTAGGTTATAAATAGGAGTTTTCAGCCACCTGTTTAGGCTATGCCTTTTTATGCTTTTATTTTCTGTGTTTTGATTTTACTTTGGTTTGAGAGAGACAAGTCTGAATCTCCCTTCGTCCGAGATCAGATCTCTAAACCCTTCTTTCTATTCTATTGATGATTTATTCAAACATGTCTTTTGATTCATTCTCCATGTCTGAGTAGATCCACTTTAGGTTTAGGGTTTTCTCATAAAGGATTTCTTTGAATGCTAGGTTAATTATCTGTTTAGGATTCACCATCTGAATTAGTTCTTCACCTTAGGTTGTGTTCATAGCTAATTCTAGGTTGACGAATCTGGAACTTAGATCTTAGGATAATTGATTAGGCACGAGAGTGCGATTAATTACCTGATAGAACCTAGGTGAGCAAATTGATTATTCGCAAAGAGATTTGGTTTAATTGATTTGTGAACATATCAAACCTGATATTAAAGCTGATTTAGAATTTAGGATTCGCAAAGAGATTTGGAATTCTTGGGATTTAGATTTAGATAGTTTTCGCAACGAGAGTTGGTTAGCTATATTTTAGTGATTTGAGTTCAAGAACTGCGCTAAATCTGAATCCTGTTAGTTAGTTAGTCTGCATTCACTGATTTCCTGAGAAAAACCCTGAGCCTATATTTCTCAATTGATTTACAACTCCTTTAATTTCTGCACTGTTTTTAATTACAACTGTTTGGCTTAGCGTAATTCGACACTATAGAATCTATTGTGCGTTTCTGTGAGTCTTCTGTGGTTCGACCCCTAGCTATACTATTACAACTGCTTTAGTACTTTAGGGTATTAAATTGAGCATATCAGTTAGGCACCCTTCCGACCCAGGAATCTTCTTCCTCGCTTCCTCGTTATCCTTCGGAGTACCGGGTAGAAATCGAGAGGCTCACCCAAACGGTGAAAGACCGTGACCAGCAGGTTGAAGAGCTACGGACGGAGCAACAGACTACCAACAAGAAGCTCTCCTGCTTGGAGAAGATGATGGAAAAATGCTTCTCGCATATGTTTCGGGATAATAATCCCGACGACGGAGATTCTCCAACCGTTTAAATATTTGCTTTTAATGCTTTTTTTTTTAACAATTTATTTTAATGTGTAATGAATTTTTTAATTTTGTTTAATGAATTTATACATTTATTATTTCTATTTTTAATTTATATTTCAAATTTATATAATTTTAATATATAAATTTCAAAAAAATAAATAATTAAATAAAATTCAAAATACCAATTCCGTCGGAAAACCGTCGGAATAAGTTACTGTAACATCCCGATTTCTTGTATATGCGGAGAGGCTTATAAGAATTGATTTGGCTATCTATGACACCAAAGTGCACTTAGCTTTTCTGATCACTTGCCCGAAAGAACTCCAGAGTTAAGCGTGCTTGAGCTGGAGTAGTCTAAGGATGGGTGACCTTCCGGGAAATGATTCGCGGTATCGTGTGAGTGAGGACAAAAAACACGGGGAAAGATCACGTGGTGATTGCAGGGTCAGTAAACAAGTATTACAAGCCTCCCGGACTAACGCACCGGCCGTCGGACAAGGGTGGGGCCCACGGGCCGAGAGAAGGCATGGGGCCCACGGGCCGAGAGAAGGCATGGGGCCCACAGGTAGGGGTGGTCGGGGCGTTATAGTTACCGTCGTAAATCCGTCGGAACCTATTTCCGACGAAGAACCGACGGACTTCCGAGACAACTTCCGATCAAATTATCCGTCGTAACTCCGTCGAAAATAGTTACCGTCGGAAATCCGTCAGAAATATCTTCCGACGGATTTACGACGGACTTCCGAAAAATTCATTCGATCACCATCCGTCGGAAATTCTGTCGGTAATATATCCGTCGGAAATCCGTCGGAACGTACGCGGTCGGAAATGTCTGACGGCTTTCCGACGGCACAAATCCGTCGGAAGTCCGTCGGAAATTACCGACGGATTTCAGACGGCATTTCCGACTGAATATCCGTCGGAGTATCCATCGGAACGTACGCGGTCGGAAATCCGTCGGAAATGTCTGACAGCTTTCCGACGGCACAAATCCGTCGGAAATTTCCGAAGGATTCTGACGGAAACCATATTTCCGACGAACTGTAACCGACAGCTTAAATCCGTCGGAAATCCGTCGGAAAAGACCATTTCCGACGGATTTGACCGTCGGAAATATCCCTGTTTTCTTGTAGTGCATTACATACCTATTTTAATTTATTTATTGGACTACTGGTTGTGAATACTTGCGTGAGAAGAATAGTGTTGCATTTTTATTGGAATAAATATGTTGATAATTAAGATGACTGGATTATTAATCTAAGATCACTAATGAGAATGTTTTCGTCAAGGTAGTATTAATATATTGATAACGAATCATAAAGTATCGAACCAATAAAAAGTATGTAATGTAGCAATATATACCAAATCATATTTAGACTTTTACGTCCAAGCCGAACCATATATATCCGTAAGTTATAAGCAAATAGTTTTGAAGAATCAAAAAGCATGCACTTACATTATATATTTGTATATATACAATATTCCACTTGAAGACGTCATTCATTTTTTTATCCACTCAGCACACTTGTCGAATCTACAAAAAGAGAATTTAGTATCAACCGGAATATTCACGAAATTATTCATCTCTGATCTCTTGGTTTTTTTTTTATCATAACATTATGCAATTTTCTTCATTTACAATGACTTAGTAACGTGGGTGTTTATCATTTTTGCAGCATCAACAAATTTCAATCAGAAATATATGTCTATCTGTATATAAGAAAATCATAATAAAATTAATAATACTAGAATTGACGGAACACATGGCTCTTTCAATTTCAAACAATTTATTAATATTTTCCGGGACTACGAAGAATTCATTTTTGCACGGCCGTAAATGATCCGTTTTTCGTGTGAATGATCACCCAAAAATATTGAATTTTAACCGATGAGATGGCTGATTTAATATTATATTTTTAATATAATGTAGAAACGAATGATGGTTAGGTTTAGTGGCTTAAAATAAATGCGTGCATAATCTTATATATTCATCTTGTCGCCGGTAATAGATAGGGAACATTGTGGTGGTTTGAAGAGTGGACACCATCTCATCCAAAGATTAATAAATTCCATTATTTTCTATAAGCTTATCATAAAAAAAAATATATATATATATATATTCTATAAGCTAAGCTATAGTTTGTTCGTACCGCATTTAGAGAAGAAGTACATGTAAGTGCACAGGTGAATATAAACGTAACCATTAAGATCACAAAGACTATCAACGGTAATCAATTTTTATTTATATAATTTAGGTGTAATAATTATAGGTTTATTAACATTATTGGATAAATCCATAATAGTATGTATTTAAACAATTCAACTAATTAATTAACGGCAAAATGATTTCCTTTTATTTTTTCATATAGTTTTATAAGTTATTTGAGAATCAGTTATCAATTAGAAATAATTATATATAGAGAATATATAATTTCACGTATATAAAATAATCGAGAAAAAAGTAGTCTATCTGCAATATATATAGATGATGTTTGCATATTAATTAGTAGGAGTAAATTGAGCCACGTTTTGTCCGGCAATCAATAGTACTATTAAAAAATATATCTTAAAAGAACATAAATTAATGAAGCAAAAGCGAGATAGATGTGATTTTTGTGATACATTTTGTTATGATTCGTCCCATCCCATGAAACGACAAGCGTGGTTAGGTCCTTCTAATGCGACGCGGCTACTAGTGCTCTTCCTTTCGTCATCACTAAGGCTGCCTGCTTTTGTTTCTCCATTTTACATTCATATTAATTTAAGATTCGTATATCGTTATAAGATTGGTTTCTAGGTTCCTTCAAATATTATAAACAAACTTATACGCATGCAAAATATCTTTAATTTCAGATATCAGTTTTATGCATACTTGTTTTAGAAAATCAAGGTTCTTACATCATAAGACAATTAACTTTAAGGTAACAGATTTAGAAGAACTTAATTTTAAAGAGGTGAAATCAGGTAAAAGAGTGAACAAATAAAATAAATGAGTGAAAATCACACAGCCTAAACCATGTCGCTAGAAAGAGTTTTAATTTAGATCAGGTCGGAGACTATGGTAGTTAAAGAGAAGTTGTTGTCGATCAAAATGATTGTGTGTGAGTGCTTGATGAGTGTCTTCTAAATAATAGGTTACGTTTGAGATTAAAGTTCACATCTACATATGACAAAGAAGAAAGAAACATAACGTAAAATGTACTACATTGTATATGTTCTCTTGTTTAGCCTAATTAAGCATGTCATCAATCTTCCACGGTACTAGATGCTTGTTTTTGTTATGCTCCCTCTCAATCGACGAAGTTTTATTCGAACATATCTTATCTATCGCTTGATGCGACTTATCATCACTAAATATATATACGGGCATCGACAAGCATTTCACATTTATTCTAAAGTTTGATTTTGCATGTGTTACCATTGAAGGAGTTTACATAATGATATGTGCCATTTCAATTCTCATTATTCCAAAGATCTTATCTCAATATCTAGATTAAAAATACTTGATTTTTGCTACCCTTCTATAAAACCAAAAATCATTTTTTTCACAATGTTTGCGGTTAAAACATTTCTACCAAAACTTGCGACAATTTTGTTTACATGAAACCAAAAGGTATAAAATAACTAAATAAGGTCATCAGCAATAAAAATGTTTGTTGGTTTGGCGATAATTTTTGGAAAATAAGATATAAAATGTGGTATTTTTAAAAGAGGTCCCATATATAAAATTATTTATGATTTCATTTTAATTACGATTAACTACTTCATGCATGTCCACGGCTCTGTTTCCGGAGAAATTTCATTTTCCGCTGGCTTTATCTCTGGAAAAGTTTCAATCCTTGTCGGCTTTGTGTAGAAATGGCTTAAAATATTCAAAAAAAAAACTACTCCATGCATGTCCTATAGTTGACATCGATTTCTCTATAACATGGTAGCTTATTTTTACTAAAACTAATATTTTATTTATCAGTTGATAAATAAAATTAAAAAAATTATAGCAGTAGCATCTCGTACTTATAGCTTACAAAATGAATCATGCGATATATCTGAATTTCAATCTAAGTTTTACAATCCTCCAATGTTGAAAGTTACTCTAAGTACATGTTCATAAGTTTTGGTTAATCTAAAATCTTTACGAAAACAAGAAATAATTTAAAGAATTAGACTCCTAAATAGATTAAAAAAAAAAAACTGTGCAAGGTTTCGACTTGCTATGCCAATAGGCAAGGATCTTATCGAGAAATAAACTCCTTTCCTAATAATGCGGTTCATTATGTTTCTGCGAATTTATAGATATTAATACATATGCTTTGTGAGTTTGCGTCACAAACAGCGATGACGTGGTATGAAACCCATTACCAGCCAATGGGGGTTTTGTTTTGTTTTTCTCATTGGGAGTGGAATCTTATCACATAATCATAATGAGCAAGTAACTAAGTACTGTTTGCTATGATACATTTTTACGGTTTTAAATAGCACATTTGAACAGCATGTCAAACAAAAATATCACATTTGAACATTCTAAGCCAAGCATTGTATTGTTTCAAACAAAAAAAAATGCATTGCTTTATTTAGTATTTTAAAATTAGTTCAGTTTTTTTTTTTTTGCTAATATAATTAGTTCAGGTTCTAGAGTTGTATTTTGTTTTTCTTTTGTTTGATCAATATAACGCTAAATATGGTAAATAATAAAATCTTCACCCAAAGAAAATGTTAAGAAGTTTTGTTGTGTTTAAAATTTAAAAGTTTTATAATTATCGTTGTTAACTTAAAAGAGTAATAATAATATTGGCATCAACTATCAAGCGACATAACATGCAATGCCACTAGTTATTATTCTTTTTTGGTTGTCAACTATTATTGTTAATTTATGGGCAATTCTACAAATAGCACAAAAAAACTAAAAATTCACAAATTTAGCACCTAATGGTGAAAATCACAAATATAGCATCAATTTTGATAATATTAGCACAAATTTAATTTAAAAATGACTTATAATCATTTCTTAATGGGAAAAAACTAAACCCTAAATTGGAAATAGTGAATCCAAACATAATGTTTAATTCTATTTTAAATTTATTTTTGGTAAATAAGTATTTTTAAATAATTAATTGTGCTATTTTGGTATTTTAAATTTAGGGTGCTAGTTTTGGAACAAAAAATAATTTTTGTGCTATTTGAGGGTATTTCTCTTAATTTATTACTCTTTTTCAGTTGTTAAAAATATTATTATTACTCTTTTAAGTTAACAACGATAATTATAAAACTTTTAAATTTTATAGGTCATGTATAAACAAATATAGGTCAAGTCTCGTTCAGTCTTGATAAATCTGACCGAGCTTAAAGAAAATCGTTATCAGATTAATTAGGTGAGCATTACAAAAGTAGATATTAGAGAGACCAGATAAGTGAAATGCAAAACATATATTATACTCCGGCGGTATCAGAGCCGAACCCAAAAATGAGTGTGGGGTCATGTGGGTTCACACCGTCAAGGGTAACGGTTTTGGTGTGCAATGAGGACGTTGCGCTCTATGAATGAGGGTGATTAATAGAAATGATTAATGGTAGTGGTAAGTGTGAGGTTCGTACGATGACGTACGAAAGAAAGAGATTAGGCGAAAATGAAAAGGATTTTAGAGTTGGATTCATGCTTGGACTCCATCTTCCATAACTTGGGCTAATGGATTACACCTCTTCTTTTTGTATTTTTAACTATAATATATATTCCAGATTCTATTATTTCTCATAGAATAAACTTTATATTTCTTGTTATTAAAGAGAGTTCCATGGTATAGGTAAGCAAGATGATATCAGCGAAACAACAGTAGAATAATTGTGAGAAAAAAAAGAGAGGAATATACATATTTTACCTTAACTAGGCAATTGAAAATTCATTTAGGAACTTTTTTTTTATAGAAGTTGTCTATCATCTACTGGTGAGTTCTTAGATGACCTAACCAAATGGTTTTGGTTTTACCATTATTAATAAAAATAAAAATATATTATATTTGCTCCGGTCTGATGTCTAACTATTCCCACACATGAAAGAAAAGGACATGACATGCAATAAGCTTGTCGACATGATAAATTATACGTCACCCAATTTTATTTTATTTTGATTTTGATTTATTAGCACCATGATGATTGCTGATAATAAAAAAAAAATTGTAAACATTCAAAATTTGGATACTAGAATGACCCCAAAATGCCTGAAAAAAAGGAGAGCTTTGGTACATTGTCACATAACTGTTTTTTTTTTCCTACTCCAACAGAGATCAATTAAACACAAAGTGATCTGTGCACAAACTCAGTGATCTCTAACTATCGATAGTAGTAAAGTTTCAACAGAGAATATAAATGAAAAGGCGTTCTTTAATTTTAACCAATGGACTCTACAATCTTGAGCTTATCCCTGTTTTCAAGGTGGGGATGTATGATGTTACTATATATATCAAGTATCCTTCAAGTCCAAATTTTTAGATGAGTTTCTTCTTGTGGAAATATCGCTTCAGGTACCATATCTGTGTACCCGCAACCAAAAGGCAAACCCCGAGTGACATAATACTGAACCAAGCCACTCTTGAGTTGGTTGATTCACTCACTTCTCGCATCTCGGCTTCCCTGTATCCAAAATTTGCCTTTTATCACTATGTTCTTGTCCCAATCCACACCCAATTTGATTCCCAGACTTCAAGAGATAACACTTAATCGCAACAAGGCGAAACACACGTACCTGTCTTTTATATAATTTATGTTCTCACGAATCGCCTGCACTAATCCGTCAAGTCTCCTCATCTGAAGCTCAACACCCTGCAAATACACATTCATAACAATGGAATTATCACATCAGAAAGAAGAAACGAGAACGACGTTTAGTTACATGTGAAAAGAAGACACGAGATGTGACTTGCATCGATTTTTTCCTTTTTAGCAACAGAGTCCCAATCTTTGGCTGCGATACCAATCTTCCAATCAATCCCAAGGGTTAGTGGATTGGGTTGCGGATGACTGGAATCAATCCAGAAACAAGCCAAGTAGTTACCGGTTTCTTGAGTTGTGAACGCAAACTGACCATGTGTCACATTTTCTTGGTGATGAAGATTGTTCCCATAAGGAGATGTTACCTATCCAAAGTAATGAAAGAAAATTCAAGACACCATAAAAGTCTAACAAACGATAACTTCTACATGAACCACATTAACATGCAAAACAAATTTGCATCCTTAGAAACAAATCCGATTCTCCTGAACTTCGAAAGAAGTCATCACCATAGAGCACAAAACATCAAATTTCGATTAAACCTGTCAATTTTAGGCATCATTTGCTTAATGCATTAAAAGAAAAATCACAGCTTTATAAGAAACTTCACATGATTGCTCTCTCAACAACACACATCAATGAGTAAGACACTCGAAAGCTTTTTGATCCGTACCAAAATCACCGACAGAGAATTCACAACTTGATAAAGCACAATCGAATACACAGAAGTTCAATTCTTCAACCCAGGAAAACAATCAGAACCCTAGCGCGAGACTAACAGAGACCTAAAATCGAAACAAGAAACCCGCATCACTGAGGCAATCAATCTCCTCAATTTAAATTCAATTTTGCAGCGATTCAAGCACAATAGGAACCGTACCTTAGAAGAAACAGCCGGTGTGTTTTCAGGATTATGCTCATCGACGACATAGTAATCAGCCAAGACGACAACGTTGCTCTGTATCTCCTCGGAGATGCACTTCGTCCCTCCCGCCGCCGGAATCGTCAACCATATAGCTTCGCCGTAATTAACCGTCAACAAGAACAGAACCACCGCCAAAATCCGCGAAACAGCGACAATTCCTCGAATCGCCATCGGAGAGCTACGACGGTCTCTTCTTCTCTTTTTCGCCCCAAGTCCAAGCCAGAGAAAGGTCAAAGTCTCCAAAACCAAACCAAACCAAACAAAGACAAAAGGAGACCACGCGCGCTCGGTGATGGAGTTTGGTGACTTGCTTCAACGTAAGATCATCCAATGAGATTCTGAATAAAGGTCCACGTGGCGTATCTTTAACGGAGGTGGCGCGTCATCGTTTGATCTTACCTTCTGGATGAGTTAGCGGGTTTCGTTGAGCGGCCTAACACAATTTCTAGCCTTTTTTTTTTTTTTAAAGAAGAAGGGTTATAAGTTTTTAGTTTGTGCAGTCAAGGATTTGACAATAAGTATAACATTGAATGAAAAAAATTATTGTGACGGTGAGTTAGTAGCATAAGAGACCGAGACAATTATTGGGTTACTATCATTTAAATCACAAATTATGTATAAAAAACATTACCCGCTTTGAAATAATTTATTTCATAAAAATAAATTTCTCATAGATACAGAACATAATTTACACTTACCAGTTTTTTTAACCAATTTTTTGTCAACCAGGTTTATATATAAATATCCCCTATATATTAATTGAGAAAGATTATTAAAAAATAAATTTGGCATAACATGTGGTTTACAATTGTGTCATGCTGATATGTCATCACCATATAGATTCTCAAGACATTTATAAAAAATATTTAACTTACTAGAATTGTTACATTCATGTCATTCACAATAAACTTATGCATAATCATATAAATTTTATTATAAAATTTTATATACACTGTTAAATCAATATTTGTTTCCAAGTTATTTCAATTTCTAAAATAAAAATTTTATCTTCAAGTTTTTTTATAATTGAATTATATTGTTTCGTTTCATAGGGTTATAAATTTATTTTCGAAATTTCTTTTTTATTGTGACAAATATTATTCTTACAAGTTTCATGTTTATTTGCTCAAATTTTTTTTTTGCAAAATATCTTAGTTATATTTCATTTCATACAAATTTTTGCATACTTAAATTCAAATCATAATATAAATTTTGCCATCATATTATTGTTATGATTATTGAGATATAAAATGTATATTGTAGTTCACACACACATAATAATGATTATTGAGATATAAATCGTATAATATAGTTTGATGTTAATAGTATCATCAAACTATATTTTAATTTCATATAGTATGATGTTAATATAGTTTGATGCTAATGGTCTCATCAAACACACGTACTAATGGATATAATTCACGTGACGAATTTAAAATTTGAATTCAAAATGGATTAAATTGTTTTGAGATTACCATTTATTTTGCATATTCAAATCATATGAAATTTCATATTCAAATCTAATCATATAAAATTGCATATTCAAATTTAAATCAAATTAAATTGCATATTCAAATCTAATCATAAATAATAATTATTTACAAATCAAATTGCAATAAAAATGAGATTTTAGAGAGATTTTTGTGGCAAGATTGATTTTCGCTATTAGTAATTTTGGTGGAAATATATATTTTTGCTATTGATAATTAAAAACTAAATACAAAATCACGATATATAAGTAAAGAGACATTTGATTTTGAATTCTCATTCATATCTTCTTAATAAGTGGAAACCCTTCAATTTGAGCACTATATAACACTATATTGCATAATCATTTCATTCATCAATTACACAACAACATTAACACACAAACTCCACCAAATTTAAACAAGATCTATTATATCATCGTGACTCAAATGGTTTAAAAAATACATATATATTAGATTCATAACTTTTTATTTTTATGCTCCATATTATCATTTTAAACTCGGATATTACAAAATTTTCATAGATGTCTCACTCCGCGCAAGGCGCGGGTTACTACATAATGTTAAATCATTTTATTTGTTTTTGGAATATATAACATTTTAGTTTTTTAGTAAGATTTTCTAGTTTTCTGAATGCAAACATATACAAAAGAAGGATTTTTTTCGTGCAACATAAAACAAAATAAAAGAATAAGAGGTGGTAGTGGGGTGGTTTACTCTCGTTAGAAGAGTCTCCCTGCTAGTTCAGGCCAATGATCGACTCTCCGCGTGAGCGGAATTATCAACATAATTGATTGGCCACGTGAAATATAATTGGACGACTTCACGTCTCTCGGGATATTAGTCTGAGTTCGTTAGAACTTAAAATTACTCCCGAATCCAGAAAGAATAAAAAAAACATAAATAAAAGGAGGTAATATATATTTCTTAAGGTGAAAACTAATATTTTATTGCGCAAATGTTAAACATTTGACAATTATCTGGCTTGCCTACTACTAATTGACTGATTTTAAATTGGACCCACGAATATTAATTCGGCCCATTGAAACTCATAAATTTGGGCTTGCAATGCCTTCCCAACTATTATTTTTTCTACTTTGTCAACGATCTTTTTTTTTTCTTCTGAACCATCTTTATTGTTTCTACGCCTGTTTGTGTAACGATCTTTTAATACCGAAAGAGAAGAATTATTTTATTTTATTTTTTTGCTACAGAGAGCAGATATGTACGAGTCATTTTTTGACGGAACAAATATATGTATGAGGTCTATCATATTTTATGCCCCCACCTCAAATTTAACTTTTTCAAAACCGACTAAATCATAGATCTGAATATACCAAAAGAAAAAAAAAAAGGATTTGGTGGTTGAAACTAGTTCACTGGATCCATTATACATGGTGGAACCTTCAACGTACATATTTAATGAAAAAATAAATATAAAACCTTGAATGTAGACCTCTTCGTCTTCCTCGAAATTTCCTTGCCATGATATAATAATATCGTACTATATCATTCTTATTAATATATACACACAAATAAAATGTAAAACTTATTGATGTTGAGATTGTATCGTAATCGTATTGATCTCGTTAAGTCCTTGTTTGGAATTAGTACGGAAGCAAGTACGGTCCCAGTTAATTCATTCAGGATATTGGGTTTTTCCATTCATCAAGATACCATTTGTTTTACGGAAAAAAAACTCATAAAAAGGTTTTCACAAATAGTGTTGTTTTAACATTTTTCACACAAAAATAAAACTATGTATTAATAATATGTCTTTAGTTAGCATACCACTATGTAATGACATAAATTTAATATTTATTATGTTTGACTACATTATAAATTATGCATTTCTCATAAAAATCAAATCTTGAATATCTAAAACATTCTTTTTAAAAATAAAAATCAATGTGTACACAATATTTAATGTGAATTGAATGGAATGTATATCTTTATTTTTGTTAAAGCAAAATGGTTAATATTTATATGGATCGCGTTCTCTGGAATCGATGTTTAAGAAACTAAACATCGATTCCAAAGTTCGTGGTATATTGACAAACTTAAAGATTAATTTATTTATTTGTTTGGCCGAAAAAGGTAGAAATTTCTAGTTTTTTTTTTGACCCAAAAAAAAAAATTCTAGTTTCTTGTTTAATCTTGAAATTCCATTCAAATAGGAGTCAGCCACGATCCAGATGCTTCTTTCTTTTCATGCAAACGCATATTTTGGCTGGAAAGCTGACAAAATCCGCCCATATTCTCTCTCTCTCACACACACAATATTGATCTCTCTGACATTTTGGAGAGTTTTGCGTAAGACCAAAGTGTGAAATCTCAAGACGAAGACAACAAAAGTACCATCCCATGATTAGTAGTAAGCTTTGTGAGAAAGTCAAGGCTGTCCACAAGGAACATGTCATCTCCCATCTTTTCCTACATACGATCATGCATGTGCATCTTTGCGTGTCTTAAAGCTATATATGCTTTATTATTTTCTCCTTTTTCAATTGTTTATATCAATCTTTAGCACATATATTGAGTTTCGTATGTTCGCATATAAGTTATGTTGGTGTCGATACTTTGTAGAAAGAAAACAAGACAAAATTTACTCGGAAAGATAGATAATGCTAAACCAGTTTGTAAACGAATTAGGTCGAGCTTAATTTGAATTTGTTTCTCCCAAAGAAGAATAAATCAAACACAAATTTGTATATATATATATATATATATATTTTTTTTTTTTTTTAATAACACAAATTTGAATTTGGAATACACATATGAGTGAGTGTGACGAAAGAAAATAGATTAATATTTTGGTTAAAGATAAGAAAGATAATTACGAGTGAGTGTGACGAGAGAAAACGCGGTTTGGGTTTGGGTAGCAAAGACACAGAGCGAGAACAGCTGTAATTTGAAGTCACTCTCTCATCAATTTAGTAGCATCATCACCTTCTCCCACACTCTTCTGACTTCACTCTTCGCTATTTCGGCTTTTCACTTCTCCTATTCATTTCACCAAAAAAAAAAAAAAAAAAAACGTTTTCTCTTTAGATTTTTTTTTTTAATTTTTTTTTTTAGTAACTAATGTGATGCGCCTGAATTAGGAGACCGCCGACTCCGACCGATGCAAGATAACAAGTCCTATTGCACCGAGGGTCCGCGCATCATCCCTCCAACACCGACTAATCATGGACCCAGAAAAACAATGTGAAAGTCTCAGTGGTTAAATTGATTAAATGTTGCAATTCCGGTTCCGTGGGAAATTGATCCCTAACTTTGACTAACAAAACCTACTCTCACCACCGAAGAAAACCACCCCACTACCACCATTTAGTTTAAAAAAAAATATTTTGCTATATCGATCATCACATATTAATCTTCTCATAGAGATTTATTATCACACATCGATTGATGATTTGAATTAATCAATGGTCCGTTAATTCAGAAATGGACAATTCGTAATAATTATACTCTGATACTTGTGGTGTTTATTTGATAATTTTTGTATGTAAGGCGGCGATATCACTCCTGCTTGCTAATTAACATTTGTATGTTGTATGATTTTATAAATATTATCAAATGGTTATAACATATAAATTCTAGCATAACAAGAGAAATTTCACAAAATAGCACAAAAATGGTTTTTTTTTTCAAAGCTAGCATAACAAGTTCAATTTTTTTTTAAAAAACGCATAAACTATTATAGAAAAATACTTGTTTACCTTAAGTTAATTACAAACAAAATTAAAATATTATATTCAGAATTTAGGGTTTAAATTTCCCTCATTAGAAAAAGATTATAGTCATTTTGATAGAATTTGTGCTGATATATAGTAGAACATTTTAAAACTTATTTTTGTGTTATTTGTGAAAATATCCCTAAATATTATTTTGATTACAGTAGCGTTCGACGTCTCTATTTTGTTTACGCGTTTAAGTCACAAACAAAGATGATAAAATGTTAAAGTCAGTACCAAGTTGTGTCATACAGATTTAAAACCCTACCTTCTTTGGACTTTGGTAGTAAGAGGAATTAGATTTGTTTATAAAAAAAATTGGATTTGGTAGACGTCAATCTAATAAAATAGTTAACTGAAATCAATAATATATTATGGAAAAAATATGACAAGAAATAACATTTTTGTGCACGTTGTGAGATTTTACCGTCATTTTTTTAAAGAAACATGGTACGGTAAATTAGGGAGTATATTAACTAGAAATTAAAAACCCATTAACAAAAAAAAAACTACAAATTAAACCCACTAATAAACCTAGAGCTATATAATTGTGGTCTCTTTCTTGGAAATATCGGATATGACTTAACGCGTTAAAACGTAGCTGTAATTTGTAATCTCCTGATAGTGGTGATAGCTACGTTATATAGTCAAAATATAAAAGAAATTTGATATCTCAAATCTAAAAATATTCAGAATCACTCCTCCATTTGCTCATCAAGTGGCTTCCGTACAGCTAGATAATATATATGCTCTTAATTCTTAATTAACAACTATTCTATTCCTAACAATATTGACTTCAATCGGCCGGTAATTTATTTTTGTTTGATATTCCAATCCAATCGGTAATTTTTTTGGGAACAAATATATCTATCATATCGGTAAAATTACAAACCGTAAAATAGAATATAGAAAAATAATCTAATTGTCATATTATGGAGGATATTTTTCACTTAAATTGTAGAATAACAAAATCTTTTAACATTAAGTAATTGTTTTCCAGTATTTGACAAAAGTTTTTCGCGATGGCAATAATCAATTGGTCTAGTATTATATAAATAATAGATCTTTATATATTTTCTCCTCTAAATTCCAAGATTCATAGTTATTTTATTTTAAATTAACGTCCAAAATTTTAATAAGAAGGTACAAAACTAGCAAGAGGTTAAAAGAAGGCCATGTTCAGGTTCATTGTTCGAACACTTGGGCAATGCCATAACATGCATTCAATTTCGAAATAATAATTAAATTCCGAAGATATAAATTTTTGTTTTTGTTTTTAAATGAGAAGGGAACAAAATTGTATTAATGTCAATTGCCATGATATAGAGAAAATAGAAGAAAAACACCTGTCATTCACCACAATGTCACATTCATACACAAGAAACCATACTATATTTCATTTGACCCTATTTTAGATTTACATCAATAAATAATATTTCATCTCTCGTCTCCCATACCCCTCCCATGTCAATCCATCTCTATATATAATCTCCTCACCTCACATTAACACTCATCCAAAAATCTCTATCCAACAACAACAACAACAACAAAAACTCAAGAACAATCTCTTCGTCACTTGATCAATACCACATATTGTCTCCGATCAAACACACAACAACATTACTATGGTGAAACAAGAATCAAAGATCCAAACCAACACCAAGAAGGAAATGTCTTTGTCTTCACCATCTCATTCCTCATCTTCATCTTCGTCTTCCTCTTCGTGTAAGAGCAAGATCAAGAAGAATAAGATTAAGAAGTACAAAGGAGTGAGGATGAGAAGTTGGGGATCATGGGTGTCTGAGATTAGGGCACCAAATCAAAAGACAAGGATTTGGTTAGGTTCTTACTCAACAGCTGAAGCAGCAGCTAGGGCTTACGATGTTGCACTCTTGTGTCTCAAAGGTCCTCAAGCCAATCTCAACTTTCCTAATTCTTCTTCTCATCATCTTCTTGATGAAAATACCATTTTGTCCCCCAAATCCATCCAAAGAGTCGCCGCTCAAGCTGCCAACAACTCATTTGACCTTTGTGCCCCTTCTTCCTCCACTTCTTTTTCATCAGCCGCCTCGTCCCCGTCCGATCATGATCAGCATCATCATGATGATAACGATGATGATGGGATGCAAACTTTGATAGAGTCTTTCGTGGATAACCATGTTTCTTTGATGGATCCATCATCATCATGGTATGCTGATGATCATAATGGGATGTTCTTATTCGATGAGGGAGCTCCGTTTGATTACTCTCCTCAATTAAACTCGGCGACGAATATGGTCGATGAGTACTTCTACGAAGATGCTGATATTCCGCTTTGGAGTTTCAGTTGATCCGACGGTCCAGAATACATACTTATTTAGTTTATATATTTTTCTCATTTTTAAAATTCTTTTAATATGTTAATTAATTAATTTACCCTTGTCGTAGTTATACACCTTTTCAAGTTGTTTGTTGCTTGGAGAGAATTGACGACGGAGATGATAACTGACTGTAATATAATTGAAGGTTTTATATATCAATATACGTTTGAGATTTAATAAGTGCCTAGGACGATCACGTGAACAAGAAGAGGTTTGTTTGTCACTTCTTTGACTTTTTCATGTGGCTTTTCCTTTTAAATCAATAATAATGTGTTGTACTATAAAGATATCATATGTCTATATATGAAATAAATCTGATGTTCAATATATAAATGAATTTGTTTCATTTTTAACTGATTCAAGTGTATATATGTGCCGAATAGCTACCAAAATATAATGATTTCGCAATCCAGCACCTTTGATTTTGTTTTTATTTTGGTAAATGGTAAACCTAATGATGCATATAATTGACAATCGTTCTTAACAAGGAATAATTGGTAATGGTAAAGTTCTTAAGATAATATGATAACTATATGTATATTTATTGCTAGTTCAATGTGAGCAACTTTTTTCCCGATGTTTCCTCCTAATTCATTATTGAGAAAAGAGTATTATTTATAGTACTAATGTACTATATTCAAAGGAATCTTACTGTTTCATGTGCCGTGGAAAAGTTTGGTATGGCAAATAATGCACACATTGCTTGGGGACAAAGTTCATATCTTTGAAACTTGAACTATTTTATAAAATATATTTGATTTCATAACTTCTCTCGTTTTATTTTTCTTTTTCCTCTTTCGGGAAAGCATCCCGTGGAGGTACAACAAATATAGTTATTTATATGATGCACTATAATTAACCACTATTGGCTACACTGCAAACTGATTTTAAAAGTTTGAGAGTACTCTTAATTAATTTAAATCATGAAACTGAAATTGTTTGCAAAATTGGTTTATTTGAGCTAATAGCAAGAATCCTTGCCTTATATATTTTGTAATTTTGGTTTTACCAATAAAACGATAAATGTTTGTTAAAAGAATGATTGATCGCAACTTTTAAGAGTGATATCGACAACAAAATGCCATCCTTATTTGAGTTTTGTTAACAAAGTTTTATAAAAAAAACAAAAAAAAAGAGTAGAAAAATAGACCATTCAAGCCATATTTGTTTTTTCACCTTTTAACTGAATGATAGTTGAGGAGGTGCACTCAGAGTTTGTGTTTTTTTTTTTTTTTTGTTAAAATTTTTAAAAATTGGACAATTTTTCGATTTGTGTTTGTCATTTTCGCGGAGAGGCTATGCTAATCTATTATGTATCATTCCAATTTTATGGGATGTCCCCGAAGGGACAATTACAACTTACCAATTATCAAGTTTGCTCCAACCTTTATGCTCATTTTAACATGGTTTATAAAAACTCTTTGACATGGTTTAAATTTATGAGACAACTACAAATTCCATTTCAATACATGCATTCACACAAATTAACATTTGTTTCCTAGTGTGTGCGTATATGATTTCGATATCATCATTTTCTGGTTGGAGTAGATGTACTTGGTCTAATACTCAAGTATTCCGATCATATTCCATGTATCTATATAATACGAATACCAAATATATGTATAAAGAATAAGATGATGTGATGAGAAAAGTATGATATTTTTGGTCTAAATCTAACAAAAATCTTATAGATATTATAGACTATATAACACATAAGGACATGATTATATATGGGTTTTTCATATAGTGATGGGACCCCATACTTTAGAAGATAGCGTGGTTCGATAAGACATTCATATTCATATCGCTTCAACATGGAATCTAAATATTCTTTGTCAAAGGGACATGTAAACTTCACTATTTGTGATTGAACATTGAAGCCACATTGACTTGTCTCCTGCACACTCTTTGGTGATGTGGGCTGCGGCGTCCATGGGCTTTTGTTTTTTGCAGCCATCATCGATTTTGTCCCCACCTTATGAATATTTGAAATTGGCCGAGTTACTTTTGTATGTTTCTTTATACAATTACATACCACCAAAAGGTAAAAAGAAAATAGAAACATCGCAAACTTTTCTTTTTTAAGTCTTTTGATAGTTTTATCAAACAAATTTTTTAAAAATAGTAATTTCTGAAATACCTCTAAATATGTTTTATTTTTTTGGGGGAGGGGGCTCAAACTGGCTAATATATGTTTATTTTGTTCGGACAAAACTACAATTCACGTACCAATCCAAAGAGATTTGAAATTCTGAGAGGACTGATGAGTATGCGTTTAACAATTTCTAAGATTATATAATGTTCCATATCATTGTTTTCTCTAAGAATAAGACATCTTTCTTTGTAACTTTCATCTTTGAATTTACTAGAAATTGCTGTAAATAGAAAATTAAGATTTAGAATGAGGCCTATCAATATGATCTTCCCCGATATTTAAGGAAATGGGCTTATGAATTACATTGGGCATAAAAATAGGCACGCGTTAATTGGCTTCAGTTAGGGCTTAAAACAAAAGCCTTTTATAAACTGAACTGAACTCTATAGTTTCAGTTTGTGGACATATATTTCAGTGATCTGGCTTTCGAATTTTAATGGACTACGGAGCCAAAAAAAAGTTTCAATTTTCAAATCAAGAAATATACAGTGTTTATATATGTAGGCACTATTATAGTCACGCGCTAGGCGTTAGTCGGGCGGTTGGGTTAGGCATAACGCTTAACTCAAAAATCGGAGATTAATCGGAGACTAGTTTGTGGACTTTTATTGACTTTTTAACATATTAATTCATAAATTTATAAATTTATGACTTTTTAATGATTTTTTAGCATATTAATTCATAAGACTTTTTAATAACTTTTAATGATTTTTAATGATTTTTTTGGACTTTTAATAACTTTTAATAACTTTATCACAATATAGTAAAACCAAATTAGAAATTTTCAAAATTTTTGTTAAGCAATAATTTTTTTTTAAAAACAAAAAAAAACTAGATGACCACCTAGACCAGTTAGGCGGATGGAGTGAGTCTATCGATTAATCTGGAGTAATCGAAGCTAGACGAGGATTTTTAGAACATGGGTCACGCTTAATAGATAAATATATAGAATCAAGGAAATCAATATAGTCCACTGGATTAGGTTTTGATTACCTTTTTAAAACTCGATGTTTAAAAAAAAAAGTTGCACTGGTTCGCGTCTTTGCTCGACAATATCTTGTTCTACTTGTACTTATCCTGATTCTGAAAATTGGCGGCGGGTGACAGGTTTATCTTTATCATTTATTTACTTGACGTATTGAATAAGAACAATTCAATAAATTTGTAATTATAGACCTAAAACAAAATAACTTGTATTTTGTTGGTCGCTTTCAAAAATCAGTAGCTACCAAACATCCAGGCTTTGCAGGCCAAACACTTTTTCTATTGAGAAACGAGATTTGTATAATTTTGAAATAATTTTTCTATAAGTTTACTAGCAAACAATTCTTTGCTACAAAGTCTCTTTTGAAATATTTATAATTTTTAGCAAAGAATTGTTTGCAAATAATTTTCTTTTTTCTATACATGTATAATTTTGAAATAATTTATAATTAAAGTTAAAGGTCATGTGTTTTGTCTTTTACCGAAGCCCATATGTTACTGAGTTAGTTAGTTGTCCACTTGCTTTTATAAGTCATATCGTAATTATGTACCTTGAAGAGTCTTTCTTTTTTTATAGTAGAAAAGTAATAAAAGCATATCTCTACGGTGATCTCCTTTTAACATGGGTGACGGGATCCTAAACCATTATATCAAAAATAAATCATATATACTAGATTTATACTTAGGGATGGGCATATGGTTATTCGGTTCGGTTTGGTTCGGTTCAGTTTTCGGTTATGTTTGGTTATGTGTTTTACTATCTATTCGGTTAGTAACCGTTTTCGGTTCGGTTACCATTCGGTTCGGTTCGGTTCGTTATGGTTATAAAAATTAATAACCACTTGGTAACCGAAATCTTTCGGTTATTTTCAGTTAACCGAATAGTTTCGATTATTTTCGGTTAAATTTCAAATATTTTCGGTTAGTTTCGGTTATTTCTGTTAAGTTTCGGTTAAATTTCAAAATATTTCGGTTATTTCGGTTACATTTCGAAATAGTTCGGTTATTTTGGTTAAATTTCGGTTAGTTTTGGTTATTTCGGTTTTAGGGAAAATAAACATAATTTTTTTTTTTATATCCATGGATACCCATTGGTTATCGGTTAATAATCATTCGGTTATCATAACCAATGGATATCAAAAAATAATAATCATTCGGTTATTATGAAGTAACTATAACCTAACCGAACCATTAATTTC
Organism: Eutrema japonicum; assembly: GCA_030161315.1. Taxonomy (NCBI): domain Eukaryota; kingdom Viridiplantae; phylum Streptophyta; class Magnoliopsida; order Brassicales; family Brassicaceae; genus Eutrema; species Eutrema japonicum. Next base: position 11,757,237 of record BSQW01000001.1, read on the forward strand.
GGTTTGATTCGGTTTTATTCGGTTCGTTTATTATGCCCATGACTATTTATACTTGTGCATATGGGCAGGTTTTTGTATACATATTTTTTATAACATTTCATTAATGATTGCATCAATATTCATTTAAATTAATTTATGTTTTCTAAAATTATGTTTTCTTTGATTTTTTTTTCTTTTTTTCGTTTTTTTGCTTATTTGAACATAATTTAAATTATGTGTCATAACTTTTAAAAATTAAAATAAAATATACAATAAGAATAATTCAATTACTTTTTGAGTTTTTTTTTTGTTTTTAAAAATTAAGAGTATTATCTTATTATATGATATTTTTGTCGCAATCACCTCTAAAAATACTTGCATTTATAAAAAAACATGTTATATAGTTCTTTAAATCTATGATATCCTATTTTTCATATTGTTCTTACAAATAATTTTTCTAGGTCGCATCTCCTAAACAAAAACAATGCTTAGGTGACAAAAAGAATGGGAAAGAAGAAAAAACAAACCAAATAAGATTTATTCAATACATTTGTTTAATTTATTTAAATTTATTTGTTTGTGAGAATGGAATTAGAAAAAGCGCAGATAATAATTAATAAAACTTATAGGAAGATGAAACATTACAATAGTTAATAATTACATAATGGAAATTGATATTAATAGAAAGATATATATTAACAAACTATAACAAACACTACAAGAAAACATCATTTTTGCAACGAACGATATCGTTGTAAAATCGTTGCGAAAGAGGGTTTGAATCGAATTTGCGACGAAAAAGAGATCGTCGTTAACTGATCGTCGCAAACCACAAATCGTCGTAAATTCGTCGGGAAAGTACGAGGGACAAAAATTCGTCGCTAAATCGTCGGTAAATTTTCGTAGTAAAATCGTCGTAAATATTACATTGAAATTACAACGAATATAAATACGTCGTAAAAACGATGGAAATTCGAAGGGAAATATTTCATTGTTAATTCGATGGCAAAAAATTGTCGTCGTTAATTCGTTGCTAATCAATCGTCATAAAATCGTTGCTAAATAATCGTCGCAACATCGTTGCTAATAAATCGTCGTACAATCGTTATAAATTAGCCACGATTTTATGACGATTAATTTAGCAACGAATCAACGAGGATTATTGTTTACCATCGAATTAACGACGATTCTATAAATGATTTTTATTATTTTTGAAATTTTATTAATTTCGAAATTATAAAATAAAAATTTTAAAAATAATATATAATAATATTTTATTAGAAAAAAATATTATAATCTGTTACAAAAAAAACAAAAATTAGAATTCGAAATCCTAAATCTAAATAACTATATCGTAATCGTTGAGATTCACATCGTCTTCGGGACGTCTCGACGAACCGGATGTGCCTGCCGCTGCCTCTGCCGCTGCATCTGCCTCTGCTCGGAGTCTTCGCTTTTCCCGTTGCATGGCCTGCATTGTCGGGTTCCCTGTTGCCAAGATGTCGAAGAGTTCGTCATTCTGCGTAGCATCCAGTTCAACCCGCTGCTGAAGACTCGCAATCTTCGCCTGATATGCCGTAGACCGAGTAGCCTCGGTCTCAACCCGCTCCTGAAGACTCGTAATCGTGGCACTTAACACGACTGGATCATCTTCTGGCGATCGTCGTCGCGGAGCATATGAAGAAGCAGCCGAGACATCTCGAATAGATCCCATCCCGACAACCTTCCCCTTTCTCTTAGGGGCAACCTATATTTAAATTTACAATTAGAAATTTTTAAAAAATCAAAAACTAAAAATTAATAAGTACTAACTATTTTATATACCTGCTCGAAGATTCGGTCAATATCGGGTGTGGTCAACCCTCCAGACATAACCGACGAACCACCTGGAGATAACTGTTGAGAGAGCTGTGTCTCTCGTTCGGTGACCTTGGAAGTCACCTCATTGAAGATGTGCTCAGCAGTCTCGGAAACAAAGGAACCATCCTTCTTTCGGTGCGTCCGCTCAAAAACCTTGGTCATCGGAGGGAGTACACCTCCGTCTTAGGCGGCCTAAAGAAAAAAACTATGTTATTGACGAAGTAAATTAAATAAATTAATTAATTTAAATAAATTTAATTACCATCTGTAAACAAACATCCGCAAAAGGTGTTTGCCCAGCTGTATGAGGCAGAGCCTTGAGTTTCCCGTTCGAATCAACGGTGTTGCGGGAAGCCGAACACTTCTCAGCAGTTATGATGGACTGAGAAACAAAAATAATTACATATTTTATAAAATTAAATTAAATATATATTTAAATATAATTAAAATAATTATGGGAGAAAAAAATATTTTTTCCATACGTACCGCAAACATCTTGAACCATGTCTCCTTGACGTGTGGAGGAAGCTGGGTAAAATTGGTATGAGGCTCGATAAAATAGGACTTGATGATGTCAGAAACGGTGCGTCCAACTTTGGATTCAACTCCAAACCTGAAACAAAAAATTGTAAAATTTTGAATTGTTAGAAATAAATATAAATATGTAATAATAAATGTAAAATATATATATTTATATATATTACCATTCCGACCCGTCAGTATGATCCGGATCTAATCTTTTAAGCCTATGACGGCCCGGCTGTGCAAGCAAATCAAGAACCGTCATGTGTGCATATGGGGCCGGGGCATGGCCTCCAGGTTGCGGAATCTGAGGTGGTTGTGCAGGCTGCGGAGCACTCTGTGTTTGCATCACCGGGACGAAATCCGTCTCTGTAGCCTCAGAAGACACGGGCAACCCGGTACCCGAAGCATCACCAATCTCTCTCAAAAACTGAGCGTAATGTGCACGGCGCTGGCTCATCTGCATAAAAATGAAAAAAAATTACTATCTATAAACATCCGGGCAGTCTGCTATTTTTTCTAATTTGATTCCGTTTCTACCGACCTAAATTGTTCCATTTTTATCTATACTAATTAATTAAAAACATTTAAAAAAAATTTACCTTTTTCGCAAGGAATTCGCAAGGAAGTTAGGAAGATTTGTTTGTGATTTGTTTGTAAGTGAATTAAGAAATTCTGAACGTGTGATATATAGGATTAGTTGTCGTCGCTAAATCGTTGATTTAGCGACGAATCGTCGCTAACTTTGCAACAATTTTGTGACATTCATACACACGGGAGTTTAATTGACCGATACGCGGTAAATTTTATGACAATTCGTTGCTAAATCGTCGCAAATTTGCATCGATTTTGTGACATTCATAGTTTGCGACGATTTAGCCACTGTTAGTCTCAATTCGTTGCTAAATCGTCGCAACTTTGCATCGATTTTGTGACATTCATAGTTTGTGACGATTTAGCCACGATTAGTCTCAATTCGTTGCTAAATCGTCGCAAATTTGCATCGATTTTGTAACATTTTATTTTGCAACGAATTAGTGAGGATATTTGTAAAATATGTTTTAGGGTTTAGGGTATATGTACAAAATTGTAACGTCGATTGCAATATTCCAGAAACAACTTTACATGTTTAATGTAAATCCAAATTCATGAAATTATCAATAAGTTCATCGATATTGAAAAATAAGTAAAACATATAGTTTGCGTATATGTTAGATTATTAATACAATGATTCAGTTTGTGGATATTACTGTGATTGACCGAGTTTTCATTTTCGGACAATTCTCTAAAGTCACGATCAATTTCATTGAAAGATGAATAATACAATGAGATGATAATATGTTAGGGTTTAGGGTTTAGGACAAAGGGTTTAGGGTTTAGAGTTTATGACAATTCGTTGCTAAATCGTCGCAACTTTGCATCGATTTTGGGACATTTATAGTTTGCGACGATTTAGCCACGATTAGTCTTAATTCGTTGCCAAATCGTCGCTAATGTTGCAACGAATTAGTGAGGAAATTTGTAAAATCTGTTTTAGGGTTTAGGGTATAGGTACAAAATTGTAACATCGATTGCAACATTCCACAAACAACTTTACATGTTTACCGTAAATCCAAATTCATGAAATTATCAATAAGTTCATCGAGATTGAAAAATAAGTAAAACATATCGTTTGCGTATATGTTAGATTATTAATACAATGATTCAGTTTGTGGATATTACTGTGATTTACCGAGTTTTCATTTTCGGATAATTCTCTAAAGTCACGATCAATTTCATTGAAAGATGCATAATACAATGAGATGGTAATATGTTAGGGTTTAGGGTTTAGGGCAAAGGGTTTAAGGTTTAGGGTTTATGACAATTCGTTGCTAAATCGTCGCAACTTTGCATCGATTTTGTGACATTTATAGTTTGCGACGATTTAGCCACGATTAGTCTTAATTCGTTGCCAAATCGTCGCTAATGTTGCAACGAATTAGTGAGGAAATTTGTAAAATCTGTTTTAGGGTTTAGGGTATAGGTACAAAATTGTAACGTCGATTGCAACATTCCAGAAACAACTTTACATGTTTACCGTAAATCCAAATTCATGAAATTATCAATAAGTTCATCGAGATTGAAAAATAAGTAAAACATATAGTTTGCGTATATGTTAGATTATTAATACAATGATTCAGTTTGTGGATATTACTGTGATTGACCGAGTTTTCATTTTCGGACAATTCTCTAAAATCACGATCAATTTCATTGAAAGATGCATAATACAATGAGATTGTAATATGTTAGGGTTTAGGGTTTAGGGCAAAGGGTTTAGGGTTTAGGGTTTATGACAATTCGTTGCTAAATCGTCGCAAGTTTGCATCGATTTTGTAACATTTATAGTTTGCGACGATTTAGCCACGATTCGTCCATATTCGTTGCTAAATCGTCGCAAATATTGCAACGATTTTGTGACAATCACAATTAGCGACGATTTAGCGACGATTCCTTTGAAATCCCCTAAACCCCAAAATAAATCCCATTTCCGATCACCACTCATTTCCCGCCGTTGTAGAGGCAATTAATAAATTACATGACACAGACACATATGTCTCGTAATTTATTAATCGCCGCACCTACGGCGGAAAATGAATGGAGATCGGAGATGGAATTTAGTTTGGGGTTTAGGGGATTTCATAGAAATCATATCACTTAAATTTCACAATAATTACTCGATCACAATATTATATTAATACATTAAATTCACAATAATTACTAGCTAGCGCGGTCACTCTGATTCATTTTCGGACGAAGAGTAGCACACATCCGTTTCTTGATCATCTGGTTCATCACTTTCTTCGAACTCATCTTGCTCATCTTCTTCCTCTGTATCGTCTGGGAGATATTCAACTTGCCTGTTTTGAGGATCTATCAAAAGGATGTCTTCATTGCTCTCATTTAGTTCTGGCATATCATAGCAATGATCTTGCTGCATTGGTAGTTCCTCATTTACCCCCACAATTCGACCCCTCAGAGAAACTTTTATAACTGATAACCATGAGATACGGGTAGTGCGAACTCGCGGATATGGAACAAAGCTGACTTGTTCTGCTTGTGATGCTAGGATAAATGACTCATACTTATTGTAACGTCGTGATTGGTTGACATCTACTGCCCCAAATTTGTTTTTACGGACGCCTCGATCAACTGTTGGATCGAACCAGTCGCATTTGAACAGAACGCATTTCAAACCTAAGCAACCAGGGTACTCAACTTCAATGATGTCTTGCAACACTCCATAAAAATCTATTTCGCCCCGCACACATACCCCGTAGTTGGCAGTAGCTCTTTGATTTCCGTATTTGAATGTATGAAATATATATCCGCGTGTGCAATACATGGGTGCACTCGTTATCTTCGAAATGGGGCCTTTTATTAACTCATGGAACCAGAGTGGATATGCGGTATCCCCATACTCGATCTATATCATTAATTAATTTAATTAAAAAAGTAATCAAAATATGTATTAGGTTAATTGTCCAAATTAGTAATTAATCAGATCACTTAAAATTTTACGTACTTGCGTCTTCAACCACGGGGCAAAATGTTGATCTTTACGCTTGTTGATTTCATCGTCTGAGATTCCTTCAATGACTTCTCGGACTTATCTAACAAATTCACTGCATACAAAAGTATTTGTAATTGGTATAAAGCTAGCATATATATAATTTAGCAATATATATAAGACGTATGTTTATACACTTACGTCTCAAATTGACTAACTTCTCCGCAATTTAAGAGGATATACGTTTGTGCACTATGATGGTCTTTTTCATTGGCAAACCAAACTGACTTCACTCTTCCACATAATCGACCGATTGAAGAAAAGATATCTGGGACACCTTCATTAGCATATGTTCGGCCTACACCTCCATCATCATATCGCCGTGCTGCCCTTTTCCGTGTGCGAACCTTCGAGCCAAAATAGTACCCCGTGAAGTGAGAAGTTTCTTCTGTTAAACTTCCTGCTACTATTGAGCCTTCAACTTTGGCTAGATTTTTAGCCTTCCGCTTCAAATGTCCCATGAATCGCTCGAATGGGTACATCCATCGATACTGCACAGGTCCCCCAAGTTCTGCTTCGTGAGGTAGATGAATAGGTATATGTTCCATAACATCAAAAAGGCTGGGGGAAATATTTTCTCCATGTTGCACAACAAAATAGGAATACTAGCATCAAGTTGTGCAATAACATCTTCTGACAAAGTACGGGTACAAAGATCTCGAAAAAACCCTCCAATGCCTACAATAACAATCACATGATATATAAGGTAATAATGTTAATTTTCCATTTCATATATATATATATATATATATTAATTATATAAAATCTTAAATTCGCAATTAATATGTGATTAGTTTAAATTTATATACATGCAATTGCTTCGTGTACATTTACTGGTAGAAGTTCAGCAAATGCAAAGGAAGTAGTCATTGCATAAAGACGTGACAGTCATGACTCTTCATCCCGGAAAACTTTTGGCCATTCTCAACACATTTAGCTAAATTAGATACGTACCCGTCCGGGAACTTCACATCAGATGTCGCCCATTTGAACAAAGCTGACTTTTCTTCCGCACCCACTCGAAATATGGGGACATGTGCTTTCCCATTGCTTGTAATATGTAACTCATTCCGACAACAAAGATCAGGCAAGTCTAACCTTGATTTACCGCTATCTTTAGTCCTTCCACGCACGTTTAACAATGTATGCATGATGTTATCAAAAAAGTTTTTCTCAATGTGCATGACATCCAAATTGTGTCTAAGCAAATGATCCTTCCAATACGGAAGCTTCCAGAATATGCTTTTCTTATGCCAGTTGTGATGCTCCCCATATCCATCCGGCATATTAGCTGGAGTGTGCCAATTTCCACCACGATTGACTGTTTCCAATGCACTATAATGATCAATTTCTGCTTCTAGATCTTCCCCGGAAATATAAACAGGAGGAGGAACACGAACAGTTTTGTTCTTTCTAAACAACCACTTATTTCTTCGATATGCATGATGAATCGGTAGAAATCGGCGGTGACAATCAAACCAACTTGTTTTCCGACCATGTTTCAATTGAAACGCATCTGTCCGATTGAGACAATATGGACAAGACAATCGCCCATGCGTAGTCCAACCTGATAACATCCCGTAAGCAGGGAAGTCGCTTATTGTCCACATAAGCACCGCACGCATTGTAAAATTTTTTTTCCTTGCAAAATCATATGTCCGAACCCCGGTATACCACAACTGCTCCAATTCCTCTATCAGAGGCTGCAAAAACACATCAAGGGAACGCTTCGGATGCTTCGGACCTGGTACTAAAATACTCAAGAATAAAAATTCCCTTTGCATGCACATATCTGGGGGAAGGTTGTAAGGCGTTAGGATTACTGGCCATAAAGAATATTGCCTACCAGACATACCAAATGGACTAAATCCATATGTGCAAAGACCAAGATACACATTACGTTTCTCTCTAGCAAAGTCTGGATGTACCGTCTTAAAGTGTTTCCACGCTTTTGCATCTGAAGGATGAGTAACCTCCTCATCTGTTTGCAAATGATCTGCATGCCATCTCATAGATGCAGCTGTCCTCTCAAACTGATACATTCTTTTTAATCTATCAGTTATAGGAAGGTACCACATCCGCTGGAACGGTACCTTACTCCGACCAGTATCTTGCGGCTTATATCTTGGCTTATGGAAAAATCGACATTCCTGCAACTTACCATCATATTTCCAAAAAAGCATGCAATTGTCAACACAGACATCTATCATCTCAGAAGGCAACCCAAGACTATAAACCAGCTTCTGTATCTCATAGTAAGTTTCAGCAGCTAAATTGTCCTCTGGCAAATACTCTTTAATCAAATCAGCCCAATCATCCATGCAAACCTCAGCTAAGTTATGATCAGTTTTAATAGTCATCATCCTAGCCGCCAACGACAATTTAGAATGTCCTTCTCTACATCCATCGTAAAGTGGCTGATTTGCAGCATCTAGCATATCATAAAAAAAATTTGTATCTAGATTGGGTTCCTCATCATGATGATCATGTGCAAATTTACTTACGGTTTCATGAAATGCATCCGTAACCATGTCATGAATCCTATCATTATCTTCACCATGCTGCTCCGCATGATCATCAAATTGATTAAAATTATTTGACTCATCAAAATTCGATGCTTGATAATTGCTACTACTACTAGCTGCATTTCCCCCATGACCCTCTCCATGATAATACCATATATAGTAATGCGGCATAAACCATCTATTTAATATATGCGACCACACCTTCGAGATAATGATAAATTTCCTATTCAAGCATCTGGCACAAGGACAATACATCTTACCACTGATAATCGTATTATGTATACTTCCTGCCTCATGCATGAATCCCTCCACCCCATCACTGAACTCCTTTGTTAGCGATCCCTCTGAATCAAGACGATTATACATCCATCTTCTAATTTCGTATATTGACATTTTTTTGTTGGTCAGAAAGAAGTAAATGTTTTTGAATATGAAATTTTTATTATGAAGTTGGCCACTATATATAGATTTTTATTTTCATTACCATCGAATTACCTACGATTTTACATCGATTTTACAACGAATCTAAAAATGTTTACATCGACTTTACAACGACATTAAACATGTTTACCTAACCGAACACCGTGAACTTAAAACGTGCTCACCTAACTGATTAATCGTTGGGAAATCGATGTAAAGTTCAAATTATAATAATCATTGCTAATTCGTGGGTAATTTTACGACGATATTACAACATTTTATATAAACTTCGGTAAATCGTCGCTAAGTTACAACGATTTTACGACGATTTTGTTAATCGTCGTAATGTCGTCGGTAATCGTTGTAAAATCGTCGCTAATTAGCGACGATTTTACAACGAAAATTTTCGTCCCAATTTTGCGACGATTATACGACGTCTTTAAGAATCGTCGTAAAGTCGTCGCAAAAACGATTGCAATTTGCAACGAAATAAAATCGTCGCAAAAAATCGTTGCAAAATGCATGTTTTCTTATAGTGAAATTTTATAATCGCCAGGTGGTGCATTTTTGATTGCTGATGTGGCAAATTATGGAGATAGCTCACCTTTTTCATATATATGATTGTCTTAAATCTTAATCACAATCCAGTTCTCATACACAACTATGTTTTAGACTTATATAATCTACAAGAAAAACTTAATCTTTGTTTCCTTCAATCTGGAATGAGTTAATTTTATTGCTAAAATTGTGAAAATCTTTAGAATTTTTTGGCAATATAAAAATTGGCGCACATTTTTAAAGAATTCGTTCGTAGAGACAAAACCAGTTTAGTTTACAGGTTAAACTAATGTGTTTGTTTTGCAAGTTTAATTTTTTGAATTAATAAAATAAGTAAATTTTTGCTATAGTTTTGTATATGGTTAGCATTCTAAATGTGGATGTAATAATAAGAAATATAAAGTCTAATTATCAATTATGTTAACATTTAAAATTAATAATTGCATTTTGACCCAAACAAAAATACTAATTGGATTTAAAAGGAAACTACACGTTTAATCATATGAAAAAAAAAACACTTTCCGTTAATATAGCTGTTGAAGATTATATTGGAACCCACAATATTTGTGGAGAAAGATGGTAAATTAAACTGTAAGCAAACATGAGTATTATTAACAGTATTTTTTTCAAGTTTTTGGAAGAGGAGCCAACCAATTGAGCAATTGGGAATGGCCCATAGCAAATTAGCAAACTCCAAATTTAAGGACATCAAATTGAAAAGGCGACTAGACTTTAATTATTTTAATAATGCAAGTTGTAATTATGTTGTCTGCTTGCATGTTTGTAGTAACCTACTTAAAAGTTGAAAGTGAGGAGATCAATGCTTCAAAAAAACAAAAAAACAATAAACAATAAAGCGAGGATAAATTTCAATAATATTTGTAAGCATGATGATTGCACCGGAGAGGTTTACTTATGTCAACTCATATTTTGAATTCAAATAATGACAAGTTCAATTTTTTTTTTTAAGTATCGAGCATTTTGTTGGATATTAGTATTCGATCGTATATATATTCTGAAATCTATATACAAAAACAAAAGCTTAAACGATTACACATAGGTTTAACCTGTAATTTCTAAACTGATTGTAGTAATTATCATCTATACCATTTATGGAACGGCGATTTATATTCATCATTTCATTTTGGAGTTTGTCAATATGTGTCGGGTACGTTTTTATGTGGAGTGTCGAGTGTGAGTCGTGTCAATTTTGGTTTGTTTCAAATATAAGTGGAGTCTTTGGTGGTGGTTCGAGTATAACTGATTAATATATGCGTAAAACTAACTTCAAAAATTACCAAAATTTGACCAAAAATATTAAAATAGATTGAAATGTGTCAAAATTATTTTTAAAAATATAGTGTTTTTTTTATGGATCACAGAAACAGATCACTAATTCCAATTTGACACAAATTATCTTGACAAGAACTGAACCGAAATGTGATTTGGTTTAATTCAGCACCATTTTTCTGAAAACGAACAACTACCGAACCAAAGTTTCCAGATGTTTAACCCTAACAAAGGGGTGTGAATCGTGTGATGAAATATATTGGAAGAATTAGCCTCATAACATTATTATTTCGCATAAGTGTAATTTGGAAGACGCAAATTGACCAAGTTATTAATATTTCTTTGTCAGTAAATGGCACCCCATTGGACCAACAATTTCAGCAATCCCTGCATTCGTTTAATTTAATTGTACCAATGTGTATTAAATTAATTATAAATCCACAAAAATAATAATTTCAAATACATTAAAAACGCACAAATCATAACAATGATTATTCGAGTTTATATGATTTAAATAAATTTTGTATTCAAAGAGGCAGAGACATGCATGTCGAAACAAGCATTCCGATCTTCTGACTTATCATCTCGCGTCCACAATTTTTTTAGTTTTTGCTTACGGAGTAGCATATAATTTAAAGTATGCATAGAGGTCGAAGTTTTTTATAAACAAAATTAGGTCTTATAGTCTTATAGATCAATTATTGACGGTGCGTGTATGTCTCTATTTAATACGTTCCTTCATATGCTGTCGACCATTGTAGAAATTAAATTATAGTCCGTGCATGTTATACGTTAGAAGTGTTCTCATTTTTCCTGGGTTTTTGTCTTCATTCTTTTTCTATCGTAAAAGTTTACTCGTAGCCAACGATTCAAACTTAAAATAGATGCATTTATATATTTCAGGGTGTAGTGTATTTTCTGGTAGTTGCACCTTAACCAAAAAAGGTGTATTTTCTGGGAAATCTGTAGAGCAGTAATTCTCTCTGTGCAGGATAATTAATTTGCGTGTGGAGTGGTTAGCGACTTCCAAGTTTGAAATTCAACACTTGAGTCAAAATGCTGTCAGCAAAATTACATGCGGGGCTTTAAGAAATAAATATAATTACATGAATAGATATGTTGCTTTTAAATACATTAGGAAAAAAAGCTTAAAAATACACTAATTTTACATAATTTGGATGTTTAATACACAAACTATTTTGACACCCAAAAAAATACACAAATTAACGTTGACATCCATTTTAATACTCAAACTATCAATCACTATTTTTTTAATACCTAAACTATTAAATTTCGTGTATCTGTGTATTTTTTTGGGTGTCAAAATAGTTTGTGTATTAAATGTCCAAATTATGTAGAATTCATGTATTTTTAAGTTTTTTCCCAATACATTATAGTAAATTGTATGCTTTTTTAACACAGAATATTAAATAGATAATAAATCATATCATGTTAATCGGATGTTTTTTCCAATAATTAGGAGTATTATATATCAAATTAGATAAGTACCCGCATATATACGGGTTTGTAATTTAATAGTTTATAACCTGTGATAAAAAAAATTAAAGTAAAAAATGGAAAACAATATTAGACCACCCGTTAAAATATATAATACTTAAATTTAGAAACAAAGTTTACGATAAAATAAATATATACCTTAAAAGAAAAAAACTGGTGAAAAGATGCAGTAAATATAGTTGAATACGATTATTGGACTTTTAATGTTTTGGTGTCTAATTGACATACTTCCAAATTGTAGTTTATATAGAGGTGAAAATTTAGAATTATTTTATTTTTATGATGAATTTCTTTAATCTAAATGGAAAAACTAAATAATATTTTTTCTTTTTTATATTAGTCTCGCCTTTTATATTAATTTTTTAACTTTTATTTTTATTTTTAATACTTTTATCTTTTAAGATTAGGAATCGGTTATTAAATTTCCAGAATTTTTACATTTTTTTATTAATCAATTTATTTGTTTTCCAACTTTGACATGACACATGTCGCGATAATGTTAATTAACAACTTTGAAACATTTAATTTTATATAATTTGATTTTCAAAATCTAATTGTAAGTTTTTTACACATATCAAAATCTAATCGATTAACTTGACACGTGTCGCGATTTTGCGAGTTAGCAACTTTGAAATATTATCTTAACCAAAATAGAAAATTTTGTATATTTTTTAAAGCTTTTATCCTTTTTTTTTAACTTTAGCTTTTAGAATATTTTTTGGTTTAGTTTTTCTTTGTTTACTTTCTTTTTTATGATATCAATCTATTGTTTAATTGTTTTATTATAAATATGAATATATTTTCATTTTTTAATAAAACTTTAAGATAAATTTCTTTAATCTAAAAGCAACTTTTATTTTTCTTTCTTTGCTAATTTTTACTTTTAGGATGAAGTCTAGATTATATATTTTTCTTTTATTGTTAAATAAAAAAAACTCTAAGATAAATTTCTTTAATCTAAAAGCAAAATTTATTTCTTTTTTTGTTAACTTTACTTTTAAGATTAAGTTTAGATTATATTTTTTCTTTTATTGTTAATACTATGTGTCAAAATCTAATTGATAAATTTTTTACACGTGTCAAAATCTAATGGATTGACTCGACACGTGTCGCGATCTTGCGAGTTACTAACTTTGAATCATTCTCTTTTATATATATAGATATTATAACATATATTCTTTAAATTTGTTTGAACGTGAACTATCACATTTTTGTTCTTTTTGATCAGCAAACGTGAATAATCTATTATGGAATATTTGATCATATATAGGTTACACTCTAGTGATTTATCGATCTGAACATGATAATAGCTTTTTGTGTGTGTGTCGAATGGTCTTATAAATCCCCTAATTCGTCGGATCCTACGGTGAATTGGATATATATGTTTATAAAAAAGGTTTAAAACAGCGTTGAATAAATACTATTATTGAACAGATTATTCCAGTTTATATTTTATAAAAAACGTAATCCTTCTGGGCAAATAAATTTGTTGGTATATTTGTGTAAACTTTGCTTGGAGTATTTTGATGCCAAGGGAGACCAATCCAGCAAGAAACCATGTGATCAGTGGCGTATATAATTATATAAAAACAAGAAAGGGAAAGGATAAGGATATGAGTCTATGTATAAAATCCCAAATGATATGCTCAATACATGATGATCGATAAGGACACATGGCTTCTTCAACATTTCTTTTATGCGACGAAACATGTATGCATCGGATGTGTTATTGTCGTCGACTAACCAATATATATACATAGTTTTGTTTTTGTAATTATATCACTTAACTATTTCTATGATTGATTAATTAGTTTCAAAATCTTATCCATATCCATATTGATATATAACTATTGACATATTGCTGTCACCTAGAGAATTCAAAAATTCGAAGTAACAAAAAGAAACCGACTTCAAAATTATCTGCCTATTTTTGTGAAGCCAATTACAAAATGAAACATTGGGATTGACGCCGATTCGTAAACTCAGTGGGTTCATACATAAAGTTATTAAACAGCTTTTAGAATCGTATAAGTATATCAGAAAATGGTTAATGAATCACAAATACACACTGTTGTATTCAGAGTGAATACAAACTATCTTGGAACTATATTTAAAATAATAAGAATTCAGCTAGCAATAAATAAAAGACTGTAGAATTATTGCATTGTTTTTTGGTTACGACGAGCAGAGAGAGACCATTATTAATATGTTGTAGTATTGCATTGATACAAAACTAATCAATAAATTTTGGGAGTCGTAATGTTATCGCCGAACAAGAATCTCCCAATTTTTTTTTGCTTTTCTAGGGAAACCAAACTTATTATATTAATCATACATAACTAAAAAATCGACATGTCAGTGATCCAGATCAAAGATCATAATATCAATCAAAGTCACTTCTTCCCAAAGATTCCGGTAAAGAAAAAAAGCTCCATCATCTTCTTCTTCTATTCACAGATTGTTGTTACAGTAATAAAAAAGATGGAAAATTACTCTGTTAAAAACCTCTGGAACAAGCTTCCATTCTTTTAGCTCAATCAGGGTAATAAAAACATAAAAACAAAAAAGATTTACACTTTTTTTGTTCCCCCCCACGAATTTTCAACTTTGACAAAATTTACCATCCATCTGATTCTGAACGGCTCTCACTGCAGCCACTCTTGCAGCCGTTGCAGCCTTGTTGGCTGCAGCCACGGCTCGACTCACTTGTTCTTCTACTCGTCTCCGGTTCACTGCCTTGTTCGCTGTTTCCCGAGCAGCCTCAACCGCTCTTCGAACCGGCTCGCTCGTTAGAGGAAGAAAAGTTACAAGATTTCCTGAATCCCATTCACCGGATTTAGCATCACCGCTTCTAAACGAGTAAGCACCATAGCCTTGCTTACGACCTTCGTGCCATGCTCCTTCGTAACAATGACCATTAGCGAAACGATACACACCAAATCCATGGATTTTGTCTCCAAAGTACTCTCCTGCATACTTATCTCCATTCCTGCAAAACATTTTAAAAACAAGATTTGTCTTTTTAAAGATCAGATTCAACATTTTTAGTTAAATCACAAGTCAGATGATTTACCTGAAATGGTAAGATCCAAGTCCATGTTTGACACCAAATCTTGATTCTCCAACATAAGAGCTACCATCAGCACAAGATTGAACACCAAATCCATGGCTCTGGCCATTGAACCATTCACCAGCATAGCAATCTCCAGTGTAGAATCTGTAAACTCCATAACCATGTCTAAGACCTTGCCCATACTGACCTTTGTATCTACTTCCTCTAGCCCAGCTCTCGATCCCATGACCATCGTATCTCCCATCGATCCAATCACCTTCGTATCTTCCTCTCACGAAGTAGTAGTAAACACCGCTCCCATTGCACCTCCCTTTGTGAAATTCCCCTTCGTAGAAATCTCCATTGCTGTAGAATTGAACACCTTCCTTGGTGACCAATCGCTTTTCTCTCTCTGTTGTTGTTATGGTCTTCTTCTCCGGCGGCTTCGGATCGTCGCCGATGTACCACTGCACCGGTTTCGATTGGTTTTTTCTGCTCTGAAACCCCAAGTGTTTGGTTGTTTCGTCGCAGATTTGTTTGATTGCGACTATGCTTTGGTTGACAAGTGCGATGTTCTTGGAGGCGAAGAAGAGAGCGACGGCGACGAAGATCAGAGCTAGGAGGAGATTCTCCGAAGTGAGAATCTCATCGGTTTGGGAGAACACGAAGAAGAAGAAGAAAGAAGAGAGACTGAGGAAAGAGAGAGAAACCATAGTGAAGGCTAGACCCGGATTAATTCGGGTTAACCCGGTTCGAGGACTCGACCCGAATGGTTTAGGCGGTTTTCTCTTCTGCTTCTCCTCTTTCTCTCCGGCTTCTAGATCTTGTTTCTGCTGAGACACTTCGCTAAAACCGCCTTCGGCGATTGAATTTAAGCTGAGAAAAGACGATCGTACCGTCGACGACGACCGGAGCAACGATGACTGCGTCCTCGTCAGATTCGCCTGTCCTTCCATTTTCCCTCAAAAATTCGAACACAAAAAAAAAAAACGAAAACAAAATCTCTGATCACGAAAGCATCCTGTAACGAGAGATTCCGGTCACAACCGAAGTTCTCGATTTCTCCGGCAACATCTCAGGCGAGCGTACACTAACCGCCGCTTCACCACCGTAACTAGCATCACTCACAAGAGAGAGAGAGATCCGCAACTACATGAAACTTAGTGTACAGTGATTTTTGCTCTCCTCGTTATCTATTTTCCGGTACCGGAGAAATTTAACGTTGAAGCTCACTTTTTTTTTTGAGAGAGAGAGATCAGGAGAGAAAAATTGGACCGGACTTGGGCTTATTTTAAAGGAGGGAGAGAGAGATGAAATTTGATAAGATATGGACCGTTAGATGAACATCTGACGGTTGATTTACCAAAGAGGTTAAGGATAGCCGTTGGATGTGAGGAAGAGAGGTCCCCGGTCATGACGGGAATATATTGGTCGACGGATCCAAACATGAACGGTTTTTTAGCTTTACTGTTGCCAGTTGGCACGTGCCACTACACACACAGTCACAGATAAAATACTAATTACCTTTTTTTGGGCTCTTTCTATTTATCATTTTTTACTAATTTCATTTGCAGAAGATTTTCTTCCTTTCTGCAGAATTTCTATTTTTTTTTCAGTATTAAATTGATTGGACCAAAACCAAAATGATTTGAACATCAGAAGAATTTTGCAATTTTAGTTTTTCTAAGCTGTATTTCTTCTCTACTCAACATTTCACATTTTTAAGTTTTTTTTTTATAAAAAAACAACATATCGTATTTTAATATTTTGTGTGTTGTTAACTAGTTTGATGTGGTGGAAATAATGAAGCATGTATGTATCGATTTCATTTCGAGTATATATTTTTATTTCAAATGATGATAATTTTTTTATATTCAAATATACTATAAGATTAGATTTTTAAAAGTTTAAGTTTTGACTCACCTTTTTTGTTGGATACCTGGATATAGTTAACCAAAACAAATAATCTGGATTAAGATATAATTCAGAGTTATAAGGAATTACTTAGTCCAAATTAGATAATAGACTTCAAATTGGATTAGATCAAATTAAACATTCCAACGTGGCAACATATGTACTATTCATGCAGAAATAAATTATTCGAGTTTGATTTTTACTCAAATATACTGTTTATTATTAAAAAAAAATAGATTCAATTTTTTTTAAAAAAATATAGAAAATTTGTTTTAGCCTAATTATAAGACTTTGTTTGAATTGGAAAAACTCTGTTTTTATATATTAGATGATTTTTTATAGTTTATTTAAATTAAAATTCCTTATAAATTACGCCAGCTGTACCGTTTATGTTTTGCTTTGGTTTAATAATTTAGAAATAGCGTAAACAAAATTTTAAATTTTGATTTGAAAGGTTTTTAAACTTGGTTTTATTTTTCACTTTATCACAAACTCGAAAAAACAAAAATATGACTTAATACGGAGTGAACAAAATTGATTCGATTTAGATCGATTTCTTCTTCCGGTTAAAATAAGATTAGATGAATTTAGTTAATCTAAATCGAAATTTCATAATAGAACATACCATAACACCACGTCACCACCACTATGCCAGCTCATGCATATACAAAAGTGTATTAACAACATCGTTGAATTCATTTTATTTTCGGTAAGAAATCCGGTAGGTGATCTGCCCAGCAAGATGGTTGAAATTGGAAAAAAATTTCAAACGAAATATTAATGGCGAAGAAAATAAAAAAGAGGATTTGTATCAAAATCAAATTATTGTGAACAAACCATTTCTCACCAAACATCACGTTTGGTGTTAGGAAGGAAGTGTGTATATATATATAACTTTGGTTGTTCTATAAACGAAAAAACCAAATTATATAACCGATTGGTTATAGTTGAAAGATGAAACGAAATGGAGAAGGCAACGATCTTTTTTGGTACACAACAAACAATATAATAAGATAACCAAATCACACAACATAAGGATTGTTGTCATAATATCATTATCTCCATTTGATCCCACAAAATTATTAGATGATGCCTATTTTTTTCTTCTTATACAAAACGATGACTACTTTATTGCTAACTAAATGGATTAAACAGAATATTTTTATCTAACTCTTGGCACAAGGGTTATTATGTATAGACTCGTATATGCAAAACCGATCACATGACATTTTATTGTCGGATAAAAATTTTGAACCGCACACCAATTTTCATTATATTTTGTGGTAATTGATTTTCAATTTGGAGTTTGGTTACCATGTAAAGTATTATGGTGGCCTTTATTTGTTTGAGTCTTTTTCTTTTAGTTTCATTCCACGAGCTGCAAATGTTGTTGCAGACCGTCTATTGTTACAGACCGTCTCGCAAAAGATGTTCTGTTTCTATTTGGAAAAGACTCTGTTTGAGAAGTTATATAAAAGCATATATATATATGTGTTTCAAAAAAAAAAAAAGAATTCTTTGGTAAGAGATTGAATCATAGTTCATTTTGTTGTCTTGTTAAATAGTTCAATGAAAAAAGAAGAAAAAAGCACCGGCGTATGAAAATGTTTCATTACTTACACATGATCAACTTTTTTTTGGGGTTAAGGACACATGATAAAGATGATATCGAGAACCTGCGTATATTAGGATAGATCAACATATCAATTTTCATCATTCCGTTTACATTTACTGTTGTAGAAAACAAAAAAAAACTGAAACTATTGGCAGAATGATTACAAATGTGTATTTGTATATTCAAAACCGATCACATGAGTTTTTATCGTCGGGCCAAAATTTTGGAACGCGATCCATTATTCATTACATTTGGTAGTAATATTAATTGGTTTTCAATCTGGAGTTTGGTTGGCATGTAAAGTATTATGGTGGCCTTTTTTTGTTGCAAATTTAAATGTGGATTCTGAATTCTTGTGGTAAGAGATCGAGCTTTCATAGTTCACTATTGGTCTTGTTAAACATTTTAATGAAAAAAAAAAAAGAAGCACCTGCGTAAGAATTAGATGATTTGGTGAGAATGTTAGACTGGTCTAGATGATTTATATAGGAAAGGTAATGTTGTCTATTTTTAGAATTTATTTTTTGTTTGTTTGAAGATTTAATCAGTTTCTTGTTTATTTCTCTTTGGTTTTATTTTTTTAAGAATAAACAACTAATACTTTAACTGTTGCTAAAAAACCATTAAGTTTATTCTTCGGTTAATATGTAAACCAAGTTACAAATGAGTTGGGCCTAATAAATTAATCCAATTCCGGTTCGATTAGTTTCCGTTTTAAAAAATTAATCCGACCCGATTAAGTCACTACCCGGTCTTAGACCCGACTCGTCGATTAACGCAAATCTTGACTTCTTTTTTTACCATTGCTTTTGAGTTTCTCTCTAAGTCGAATTGAAAAATGTACTTTCACTACTTTGCTCAATCAACAACTATTTCTCGTGTGGTAATTTTTGTTTCTATCAATTGGAATGATATTTTCATAGGGTTCCTACTAGGCCTGGGCATAAAACCCGACCCGACCGGACCCGAACCAACCCGACCCGAAAACACGGTTCGGTTCGTCGAAATAACCCTAACGGTTCCATTTCAAATTTGATTCGGGTTTCAGTTCGGGTCGGGTTTTACCCGAGACCCGTTCGGGTATCCGATAAACCCGAAAACATTTTATGTTCGAGATTTTTTTCGGGTTTTTAGGGTTTTTTAGATTTTTTCGGGTTTTTTATTCGGGTTTTTTTGGGGTTTTCGGGTTTTTTCGGATTTTCGGTTTTTTTCGGATTTTTTTCGGGTAAAACCATACCCAAAATTTATTTCTGGTCTAATTTAAAATCAAAGACCCGACCCGAACTCGAAAGGACCCGATCCGAACCGAACCGAAATTTTCCCGAGACCCGAATGGGTCCAATTCCCGGAACCCGAATGGACCCAAAACCCGAAAAACCCAACCCGACCCGACCCGAGGACCCGAATGCCCAGACCTAGTTCCTACTAATCTTGGCTGCGACTTTGTCACTTTCTTCTGATTATGTGGGATGCATTCTATTTTGTTGTCATTGTTGATGCTATGTTCTGCGTTTCAATTTGGGAAATTAAATGGGAAAAACGAACATATATAGGGCAAATATTGGAGTCGATCACATGTCACTAGGGTCATTAAGAAAACATTCAACAAAAATATCTATTAATCATAAGCTTGTAAAACAAAAACATATGTATAGACTCTACTTTTTTTTTAAGTTAGATGTTCAAAATTTTTTGTTTTGTAAAAATGAAAATATTCAAAAACTTACTATAAAATTAATGTTTCATTTATTTATTTATCCATATCAATTAAATTTAATAATTTTTCTAGTAAATTTATTAGTTATTTTATTTTTGTTCGGTGTACTTTTATTTTAATTTAGTTTGGCTATATGAAAATAACTATTTATCGAGATGTTCCAGATGGGTTTATTCATTTCTAGGTCGGGCTCTACCAAAACAAGACCTAATACGTCATTGCGTGAGTGAAGAGAAAAGAGATGCATGAAAACATATAATTAATTCTTAGATAACAAATTAATAATGCTATACTCGTCATTGTTTTTTTTTTCTTTTTATGACGATTAGTTCTATTGTTCATTTCAAATAAATATCCCCCGCGAGAGTGTTGATTTTAAAAAGAAATAAAACAAAACAAATTTAATTACACATTGATATTATATTTTGTTTGGTGTATTAGGTATGGTTCAGTTGAAATGGATTCAAATCTAGGAGTTTTAGAGTTGTTGATATGCTTAAGGTTTTACTGTTTTTGAATGATAAAATGTGAAATGATCTTTCAATACCATAAAATATAAATGTTACATCATTCATATTCCCCTAGCTAAAAAATTAAGATATACAATGAGTGATGAAATATATATTTGTTACAATGAAAAATAATTTTATTAAGTAAGAACAATAAACACGTATATATAATATGTCAATATCGACATTATATATAAACATTGCAAACTTCCGTTATTATAGATTACTTAATTAGTGCACATTGAAGTAAATATTCTGCAAAACCGACTTTTACCTTTAGGAACGATGTATTTCTCTTGACCAAATAGTTGTTTATTGCAAAGTTTTTTGCAAGCTTCCTTGCACATCGCAGGTGTTGCGTTTTTTACTTCTTTCAAGCACTGTTTCGGGACACATTGTTTGACACACATTTCTACATTATTCGCAAGTGATATTTGTGTTGAAATCATCATCGTGAACAAAGCTGTAATCATTAAGAATCTGCATATTTTTTTCAAAATTTGATTCGTCATAACGTATATAAACAAAATGTTAAAGGAGTCTTATAAAAAGAAAAGATTTTTTTTTTGGTTACGAATTAGATGATTTGGTGAGAATGTTAGGTTGGTCTAGATGATTTATATAGGAAAGGTAATGTTGTCTATTTTTAGAATTTTTGTTTGTTTGTTTGAAGATTCAATCAGTTTCTTGTTTCTTTATCTTTGGGTTTATTTTTTTAAGAATAAACAACTAATACTTTAACTGTTGCTAAAAAACCATTAAGTTTATTCTTCGGTTAATATGTAAACCAAGTTACAAAAGAGTTGGGCCTAATAAATTAATCCAATTCCGGTTCGATTAGTTTCCGTTTAAAAAAATTAATTTGACCCGATTAAGTCACTACCGGTCTTAGACCCGACTCGTCGATTAACGCGAATCTTGACTTCTTTTTTTACCCTTGCTTTTGAGTCTCTCTCTGAGTCGAATTGAAAAATGTACTTTCACTACTTTGCTCAATCAACAACTATTTCTCGTGTGGTAATTTTCGTTTCTATCAATTGGAATGATATTTTTCATAGGGTTCCTACTAATCTTGGTTGCGACTTTGTCACTTTCTTCTGATTATGTGGGATGCATTCTATTTTGTTGTTGTTGTTGATGCTATGTTCTGCGTTTCAATTTGGGAAATTAAATGGGAAAAACGAACATATATAGGGCAAATATTGGAGTCGATCATATGTCACTAGGGTCATTATAAGAAAACATTCAACAAAAATATCTATTAATCATAAGCTTGTAAAACAAAAACATATGTATATACTCTGCCCTTTTTTAAGTTAGATGTTCAAGATTTTTTGTTTTGTAAAAATATAAATATTCAAAAACTTACTGTAAAATTAATGTTTCATTTATTTATGTATCTATATCGATTAAATTTAATAATTTTCTAGTAAATCTATTAATTATTTTATTTTGGTTCGGTTTACTTTTATTTTAATTTAGTTTGGCTAAAGGAAATTAACTGTTTATCGAGATGTTCCAGACGGGGTTATTCATGTCTAGGTCGGGCTCTACTAAAAGAAGACCAGATATTTCATTGCGTGAGTGAAGAGAAACGAGATGCATGAAAACATATTATTAATTCTTAGGTAACAAATTAATAATGCTATACTCGTCATTGTTTTTGTTTTTTTTTTCTTTTTAGGACGATTAGTTCTATTGTTCATTTCAAACAAATAACCCCCACGAGAGTGTTGATTTTAGAAAGAAATAAAACAAAAAATAATAATTACACTTTGATATTCTATTTTTTTGGTGTATTAGGTACGGTTCAGTTGAAATGGATTCAAATCTAGGAGTTTTAGAGTTGTTGACATGCTTAAGGCTTTACTGTTTTTGAATCATAAAATGTGAAATGATCTTTCAATACCATAAAATATAAATGTTACATCATTTGTATTCCCTTAGCTAGAAAATTAAGATATACAATGAGTGATGAAATACATATTTGTTACAATGAAAAATGATTTTATTAAGTAAGAACAATAAACACGTATATATAATATGTCAATATCGACATTATATATAAACATTGCAAACTTTTGTTATTATATATTACTTAATTAGTGCACATTGAAGTAAATGTTCTGCAAAAGCGACTTTTACCTTTAGGAACGATGTATTTCTTTTGACCAAATAGTTGTTTATTGCAAAGTTTTTTGCAAGCTTCCTTGCACATCGCAGGTGTTGCGTTTTTTACTTCTTTCAAGCACTGTTTCGGGACACATTGTTTGACACATATTTCTACATTATTCACAAGTGACATTTGTGTCGAAATCATCATCGTGAACAAAGCTGCAATCATTAGGAATCTGCATATTTTTTTCAAAATTTGATTCGTCATAACGTATAAACAAAATATTAAAGGAGTCTTATAAAAAGAAAATATTTTTTTTGGTTATGAATTAGATGATTTGGTGAGAATTTTTGGTTGGTCTAGATGATTTATATAGGAAAGGTAATGTTGTCTATTTTTAGAATTTATTTTTTGTTTGTTTGAAGATTCAATCAGTTTCTTGTTTCTTTCTCTTTGGGTTTATTTTTATAAGAATAAACAACTAATACTTTAGGTGTTGCTAAAAAACCATTAAGTTTATTCTTCGGTTAATATGTAAACCAAGTTACAAATGAGTTGGGCCTAATAAATTAATCCAATTCCGGTTCGATTAGTTTCCGTTTAAAAAAATTAAGCCGACCGATTAAGTCACTACCCGGTCTTAGACCCGACTCGTCGATTAACGCGAATCTTGACTTCTTTTTTTACCCTTGCTTTTGAGTTTCTCTCTGAGTCGAATTGAAAAATGTACTTCCACTACTTTGCTCAATCAACAACTATTTTTCGTGTGGTAATTTTCGTTTCTATCAATTGGAATGATATTTTTCATAGGGTTCCTACTAATTTTGGCTGCGACTTTGTCACTTTCTTCTGATTATGTGGGATGCATTCTATTTTGTTATCGTTGTTGATGATATGCTCTGCGTTTCAATTTGGGAAATTAAATGGGAAAAACGAACATATATAAGGCAAATATTGGAGTCGATCACATGTCACTAGGGTCATTAAGAAAACATTCAACAAAAATATCTATTAATCATAAGCTTGTAAATCAAAAACATATGTATATACTCTGCCATTTTTTTAAGTTAGATGTTCAAGATTTTTTGTTTTGTAAAAACAAAAATATTCAAAAACTTACTGTAAAATTAATGTTTCATTTATTTATTTATCCATATCGATTAAATTTAATAATTTTTCTAGTAAATTTATTAGTTATTTTATTTTTGTTCGGTTTACTTTTATTTTAATTTAGTTTGGCTATAGGAAAATAACTATTTATCGAGATGTTCCAGACAGGTTTATTCATGTCTAGGTCGTGCTCTACTAAAAGAAGACCAGATACGTCATTGCGTGAGTGAAGAGAAAAGAGATGCATGAAAACATATTATTAATTCTTAGGTAACAAATTAATAATGCTATACTCGTCATTGTTTTTGTTTTTTTTCTTTTCTTTTTAGGATGATTAGTTCTATTGTTCATTTCAAACAAAAATAACTCCCGCGAGAGTGTTGAATTTAGAAAGAAATAAAACAAAAACAAATTAATTACACATTGATATTATATTTTGTTTGGTGTGTTAGGTACGGTTCAGTTGAAATGGATTCAAATCTAGGAGTTTTAGAGTTGTTGACAAGATTAAGGATTTACTATTTCCGAATGATAAACTGTGAAATGATCTCTCAATACTATACAATATGAATGTTATATCATTTCTATTCTCTTAGCTGGAAAATTAAGATATACAATAAGTGATTAAATACATATTTGTTACAATGAGAAATAATTTTATTACGTGAGAACAATATACACGTATATATAATATGTCAATATCGACATTATATATAAACATTACAAGCTTCTATTATTATAGATTACTTAATTAGTGTACATTGAAGTAAATATTTTACAAAACCGACTTTGGCCTTTAGGAACGATGTATTTCTCTTGACCAAATATTAGTTTATCGCAAAGTTGTTTGCAAGCTTCCTTGCACATCGCATGTGTTGCGTTTTTTACCTCTTTCAAGCACTGATTCGGGACACATTGTTTGACACACATTTCTACATTATTTGCAAGTGACATTTGTGTTGAAAACATCATCGTGAACAAAGGTGCAATCATTAGGAAGCTGCATATTTTTTTTCAAAATTTGAACCATCATAACGTATATAAACGAAATGTTAAAGGAGTCTTATAGAAACAATTTTTTTTTTGGTTACGAATTAGATGATTTGGTGAGAATGTTTGGTTGGTCTAGATGATTTATATAGTAAAGGTAATGTTGTTTATTTTTAGAATTTGTTTTTTTGTTTGTTTGAAGATTCAATATGTTTCTTGTTTCTTTCTCTTTGGGGTTATTTTTTAAAGAATAAACAACTAATACTTTAACTGTTGCTAATAAACCATTAAGTTTCTTCTTCAGTTAATATGTAAACCATGTTAAATGTGAGTTGGGCTTAAAAAATTAATCCAATTCCGGTTTGGTTAGTTTCCGATTAAGAAAATTAATCCGACCCGATTAAATCACTACCCGGTCTTAGACCCGACTCGTCGATTAATTACGCGAATCTTGACTTCTTTTTTTCCTCTTGCTTTTGAGTTTCTCTCTGAGTCGAATCGAAAAATGTATTTTCATTACTTTGCTCAATCAACAACTATTTTTCGTGTGGTATTTTTCGTTTCTATCAATTGGAATGATATTTTTCGTAGGGTTCCTAATAATCATGGTTGCGACTTTGTCTATTTCTTCTGATTATGTGGGATGTTTTGATTTTATTGTTGTTGATGCTTTGTTCTGCGTTTCAATTTGAGAAATTAAATGGGAAAACGAACCTATATAGGGCAAATATTTAAGTCGATCACATGTCAATAGGTTCATTAATTAAGGAAACATTCATCCAAAATATCTATTAATCATAAGCTTGTAAAACAAAAATATATGTATATACTCTGTCCTTTTTTAAGTTAGATGTTCAAGATTTTTTGTTTTGTAAAAATGAAAGTATTCAAAAACTTACGGTAAAATTAATGTTTCATTTCCTTATTTATCCATATTGATTAAATTTAATTGTTTTTCTAGTAAATTTATTAGTTATTTTATTTATCTTCAATTTACATTTGTTTTAATTTAGTTTGGCTAAATGAAATTAACTATTTATCGAGATGCTCCAAATTGCTTTATTCGTGTCTAGGTCGGGCTCTATTAGAAGAAGACCATATGCGTCATTGTGCAAGTGAAGAGAAAAAAGATGTACGAAAACATAATATTAATTCTTAGGTAACAAATTAATAATGATATACTTGTCATTGTTTTTGATTTTTGGTTTTTTGTTTTTTTAGGACGATTTGTTCTATTATTCATTTCAAACAAATAACTGTTGATTGTAGAAAAAAAACAGTTTTCAATTACACATTGATATTATATTTTGTTTGGTGTATAAGGTACGGTTCAGTTGAAATGGATTCAAATCTAGGAGTTATAGAGTTATTGACATTATTAAGGGTTTACTGTTTCCAAATGATAAGCTGTGAAATGATCTCTCAATACTATACAATTTGAATGTTACATCATTTGTATTCTCTTAGCTGGAAAATTAAGATATACAATGAGTGATTGAATACATATTTGTTACAATGAGAAATAATTTTATTACGTGAGAACAATATACACGTATATATAATATGTCAATATCGACATTATATATAAACATTACAAGCTTCTATTATTATAGATTACTTAATTAGTGCACATTGAAGTAAATATTTTACAAAACCGACTTTGGCCTTTAGGAACGATGTATTTCTCTTGACCAAATATTTGTTTATCGCAAAGTTGTTTGCAAGCTTCCTTGCACATCGTAGGTGTTGCGTTTTTTACCTCTTTCAAGCACTGATTCGGGACACATTGTTTGACACACATTTCTACATTATTCGCAAGTGACATTTGTGTTGAAAACATCATCGTGAACAAAGCTGCAATCATTAGGAAGCTGCATATTTTTTTCAAAATTTGAACCATCATAACGTATATAAATGAAATGTTAAAAGAGTCTTATAGAAAGATTTTTTTTTTTTTGGTTACGAATTAGATGATTTGGTGAGAATGTTTGGTTGGTCTAGATGATTTATATAGTAAAGGTAATGTTGTCTATTTTTAGAATTTGATTTTTTGTTTGTTTGAAGATTCAATCTGTTTCTTGTTTCTTTCTCTTTGGGTTTATTTTTTAAAGAATAAACAACTAATACTTTAAATGTTGCTAATAAACCATTAAGTTTCTTCTTCGGTTAATATGTAAACCACGTTAAATGTGAGTTGGGCTTAAAAATTAATCCAATTCCGGTTCGGTTAGTTTCCGGTTAAGAAAATTAATCCGACCCGAATAAGTCACTACCCGGTCTTAGACCCGACTCGTCGATTAATTACGTGGATCTTGACTTCTTTTTTCCCCTTTGCTTTTGAGTTTCTCTCTGAGTCGAATCGAAAAATGTACTTTCACTACTTTGCTCAATCAACAACTATTTCTCGTGTGGTAATTTTCGTTTCTATCAATTGAAATGGTATTTTTCATAGGGTTTCTACTAATCATGGTTGCGACTTTTGTCTCTTTCTTCTGATTATGTGGGATGTATTTGATTTTGTTGTCGTGTTGATGCTATGTTCTGCGTTTCAATTTGAGAAATTAATTGGGTAAAACAAACATATATAGGGAAAATATTGGAGTCGATCACATGTCACCAGGGTCATTAAGGAAACATTCAACCAAAATATCTATTAATCCTCAGCTTGTAAAACAAAAATATATGTATATACTCTGTTCTTTTTTAAGTTGATGTTCAAGATTTTTTGTTTTGTGAAAATAAAATTATTCAAAAACTTACAGTAAAATTAATGTTTCATTTCCTTATTTATCCATATCAATTAAATTTATTAATTTTCTAGTAAATTTATTAGTTATTTTATTTATGCTCGTTTTACTTTTTGTTTTAATTTAGTTTGGCTAAAGAAAATTATTTATTTATCGAAATGCTCTAAACTGCTTTATTCATGTCTAGGTCGGGTTCTACTAGAAGAAGACCAGAAGCGTCATTGCGCGAGTGAAGAGAAAAGAGATGCATGAAAACATAATATTAATTCTTAGTTAACAAATTAATAATGATATACTCGTTATTGTTTTTTATTTTTGTTTTTTTAAGAAGATTTGTTCTTTTATTCATTTCAAACAAATAACCCTCACGATAGTGTTGATTGTAGAAAACAAAACAAGCAGTTTTCCATTACACATTGATATTATATTTTGTTTGGTGTATTAGGTACGGTTCAGTTGAAATGGATTCAAATTTAGGAGTTTTAGAATTGTTGACATGATTAAGGGTTTATGCTATCTTCTGCGTTTCTAGTATCAAGTGGTAATTGTGTTTGTTCATCTTCCCTAAATTGTATGTTCTTTACTGTTGATTCTTAGTAGAGAAACTGGTTTCACTACCCTATACGATCGAGATCTTAACAAGTTAATTGAAGTTCACTACGAGATGGCTGATTCTAAACTACATTACAAAAAGTTCAAAAAATGGTTCAATAGTCCTTTCAATTGCTTAGTTTGACTCTAGTTCCTCTTTCGCACATAGTATACTTTTCCTGATTGTGCCATCTCATTGCTGTTTCGGGTACTTATTTCTCGAATCTCCATCGATTAGATTTATGTGTTGATAGCATTTATATTTGGCTTTTTGTTTTATGGAGATTAATCGGTGTATTGCTGCTCACTAATCTTTAAGTCTGCTGTTTTGCCTCATACATTTTAAGATTGACCATTTTTTTGAATACCAAGATTAAGGATTTCTTGCTCCACATCAAAATGTATTATATTTTTACATTTCATTTGTGAAACGTTCTTCAGTCCATTGTGAGTTTCTTTCTGAGTTAGGTCATGTTCGTTTGATCATTCAGATGCTTTATCTATACGAAGATGAGAACTGAGAACTGATGTTTATTAAATGTATAAAATGATCAACATCTAGATGGAGCATCTGAATGAGTTTTTAAAATTATGAAGAAATTTTCAAAATCATCTAACTAAACCAAATTGAAGCATTCGAATGGAATTGGTTCAGTCAAAAAATAACAAAAGACAAAAATACCCCTAGCGAAACAAAAAAAAATTACAATAAAAAAACCTAGATCTAAAATCGACAACTCTCTTCTCCGTCTCATTCATCTCACTCGACTCCGGCGGGCTGCCTCTCTCTCCGGCGGCTTCTCACTTCGGCGGTATTCTCGAGAAGGAGAAACCCACTCTCGGGTAAGTGAACTCTCTTACCCTTAGGTGCTTTGTGTTTTGCCCTTAGGTGCTCAATGTGTATCTCGCTCCTGATTCCGTTTCCTCTTTGCTCGAAGCCTGATTGAAAATTTTCTTAAAGCTTGAGGAATGAATATAAATGGTTTTGTTCCTCTCTGTTAACTGGTTTGTGCGATTCTGATTGTTTCTCAACTATTGGGTTATGAAACTGTACTTGGTTTAATTGGTGTTTGATTTACAACTTGAATCTAGTGAGTTCTAGAGTATAGTGTACTTGATGATGTCTCTTGTATGGTAATGGCATTGTTTTATCGTGTTTTTCTTACTACTTGCCTTGGCTAAGAACGAAAGAGCTCTAATTTGTGGGGTTCTAATAGTTTAAGCTTAAGTTATAGAACATATATAGTAAGAAGAAAACATAGCGTGAAGCAATACTTGTCACGGTGGAGATGGAGAATGAGAGAATTGAATGAAACCGAACCAAGTGAGAGATATGAATCTCAGCTTAAACATAAGTTGTTAGCTTCTAGTTCTAATTTGTTTCTACTTGTGTTTGATTTTTGATGCATAGTTTGATTTTTCGATGCAAGTTGATTACAAAGGGCACTGTATCTTCTCTCATATTCAAAATGAATACAATGATAGTCTGACACGTTTGCATTACATAATCTATCGAAACAAATGAATTTCTATAGGAGTTGGTGCATTAATGCTGAGATTACAGTATTGCGGAAACTCTAACTTATGCCTTTTGATTCTTATTCATTTTCTCTCATCTCATCACAGCATCTCTATTTCTAATCATATACGTTAGGTAAAAATTTATGCTTGGAAGCTGCTCGTGAAAATCATAACCGGGCATTGCTTATTTTCAGTGACTGGTTGAAGATGGCAAGTCAGGAGAATGAGAAACACCTCGAGGAATGCTCCGTTTCCAAGTGAGTTTCTTACTTATACATCAAAAACAAAAAAAGTTTGATTGTTTGCTAATTATTAGAAAGACAGAGTAACACAGTTTCAGTGTTTGTTTCTTGATTATGATATTGATTCTTGTGATCTAGGAATCATAGCTTTATCATTAATTCATTAGCTATGTAGCCACTCTTAGTCATTTTACACTTGTTTATACCCCCATGCTTAACCACAACATTATGCATCTACTCGAGCGTGTTTGTCGAGTGTCTGATTGTTGTTCTTGAAGTTGAAGCATCATAAAGTGTCAAAACAAATTTTGGTGCAGTGCATTAGGGACATGGGTATTCTCAGTCCTAGGCGCATTGGTTGCAATCCCGGTGGGCATCAAACGCAAGTCTCTAGGTCCGCTCGTGTTCTTCGGCACAACCGGAACGATGCTTGACATCATCATTGGCGTGAGTCAGTGCGAGAGAGAACACGCAGAACACCAAATGAAGTTACTCCAAGACTCTCAAAATGCAACAGCATCCGAACCTATTGCCGCAACAGCCAACGCAGAGACAGATTCCATGTCCTAATGTAACAGTTTTTTTTTTTTGCAATAAGACTTTGATACATTTGAAAGTTAAAACTTGTTTCAAGACGTGATTGTTCATGTGTGTTAAGTGAAGAAAGAGGTAAGCTTTTGATGATTTGGCAACATTAAAAACTAAGTATACAAAGCCGGTTTCATATCTTGCCAAAAAAAAAATGTTATCTTCAGGGATATTGAGTCATGCAGATCGTCGTCTCATCTCCACCAAAAAGCAGAAAAAGCAGAAAGAGGGAGAGTGTAAGCATCGATGATATCTGAGGGCAAGCAGAGGAAGATTACGAGGACGTGGAATAATGGACTCCGACGACGAACCAGCGAAGATAAGCCAAGAAAGATAAGGAGATGGATAGGCATATGAAGCCGAGCACCAATCTTATGTCGGCGCCTGGTTGTACTCTTCGCATCCGTTCCACCACCACCGGCACACGAACGATTCCGATCATCACCGTCACAAAACACAGATGCGCTAACATGTTGAACTCCATTGCCCAGTATACAGCAGCCACGTGTACGGTCTTGGTCTCCGTCTCCAAACCAGATTGTCGTCTGCAGTATCTTGTGAAGATGTCGAGCAAGACTGCTACGTAAAAACGATCGCTTAATCGACGGAGCTCTTCATGTATCTCACCAACTCCATCCATTGCCAATCCAAACAAAGAAGAAGATTGAGACAAATCCGTTAAACAGGAAGGGGTTTTATCAACATCAGGGTTTATCTAACCTAACCATGGTTAAATATTTAACCATGGGCCTTCTTGTTTTATAATAACTATCTTGGCATTTTCCTAACGGCCTAGTTTCAGAGACAGTGATGACGAACTACCAAGGACTTTTTGGTGACCGCGAATTGGTTCGTTTGTGAACCGGAAATTGAGAATTGGGTCAAATCTATCCTCATAATTTATTTATCTTGGTTCATTTATTATCAATTATTACATGCATAGTAATAATGAGATTTTATATAGTAACTACATATCAACTACATTTCTACTAAGTTCTTCATCACTGGGACGCCCATTTTACCAAACGAAAGTTGCTTCACCTTACTTTGTACCTATTTAATAATTTTTGGAAAATACGATCTGAAACATTTATATATATGAACGGATCAAACTTGTACTACGATATCATGTTTGGTATTAAGCAAATCATGTTCAAACCAACAGAACCAAAAGAAAACGCCGACAACAACAAAAAAGCAAGAGAGAGTTTGTAATCTGTAATCATCGATCGGCGATGACCACATTAATTAAACGACGTACGTAGCGTAATTCCATAGAGAAATATTCTGACGATGACGTGGAAGGACTGACACTCATCAGCGAAGATAAGCGGAGAAAGAGAGCGAGATGAAGAGGCAGATAGAACCGAGCACCAGTTTCACGTCGCACTCTTCTCGTGCTCTTCGCAACCGTTCAACCACCACCGGCACGCGAGCGAATTTGATAATCACCAGCAGAAAACACAGACGCGCTAACGTGTGGAACTCCGACGCCCAACCCAATGCCACGCCTCCCGGTTTTGGATCTGAGCCAGCTTGTTGTCCGTAGTATAGTGTGAAAACGTCGAGCAATACTGCTACGAGAAAACGAAGTTTTAATCCATGAAGCTCTTTCCGAGTCTCATCCATTGCGATCGAAAATAAAAAAGGAGATTATAAACCAGATTGAGAAAACAAAATATAGAAAGGGAGAGAAAATCAGTCTGATGGGTTTTGGAGTGTACGTTAAATAAAAGAGTGCGAGTGGTTTTTTATAACTTTTTATGAGCGTGGGTTTTACCTAACCTAACCATGGTTAAATTTAACCGTGTGCCATGGTTTATAATAACCCTAAAAGTTACACAAGTTTCAAAGCGAGAGGTGATCGTTTTACTGAAATACCGGTTACATAACCATAACTTCGTTCATTGCTGAACCGGAAATCGACAACAAAATGGTTAATCCTGAAACTTTTATTCATCTGGGTCAATTTATCATAACGCATTGTTACCGTTTAGAATAAAAATCTGCATAGCTTAAGCTTAGTAGTAATAATGAGATTTGATGCAATAACTTTTTGTTTTCAACTTTTGATATAATAACTATATATATATATATAATCACAAAAATTCATATATTATAAGGTGAATTTTTAACTATGGACCATGGTTAACAATAACCGTATACTAACGGCGTAAGTTAGACAAGTTTCGATTTTCAAAGCGCATGGTGATGAGTGATGACGTGGACAACAACAAAAAAAAACCCTGACCTCTTGGATTAGGACTTCGCAAAATATCCGGAACCGAAGAACCGAACCGAACCCGATCCGAAAAAGGGAACCGAACTGAACCCGGAACCGACAAAATACCCGAACGGATCCTAGACTCCTATACCCGAAGAACCGAAACCGAACCGAACCGATAACCGAATGGGTACCTGAAATACTCGAAATATAATTATATACCCAAAATATTAATTATATTTAGACTTGATATAACTCAATTACCCAAAATTATAATTATAAAACCCGAAAATATCAATTATTGTTAGACCGAAATAACTGAAATATCTAAAATAATAAAAAAAATTGAAAATTCTTAGTTATATTTGTCAAAATTTAACAAATTTTATTCAAATTTAGCATTTTTTTAGTTTTTTCTATATTTCGGGTACCCGGAACCGACCCGAAAATACCCGAATCGAATCCGAACCCTAACCGAATTTTATAAATACCCGAATGGATCCTTTAACCCTATATCCGAGAGACCCGATACCCGAAAGAACCGACCCGAACCCAAACAGGTATCCGAATGCCCACGCCTATCTTGGATACCATAAAAGACCGGTTACAAGATTTCGTTCGTTGCTGAACCGGAATTCGAGAGTTGGGTTAAGCAAACTAGTTCGTGCAAAATTTATGTATATTTGGTCAATTTATAATCGGCATTACCACTGAGAAAAGTATCTGCATAGTTTAGTAATAATGAGATTTTATACAACATGTAAATATATTTCAAATTATAAAATTACCTTCTTGAGTTTCATCACTTTTCTAAAACCTTAACGTAATCGAGTAAGCTGAAAACACTAATTGTGACTTGTGAGCTCACTGGGCTTCCCCATTACTAAACGAACGTTGAAGCAGTGGCCTCATCTTACGACACGTGGAACGATGGATCTATCTGATGGCTCATAGCCTCATAAAATAACTCTGTCTTTATCTAAAAGTACGTAAGACTTGAAATTCCAACTCGATTTTACGTTCTTGATTTTCTTAAGCTAATCAAATTGCCCTAACGTTATCATTACCATCAGCTTGCGCTCAATTTAGATGTCTTTTTTTTTTTTGAACAATGGCTTATTAACAATTGACTAAACTATGTTATGACGTTTTAGCGTGGAATTTACATGTTACAGAATAATTTTATTATCAATCGACTAAACTATATATTATAACGTTTTAGCGTGGAACTCTCGGTTATATACAAAAAAATGCAGCCTTTGCATTTTAATTAACCTGTAAATGAGATATTTAATTTCTTAATTTTTGTCTCTTTGGTTGAAATGATTTAAATATCAAGTTATCAACTAAATATATACTCTCTCTGTTTTATAATATATAGTATTATGTTTTTTTTCTCGCAATTATATTGTAGCTCAGTAAAATAGGATTTCTTTTCAAATTTTAATTTTTTAAGACGTCCTAGTCAACTCTATAATCTTTTTACTTTATCACTGTTTTTTATTTTATTTTGAAAAATTAGACGTACAATCAATTGGCTCAATTCTATAAAGAGTATATACTGCTGGTGCTTGAAAAAGTGGAGCCTTGCAACAGTTTATAATTTGGTTATTAAAGTGGTCTTTCTATGGTCAAAGACTTCAATATATAGACCACTTGGTTTGTTCAGTTGTATATTGTGGTTCACCACAGAGAGTAACTAAAAAAGAATACTTGGTTTGGTAATTTAGTTATGTTCCAAATACGTCAGCTTAAGAATTACAAACCTATTTAACCCAATTGCACTTTTCATTTTGCATAAATATAGATCAATTCTCAAAAGTATTGAAATTGAAGTTTGGAATTCAACACTTTTCTTTAAAGATGAAACAAATAGATAAAACATAAAAATATCTATCCAAAACATGTTTTGAATAGACATGCAGAAAATCAAAGAAAATTTAATCTTCACTTATACTGACCATACGGGTCAAAAACCGACATTCCGTTCATAGAAGACGAAGATCCACCACCACCACCGGGTCCATCCTGACCCGACCCGTTTTGGTAGTACCGAGCACCACCACCAATAACCATAGATTGATCCAACATACCATAACCATAAGGACCCGGAGGAGGTGGGCCATGAGGTGGGCCGTGAAACCCAATACCACTTCCAACAAAGGCCGGTTTAAATGATGATGAGTCACCTCTAAGTGAACACCCACGATCGGTCTCGAACTCACGGTACCGGTTAATGAACACGTTGAGTGGTCCCACGTAATCATCGAACCCAAGCTTACTCATAGCCCAAAGAATGTCTTCAGCAGTTATGGTCTTACGTTGCTCACGTTGGCAACGCTCGTTGGCTTCACCGGTCACGAAGCTGATGTACTCGGAGACGCATTCTTGAATCGTTTCTTTGGCGTCATCAGAGATTTTGGCGTGCGACGGTAAGATTCGACGCATGATCCTTATGACGTTTGCGATTGGCATGTATTGGTCTTGCTCACGAGCCATACATGGTTGCTGCTGCTGCTGCACCACGAGACCCTTGTTCTTGTCGTCACAGGCAACGATGGAGCCGGTCACTGTCGGGATTGAGTTATTGTGCTGCTCCATATTCAATCCTATTTCACAGATAAAATTATAAATTAAAATCGAGAGAGAAAATTGAAGTTTTTTGGAACACTAAATGAAATTAGTAGAATTGGAAATGAAATTAAAATTATAGGATGCGAGTTGAATAGTAAAAAACGAGGACTATCAAGTAAAGACACGTGCTTAGTTACGGACCAATAAGATAAGAGATAAGTTTGTGGGGTCTACTTTTTATGACTGGACCTGTGGACCCCGTTAAGTAGACTGTTTAGATTCTTGCCGTTACGTTTATGATAGAACGAAAAAAAGTCAAAAGGATCTTTCCTCTTCTCGAAATACTTTGAATTTGATGTTAATATAAGTGTAAAAGCGTCTTGATCCAAAAAAACAGCGTATTCCCAATTTTTGTTTTTGTGTCGAATTTGCAGCCAAATGTTGTTTTTACTAGTTAACCAAAAGACATTTATTTTACTTTGCAACGAGGATAAATATGGTAAACTAGAATTTGTAGATTAAATTTTTAATTCATTTAGAGGAAAAAAAGGCATCATGGCCCAAAAAAGTAGACAATAAAATAAAGTCATGTAAAGGTTCCCAATGGTAAATGTTAAAACAATCACAAGAATAAAGTTAATGACGGTGGTTTGACCCCAAAAAAATGTTTATGCCGGTGGTAACATGCTATAAGCAATAAATTTGTATTATTAATGTGTGAATGGTGCAATAAAATTACAGACAAATTTTCTCATATCTAAATCTTAGTGATAATTTATTTTTTGAAAATTTGTTTTTGTAACCGGAATAAACCAAACTGAAACATTTATTAATCTACCGAATTTGAAGACAACAAACAAACTACGGAATTAACAGTCGCCATATAAATCTGGTCAGCATGGCAATGACCACCAAACTAGCATAAGTTCCTACTCAATTTGGACAAAAGAACATTCACTTTAAGTTCAAGTTTTACAAAAAAAAAAAACTACTAATATAGAAAAAAGGTTCAAGGCTTTAAGCAAGGGTATAAATTGAAAATCAAACAGGAAATAGAAGCTTGCAAGTTACTCTGTTTCATAATAAGGGTTGTTTTGACACTTTGCACACAAATTAATAAAACATATTAAAAATTCAATTATATCTTTAAAATATATAATAACTTTTAGAATTCTTCATTAGACATGAGGTTAAATTATGTATTTTATGCCAAAATTTGCATTGAAAATCTAAAATGACATTTATTATGAAACAAGAAAAAAATCTTTAAACGACACTTATTGTGAAACGGAGTATTTGAGATGGTGGGATATTAATCATTTCGGGTTTCAATATTTATTTTTTGTTTATAAACAAACTAAAATATTTGATAAAGAAAAAAAAAAGTAAATATTTTTGCAGAATGAATTGACATATAGTTGAATGTCATAATTGAATAGTCGGTTAAATAGAGGAGATTGCAAGTGTATTTTGATTTACAGAAGATATGTCCAAATAAGGGTGACAAACGAGAATCTCGTTTTGAAACGGATAAAAACTCAACCGTTACAGCGAACAAACTAATAAAGAAAAGATCATAAGAGTAATTTTATAGTTTCCTATAAATTATAAACAAAACAAAAAAGGATTTTGAGTTTGTGTCGGCCTTTAAACTAAACCAACACATACAATTCCCACCTCTGCACTTTTAAAAAGTCGAAAATCAAATCTGATAAACAGAAAAAAGTGAAACTCAAAACATTCCTTGTGCATGCACCGGTATATTCAATGAACACATATATGAAAGATCATCCGCCATTAAAATTTGTTCATAAATAGCATAGCATGAAAATAATTGAATCAAGCATTGTGGCTCATGCCCGGATGAATACACGAGTATGCAAACAGACATATACATATATCAAACTCATTCATGCATGCATCTTCTCCAAACCTTTACAAAATATAATGGCTTTTTTAAGACATGGAAATCTCTACTTCGTTGTTCAAAAGACATAAAAAATCTTAAAACAAGTTTATGATTTTTCATGAGTATATATATAGGGATAAATATATGGAGGTGCGCATTTATATAAAAATAGCCACTTATTATTTGATTACCAGAGTTGGATTTGGGTAGCTGATAGTGAGAGAGAGGAGCTCCACGTTCCATTGTTTCTCTGCCGTCTGTTTTTGTTGTTGTTGTTGGTTCTTTATAGAATAATTATTTGGGTGATTTGTTGCATGCATAGAGAGGTTGATGGTTAAGTGGTTTTATAGGGAGAGGATACAAATGGCGAAGGAGGCGGTTCTTACGAGGTTGGTATATCTCTCTATCTCCCATTGGCTGATTTCATTGGCTAGTGGCCAGTCAAACTAACCCCACTGCTCTTCTCTCATTGGTCCTTTATTTCACTTATCACCAAAGTTAATTAAGAAAAGAGTGTTTAAAAAGAAAGAAGAAGATTTATTATATAAAAAAAAATTAGAAAGAAAAATTGATAAGATTATAAGGCTCAGTTTGTTTATCATTAATGGTTATTTTAACATTTTCTAATATATACATAATCAAGAAATATATTAGTGTAATTAAACGGCGAAAAATATATTACGTGTCATTTTTCTAGTTATATATTTTAATGAAATTTACGTTTCATTATCTATTCAATAAATGAATTTTGAAAACTATTTCAAGATAATATTTCATCTCAAATGGTAATTTTTATATATTTTCTAAACCAGTAATTCCGAAAAAATTGAGCTGTAAATTTTATTGAAAAATCTATTGCTACTAAAAAATTAAAATATTTCTATATGAATGAACTTTTTAAAGTATTTAGTTAAAAATTACAAAATTTTACTAAAAGATATTGGTGTTTACATGCATGTTATAATTGGATGTTAATTTACATTTCTAATACATACTTAACTAAGAAAATTTTACTTAAATATTCAGATATTTGTGTGTTTTCTAATGTTAAATTATAAAACACACAAAAGATTTGATCCAAGAAAAAAAACACACACAAAAGAAAATGACAACGTTTGTTTGTTTTTTTAATCACATATGCTTTTATAAAACTTCTCAAACAGAGTCGTCACCAAATAGAAACAGAGCATCTTTTGCGAGACGATCTGTAACAACATTTGCAGCTCGTGGAATGAAATTAAAAGAAAAAGACTCAAACAGATAGAGGAAAAGAGTTTGCAACAACATTTGACAACGTTTGTTTGTTTGTTTTTCTGTACAAAGTAAACAAAACGACCAAAACAATATCTCTTTGTTCGGAGTTAATTTTTTTTTAATGGTTTTTCGGTTTTTGGTTTTGAGTAATTAATATATAATAAATAAAACTTCTTCGTATACGCAGCAATCAATATGCGGCGCATGTACAATGTATATTCAGATATTTGTGTGTTTTCTAATGTTAAATTATAAAACACACAAAAGATTTGATCCAAAAAAAAAACACACACACAAAAGAAAATGACAACGTTTGTTTGTTTTTTTAATCACATATGCTTTTATAAAACTTCTCAAACAGAGTCTTCACCAAATAGAAACAGAGCATCTTTTGCGAGACGGTTTGTAACAATATTTGCAGCTCGTGGAATCGTGGAATGAAATTAAAAGAAAAAGACTCAAACAGATAGAGAAAAATAGTGTGCAACAACATTTGACAGCGTTTGTTTGTTCGTTTTTCTGTACAAAGTAAACAAAACGACCAAAACAATAGTATCATTTTGTTCGGAGTTAATTTTTTTTTAATGGTTTTTAGGTTTTGGGTTTTGGGTAATTAATATATACTAATAAATAAAACTTCTTCGTATACGCAGCAATCAATATGCGGCGCATGTAAACTGTATACAAATACAAGACCATTTTTTGTTTTACAATAGACATGTAATTACATCTTATACACCAAAAAAGAGATCAGTGCTCATCGTACATATATAGTCTATACGACCATATATATATTTATATATTATAGTGAGAAAAAAATATAACATGAGAGCATCTGTACTTTCCAATTATTAGCAGACTCCATTGCCAAATTTGTAGAAGCCCCTATAGTCCTATAACCGTTCGGAGGAATGATTTAAACATTATGATAATTCTTTTCACTTTGGACGCACCTTCTTTTGCAAGCATATTTACATATGTATGGAGTTGCATGTTTGATCACATTCAAGCACTGGTTCACCACACAATGTTCGATGCAAACGTCAACCATCGTCGAATAAGAGAATTGTGTTGAGAACATCATCGTTAATAAAGATACAACCATGACGCAATTGCTTATGTTTTTCATCACTCGAGCTGCCATAATGTAATTTTGGTTTATTTTGATCTTGTTAGGAGAGATGATGATTTTGTGAGGATGTTTGGGCTAATATACATGATTTATATAGTAAAAATAGTTAATATATATTTTTAGAAGTTGTTTTGGCGTTAATTTGTTTCTTGTATTTTTATTGGGCGTTAACGTTTAATTTAAACAATTTCTTGTTTTAAATAAACAATTGTCGTTCATTAGCATTGGAGATCCTGTTTTAAAAATAGCGTAACAAGTTTATCTCAGCGTTATATCCAAAGTCAAGAAAACTTAGTCAATGTGATTTAATTTAATTTTTGTTAAGGGAATCATTTGTGTTATAAAACTATGTAAGAGTTTTTATGCCGATCATTTGATTGTTTTAGCTAGAAACTTGACACAAGAATTTGATCATCGAATTTCCAATCTCCAATCAGTACGTTTCGGGTGGCAACCGTCTCCCATAACTTTTACTATCAAGCAAAAATTATTACAAGCACCAATGGAGGTTTCTCTCTTTGTTACAGGTTTGGAACCGCAAGGAATCATAGAGAAGGAGAGTACAACACCAAAAAGTACACACTAAGAACACAAAGACTCAAACTCTGTTTCTTCTCTTTTACGGTTGCTTTTAACTTTTTGCCAACTTCTCTCTGCCTCTTGTCTCTGTTGACGAGCAGCCGTTGAGGCGCCTTGAACCTAGATTAGGTTTATTTCTCTTCTTCGAATCTTGTTCCTTAACTATCAAAACATTAGCCGGCTTGTAAAAAGATGGGCTTCTTGCATGAACTGGTTCAGCTTGTCTTATGAATTCGGATTTGGGCCTAAAGACAAAATGACTGAGCCCATAAACTCACAAACTATGAATGTTTAATAATAGCCTTGTAGCCTGTAGGAGATATCTAATGGAAACGCGAAACTTGTAGCGGTATAGGGAATTATTATTATGTAAATATAGTAAAATATTTGTTCTTTATTATATTCTTATTCTCTAAAGATTGTGTCATGTAGAGAGATTGTATCATGTATAGAATATCCTCTCCAAACACCTCTTAGGGGTTGGGGTATATATACATGGTTTTGTATATACTCACAATTTTTTTCTCGGGTATACATGGTGTTGTGTCAGAGTTAGAGCCTTAAAAACAAAACGATGGCAAACAATAGTAGTAAAGAGAAACCCACGTAAAGAGCAGAGCGAGCACAAGACAGCTCCACTTTGTTTATATCCTTGATATACTCTCATATTACATGTTTTAGCATGCATTTCATGCATGGTTTTGTATAGTTCTCATGCATAATCATTGTCTTATCATGCATAAAAGTCCCAAATTAGATATTAGGAGTTGCATTAGGTCCTAATGAGTCTTTTAACATTTTGGAGTCATTACTAGGTGCTTTTGGAGGTTTGGAGAACATTGGGAGTTTTGGCCTTAAGAAAGGGACATGGAGAATGTTTTTGAAGAACCAAAACCGTGGGTTCCAAAGATTCTATGGAACGAAGAGGTTAAAGTCTTATTAAGCCTATAGAGTCTTCTTCAAGAATGTAGAGGAGTGAGTCATATTGTCACCAGACTTGGAATCATGTCATTTTGATGTCGGAAGCAAAATCTACACCCAAAACACTGAAAGTGTTTCAGTCTGGCCGAGAAAGCTCCATCCGGAACGTCTCAAAGATCTGATCAGACGAAGGTATTCCGCATCGATTCAGCCTTCGAATTATTCAATAAAGTTGTAGCTGGATGAGTCCTCTAGACACAGGAAGTGGAATCAGGTCATTTTGACAAGGGACGAGGAAGATTCCTCAGTTTTGCTGAAACGTCTCCACCTGGCCGCTAAGGCAAGTGTTCCCATACCGGCCCGAGATCAAATGATGCACTTGTCCGATACTGGAATCTCCATCAGACAGAGGATTTATCGGCCCTCAGTATCGGCTCCAACCTGGCCGATGCCAATGAACTCCACAAAATGTCGAAGGCATTACATGCTCAATATCGGCCATTATGCATATGATATGCATGTCCGACATAGGAAGCAACCTCGACCCAAAATTGACCGGGTCAATACCCGGTTTGTTCTGAGTTGACCCGGTTCGCCCAAAACTCATATATAAGGCCAAAAACCCTAATTTTCATTCTTATGCTTTCTTTGTTCAAAAATATCTTCACCTTTTGGAGAGAAAGAGAGATTTGGAGAGAGAGATCCTTTAATTTATGCAATTGATTGTTTCTTTGATTGAATCTCTTCTTCCTATCTCATCTTTTCTTTGATTACACAAGAACCATCCATGGATTCTCTCTCTTTCTCCATCGATTTTGAGAGGTCCTTTATGGGGTTTGAGTAGTTCTTTAGGATCTAGGGATGGGGTAGAATTAGATGATCCAAGGCTTGATTTGTGATGTCTTAGGGTAGAATATCTTTTATCCTTTCTTGTTAAGTGATTTTAATGATGGATATAGCTTGGGAAAGTGGATCTAGACATGAGGCATTTCATGCACACAAGGTGTTTGATGAAATGCCTAGAGGAACTTTTCAAGAGATTTTCATTTCTAGCCTAAGGGATTAGTTGTCTAGAGTGATTATTTAGTTGATCTTGTTTATATGTTCTCAAGGCTTGCTAATGGTTGTTCCACAAATGACAATTTGCTAATGGGATTAATGATTAGCAAAGTGATTAGTGCCTAGACATAGGATTAGTCTAAATTAGGATCTATTACCTAGGGATTAGTCTTCATAAAGCTTTAGACATCACAATTAGCACTTGGATCACTCTATTTCAATAACCCTATCCTTGGATTCATTTTTGTTCATTGAATTGCATCACTTGTTTATTGTTTTAGCTTGTTTTGTTTTCATTTTAGCTTCTTAATCACAAACCCCTATTTGCTAGCTTAACTAACTTAGTAATATGTATTCCTAGTGCTTGAAACTTAACCCTTGGTTCGATCCTTTTATGCTCAATAGGCATTTTAGGTAATTGATATAGGTAAAAAACCTTGTATCAACCCTCCGGACACCAAAAAATCTTATCACAACTGTGCAACTCAAATGAGAGAACTATGAAGAAGATTGGATGGATTAAGCATGTGTGAAATACCTTGCGAATTAAATTGAAACTCATATTCATCGACAAAACGTTGATCAGAAAGCAAGCTCATTGCTACTCTTATCATTACGCGTTCTAAACTCTCAGATAATGATTAACATTAAATTTTATGAAGAACTAAATCAATAAATTGACACACATTATAAATACATGGGCTATTGTAAGAAATATATATATTTTGCCAAATAATAATAAGTAATAGTAATAATAAGGAAAATTGATTCCCAGCTACACGAAGTATACCATAATGCATGGCTACACATCCGAAGTAAAATAATGTTCTAAAAACTACATCAACAATTGATATAGCATAGTCAGCTACACGAAGTAACGATAATGCATGGCTACACATCCAAAGTAAAACAATGTTCTAAAAACTACATCAACAATTGATAAAGTATAGTCAGCTACACGATAACCATCCGAACAAACATGAGTCATATGTCTAACACCATAACCATATATTTCTGGTAAACCATTCATCGAGCTCCGGCGTTGACTCGGATTTTATACAATAAAACTCAGCCAAATTTAACCCGACTTGACTTAATCCGACCCGGATATTACCACTCGTGCTACGCACTGACACAAATATATATATATATATATATATATATACATTTTATAAAATTAAAAAAATATTAACTAAAATTCCTTGATTTATTAAATCAAATTTAGTTAAATTTATTTGACTATTTAAAACCAGCAAAATATAACTGAAAACACAACATAAAAAAACGAACGATTAAACACATATTCTATATACTACATAATGAAGAAAAATTATTTTTTTTCAATCATCCCTCGCTATGTATACTTCATTTTCTTTCTCG
Organism: Eutrema japonicum; assembly: GCA_030161315.1. NCBI lineage: Eukaryota > Viridiplantae > Streptophyta > Magnoliopsida > Brassicales > Brassicaceae > Eutrema > Eutrema japonicum. Next base: position 11,801,260 of record BSQW01000001.1, read on the forward strand.
TACTATTGTTAGTTTTCTTCAGGCTATATTTTTTTCCACAAATTTATTTCTGAGAGAAGCTACAAATTTGGTAAAACTGTTTAAAACAACAAAATCAAGATATATATTGATATAAAACCAAAGAAAAATAATATCTAGACATGGTCTTGATCTAGACATGGGATCATTCACATATTTCCCTACCACCCGAGTTTCTTAGGCCCATGTTCGTTGTCTTCAAAGAAGAGGAGAAAATGTGATTGACCTACTTTATTTACTTTTATAATTGTTAATCGTAAATATTTTCTTAATTTTATAAAATGTATATATATATATATATATATGTGTGTGTGTGTCCGTGCGTAGCACGGATGGTAGCACGGGTGGTAATATTCATGTCGGATTAAGTCGGGTCGGATTAAATTTAGGTGGGTTTTATTGTTTAAAATTCGAGTCAACGCCGGAGCTACACATATGACTCATGTTTGTTCGGATGGTTATCATGTAGCTGGTTATGCTATATCAATTGTTGATGTAGTTTTTAGAACATTGTTTTACTTTGGATGTGTAGCCATGCATTATCGTTACTTCGTGTAGCTGACTATGCTATATCAATTGTTGATGTAGTTTTTAGAACATTGTTTTACTTCGGATGTGTAGCCATGCATTATGGTATACTTCGTGTAGCTGAGAATCAATTTTTCTAATAATAATATAGATCAATTAAATACACACATAGACAAAGATTTTGTTATAAATACATGGATATATTCGATGCAATAATAAAAAAAATACATAATTATTTACGAACAATAAATACATGATTAATTTTGTTTATTGTTTCCTCGGGTAAAATTTGTTATTTTCTTGTGTTTTAGACAACTTCAATGTGAAAACAATTTTTTTTTTTTTTTTATAAACCGTGGAAGTTTTAGACCTTTGCCTCACAATCTTCTCTGGTGTCCGTAGGTAGTCGTTAATAATACCGTTTTAAGACATAAATCTCTACTCCTAAATGGATTTGAAATAATGAACTTGAGTACACTCAAAAACCATAACACCAAGTTCCACTTAGTAATTATTGTTCATATTGCAAACCGTAATCTAACTTAGACAACTATAAATTCCATTTTTCATAATCGCTTGTTGTTAAACAAAAAGTTAATTAATTAACTAGGAAATACATTTGAAGAAATTTGTAATCTACGTTGTAAATAATGTATTACATGAAACATAGCATACAAAGATATAAATTTTGTAAGATAAACATTTACATTGGTAAAAATAATTGTTTTAGGGTTACTAACCAATCCAGAATAAATGAGCTTACATAAGAAAAAAGAACTACTACTCTGTTACTACTAGTAACTTACTAGCATTTCGAATTAAACGGTCTAATCATCAAGAACAAACAAAACAAAACAAAAACTAAGTAAGAGCCTTGATTTTATTTTATTTTTATGTTTAAGGGGCCGCATGAGAATCAAGTTTCATTGACTTGATTTGGAGGTTGTTGAAACGCAGATCTGAGACGAAAATTCAAACGCCGAATTTGATCAATCTCCTCCGTCGTCTCCGCCTTGAGAAAATGAAAACTGGTGGAAAAAGTCTCGTTCAAAGACTCAAAGTCACTATGACCTGTGATCCTCCTTAGTTCCGTTCACGGCGGTTCTGAAATTCGCAGCGGAGGAATTTTCTTTGATTTTTGGTGAAATTTTCATATGATTTGTATCTTTGGACATGTAGGATTGATTCGTCTCTAGGCCTCTGTTTTTTTTTTTTTTTTGGTACGATCAATAGGCAAATTAGTACATTGTTTCTGCTAATGAATCTATAAAAGACTAATTGAGTTTCCATTAAATTTGAAGGATGATCTGAGAAATTCATTTACAAAATTTCTTAACGAATATGGATCATACACAACAAACCAACCATTTTTGAATAGTGATCAAGTGATTCTAGTAGCATTATGCACACTCAAGATTTCAGATATGCTGTTTCTTTATTCGTGTTTGTAGATGGGATCGGGCTCAATCCCCAACAATCTCGAGATTTCTGATGGAAGTAATTTTTTTGTATGTATATGAATTTTTGTGATGAGATAGAGTATGAATTTGTATGTTTAGTTATTGTTTGTTTTTTATGCTGGATATACAGGAAACGTGTTTATCAAGCATGGATCTGAACTAAGACTAAATTAATCTCTTAATATATGTCGATGTAATCATAGGTATTTTATGTACAACACAAAACGTGTTCCTCAAGCAAGTGTGTACACACTTGGTCTTGGAAAAACCTTCGAATAAATTGCGTCATATTCGCATGGCTCCATATATCTTATTTTTCGTATTATACTAAGATCTATAATCATGGATATCTAAAATATATTTTAAAAATAAAATCATCGATACTTAAAATATATCATCAGTAAAAGTAGGATATATAATGCAAAGAGAAAAATATACAACGAAATATAATTTTTAAAATTGCTTTGGTTTTTAGTGATATGCATAAGCTATACCATGAAGTTGTATTTAGACGATTCATAAACCCGCATTCATGTTTTGGATTTGAATTGGGATTTTTTTTTAACCCTCAACGGATACGCATATAATGTATGATGTATCTCTGGTAAGGAGCACAATTGCAACGTAATCGAAGTTAATTAGTAGTTGACGTTGTTACTAAACGCCAATAATCCGTACGTTCGAATGTTTTTTTCCTGCAATGAAAAATCGAAACATATCTCTGCCTTGAGCTTCTAGAGGAGTGGGTAATTGATAAACTACTTCAGACATATATAACTTGACTTGGTTCATTGTTTTATTTTATTTTTCTCGAGCAGAGTATCGGATACCTTGATAGGTACGCTATCTCTCTAATTACCTTGATGGATTACCCGTAATCCCACAGATCTGAAACCACAACATGTAATATTACGCACATGTCTTCGTGCAACTCCTCCATCTCTTAATCTGATATATTTCAAAAGAGAAATTCACTAACTTCTCAACCTGGTATTTTCTCGGCTGCTAAAACATATAAATCTCTTCATCCATCTGGTGTTGCGGTTGATTGACACAAATCGGTGTGGTTTACCCAAAGGATTCCCAAGCATTCTTTCATTCTTTGGGTATTTGTACGTGATAGGTTTCCAACTCGGGACCGCTTGTCTGTTATGCTACTCATATATCTAGAATATTCAGCTCACTTCTTCTTTGGTTGTTCATATGCTACTGCGGTATGAACAACAATTTTCAACTATCCTTCACTTACTCCACCAGCTGCCTTTCTGGATATTCAATCTTGGGTTAGGAATGCTTTGCTTCTTCCAAAATTAAACGTGATTTGCAAGTTGGTTTTACAAGCAACCGTTTGTGAGATTTGGAAGAAAAAAAAACAGGATTGCTGACTACAATTGGGTTATTCGAAGTAATCTTGCAAGCTTGGATCGTCCCGCAAAATATTTGGTCCCTACGCCAATTACATTGTCTCAATCATCAGGACTTTCTTACTTACCTACATGGTTCGGCTATATCCAGTTCTCCACAGCTACTCTTCTCTTGAGTAATTGATATCGTTTCCCTATTTGTTCATCTGTACGTGCTCTCACTCGAGTGTGTATCTTTCTATAATATTTGTTGTAATTCATTTTATATTCTGCATTTGTAATTTCAAACGATATCACATATGAAGGGAAGGAATCAAAAGAGAAATAAAAGGGTATTTTTTTAAAAAAGAAAAAAAAAATATATACAAAAACGTCGGCAGAAAAAGTTTAGATGCTATAATCATCTAATTAACATACCGGAATAATGTAAAATACTAAAATCGACATGTTGTTTCTTAATTTTGGGGAAGCATAAAAAGATTATATATATATATATATATATAATGGTAATAATCAACTGTGTCATATCTTCGTGATTCGTTTTTTTGGGCAACGTATCTTCGTTGTTGTTGTCCTTTACAAAAGAAAATACTGCCATTGACGGAGACTGTTCAATCTCTTTCTTTTTTCAGTCCGGTCTGTTATACAGAGCATAGTTTTTTAATGTATTCTTTTATATTTTATTGAAAAATAAAACGTGTGCATTATTAATTCAAGAAACCCAATTAAAACCCCCCGACAATAAAATAAAATAAAATCGAAAGAGATCGATCTCCATGCTGACACCCGCACGTTCGAGCAAACCACAGAACCAAATCAAGATAAAAAAAAGATGACGGTGAATCAAATTAATTTACAACCAACAATATAATATAATGATCAGATGGAACATTTTGGTAGATTCGGCTTTGAAATGACGTTCCCCGTAGGCTTATTTAGCAGCTATATATGGCCATCGATCTGTTTTCTCCACGAGACAAAGGAAACAAAACGTTACGTAAATACTTGAGCTTCTCTCTTGTATCATCCTTGCTTATTTGCAAATTTATATGTTTACCTCAACATGCGTCATAATTTACTTAATTGAACAGCAGACATAATGATTATCCATTTGCATAAATTTTTGTTTTCTTCCAAACCATACAACCTTGCTCATAATGATGACTGGAACATTAGTAGTTTCTTAAAATTTAGTGGTTTTTAAAAGAAAACTAGTACTTTTATGTGAAAATTTACTGTAATTAGAAACAAAAATTATAGTTATGACGGACAATATTGTAATAATGTAAAATATAAAAGTGAAATTGAAAAAAAAAATTAGAAAAATAAGTGATGTGACAATTTGGGTTTTGATCAGTAGTACGTAGTGTGAAGAGTGGATAGGAGTTGCTAAGATCACCGCCTTGTAGGACGGCTACCTCACTCACCGGCCATCGCTCATCAGTCTTTTCTTCTCTTATTTTCAGTTATATCCCGTTAAGTTTTGTTATAAGTTTTCTGCCCCCAAAACAAAAATAAATCCCGTTATGTTTTGTTATGTTTGATTTTTCCTCCAAACTTTTGAAATTCTATTTTTTTAGTTTTTTTTGGGTTTTAATAGCACCACCATCTTCTTTTTTATATCTGGATATTTTTTCTTAAAAATTGTTTTGAAATTAAAAAAAAAAATTATATGAATTTTATAATATGTCTAACTAATGATTATATATAACTATGAACCTGGATTAACATATCTAATTAACCCATTTTGTAATGAACTAAAATATTATTCGGACTAACCCGCAAAAACCTAGAATCTTGAAAACATAACTCTAATATGCATCGTTTAATGACTATGGTTTTTGTGATCAGTGTACACTCTTAAAAATTAATTTTCTCGTGTCTAACTCTTTATAAAATTAGTAAAATATTTTTTCAAACTTTTATTTTGATATATATTCAAATAAAATATAATAATCATAGTGAAAATATAGCAAGATCTCCAATATATTTTCTTTGAATATGTATGGATTGATTATTATTAAATAATATCATAATAATTAAGAAACTAAATAGTAAATAATATTTTTAATAGAAAATAAATACTTTTCATATTTTCATCAATAATTTTAAAAGATAATTATATCATTTCCTATATTTCAATTTTTTTTATTTGTAATGATATTTCATGTAATAATTTACAAAACAACATTTATTTTCAAAAATATCTTTTTAAATAATATTATAGAGATATCTCTAATCAGATGAAAGATACTCTCCAAATGAAGTTCCTAATGTTGGATATTTAAGGGCTTACTTGGAAAAATTAAATAGTTATGGGGTTAATTTTGCAGAAAAATTCTTGATGCGTCTAAAATCGAAATCTGATCACGCGATGAATCATCACATCCTGATACGACGTTCACCGCCGCACGCGCACAAAAGTTCGTTGCACGTGAGAACTACGCGAAATCTTTGACGCTAGCTGTGACAGGTGGAGCGCTCAGAAGCTTTGATGACGGGGACACAATCACGACCGCCGAACATATTTCTCCATGTGTGCACCGTCTATGTCGTGGATGCTTCGTAACCAACGACATTTTAGGATGGGCCTTGAGTCTTGACAGCCCAATAACATAAACACGGGACCCACTTGTTAGCCAGCTCAGCTCTATTTGGTCCAACCGTAAAAGGAGCTGTTTGGCTTCACCTTCCCGTTCCCACTTTCCTACTCTTCGAGGTTGAGAATTAAGTCATTGATAAGGACCCTCATTTAATTATTATTATTTTTTTAACAACGTCGCAATTGTTATTAAAGCCATGCATTCTTTATTAAAATATATATATATGCTGATCATACATTTATATAACATATATATATAGAAGAACATCGAATTTGTACAAATAGTGTAAGTATTTTTCTAAGTTACATAACCAATTAAACACGTAGCACTGAGAGATGGTCCTGAGTTTTAGAAGATTGGAAACTAACAAAAAAAATTAAGACCGTTTTATCTTATTAAGTTTTGAACTTATGATTTTCTAAATTTTTTTTTTATTAAGAGATATAGGCTTATTGGGTATATATGTATTGGGCCTTATATAGTTAGGATTATTTTACCTCTGTATATATAGAGAATTGTCTCCTTTGTAAAACCCTAATCAGAAAATATACAGAGGTAAAATAATCCTAACTATATAAGGCACAATACATATATACCCAATAAGCCTATATCTCTTAATATTTTTATATAATTTTGCCACTAAACTAAAGAGATTTTTTAAAATTTAAGAGCTGAGTTTTTTTTTATGAAAACGAGGGGTGCAAGTCCATATTTGCTTTGTTTGAGCTCAGGGCCGACCCTAGCATTGTAGCTTATACTCTCTCCGTTTTACAAAAAGTGTTATTTTAAGGTTTTATTTTTGTTTCACAAAATGTGTCGTTTTATGTTTTCAATGCATAATTTTGAATAAAAATCAAGTTCTACCCCTTATTGTTTTAGTGTATTAATTAGAAAAAAAAAATTGTTTAGTGTATTAATAAAGGGTAATATTAAACTTTTAATATTTTTTTAATATGTGTGAAATGTGTCAAAATGACATTTTTGTGAAATATTTTGTGAAATAGAAAGAGTATAAACAATCACAAGCTATTAATTAAACAAAAATAAATATTCTATGTGATCAATTGTATTCGTGTTTGATTATTATTGTTGAGTAGGACGATGCACATACGTTATATTATGCATTTTAAACATAAAATTTAGCATCGTCTTGACCAGTAGTGTTTATACTATACTTTAAAAATGCAATGCTAAAAATCGCATGCGCTTTGGAAAGTAGAGGCTGTGACCGTTTGTTTTGCCGATAAGTTGTGCTGTCTGATCTTTGCAAAACAAGTTATACCAAGTTTCTCTCTAGTGCACTCTACATCAAGAAGTTGGACTAGATATCTTGATTTGTATAAAAGAAACTTAAGAAAATAATTAAAAGTTCAAACTAATATATTCATGAGTGGTTAGTTGATTTAACGAAATGGTCATGTTATCAAATTAATGATAGTTAAATATGGACCTTGTCATGTATCAAAGTTAATGATAGCGAAGAATCGCAAAAAAGGTCCTCTAGGCTTTTAGGTTTAGCGATTTGAAAGCATAGTATAGAGTTTTCAGGTTTTGAGTATAAATAAGATTATTAGCGAAGAAGACTAAATGATTTTGCAATATGCCTTAAATACGGAACTGGCAAAGTATGGCGTAGTGTACCTACTGATCATTCATTATGGCGTATGAATGGCAAAATAACTTCAGCCATACACCCTCTCCCTTTCCCAATATGGCAATATCTTATAATTTTTTTGTATCCACTGATCTTTCATTGACGTGGACAAAAAGCAACTAGTTCTTTTAACAGGATATTTACCCAACATTAGAAGACTAAACGGTGTAGTGAAGACGAAAATAACATATATAGTAAGTGTAGAATATATAGCTCTAACACGTAGAACTAACCCAACAACAAAACAAATATGTTAAATGGTGTCTTTAAAGCATATATATAATAAATATCGAACTTGAATTAAGTTTTTAAAAACCTTTTAGGTGATCCAACAAAAATTCAACCTCAGATTACGCCTAATACGCCCCCTCACAATTTTTTGTTTTTGTTAATTTATGCGATTGTACCCTATTCTATAAAGATTTTTAAATAGTGTTAAATGCGTTTAATGCTCTAACCACCACAGCTATAGTCACCACTCGTACCTAGTATAATACAATTTAAAAAATATACTACTTAATTGATGGTGTATTAGGTGTGTTTAATTATAACATTTTTAACTACGTGTGAATTATGAAGTTTACTTGCACGGTTACACCCTAGTTTTTATGATGTTGTGGTTAAAGGAATCACAATCATCCCCTATTAGCACTTCAAATCAAAGTACTCGAACCTATAGGGTGATATGTCTATTTATGTGAAACACCAATGTAACAGATCTTTATTCAATTTTGATATCGTAAATCAGGAATTTAGAATTTAGGGGATAATTAATTTAGTTTTTACAAACACACAAAAATAGAAAACACTTATAAAGTTGTATGCCAAGAGCACTTTTTCAAAAGTTATTGTGAAATTATGAATATTAATTAAAATAATAAAATTTCAACTGGGGTTAATAGGGAATAGTTAGGGTTTTAGTTTGTTTCTTCTGAATAGTGAAAAATGCATATTTTCTTTTTTTAAAAGAATACCTACTTTCATAGTATTCGTTTTTTGTTTTTACTTCATTTTCATAGTATTTGTTTCAAGTATAAATAAAATACATTTGACGGACATAAAACGCAACTTTAAAACTGTATCAACATGCTTTATGTATCTGTCACTATCCGTATGGGAATATGAGACTTGACATAACTTAAATTTCGTGACGGATAACAAATCCAAAGTAAAAATAATTAATCATCGGTAGTAGGACACTAGGAAAAGAATCAAAACTCGAAAAGAAAACCGACCAATCCAGCGATCATCTAATCACAGAAGAGAACAAATCTTTTTTATAAATTATACTACAAGTAGTCATCAAACACAATCACCTGGAAATTCGCTTCCTAATCAAGTTTTCTCGATAAATCCTCATCATAATCATTTTTCTTTTTTAAAATAGCTAAAATTATTATTAGAAAAATAAATAAAAAATAAACATAGGTAGACCATAACTAATCATTTGGTCTTCTACGTGGGTTTTGTATTTATATTACGTATGCGTAGCCCATACTACGCGCTTTTAATTATACAAAGACAAATTCGAAACAATCTCGAGTGTATTTATGTGGGTTGAATCTGGTAGACTGCATGTAATTAATTAATATACAATTTTCTTATATACATTTTAGACTTTTTATTAGTATTCTATACACTCTAAACAAATTTATTTTTTACTAAACATCACGAACTTTATATTTTATATAATTGCAACATACTGAAATAATTTCGTGATATATTGTGGTTAGAAAACCAATAAATCGTGTTTAAAAACCACGATTAAGGTAATATGATTCGCCCTGGAACAAAACCCAATGCAAAACCGAACCCACCCAACTTATTTAAAATCCAAAATCGATTTTGGGCCTAAAATTAGGATTTCTTAGAGAGAAAAAACAGAGATTTCATCGATTTCATTGTTTGTTTCTCTCTCCCAATCCTCTACACTTTTTGGTTAGCCTGCTCAATTTTGGTCTTATTGCTTTGTTACCGTTGTTTGGTCTCCCAATTTTTGTTATGATTTTTGTATTTTTCTGGATTTGCTTAAATTTTTTTTTCGGTTCTGAATTTGCTTAGATTTGGTCAAACTTTTGTGAAGAATTAAAGAATGTAGTAATATTAAATTTTATGGAAAGTCGACACGCAAACACTTTTCACTTATCAAAAGGTTTGTTGATTGGAGTTTAGATGGAGTATTGATTAACTGACACAATCCAAATATCTTTAGTTTTCTATTCTTCTTTATTTTTGTCAATAATTTATATGGATAGATTAAATTAATCGTTTATTTATGTGAAACACTGGTTAATGAGTCATGTTAAGAGGTCGGGTTAATGAGTCGGTTTAGGGAGTCGAGTTAGAGGTTACACGGGTCAAATTATCTTAATCATGGTTTTTTAAAATACGATTACCGGTTTATTAAACTCAATCACAATTCTAATGGCTATGTTTATAAGAAAATGCAAAATTTATGATGTTTAGTAAAGAATAAATTTGTTTGAGATATGTTGAAAAAAATCTATGCTGTATATAGAAAAAAAACTATATATTAGATGTAGTTTATCAGAATCAATCATATTTATGTTTATTACACACATGAACACACAACGTCGTCGTTTTGGATTTATTAAGCGTAATTATTTAATAATATTTGTAGTTTCTTTTTCGGGCTGGTGGGCTTTTTGTGTCCGCTTCCCGATAGTCTCTCTCTCTACCCCCTTTTTTAAAAAATTGAGGTTTTTACTAATTTGCCCTAATATTATTATTATTATTTTTGTTTCTTGTTACAGAACTTTTTATTTATAAATAAATTAAATTTGAGTGTTTTATTTTGCTATCTGTCTTCTGTCTCTCTTTTCTTTCTCTTTTTTGGTGTTTTCGTTCTCCTTTTTATGTTCTTGTTGCGTTTCGTTCTAATCTCTCAAGGTTTCCTCTCAGATTTAGAAACCTGTGCATCTCATCATCAATCCCTAAACTTTTTTTGTTTTCTTTCTTTCAGTTTTTCTTTTTGTTTCCGCTCATTTGTAGCTGAAACCCGCCGGAGAATGTGTGTTACTCCACTGGGGTTTTACTTTAGTGACGGCGGATCTAGCCGTAATCTGAGAAATAGGTAAACCCTAGACGCAAACTTAAGCGAATGCCATTTTCGGATTTTCAGAGCTTGAAGAACATTGTGAAGGGGGTGGAGTGAAGCTTGTCTGATGAGTAGATGATGCGTGTATCGCTTCCAAGCGAAGAAGAAGAAGCTACTAAAGTGTATTTGAGCAGCGTCGTTGAGAAGAAGAAGGAGATTATTTTGTGCAGAAGAGAGCATCTGCGTTTGGGTGAAGGAGACGAGGAAGAAGAAGAGAGACGAGACCTTCTCGATTTGGTGTTGCTAGCTCAACCTCCTATGGTGCGATCGAGATCTCAAGTAGCCACGAGGCGCGTGACTCCCACGCCGCTCGTGGATGTTGAGAAGCCGCTTCCGAACGGGGATCTCTACATGGGGAGCTTCTCCGGCGGGTTTCCCCACGGATCCGGGAAGTATCTCTGGAAAGATGGATGCATGTACGAAGGCGATTGGAAACGAGGGAAAGCTTCGGGGAAAGGGAAATTCTCATGGCCGAGCGGAGCCACCTACGAAGGCGAATTCAAATCTGGTAGAATGGAAGGATTCGGGACTTTCACCGGCGCCGACGGAGATACTTACCGAGGAACTTGGGTCGCCGATCGGAAACACGGCCACGGGCAAAAGCGATACGCCAACGGCGATTTCTACGAAGGCACGTGGAGACGGAATCTACAAGACGGTCGAGGCCGGTATGTGTGGAGAAACGAGAACCAGTACACCGGAGAATGGCGGAGCGGCGTGATTTGTGGGAAAGGTTTGCTCGTTTGGCCTAATGGGAATCGATACGAAGGCCAATGGGAAAACGGAATCCCTAAAGGAAGTGGAGTCTTCACTTGGGCTGATGGAAGTTCTTGCGTTGGAGCTTGGAACAAGAGCAACATCATGAGGAATTTCTTCAACGGGATTGAGAAGAATGATTTGATCGTGGCGACGAGGAAGAGATCTTCTGTTGATAGTGGAGCTGGAAGCTTGGGAGGAGAGAAGATTTTCCCGAGAATCTGTATATGGGAATCTGATGGAGAAGCTGGGGATATCACTTGTGACATCATTGACAATGTTGAAGCATCGATGATTTACAGAGACAGGATCTCTGTGGATCGTGATGGGTTTCGTCCGTTTAAGAAGAACCCTTGTTGGTTTAACGGCGAGGCCAAGAAACCTGGAGAGACCATATCGAAAGGGCATAAGAAATACGATTTGATGCTGAATTTGCAGTTAGGAATCAGGTAAATTTCCTCAGAATTGGATTTGGTTTTATTAGCTTGAGCCTGTTGTTTTAACGAAAGGTTGTGATTGAATTTTAGGTATTCTGTTGGCAAACATGCTTCGATTGTTCGAGATCTTAAACAGAGCGATTTCGATCCAAAGGAGAAGTTTTGGACAAGGTTTCCGCCGGAAGGTACTAAGACCACACCGCCGCATCAGTCAGTTGATTTCCGGTGGAAAGATTATTGCCCTTTAGTGTTCAGGTATCTTTATCTTTCTCAAAAGTGTTTAAATTTAGCAAATTGCTGAGTTGTGTTTAGGTTTGGTGATGTGTCTAATACCCAAATCTGGGTTTAGTTGATAAGATGTATGTGTTGAATTGTGTTTCATTTTGGGCAACTTTGTTTGCAGACGTCTCAGGGATCTTTTCCAAGTGGATCCAGCTGAGTATATGCTAGCTATATGTGGAAACGATGCTCTTAGGGAATTATCCTCACCTGGAAAAAGTGGAAGCTTCTTTTACCTAACTCAAGATGATAGGTTTATGATCAAGACGGTGAAGAAATCGGAAGTCAAGGTTAGTTTAGTTGTTGCCGTCTTGTTTTTGACCTTTTCTCTTGTCATTTTTGAAAATGCTTGTCCGGAACAAGTTGATTTACTTAATTAGCGGTTGAGACACCTTTTGTTTGTTTCTTTCTTTGCTTTCACATTTACTTTTTCAATCATAAACTCCACTTAAGTCTGTGATTAGCTATAATGCAATTTGACCTGAAGCTTTTGTCTTCTTTTATACAGGTGCTTCTAAGAATGCTTCCAAGTTACTACAAACATGTCTGCCAATACGAAAACTCCCTCGTGACTAGATTCTACGGTGTTCATTGTGTCAAACCCGTTGGTGGCCAGAAGGTATGAGTTGTTTCATGTACAGCTTCATGGGTCTTTTAGTTTCCAGAATATTTACCATATTATGTCTACCATTTTATCAGACTCGGTTTATCGTCATGGGAAACTTGTTCTGCTCCGAGTATAGAATCCAGAGACGGTTTGACCTTAAAGGGTCTTCCCATGGACGGAGTACTGCAAAGCCTGAAGGGGAAATTGATGAGACCACGACTCTCAAGGACCTTGATCTCAATTTTGCTTTCCGTCTTCAGAGAAACTGGTATCAAGAGCTTATGAAGTAAGCTCCACGCTTACTAAGTTTTCTTTTTTTTGCTTGTGCCACTCAGCTACTCAAAGTATACAGCAGTCTAAACATGTGTCTAACGCTGATCGGTATTCATGATCAGGCAAATTAAACGCGACTGTGAGTTCTTGGAAACTGAGAGAATAATGGATTATAGCCTTTTAGTTGGTGTTCACTTCCGTGATGACAACACAGGAGAAAAGATGGGGCTTTCTCCATTCGTTTTGAGATCTGGTAAAATTAGACATCACTCTCTATCTGTGTCCCCCATTGAAGTCGACCTGTCTGTGAGATTCATGTCAATATCTTGTGCAGGTAGGATAGATTCATATCAGAATGAGAAGTTCATGCGTGGTTGTCGCTTCCTAGAGGCTGAACTTCAAGACATGGACCGGATTTTAGCTGGCAGGTAACATAAACATTTATATTTTGACAATCATTTATCCGGGTTTCATTTTTAACGTTAAGAAGTTGACTTCACAGAAGAAAGCTTTTTTGCATTTATAGCCTTTGATTATTGTTTGGTTGGCAATATAGTGAGGTGTGAAACAGATCATGTGGTCCTGTTTGCTCATAATTCTTAAGAGAATCAATCAATTCAATGATTCAATCTGTTTTTTTTTTAACAGGAAACCATCGATAAGATTAGGCGCAAACATGCCAGCAAGAGCGGAAAGAATGGCCCGAAGAAGCGATTTTGATCAGTATACATCAGGAGGAGGAGCCAATATACCATCTCACGGTGAGATGTACGAAGTGGTTCTCTACTTTGGAGTCATAGACATCTTGCAAGACTACGACATAACCAAGAAGATCGAGCATGCGTATAAGTCGTTACAAGCCGATCCTGCTTCTATATCAGCCGTTGATCCTAAACTCTATTCCAAGAGGTTCAGAGATTTCATCAGTAGGATCTTCATCGAAGACGGCTAAAGATGATGATGATGATATAAGAACTAACATTCTCGGCTTTTTGGTCCACGGAAATGTGAAAAAGGCTGCGCCGAGAAGGGTAAAAAGGTAAATCTCAAAAGAGAAGAAGAAGGCGATTTGGATTTTAATTTATATACTTTTGAGATGATCAATCAAAGTTTTGGGTTGGGGGGAAGCTTTTATCTATTTTTGTGGTGAGCGATATACTCTATTATATATATATGTGAATATATAGATTGTGAAGGTTTAGTGCATAGGCAGAAAAGAAATTACAATGGAAAAAGAAAATGAAATTGGGTTTTGGTATATTTGAAAAATGTGCAATAAGATGTTTAAAAGAATATAAAAAAGTTAATCCCATTATTTAACCATCTCCATAAGTTTTTTTGGTGAATAAATTTGTTCAATACAACTTTACCACTTATGTGTTTTTTTACTCATGTAGAAATATTGTTTTGATTTTAGAATCAATTGAACGATGTACAACAGTAAAACTAAAGAGTTTAATAGTAAAACTGTATGGTCAAAGAAAGAAGAGTTGAATTGGAGTTGGTTTCATGAAAAGTAGAGAAAGCTAAAACGAGAACACCACCACATCTGTCTTTTCCTTACATCCTTTATCTTCTTTACGAAATCGTTTTTTAAAATGTGTTCTCTTAAATCTCTCAAGTCTCATTTTCACAGAGACAATTTTGATCCCTAGTTTCTTATAAGCTTCCGATGATAATGTATCTTATAGCTTCACAAAGTATATACGACTGTTATTCAAATCAAAGTCAGATCTTTGACAACAAATTAAAGTATGAAAAGACTGATATTGTTTTGTTTCTCATAAGATTTCTTTCATTACACTTTTAGATTTGTTTTCCAGTCTAATCAACAATCCACATTGCATTGTCGATAATTCTCTAAATGTTCGAAGTTGCTTTGTCGAACTTTACATAATAATGTATTTTAGTTATGTTGAAAACTGAAAAGTATATTTTACAGTAAAAGAATTATTATATGTTTTCTCGTAAAACTCTCTCTGAAGTAAACAGTAAACAATAAACAATTATTGTTTCTGTTGAAGTTTAATTCATTCCATAGTCCATATAATTGCCTTCATTGGTAATAATAAACAACTTTTGTAAAAAAAGAAAAGAGATAATTGCAATCCGTGTCACTTTTTAAAAATTTACTTACAAAATTAACACTTTTTGTTTTTGTTTTTGTTTTTGTTTTTATGTGTGTCAAATGACGATTTTTTTCCTATTTCCAATTGGTTAATATATCGTATACCGTTAATTAGTGCAATATTGTACATGGATAGATTGGAAAGTCAATGCGTGTACAATACAATAAATGCTAGTTTGTAAATTAAATTTAGAAAATGTTAAAAAATTTATAAATTTTTTAAAAAGTACCTAATCAACCAAAAATCACAAAAAAATTGTTAATGTACATTAGAAAAGATTTAATGTAAATAAATAACTTAGACATGAGTCACATGATATCCTTATTCACAGATCCACTAGATGTTAAAAGCTGACATATTGTCTAAAAGAACTACAATGCCTAGATATTTATAAATTACACCAATATGTATTTTAAAATAAGTAAAAAAGATGAAATCCTACCAATAGGGTGTAGAGAGAGAGAGAGAGAGAGAGAGAGAGAGAGAGAGAGAGAGACAAAAGTCAATGTTACTAAATATTTAACAATAAAATAATTAAAAGATTCAACTAATTAGTTTAAGCCCAATTAACTAACATGTAATCGTCTTTCCATTCTCTCAGATCCTAGTGTCCTAAATCCCAAAGTAACAGTCTTTGTTTAAGAACGCCCTGACAAATCATATGTATTGTGTAATCTTGGTCAAAGTTTAGTTCTTAACTAAATATAAACATTGGACCAACTTTCATTTTCCCTTGTTTTAAAGACCATAAGTTGTTGTAACAAAAAGAAAAATACTATAACTTTAATATTTTTTTTAAGAAACATTCGAGCTTTGCAGAACACTTAATCATTAGTAAATGATGATCTGATTCAAAATATGTTTTTGAAATTGTGTATACTAATCGAAAAATGTTTAGAGAAACGAAACACTTAAAAAAACAAAAAAAAACTCAAAACATACTGCATTTAATTTCAAATATGATTTAAACAAGATTGTTTTTCCCTTTTCACCAATGAACTTAACTAAAGAGCGTGATAAATATGACTAAACTTATGTGATTGTTATGTTTTGACGGATTTTTTAGAATTATAAACATAGATCACACGTAAACTTATTTAGGCAATAAAAGGAAAGGAGCATGATTTATCTATTAACAAAAAAAAAAGGTTTGATTTTATTGTAAAGAAATAAGTTTGATATTATTCTCCACTAGTTTCCTCCTATGTATTAAAAACTAGAATAGGAAAAGGACAGAAGGTTGAGAGTAGGCTGAGTAGCAGCTAGGTGTCTGTCAAATCGTTGCATGCCTAATATTCCCTTCTTTTAAAATTTGAATACCACAAAGATTATCAATTTTCTTTATAAAGTTATATCATATGTTTATTACACTTTACTGCTTTGGTCAATAACATTAACATTACCAAGAAGGATACAGTATATAAGATTGTCCCACCGATCTCACTGTCTTGTTTTAAGTCATGTCTTTTTTTTTTTTTTTTTTGTTAAATAAGTCATGTCTATTTCTTAAACTATGTTTTTTTATATTATTTTATGCCTTGTGTTTTTATTATTTATATACCTTTCGTTAATGATAAATCCAATTATTAGTTTTCGAATTGTTAGTTGTCGAGTTTCTATTATTCTTTTTTTTTGCCCCACCTAGATTTTTATTAATCTTTGAAATGGCACAGTCAAGAAGTTAGTATATATAAAAACCTTTGAGAAAAAGTGAAGAACACGTTTTCTCTTCGATATCGTCGTAGCCGGTGATATCGAAGAGGACGGTGACGAAGAGATATATATGGTTTTCTCAGGGAAGATCTCATCGATCTCCGGTGGAAGTTGATGCAGCAGACGATCGGTATTGGATGCATAGTAAAGCGGTCGGTAGTGGATGCAAAGTAAAGCGGTCGGTGGTGGATGCAAAGTAAAGCGGTTGGTGGTGAATTGAAGTGACAATGGCAGAAATCCGGTGGAAGCCATAAATAGACCTTGACTTTTCCATCGAAGAAGAAGAAGACGTGAAAACTCTTTCGTTTTTTTTTTTTTTTTCCATAATCGCGGAAGCAAACGAAACCTTAACTCAAAGGAATTAGATCAAGTCTCTGATAGACTGATACCATGATAAATTGATGAGAATAAGAACACAAAAATGTTTAGGAATAATTATTATTAGATTCTCATAAGAATAAAGTTACAAGATGCATAATAATATATTTAGAGATAAATGTAAATTTCTAAACTAAGATATTAGTAAATATCCATATTCTTAATGCTTTCCATTCTTTTCGATATGGGCGATTTCATCTATCTCCTAATATATATATCAAATTAACAATCTAATGGATGATAGAGACCAAACTAACCTATCCTTTTCCTTTATATATATTTGTCAGATAAAATATAAAAACTACACTTTATATCGAGTTATGCTATTTTAGTATGGCTAATTGTTTCTTAAATTACACAGCTTGATTTGAATAAATAAAGACACATGACACATCCTCGCGTAGACATCGGGCCTAGTTTGCTAACTTAAGTAAATAAAAATATTAATATATACTACACATAAACATCAACCAATATATACATATATGAATAAGTATTAAGTATTTTATCTTTTGGTGTAACACGTCGATATACATGGCATTGGCATCAATAGCACATTTAGAATTGAAGATGAAATTTTCGAGGACTTTTTATTGGAAAAGGTATCAGTGTTATAAGTCAATCCTAGGCCATGATTCATAACATGCATTATTATCCACCTTTCTCGGTGAATAAGTTGTGTTGTTCTTTAAGGATTTCTTCTTTTCAATTCTCTAGAAACAACATATAGTTTAATAGTAATATAAATATATCAGTGGTAAATTTAAATACTTACGACATAATAGTAGAGTTATGGTTTTTTAGCATCAATTCTTCAATTACAACAAAAAATAATTGATACAGTGAATCAAACGATTATAATTTAAATGGTCTTTACCTATTAAATTTGTTATTTGATTGGTTGTGATAGTTCAAAAGACTGTTGAGATGTGGATTTCCTTAACGTTGCGATATAAGAATTGAGTGTTGCAAACATATTTTACGATAGTGTGGGATTCGATTTGGAAAAATCTAATTAAAAAAAAAGAATAGAATGTAGTTTTCATGGGTTCAGACACATGGGGTGGGAGATTTTGACATTGAAGGCCCAAATGAAGACAAGAAGAATGGGAAATAGGGATTGGTCTTAACTTTGGGACTATGCTTGTCTCAAGTTGAAAAAGCCACCAAATGTGCCCATTGGTGTATTTTAAAAATGGGCATACATTATTTATTTAGCGCCCCCAACATAATG
This sequence comes from Eutrema japonicum, assembly GCA_030161315.1. Lineage (NCBI taxonomy): Eukaryota > Viridiplantae > Streptophyta > Magnoliopsida > Brassicales > Brassicaceae > Eutrema > Eutrema japonicum. The sequence continues at coordinate 11,819,811 of BSQW01000001.1, forward strand.
TTCCACCATGAAGGGGACATCTCCTCTTTAGCTTTCCCTTTCTGATTATTCTTGTATTTTTATACTTCTTGTTTGGTACAAGTATACTACTAATTAATTGAAAAGGAAGTTTAGTTTGTAGAAAATTTTATAACAAAAAGACTCGCTAAATAAGCAAAAATTGTAGACGCATCATCCTAATACTAATGATGTTGTCTTTCACTTCCTCATGAAAACCTTGTGACTCATGACCAATGTTCAAAAAATCACTAGGCGCTAGTCGGGCGGCCGGGTTTCGCTTAGCGCCTAACCCAAAAATCAGCGATTAATCAGTAATTAATCAGTGATTAGTTTTTAATATTATTTTATTTAATTTATATTAAAAATTAATATATTATGTTAAATACGCATTATTATGTGGAGAAATATGTATTAATAATACTAATATATTGTATTTTAATATTATTTTAGATTGAAAATTAAATATATGATATTAAATATAATTATAAAATTGAAATGGATCCAAATCCAACAAAAACTCAATATTTAACATCATATATTAATTTTTTAATATAAATAAAATAAAATAATCAGTGATTAATCGCTGATTTTTTTTTAAAAGAGTTGAAATCGGAAAAATCCGTTGACTGACTTTTTCCCCGGCCTAGACACAAATCGAGACGGTGGACTACCGCCTAGCGCCTAAACAGCCAATTAATCACCTAGGCGGCTGATTTTTTAAACAGAGCTCATGACACTAATTAAATAAATGTAAATGGGCATATTGCTCTTTTATCTAATACATGCAAATTGCAATATATTGGTGTTGTGTGGGTGATCATTATTTGACATAATAAAACGATGAAGGAGAACACCAATTAAGAGAATCTCTTTAAGAAAGTATGTGAGGTATAATAATAATAAATATGTATTAATATATGAAATGATGTTCTCAGTTAGATTAACTTTGCAACATTAAATACTAACTTTGAACACTATAATTTTAACTATTTGTTTTGTTAGATGAATTTTCTTAATTAGTTATATTTATTACTAAGGTGTGATCTGCGCTGCGGGCGTTGTAAATAATTTTTCTAAACAGTTTTTAATGTCTAATGTTATTTTATTTTTTGAATGTGGTAGTTAATTGAATTGTCTCTATCAGCTTAAATTATGTGTATTTTGTATTTTTTGGTTTATTTTCTTAATTTCTTAAATTTATGATCTTATATGTATTTGTTTAGTGGATATTACACATTTTTACTTATTTTTTCCTTTGTTGATCAATTTCATGCAGTTAGTTGTTTTTTTTAAGGGAAAATCTTAACCATTTAAAGTTTTCTTTGCATAATTTTCAGTTTTTTTCATTTTTTTCATCTAAAGCCTATCTGTTGAAACCCTTGTAAAATACGTTTCCTAGCCCTGGGCGTAATGTCCATAACCAAAGTCCATACCCGAACCCGAACCGAATAAACCGAACCATAGACTACTTCGGTTGTAGTGATATAACCGAATGGGTTTTAATTTCAGGTTACTTCGGGTATGGGTTCGGTTCGGTTAAAACCATATAACCGAACAATAACCGAACCATCGATTATAACCAGTACTTCTTCATTGATTCCTGTCGATTGAGCTTCTTCATCGATTCATTTCCCAACTACTAAAAGTCTAAACCCCAAAAAATTAAAAACAAATCACTCTGGATCCCGCATCTTCTTCGAGCTTTCCTTCTCCTCCTTCTGAGATTTCTAGAAATCGATCTCAGGTATGACTTCGTTGCTTCATCTCTCTTTACCTATTGATTTGTTCGAGCTAATTTTAGGGATTTCGATTTTGATATTTGCGTATTGTATATGTTCTTTGGGGGAAATTGTTTAGTGCGTGTGTAATTCTGAATTTGATGCGTGTTTCTTTAGTTCTAGTGTTCATTTTGATGCGTGTTTCTGAATTCTGAAATTGTTTAGTGTGTGTGTAATTTTGTATATGGCAACTTTTTGTTCCTTTTGTTAGCAATTTCTTTGAGCTCTCTTCTCCTCGTCATGGTGGTCACCTCTGCTACGTCGTCATTGAATAAAACATATACTCTATGTTTCTAGAAAAACTTAGCTTGAAGGTGCTCAAGCTGAGAATTGATGTTATGTTTATTGACCCATTCTGCATTATGTTTCTGATTCTGGTGAATTTTCAACGTTTTTTATGAACTGTCATTGATGGAATTAGATTCTTTTATTATATGTGCATAATCTTAAGTTGAAGGATTAAGAAACAGATGTGTCTGAAAAATTCCAGTAACAAATATACAAACTTGTATATGAATATTTGTAAAGATATAATGTATATGTTCTTTGGGAGAAATTGTATATGTATATGTTGGTTCTCTCTTATTCTGAAGAGTGAAGATAAAGCCTTCTTTAATGTCACAAACTTTGTTTTCTGTCATGGTTTGAATATTGGTTTTTTTTTTTTATGTTATCTCTCTTTTGAACAGATTTTGTTTCATTGTTTTGATCTTTGAGGTTGTTTGGACTTGGAATCATGAATTAATACTCTCTTTTTATTATCAGATCTGATGAATTTGCTATGTTTAAATTCGAAGTTTTGGTTATTTTAGTTGCAAACAGGTACTTTGGTTGGAAAAAACCGAACCGAAACCGAATCCATTGATATTTCGATTACAATTGGATTTTACATACACTTAGGAAACCGAACCGAACCCGAACACATCCGAACCGAACCCGAACCGAACATCAATAATATCCGAATGGACCCTAGACCTCTACACCCGAATAACCGAACAACCGAATAAACCGAACCGAACCCGAATGGACATCCGAACGCCCAGGGCTAACGTTTCCCTTTAATATTAAGGAATTTAGGAATTTGAGCTACTTAAAAAATATATTTTTAAGATAATTTTCTATTTTGTTAAATATGTTGGATGTATATATACTATGCGCGGGCGTGATCCACGTTTTTTAAAATTTGTATTGATTGTGTAATATTACTTTATTTTCTTGGTTTTGAAGTTAATGGAACTGTTTCTAACCGTTTAATATTGGATGATTCCTTATTTTATTTTATTTTCCATTTTTATATTATTTTTAATCGTATTTTTTTAACATCATTCTTTTTAATCGTGTTACATGTGTGATTCTAATCCTCTTTATTGCGTGAAATATGTTGTATGTTTCTTAACTATATTATTTTTAAATTTTTGCAACACCAATTTCCATATTTATCAGACACAATATGCTTTTGTTATGGGTCTAGCCCATTACATCAATCATTAACAATCCATCAAGCTGAGTAAACTATACACATTACAATCATTAACAATCCATAAAGATGACATAGAGTCTCTATGGGAGAAATTCAGAAATTGGATTGTTAATGATTACATCAAACATACCTAAGTCTCTATGGGAGAAATTCAGAAATTGGCACTGTTTCAAACCCCTCCCCTCCTTCCAAAAAAAAAGTAATTGATAAGTTCGTTATTCTCGCCGTCATCATCGTAGAGTTATATTGACGGCTGTCGGAGAAATTTCCTAATCCTATTAGAACTAGATAACTCCGAATCCTATTAGGACTTTATTAAGTTGTCCTTATCCTAACCAACTTGTTAGAGATAAGGTTGTAAATAACTTCTAGAAGCTTATCCAAGATTCTCCCTCTTAAGCTTCGACTTCATCTTTGATATGTCTTGAATTCCTATCAAACTCCTCATTTCACAAAACTTGATCCGAGCCAATGCCTTAGTCAAGATGTCAGCCTTTTGCTCGGTTCCTGGTGAGTGTTCCACTCTAACAAGTTCCCTTTCAATGCATTCTCGCACAAAGTGATAACGCTTATGAATATGCTTGCTCTTCCCATGAAACACCAGATTCTTGGTGAGTTCTATTGCAGATTTATTGTCAATTTTTATGGCAACTTGCTATGTTTCCCAACCTGTGATTTCGCTAAGTATGTTTTAGGTTTAGACTGTTGATCCTTGTTTCGTGTAGTGTTGGAAGGGTTAAGTGGGTCTCTGAAGGCTCATTCTCACTGGGTAATCTCGATTACTCAACCCTCTCCCCTTGTTTCCTTTTAGGTTATAAATTGGATCGTGTGTGTTGTGTTGTTGTTGTTACCGGGCGTTTTCCTGGCGATCCTGTGCTGGGTACCATTTGTCGACCTAACATGACTGATTCCCGGTTCTCTCCGGAGACCTGGTTTAAGGATGTTACAAATGGTATCAGAGTCTTAGAGTGGTCGCGTCCAAAGTTTGAAATGTTTGCAAAAAGATAAAATAAAAATATTTTCTCGAAATTATGATTTTTATTATATACTATTTCAAACCTATAACAACAACAACATGTAAACCGATCTAATAGTGTTTTCTTTTCTTGTTGTTCTGTTTCAGCCGTAACTCCTACGCTAGGACTCGCCTCACTGCTCGCAAGAAGGTTCCGGACCATGTCTTAACGATGTTTACCTAACTCAAGATGGTAGGTTTATGATCAAGACGGTGAAGAAATCGGAAGTCAAGGTTAGTTTAGTTGTTGTTGCCGTCTTGTTTTTGACCTTTCTCTTGTCATTTTTGAAAATGCTTGTCCGGAACAAGTTGATTTACTTAATTAGCGGTTGAGACACCTTTTGTTTGTTTGTTTCTTTGCTTTCACATTTACTTTCTCAATCATAAACTCCACTAAGTCTGTGATTAGCTATAATGCAATTTGACCTGAAGCCTTTGTCTTCTTTTATACAGGTGCTTCTAAGAATGCTTCCAAGTTACTACAAACATGTCTGCCAATACGAAAACTCCCTCGTGACTAGATTCTACGGTGTTCATTGTGTCAAACTCGTTGGTGGCCAGAAGGTATGAGTTGTTTCATGTACAAACTTCATGGGTCTTTTAGTTTCCAGAATATTTACCATATTATGTTTACCATTTTATCAGACTCGGTTTATCGTCATGGGAAACTTGTTCTGCTCCGAGTATAGAATCCAGAGACGGTGTGACCTTAAAGGGTCTTCCCATGGACGGAGTACTGCAAAGCCTGAAGGGGAAATTGATGAGACCACGACTCTCAAGGACCTTGATCTCAATTTTGCTTTCCGTCTTCAGAGAAACTGGTATCAAGAGCTTATGAAGTAAGCTCCACGCTTACTAAGTTTTCTTTTTTTTGCTTGTGCCACTCAGCTACTCAAAGTATACAGCAGTCTAAACATGTGTCTAACGCTGATCGGTATTCATGATCAGGCAAATTAAACGCGACTGTGAGTTCTTGGAAACTGAGAGAATAATGGATTATAGCCTTTTAGTTGGTGTTCACTTCCGTGATGACAACACAGGAGAAAAGATGGGGCTTTCTCCATTCGTTTTGAGATCTGGTAAAATTAGACATCACTCTCTATCTGTGTCCCCCATTGAAGTCGACCTGTCTGTGAGATTCATGTCAATATCTTGTGCAGGTAGGATAGATTCATATCAGAATGAGAAGTTCATGCGTGGTTGTCGCTTCCTAGAGGCTGAACTTCAAGACATGGACCGGATTTTAGCTGGCAGGTAACATAAACATTTATATTTTGACAATCATTTATCCGGGTTTCATTTTTAACGTTAAGAAGTTGACTTCACAGAAGAAAGCTTTTTTGCATTTATAGCCTTTGATTATTGTTTGGTTGGCAATATAGTGAGGTGTGAAACAGATCATGTGGTCCTGTTTGCTCATAATTCTTAAGAGAATCAATCAATTCAATGATTCAATCTGTTTTTTTTTTAACAGGAAACCATCGATAAGATTAGGCGCAAACATGCCAGCAAGAGCGGAAAGAATGGCCCGAAGAAGCGATTTTGATCAGTATACATCAGGAGGAGGAGCCAATATACCATCTCACGGTGAGATGTGTTAGCGCAAGAGCTGCTGAGACAGGAACTGTAACAGGATCTAACACAGGGTTTTCCTTACAAGGATATTTTACTAGCCAATCTTTTAAGTGCACTTACAAGTTTCACCTAAAACGATCTATGACAAGCTCAAGACACACCTTGACTTGTCTAACTAGCCTAACACGTTCAAGGATCTATACACGATCCAAGAACCCCATAGATAAACCCCTGTAGCACTTAGCCCTTGATTTCTTACAAGACAATCACTCGCCCTATGCTAAGAATTCTCTATCTGTTGTGTTGACCTCATACAAAGGTTAGACACACCTATTTATACACAATAGGTCGTGGCCAATACAAGCCTACGCAGTCATACTAACGATAAAGACAAATCTCTAACAATAAGTCATATTTCCTTTTTCTTAGGCTAAGATTTAGGAAATGTTCCTTATCTCTAATATACTAAGGAATCCTCTCCAAGATGCTCTTCCAGCTCAGCTACAACTTCCTGGTGCATCCACGTGGCTTCACAAGCTCGATCCAAGTCATCTCCCTTGGTCCAAGTCGTTCAATGCCTTGAGCTGCTCGCCTGTATCACTTCCTGTACTACTTCTCAACTGGTACAGGAGATGCCTCAGCCCAGTGCATCTTCAATATATTCACTTATGGGTCTAATCCATAAGCCCAATCCAAGCCCATAACTTATGCTCCTCGTCATTAGTCACACATCTGCTTGCATGTATCATTTCCTGAGCTACTTCAGCAACTGCTTCAGAAGCTGCATCTTCAATCTCCCCCTTTTTAGCTTTGTGTGTCTCTCAAGCACCTGAGTAACAACGATCTCCTTGACTCCCCCAGAATCTCTGATTTGGTTACTCCCCCACAATTCTTATCTCCCCCTGCTTGTGAGCACACATAAGTTAAAAACACATGCACTTGAAGCAGTATGCATACTTAGCTCGACACAGCTATTTTGACTTCAATTGAAGCATCTCTTTGAAGTTAATTTGAACTCCACGGGTTTTCCTCCCTTCGGTCACATCCCCGATCACATCAGATAGTGAGTGATTCCGATGAACTCGCTGTATCACCTCATGTTCTGAATCAGTCTGTTCTGAAGCCTGCTGTATTACTCCCTGTTCTGAGACAGAACCAGGCTGGTCTTCTGAAATAGTATGCGTCTTTGGTTCATCTTCTGAGTCACTTTCTGTACTAAATCCATTCCACTTCGGAAGATAATACTCATCGAACACCGCATGAACCGTCTCCATGACCACATCAGTTTGAATGTTGTACACTCTGAAGGCTGTACTACTTCCTGAGTAGCCCAGAAACATCCCTTCATCACTCCTTCCATCGAACTTTCCTTGATGATCCTTGTCATTCAAGATATAGCATTTGCATCCAAATACATGAAAGTAGCTCAGGTTAGGCGTCTTCCCTCTCCACAGCTCATATGGAGTCTTAATGGTCCCTTTCCTAACATAGACCCTGTTAATGATGTAGTACGATGTGTTTAATGCTTCTGCCCAGAACTTTTCAGGTACATTGTTGCCATGTATCATTGCTCTGGCCATCTCTAGAAGAGTTCTAATCTTCCTCTCTACAACCCCATCATGTTGTGGTGTTTTTGAATCCGAAAGATGATGTACGATTCCATGACTTTCACAAAACATCTTCATAGACTCACTTTGAAATTCATCACATCGTCCGCTGCGAATCCTCTTGATACCTCCTTTTTCATTGATCATATGAAGTGCCCATATTCTGAAGCTATCGGCTATCTCAGATTTTTTACGAATAAATCTGACCCAAGTGACTCTGGAGTAGTCATCCACCAGAACGAGCACATACCTCTTGCCGGCTAGGCTGTCAACTTGCATTGTCATCAAATCCATGTGAACCAGATCCAACACTGCTTTTGTTTGCACATTTGGCACATTCTTATGTTGAACTTTTACATGCTTTCCTTTGTAGCACGAATCACACACCATCTTGTTTTCTTCCTTGATCTGAGGCACACCTCGTACTATTTCTTTATCAACAAGAGTAGTTAGAGTCCTTACATTCATGTGACCAAGTCGCTGGTGCCACAGATTGATATCATCCTTTGCATTGTAGCACTTGTACCCTCTTTTGAGCTTCTTGATATTTTGCAGGTTGCTTTGTGTACCTGTTATGTGTCGTGAGCAGCTACTGTCACCATGTTCATCTTCTACAATGACCATATTGCACCCTAAACCAAGTCTTGAAGTACCCCTTGGTGTTTTTCTTGTGGATGTCTGAAATCCATGTCCTGTAGTACCACTTGATGTACTTCTTGTCTGTTGCAGATTGTACTTCATGTTTGCATGTTGCAGGTCAGACTTCGTGTTTGTCTGTTGCAGATTAGAATTCCTGGTTTCTTGTACCAGATCAAACTTCTTGGTTTCCTGTAGCAGATCAGACTTCTTAGTTTTCTGTAGCAGATCAAGCTTCTGGATTTTCTGTAGCAGATCAGACTTCTTAGTTTTCTGTAGCAGATCAGACTTCCTCACCCATATCTGATTCCGAAAACCATTCCATGTGAACCTGCCTTGATTCCTGAGCTTCTTCACTCTATCCCAGAACTTGTAACAGTATGCCCTGATGTGGCCATACTTTCCACAGAAGTAACATCCACCCTTTTGTGTTGTACTACTTACAGAATTAGTTTCTGCTTGTTGTTGAAAACCTGCAGACACAAAGTTGATTTTCGCAGTCTCATGCCTTTCCATTCCAGTATATCCTAGGCCTCGTTTCACATCCACTGTTCGTCCATAGCTCAGAATCTTATCAAGCTGCTTTGTACCAGCAAACATATGAATCTTTTTGTGTTGCAGATCCAGTTCTAACTGAAGCTGTGCAGACACTTTCTTTTCAGCCTGCAACTCCTTATCCAGTTTGTCAGCCTTGTTTGTAAGAACCAACTTTTCCTTCATTAGTGATAAGCTCTCCTGGCTGATTTTCTTTTCTGCAATGAGCTCACCCTGCAGTGACTCAACAAGTGCTTCAAGACGAATTTTTTCTTTCTTTAATTCTGAGTTCTCTGTTCCGATTCTAATCAGCATCTCACGTGCTTCTTTGTAACTCTCAATGAAATCATCATCTTGTTCTTCCTCTGACTCAGATCCAGAAGGCCCTTCTCCTTCCTCAAACTCGGTGATTCCCACAAAAGTAACAAGGTTGCTCAGCTCTTCTAAATCTTTTGAATTCGATATCACCATTGAATAATTCCCCAAAGCCTCACAGCTCTGCATCTTCTCCGCAGGACCACACCTGTTTGTATTACACACAAGTGCCCGCTCTGATACCAATTGTTAGCGCAAGAGCTGCTGAGACAGGAACTGTAACAGGATCTAACACAGGGTTTTCCTTACAAGGATATTTTACTAGCCAATCTTTTAAGTGCACTTACAAGTTTCACCTAAAACGATCTATGACAAGCTCAAGACACACCTTGACTTGTCTAACTAGCCTAACACGTTCAAGGATCTATACACGATCCAAGAACCCCATAGATAAACCCCTGTAGCACTTAGCCCTTGATTTCTTACAAGACAATCACTCGCCCTATGCTAAGAATTCTCTATCTGTTGTGTTGACCTCATACAAAGGTTAGACACACCTATTTATACACAATAGGTCGTGGCCAATACAAGCCTACGCAGTCATACTAACGATAAAGACAAATCTCTAACAATAAGTCATATTTCCTTTTTCTTAGGCTAAGATTTAGGAAATGTTCCTTATCTCTAATATACTAAGGAATCCTCTCCAAGATGCTCTTCCAGCTCAGCTACAACTTCCTGGTGCATCCACGTGGCTTCACAAGCTCGATCCAAGTCATCTCCCTTGGTCCAAGTCGTTCAATGCCTTGAGCTGCTCGCCTGTATCACTTCCTGTACTACTTCTCAACTGGTACAGGAGATGCCTCAGCCCAGTGCATCTTCAATATATTCACTTATGGGTCTAATCCATAAGCCCAATCCAAGCCCATAACTTATGCTCCTCGTCATTAGTCACACATCTGCTTGCATGTATCATTTCCTGAGCTACTTCAGCAACTGCTTCAGAAGCTGCATCTTCAAGATGTACGAAGTGGTTCTCTACTTTGGAGTCATAGACATCTTGCAAGACTACGACATAACCAAGAAGATCGAGCATGCGTATAAGTCGTTACAAGCCGATCCTGCTTCTATATCAGCCGTTGATCCTAAACTCTATTCCAAGAGGTTCAGAGATTTCATCAGTAGGATCTTCATCGAAGACGGCTAAAGATGATGATGATGATATAAGAACTAACATTCTCGGCTTTTTGGTCCACGGAAATGTGAAAAAGGCTGCGCCGAGAAGGGTAAAAAGGTAAATCTCAAAAGAGAAGAAGAAGGCGATTTGGATTTTAATTTATATACTTTTGAGATGATCAATCAAAGTTTTGGGTTGGGGGGAAGCTTTTATCTATTTTTGTGGTGAGCGATATACTCTATTATATATATATATATGTGAATATATAGATTGTGAAGGTTTAGTGCGTAGGCAGAAAAGAAATTACAATGGGAAAAAGAAAATGAAATTGGGTTTTGGTATATTTGAAAAATGTGGAATAAGACATGTCACCCAAAAAAAATTGTTTCAAAGAATATAAAAAAGTTAATACCATTATTTAATTATCTCATTATCATATTCTCATGTGACCCTTCTTTACCAACTAAAAAGTTAAGGGGTCCATAAGTTTTTTGGTGTTCAATACAACTTTTACCACTTATGTGTTTTTTACTCATACGTAGAAGTCTTTTTTAGTTTCGTTATGACAAAATCGAGTCGTTTTTTCCAGTATATTTTCAACAGACTATTCCTTATCTAAAGCTTCAATTCGATTTAAAAAATCGTTTTAGAATCAATTGATCTATGCAAACAGTCAGTAGAAATTCTACTGTAGAAGTAAATAGTTTAGCAGTAAAATTGTATGGTCAAAGAAGGAAGAGTTGAAATGGGGTTGGTTTCATGAAAAGTAGAGAAAGGCTAAAACGAGAACACTACATGTCTTTTCTTTACATTCTTTATCTTCTTGACGAAAACTTTTCAAAAATGTTACGAAAACTTTTCAAAAATGTGTTCTCTTATATCTCGAACACTTAAATTTTTGTATGGATCGGAAATTTTCATATATTATTCAGTTCTTTCGAGCAGAGTGCATGGAAATCAATGGATGGATTGGAAATTCAAATCAATGTTTCGAAAGCGGATTGTCCTTTGGATATGTGGTTTGAAAGTTATGCACGTTTCACAACAGGTTTTAGATCGGTAATATCAATGGATGGATATCGGAGCTTTATAGTTCTATGTAGTCCACAAAAAGAAATATACATGTAACAGTTTACACTGATTTGAATTTGATAGTACTTTATAAGTTGAAGTGTTTGTATTTCATTAACATATCATCCTTACAATTCATATTTAATTATTATTATTTTATTTTTTCTTATTAGCGTCAATATATCATAAGAGAAACAAATATATATATATATATGTGTTTCTTCTTTACGCTACTGCAGTAGCAAATCCTATCCGAGGTTTCTTTATGTCTTGAAAATCGAACACAGTGTGATACCTTCTCATAAACGCTAATCCGAGAAACCTACATGCCAATCCATTTTAGAGATTTATGTAAATACAAAAATTTTAACGCAAATTTTTTTAGAACTTACCAGCGCTGAGTAGTACTATCCTCGAAAAATCTAAATCTAGTGAAACATACGTTGTCGTCTTCAGCTATGTACTAAATGGAAAAAGCAAAGAAAATACATCATGAATAAATGAACCAAAAAAGAAAGAAAAAAAATGAAGTATGATCGTACATATTGTGGGGTGAGGGAAAAGTCTTTTTTCCAATCGTAAACGTTATGACTGGCAACGCAGCAACTGTGGAGCAAGGAACTATTCCACCATTATCGAATGCTCCAATTGCTATATTAATCTCTTTGATAGCAGCCTAAATATTATAAACACAGAGAAACATATATAGTTCAATAATGAAAATTGATGATAATTCATACAAAAAAATAAAAATTGATGATACAAATAAACTACGTATATTCACTAAAAATTTAGTTCTCTTACCTGCGGACCTATAATATCCGTCATCCCGGAGTCAATAATTGCTGTGCACTGTACAACACAGTGTTTGGTTGGTTTTTGATCAATGAGAATTGTAGACATTTTAATTTTCCAATAATCTTTAAACGGCCTTGTTATCACAGGAACATATGTATGGTCTTCGTCGAAGTGCTCCTGGTTGTATCCACCAAAAATGATCATCCCACCATTTGATCTTAACCAAATAGAGAAAATATTTTTAGTAGCCAATTTTTGTTTAACAAGGTTTTCTAAAACTGTAACTGTTCCCCCAACCGCCATACTTGGAAACCCCAAACCTAGGATTCCATCATACACCACGTTTTTGAAGATTTCATTAGGTGTAATTGCCTCTACAAAATCTTGTCCCACGAGTAGAAAACCACCAAACTCAACATTGTCTTGGGCTAAAACGCCCCCTATTTGACCCTTATGATACTTCATCTCCAAAACTTTTCCTCCTATACAATGAGAGATTTAAAGGTTGGAACGTAAGTAGGTAACATAGTTAAAGAGATAAATGAGCGTGAAAAAAAGTTACCTCTAGGAAGGTACGTGTTCGATGCTGAGGCATCAAATTTGGGGTGTTCACCATAAGGCCACCACATTGAAGGAACCCAGAGATTGCTGCTTCCAAGATCAAACACAGTCTTAAATAGTTGACCTGGATTTCACACGCTGATTTCTCTCCATAGAATATGACTTCACGGTAGTTGTGTAGACCCACCACTCTGATGAAATCTACATTCATTTGTTCTTTGAGGGTGATACTTACAGTGCGGTTAGATAGTACTAATCCTTGAAACTTTGACATAATTAACAGAAATATGAGAAAAAAATAGAGAGATTGCATCTTCTTATGGGGAAAAAAACTTATTATTTTAAAGAGTAGAAATGGTAATTAAAAAAGAAACAAAAGTGTGTTTTTTTTCAAATCCACCACCAAAAGTGTATATATATAGTTGTAAAAATAAACAAAAGTGTGTTTATATATAGTTGTAAAAAGAAACAAAAGTGTATATACAAAAGTTTCCAGTAACCATATTTCCTAAATTTGTGGAAATGGTTGCAACGTGTTTTGCAGTAACAATATTTCCCCACTTTCTGGAAAATGATTCCAGCATTTTGTAATTTGGTGTGCGTAATTCTCCTCTCTACCTATATCTCTAATAGAGAAGTTTAGACGTCTCTATAAACTTATTTCGTGAGATGGGATCTCCGCTATTTCGGGAATCCCATCGATCTGGTCCACCGTCCGATCTGGCGTTGGCCCAATCTCGTCCTCCTCCCGTCTCCGGCCATTGCTGGTCGAAGCTTCCTTCAGATCTCCTGCAATTGGTATTGGACCGCCTTGGTTTTGCCGATTTCGGACGAGCTAAATCCGTGTGTTCATCTTGGCAATCAGTTTCGAGAAATTCTCAGCCAAAGAATCAAATCCCTTGGATGATTCGATTCCCCAAGGGCAATTACTGTCTCTTGTTCAATCCAGAAGAAAAAGACAAGATGTACAAAACTCAAAGTCTGGGCAACGATTTCGCAAAGAGCATTTGTGTGGCGAGTTATAGAAGCTGGCTTTTGATGCAACCTCGTTATGAATACATGGAATTTGACCATCCATATATTCTGGATCTTTTAACCCGCGAGAGAATCAATCTACCGAGATTCGATATCGAATCAGAATTTGGACTCACCTCTCCGATATTATGGGTCGATGAGAAAACCAAAGATCACCTAGTTATTGGAATGGCTGATGAAGAACATGCGATATCTTTCAAGAAAGGAGACAACTCGTGGAAGCAAATCCCAACCTTGTCAGGTATCGAAGAGTGTTTTAGCATGGTTTACAAGGATCAGAAGCTTTACTGTCTCAACTATGGTAAGCTCAAGGTCTTCGATTTTTCTGGAGATATTCCGCTCAAGATTTTCAAAACTAGCGTACGTGGGTGCTTACAACAACCAGGAGGTTTTGGCATGAGAATTCCTGGGATTCCATTCGAGGACTCCTTGTCTCACTATAAGAATAATGTGGTAATCACTCTAGGCGGAGATGTCTTAATTGTTAAGTGCCAACGCCCGTGTATGTCCAAAATATGGGGATTTGAAATCTACAAGATGATGGAAGGAGGGAACAAGTGGGAGGAAATTGTTTCTTTGGGAGACGAGGCCATTCTTTTGGATTTGGGTATCACAGTGCTCGCCAAGGACATGGAAGGAATCAACACGAATTCCATCTACTTCTTCAATGCTACTACCTTTTTTGAAGATCAATATGACAAGAACGAAATCTTCATATTCAACCTCGATTCAAACAAGCTTCAACAACCGCACCGATTTGTTTCCTCTTCCTTTCCCTGCTCTAGTGCCCGATGGTTCTTACCAAGTTTCAAACGAGAATGATTCTGAATCTCCACTTGTTTTTGTCTTTTTTTCCTTTTAACTAGGTGATTGTTTTTCTTAACCAAAATTACACTTTCATAATAGTTGTTTGAAAGACATGGCAAAAACTCGGTTGCTTCATTTTGCAAAATGGTTTAGTGACTTCAACAAAAAACATGAAGACAAAGAAAAAAGGAGGTTAGTCAAATGAATTTACCTACATCCTGCGAACAAGATTATAGAGTTGTTTCTATTTAGTTAGAACAAAGTAACTGGATAAGGTCTGCTTTGTTTTCTCTTTTATATGTTCCTCTTATGTTGTTTTTGTAATTGAATCGATGATCTAATTGTTTTGCTCAAAATCTTTCTTTATGACCTTATAGAGAATAATATAGCATTGCCCATATAGAAAAACTGAAGTAAGCATGTGGACCTTCATAATTCATACAATGTTCATCAATCATCAGTGCTAAATATTATTACCAAAATTTAAAGCTTAAACCACACACAAGGATAGTTTTATTATGATGCAAACCTTTTTTCAAAATTAAGCCAATTGTGGAAAGTTTGCTTTTGGTATTTGTTGAGAGTTAGAATTCTCTTTAACTGGGTGTGGATGCTATCTTTGCACGAAGCGTTAAAGAAGTTGAAATCAAAACCCAAACACAAAATGTATCCAAATCCCGCTGCATAGCAACTAAGATATACAAATTATTTCTCAAAGATTGAATCAATTCAATGTATGTTTGAGCTGTAATCTTGTATTGTCTATGAAAAGAGTATAAAAAAAAGGAATTACCTGAGAAGTTTTACCTATCCAGACTTGTGGAAGTCTTGCCTTTAAATCGAAATGAACAGAATCCTTTTGGATTGTTCTAGATGTCAGTGAACAATGCTCCACATTCAAGCCATCTCTAAGACTGAGAGGAGAAATTTAACCAAGGTGCCATCAAATAAGAGGATTAATTGGTCAGAATCAGTTGTTGCACACTAATATTTGAACTGGACTCACATCGAATAGTAGAGCCGACCAGATCATTGAGCAAATCGCGCAATCTTTATGAGAAGCCACATTGGCTTTTGATATTTCATTTGTAAAATGCATGCGAGGTTATCCGAATCTTTTCAATCACATAAACTTTTATTCATCATTTTCAACTTACATACTAAACAGAATTCTGATTGAGAACTATTTTTCAACTTTCAGTATTATTACTAAAAGCCAAAACAGAAACTATGAATAAATCCAGCAGAATCCCTTCTTACATATATTTTTTTGTAATTTTACGCTTTTCAATCTTGGGCAGTTGGGCTAGTTAATTTTTTTTTTTTTTTTTTTTTTTTTTTTTGAACAACTGATTCATTAAAAGCCGAGTGTTACATAGTCGATGAGACATAGGAGAAGTTCCAAGGGATTTCTTTGCTAATGCATCAGCTCTCTCGTTTGCTAATCAAATAATGAAACACAAAAGAGATAGACGAAAACATATGCGCAAGGACTTTAATATCGAAAAGAAGTCCGTAGATCTCCTTGATTGATTTTTGCAACGTGATGGCTCGGACTAGGTCCTGAGCGTCGGGCTAGTTAAATATAGGCTTCCATTGGTAACATGCAGTTGAGTTGCAGTACATGTTATGATTTGCTGTAACTTGTAAAAATTAAGTGTTCTTTCATTCAAGCGAGAGTTTTAGCATTTTCTTGGTGTGTTTTTGATCTTCCTAATACTTTGAGAAGTTTCGGATCGTTTCTCTCACCTTTTTATTTAAGCATTGCTCACTGGATAGTCTTCTTTGGTATATGAGTTTAAAGCGAATTAATCTTTTTCAGCATAAAAAGTTTAGTTTAAAGCTATAAGGACTTATTTTGCTATTAGGACATCGCTGAGTGGAGAAAGAAATAATATTAACCCTTTTATAGATCCATTAGATCCGAAATATGACTTTTTGATATATGTTCATAATCTTTTATTATTATTAGATTATTTGATTGTATATACCAATTTAAATTTCAGCTTTTGTTTCACTCCTTTCTTCCGAACTCAAAATTGGATTTCAAACTACATAGTCAGAATTAAGAATATGTTTTCATTTTGGGCAGAATTGTTTATATAATAAGCAAATTTTCTCACGCCTGCGTCTATAAAAGTCTCATTATTTCATTTTCTTTTAATTATTTTTCCACAAATAAAAAAAAAAGAAAATATTGAACTAAAAGGTGTTCCTCAGCTTCTTCTCCAGTAAGCGAATTTGTATACCTTTTGGCTCTTTACAAAACAAAATGTTGATATATCCTCTCATCTCTTTATCCAGTCTAAGAGAGTTATAATTTCGCATCCCACACAGCTTTATTACCTTCGCCACACATCGCATGAACCATCCACATTCTATCGACTGATTTGCATATCCCACTGCACTTCCAATCAAATGACGCCACACACATTTCTCCAGCCTCTGCCTTCATTTCACAGTCTTTGTGGAAAAAGAGAAAGAAAGAAAGAGTAACAACAACATGAGAAAAAAAAAGATATCTCAAATAACTTCTGAGGCATATTAACATATATATAGCTTTTACCTGGAGGAGTACCACAACAGAAATTACGATCATCGATTTGCTCAAGCTCAAGACCGATGAACCATGACCCGAGTGTCACATCTTCATTTGCATACTTGTGCAAAATTGGCCTGAAATTTTCAAAACATAAAAGTGTTATTATTATGCTTGGAAAATAATTAACCCTAACATATTCTACTTTATTGAGAATCCAATAACACATAGTCAGTTACTTACTGGTTGACAGATATGTATGTGGCAAGATCTTTTGAGATGGCATAAATCTGTCCTGTTGCATGTCGAAAATATTTGTTACCTTCCTCTCCAAATTTCCAAAACTCGGGTTCACGATACTTGGCCGTTCTGCACGTTTTGAGAAACCAAAAAAAAAACTGCATTAAAAATCCAAATCGATGGAATAGAAAATTTTTGAAAAGAAAAATGAGATAACAACACAAAATTGGGATTATTACTTTTTAGTAAGAACAGGTCCGGATTTCATACATCCGATGTAGACTCTCGGCTTATGACGGTGACTAGCTAATGTGGAAGCAAGCATACCTAAATTAAAAAAAAAGACAAAGAGGTGAGAAAATATATCCAAGGAGAAGAGAAAGAAACAAATATATTATAAAAAAAATCGTAGAAAGAGAGTTTGGTACCAAGATTGACATGAACATCATCATCAATCTTTACGTAAAACTCAGCATCCCACTTTGCAACTGCACTGGAAAAGAAGATTTTGGTTTTTGCAGACAGTTTGTAATATCCTTCGACATGGTCCTGCAAACGAGTAAAGTGGAAAGAAAGAAAAAAAAAACAAAAATTATCAAGAAAACTGTAAACTAATAATCCTAGAAAAAAACCAACTTGTCTAATTAATCTCACCAGCCTAAAGAAATCTTTGTATTGAGCATCTTCTGAATCAATCTCCTTATCCAGTATACTATCTGGCGTCGAACTGCATGCCAACATAGTTTGTATACACACTCAAGTAAGAGTCTCAATCTACTAAAAAAAAAAACATTAGACTACATTAACTATTCCATGGATTTCACCTGTGTCCAATCATGAATTTGACAACAATTCCTTTCTCTTTTTCCAATTTCTCAAGCTTTTCTCCTGTGATAAAAAAAAAGTTAACAAAGATTAGAGACAATGAAGCATGAAAGGATCCATATATAGAATTGAAGGAGGGGCATCAAAAAATAACCCTGAGGCATCCAAGTCTCTCTAAGCGAATCACGCCGTTTTCTACTGCTAAATGCAGTATTGATACCAATCACCATGAAAACTTTCTTCCTTTGGTTTCCTTCTGTTGAAGAATTGGTTGTTGAGACATCAACAATCTTTTGAGAGCTCTGTGTAAGAGAGAGCTGTCTCTGAAGCATTGAAACTGACTTATCCAATGACCTGCATGTGGTCACAAGATCGTATGATCAGCAAAATATTATTATTGCTTAATAACAAGCAACTCTTAGATTTACAAAAAATACAGTATCATTTTATGTTTTATTATTACACTCACTCTATTGCTTTATGGGTTTTCAAAACCTCTTCCATTACATCTTTTTCTTGTGATTTTGTCTGTATTTCGGCGAGATCCAAATATTTATATAAATAAAAAAGTCAGTTTTTAATATCCAAATAACATATGTATGAAACAATTTTTATGATGATATATTGTCATATTCAGATTCAGTGTAATTAATGATACAAAAAAAAATTAAGAAAGAATACTTTCTCATGAGCATAATCTTCGGATGCTATCTTAAGTTGCTGATCACGTCGGTGCTGTAAAAAGAGCTGGCTACCGGAATCCGATGGTCCTCGAAATCTGAAAAATGCATGACACGATTTTAATTATAACCGTAAAGATTAATGAAAGAGAAGAAGAAACTCGATCAAAAAATAAAAAAATAAATAAGAACCTGGAGGTGAAAATTGCTCCGAGGAAAAAGCAGGAGATGCAGAGAAGAGGAACCCATGTCAGTGTTAGTCTCTTAGAGACTTTGGGCTTCATGGTGAGAGAGACAGAGACCACAGAGAGAAAGATGAGTGAAGAGAGAAGAAAAATTTACAAGTCCTATAATTTTAACGGAAAGGCAAGTTAATACAGGCAGTGAAATTATAACATACACATAATTCATTGCAACTTTGACTATTTAATTCAAAGAATCTAATAATATGTCAGGTGATTTTACACTTCCAGTTATAAATTAATTAGATATTTAAAGACATGATATTTTTACCAAAAAACATGGTGAAATAAGTCAATTACCTTAAATGGTTTGTTGAATTATATTTTTTATGAATAAACAATGTATATTATATATTTTTTTCAATTAATAAGATGAATATCTTTCGTTGTCTTCTGAATGATAAACTAATTATTTCTGTACTTATATTCAATATCAAAATTAATTTCTATTTTTTTAATTTATTAACACATAATTTCATCTAAAGTTTAAAAAACTATTTCTAAAATAGTATAAAAATCACGCTTGGTTCTCAAATTGTTACGTCTATTTAGTATTGACAGTCTATGGTAATAATATTACAGATACTTTTTTAATTTTAGTATTTTACTAATGTAGGTAATAACCGATCACATATTTTTTTTCCAATCTCCTTCTTTAAATGGCTTTTGTGCTGATACATAAACATTATTATTTTTTATGTTCTTTTCATAGAAATTAGTTTGAAACACACACAAAAAAACGCGTTACCAAAAAAAAAACACACACACAAAAAAACATCTAAATTCATCGCAATTTTTTTTGGTTCTTTTTTTAACTAAAACTATATTCTAAACCCGTGCGTCCGCACATAATTTTTTTTTTGTTTTCATCAAATTTTGTAATATAATTTGTGTTTATTTTTGTCTTTAGATATAATTTTTTGTATATTTAATTTTTGTCCTATGAGAAACATAATTATTTTGGTATTTAGATATAATTTATTTTTTCTAATCCGCCCTAGAATGAGAGTTCAATATGAAAAGTAACAGGATTTCATTATGTTAATATAATCTTTTTCTAATTCGCCCTAGAACGGGGGTAAGTTTTAAATTTTGTTTTCTGATGTTTAGTTTTATTTTTTCGACAAAATGTATTTGTGGATGTAAGAGTTTGAGATGTGTTCACAATTTTATTTTTGGTATCAAATATATTATATAGTTTTCTAAAATTTTAATCCACAATGAGGGCATACGACAATTTTTTATTTGTTTTTGTTTGCAATTGTTGATGAAATATCATAAAATCTACATTAAATTCAAAATTTAAGATTATCTTTCAATACAAATTTTTAATTTTGAATATGTATCATTCAAAAATTTTTGATTATTAAAATATTTGGCATAATATAAATTCAAAAATTCAAAATAACTAATATTATTTTCGTAACAAAATAATAATAAAAATTTAAATTATTTTTGTAATAATCAATTTTATTTATAATTTAAATATTTAATTTAATTTTTGGCATACTCTAAATTTTTCTAATTACGAATTAAAATTAATATATATATATATAATCGGATTAATTAATTAAACTACTATTTAATTGAACTAAATATACTTATTATTTTTTAATTTAACCAAAATATATGTTTGGTAACAGAAATAAAATGAAGGGAATAATATTTATCCACGATAGAAATAGACTAAAATAAAGAATTTCTTGTTTGAACACAAAAAGTGTCTCTGTTTTAATAAATTATATTTAATGTATGTGAAATATAAAATAATTAATGTACGATAGAATCCATAGGAACATAGTTTCAAATTATGCCACAAATTACGTCTGCGAATTCGGTTTGTTCGGGTATTTCGATTCGGTATATATATGTTGGAACTAATTTTTTGTCAAAGCCTGAGGGTTTGATAAAATTGTGTTAGTGTGAAAAGAAATGAGTTAAGCTCTTTCTAATGAAATGTTTTCATTAACCGAGAAATGTTTTCTCGTGTATATATGTTGGAATGGTTGTGTCTTAAATGAACAACATGAGAGAAGAAAAGCCATACGTGCGACGTTCGCATCTTGGGCCCTGATTGGGCCCGTGGACCTTTTGAGGTATCGATCGATACCCCTTGGTATCGATCGATACCCAGCGGGCCGACTTAAAAAATCGCAGCCGCCTAGGTTATTCTAGAAATATTCCTTTTCTGTCATGGAAAAACCCTAGCCTCTCTCCTATATATACAACACGATTTTCACCTAAAAAATCATCCTCTGATACACAATAAACACTTACTAAAAGTTCTAGCAATCGTTTCTTCAATTCCCTACTGCTTAGAGTAAGTTTTAATTTCGAGAGTATCGTAGAATAATGGTCGATAGACATGAATCATGGTGTTGATGATTCAGTTAAACTTTGGTTGTATCCTGGGACTCATGGATCTATAAAACCCCGTCACACTACGGGAGATTCTTAGAGTTAAGGAAAGAGATTTATCTCGCCTCCTCAGATCTTGTATTGCTTTATCGCTTATAAATCGTCTGTTCCTTAAACTGTTTATTTACATATTACTGTGATTAAATCTTTCCTGTCTGTAGTGTAAATTTTGGTCCTACATTCTTAACTCTAAGAAGATCCAATTTCTGTTTTAATACTTCAATTGGATCTTTAATCACGAGTAAATAAACGTTTTCAAACGGTTTTTAAACGATTCTTCTACTGCTGATGATACTCAAACGTTGTCAAAAAGCTTTTAGCAAATTGAAACGAGTAGTAGAGGCAATCTTCATCTCTCTCTATTTTTTAAGAAGATGTTCTTCTGCTAGTGATACTCAAACGTAAATCAAACAGCTGTTTAGCAACTTGAAACGTGTAGTAAAAGCAGATCTGCTTAAACATTTTCTAAAAAACCGTCTTTAATTGCGATTAAAAATGGTATAATCAACGAACACACATCTGTTCTTGATAGGTTCGATTCAGATCGAGGCCTTGTGAGTATCGATCGACACCCTATGGTATCGGTCGATATTGGACTAAATTGTATCGGTCGACACTTAAGTGTATCGATCGATACCATGCAAACAGTGTATCGGTCGGCACCTCAGTGTATCGATCGATACTTTGCATCGACCAAGTTGGTCTATGTCGATCGATACTGTGTATAAGACACAGGTATCGATCGACACTGGTGTTATGATCGATCCTGTGAAATTCACTTGTATCGATCGACACCCAGGGTATATCGATCGACACTGAGCGTGTATCGATCGATACCAGGTTGCTTCGAATGACACAGTATGTGCATCGAGCTTCAATCGGAACCCAGGGTGTATCGATCGACACTCAATGTGTATCGATCGACACCAAGATGCTTCGATTAACACAGTATGTGCATCGAGCATCGATCGACACCTATGGTGTATCGATCGACACCATATGGGTGTATCGATAGACATTGTGTGTGTATCGATCGATACTAAGGAGTATCGATCGACACCAATGCGATTCAGTTCGATATCAGCCTTAGAATTGCGATTCTTGAGTTTATATATCGGTACTAACTGAAAGTTGTGTTCTCATTAGCTTAAAGTGACAAACAACGTTGACAACAACTCTGGAACTATGGAGAAAACCAGTGACAAAGAGGATCAAACGACTACGAGTCTGATCAAAACAGTGAAAGCTCAAGCGAACTTGACAGAAGCTGACATGTGTGCTGTGGTCACTGAGGCCAATGTTGCAGAGAGCCATCCAAAGACTTGGTGGTTCGACAGTGGTGCAACCAGACACATCTGTATGGATCGCGAGATGTTCTCGACATACACAAAGAACAAGAGTGGTGATAAACTCTTGATGGGAAATTCCGCCTCGTCGACAGTTGATGGTCACGGGAAGGTTGTTCTGAAGCTCACCTCTGGACAGGAACTGGTTCTCACGAACGTCGTCCATGTACCAGATATGCGCAAGAATCTGATCTCTGGATCGCTTATAAGTAAGCATGGATTCTCTGTGAAGCTGGAAGGCGATAAGCTAATCCTAACGAAAAATGGGATGTATTTTGGGTAAGGGTTCTGTATGTGATAATCTGTGTAAGATATCTGTTGAGGAAGTAATCCTAAAGGATAATGTAACCGAGGCATCCACCTCGTAGAATCCTAAGATTAATGATAAGAAACCATTTGCTTATCTCGCTAAGTCTTTTAATATTTGGCATGAACGATTAGGACATGTTGATTTCAAATCTATGAGTAGATTAATGAACATGAACATGATTCCTAAATGCAAATTAAGCAAAGACAAATGTGAGGTTTGTGTCCAAGCCAAACTCACTAAAACGCCATCACCCAGCGTTCAAAGAACAACAGAACCTCTAGGTTTAATTCACACAGAGTTATGTGATTTGAAATATATTCAAACCAGAGGAGGCAATAAATATTTCATGGCATTCATAGACGATTGCACGAGATATTGATACATCTTTCTACTGCGGAGTAAAGATAAAGCCTTGGACAAAATTTAAAGACGTGTAGCTCAATATTATGTGTCCAAAAATTTGCGAATTTTGGAATAATTAATTGAAGTTCAATTAAATATTGGAGGCTGATTTAATCGAATAATTAAATCTTTGAATTTTTGAGGTATCGATCGATACTCATCGGTATCGATCGATACTCAACAGGCCTCTTGCGATTCTTGATATGAGTTCAAGAATACTAATACAATTCGATATTGTATTAAGTTTATTAAATTCTAGAAATTGAATTTAATCTTACCATTTAACTTGAGAGTTGGGTATTGGTTAGTATATTAATTTGGTTTGATTCTCTTGAACAAAATCAAATTTCAATATGACTAACAACACCGATGTGATCATTGTTAGATCTGGTGGTGTAAAAAATAATGGAATGGCTGAAGCCAATTTAGTCGAGATAGACATGTGTAATGTCATCCTCGGAGTCAATATGGTTGAGCATAACCCACATGAGTGGTGGTATTATACCAATATATGCGTTGAGATGGGAATGTTTCCCTCCTACCATAAATAATGACAAGAATTTATTCATAGTGCTGAAGTTGACTTTTCAAAGAAGCTCACTCTCACTGAGGTAAAGCATGTGCTAAAGATGCATAAAAACCTTATTTAGGGCACAATGCTAATTAAGCATGTATTGACAAATAATGTTGTCTATATTAAGGACAGACTGGTCCAAATTAACGTTGAGACAGTCGGACTTAAAATCAATGTAACCAATGGTGTTGACATTAAATGAGAAAGAATCATTTGCTTATGGTACAGAATCTCTTAGTATTTGATCTGAATGTTTCAGTCACATTATATTCGAATCTATGCGTAGATTGAATGAGATCCTGAAATACAAAATAAGCAAAGATGAGTGTGAGGTTTGCGTTCTAACCAAACTCACTAAAACACCACAATCGAGCGAACCTCTTGGTTTGACTTATACAAAAGGTGGTGAAAAATATTTTGTGACTTTCGTTGAGGATTGTACGAAATATAGTTATGTCTATTTGCTAAGAAGCACATACGAGACCTTGGAAAAACTCAAGGAGTTTAAACTCGAGGTTGAAAACCAACTCGAAAGAACTATCAACATAGTTTGAAGTGATAGAGGACATGAGCATGGTATTATCCATCAAACGATTGATCCCTATTCACTGGAATCTAATGGAGTCTCATAACAAATTACCGAATTATTTGATGAACTCATTATTCCTAAAAATCTGGGTTAGTCCAGAAATGTGGGGGGAAGCATTGCTTACCACAAGTTATATCCTGAACTAAATACTACACAAAGTCACTGGAAATGTTTCATGCGAACTTTGGAAAAGTACTGTGTTTTTATACAAATACATGAAAGTGTGGGGGTGCCTAGCAACCACCTAAGAAGCTGACAATCGGACCAAAAAACGGTGGATTGTATCTTCATTGAATATGCACACAATGTAGTGCTGATTGCTTTATGGTGTATAAATGAGATATACCAGACATCCAAGTAAAGGATAAGCTCTAAGCGAGCAATTGATCTCTTGGGCTCTTACGCTTTTAGAGGTATCGATCGATACCCATGAGTATCGATCGATGCTTGACGGGCATTGGACCTAGATCGAGCAATTCTGGTACTTCTGTAAAGAAACAGAAGAGGCTAAAGTTGAAATTAGTCGTATGCTGATTGAAATTACAGCAATATGAGATCTTGTAATCCATCAAATGGATGTAAAATATGCCTTTCTAAACGACCATTTAGAAGAGGAGATTTACATGAAACAACCCGAGGGTTATGTCACTCCTGAACAAGGAAAGAAAATAAGTAGACTTGCAAAGTCCTTATACGAGCTTAAGTTAGCTCCTAAGCAATAGCTTGGAAAGTTTGACAACAAAGTGATGTCAAATAGCTTCAAAATCACTTAAGGTGATATACATCAAAAGTACTCCACATGGATACGTTTTGTTATGTTTATAAGATGACACATTCATCATGGAAGCAAGAAGGACATAATCCAACACACTAAGAAAGTGTTTAGTGGGACGTTTGATAGACATAAGATTAGTGGATAATCTTGTCTCAAGATCCTAGAATGTTTTGAGAACTACTCAAACAAGATTGCAATAAATCCAATTGTGATAAAGTTGTATCACAAGTGATGTATGCAAGAATTATCGGAAGTCTAACGTACTTGATGAATCGTACTAGATCCGATTTAGCGCATTCAGTCGCTACATGAGTAATCCAGGTCATACTCTGTGGAAAACCATAACTAGAATGTTGAATTATCCATCGTTATATGTCGTCTCGTTTTACATCAAAGTCTGGGGGTTCAAGACATTATGTTCACCTTTTGGCCTAGTAAACCTGACAGATATTATAAGTGGATAATAGTTTTTCTTGGTGGTGCAGCAGTATCCTGGAAATCTTCCAAACAAGCACTCTTGGCCTAATTAACCAAGGAGTCAAAGTTTATAGCTTTAGATAAAGCTGCAAAGGAAGCAGAATGGCTTCGAAACTTTGTGGAAGATATCCCGATGTGGGAAAACCAGTGCCAGCATTATGTGTACAATATGAGAGTTAGTGAGCTATCTCTCAGGCACTGAGTAAGTTATAAAATGGCAAATCTCGAGAATAATATAAGACCATTTAGACAACTGATCTCGAAACGGCTGATAACTTAGCGGATCTGTTTCCCAAAAAGTTAGCCTCGAGATCAAGTTAGTTAAATCATCAAAAGGAATGGGTTTAAAGCCTATAGAAAAAGATGACGTTTGACAGATACCCCACCTATGTGACTGGAGATCCCAAGATCTAGGTTCAAAGGGAAACAAAATTAAACTGATTCGAGTTGAGCACTGTGAGACTATGTCTCTGCCCAGTTCCTAGGATGATAAAACAGTGCTACCTGTGGATAGTGAGGATAAGCGTTGGCTTTTAATGATTGCATAGCTGTGTATATAGTGGAGTGTGACAGGACACTTCTGAAAACAAGCTAATAAAAGATCACCTTGTGAAGTGTGAAATGGGGCCGTTTCTAGGAGAATGAAAGATAAGGCTATATTCTCCAAATTCACTCACGAATACCAGGAATGTTCAAGGCCAAAATGAATCCAATAGAGAACAAAGTTCTACGAGAAAATGTCGCTGTGCGATATCTGTTGTATCAGTTTACATCAAAATCCGGGTGGTTCAAGACATCATGTTCACCTCCTGGCCGAGTAAACGCAACAGATATTAAAATTGTTTGGTTCAAAGCTGAAAAACGCTACCATTCAGTGACAGTTACATTTTCGTATACTCTCGAAAGTCTGTCTACGTCTAGATGAGTCTAGTCAAGTATGTCTAGTAAAGTCTAGTCTGTTCAATTTTCATATGTTTAGAGTCATTTCTATTCATGTGGGGGATTGTTGGAACTAATTTTTTGTCAAAGCCTGAGGGTTTGATAAAATTGTGTTAGTGTGAAAAGAAATGAGTTAAGCTCTTTCTAATGAAATGTTTTCATTAACCGAGAAATGTTTTCTCGTGTATATATGTTGGAATGGTTGTGTCTTAAATGAACAACATGAGAGAAGAAAAGCCATACGTGCGACGTTCGCATCTTGGGCCCTGATTGGGCCCGTGGACCTTTTGAGGTATCGATCGATACCCCTTGGTATCGATCGATACCCAGCGGGCCGACTTAAAAAATCGCAGCCGCCTAGGTTATTCTAGAAATATTCCTTTTCTGTCATGGAAAAACCCTAGCCTCTCTCCTATATATACAACACGATTTTCACCTAAAAAATCATCCTCTGATACACAATAAACACTTACTAAAAGTTCTAGCAATCGTTTCTTCAATTCCCTACTGCTTAGAGTAAGTTTTAATTTCGAGAGTATCGTAGAATAATGGTCGATAGACATGAATCATGGTGTTGATGATTCAGTTAAACTTTGGTTGTATCCTGGGACTCATGGATCTATAAAACCCCGTCACACTACGGGAGATTCTTAGAGTTAAGGAAAGAGATTTATCTCGCCTCCTCAGATCTTGTATTGCTTTATCGCTTATAAATCGTCTGTTCCTTAAACTGTTTATTTACATATTACTGTGATTAAATCTTTCCTGTCTGTAGTGTAAATTTTGGTCCTACAATATACTCCTTAAAGTGTTTGAGCATCTGGTTAGTAATATGTTAGATGAAGTTTGATTAAAAAGTTGATGATTATGCATTGAACGCAAAACTAAAATTTGGAAAACGAGAGATAAGAAAGATGGAGTTTGGGCTCGCTGATGGGCTTCTTTGAATTGTACTGGCCCATCTCCTTTTCTGAGATTGATCCACAACCTGAAGTGACTCGTGTTTGTAACTTCGGACAAGATAATGTCGTTTGAAGAAGCAGTGTCTTTCCCTTGATATGCCGAGCAGGTAGGCCAATAAAACCTTCATAAAAAATGCAATTTTCTCTTGAAGCTAGAATTCGATTTTCTCTGGGTTTTGATCTTTTAGGGTTTCTTCTCGATGGAAACCTCAACCTCTTCTTTAGATAATCATAAAGGAAGGTTTCTTCGTCTCAGCTGTTGTCGTCGTTGTTCCTGCTGCTTTTACAGCTAAGGAGAAATTCGATTTCGCATCCTCAGGAACCTTTCTTCTCTCTCTTCCTCGTTTTCGAATTTTGGGCTCTTTTGATTGTGATCATGGACCGTGCTCAATCGGATCTCTCGTTGGGGTTCGGTAGCTCCCACGCCTTGCCGCTACCTTCTCCGAGAATCCCGATTGCTGATGACTCAATCACGCTTCAGATTGACTCCAGCTTCCGTCCATCATCGTCTAATCCGATGCCTCCTGTTCCGCTTCAGCTGCTCGAGCAGAGATTCGATGACACCGGATCGCGTACCCGGGTCTTCGACGGAGACGATGACGTTGATAATGATGATGATGATCAAAGGGAAGAGGAGCAGTTCATCCTCTTGGGTCATCCGATGAAGCTAAAACGGTCTAGAGGTAGCAATTCAATGTCATCACCAAGCCCTTGTAAGAGATTTGCAGTTGATTCGGGGATACAAGGTAGACGAGCCGCCGTTAAAGCGTGGGGTGACCAGTCGCTTGGAGAAGCTGATCCTGAGATTCACGAGTTCATGGAAAAGGAAAAACAGAGACAAT
Source organism: Eutrema japonicum (assembly GCA_030161315.1). NCBI lineage: Eukaryota > Viridiplantae > Streptophyta > Magnoliopsida > Brassicales > Brassicaceae > Eutrema > Eutrema japonicum. The sequence goes on from BSQW01000001.1 coordinate 11,848,360, forward strand.
TTAGAGGAATCGAGCTCATTGCTTCTGAGAATTTCGTGTGCCGAGCAGTAATGGAAGCTTTGGGAAGCCATTTGACCAATAAGTACTCGGAAGGAATGCCCGGAGCAAGATACTACACGGGGAATCAGTATATTGATCAGATTGAGATTCTTTGCCAAGAACGTGCGCTTACAGCTTTTGGACTTCATCATGAGAAATGGGGAGTTAATGTCCAGCCTTACTCTTGTACTTCCGCTAATTTTGCTGTTTTCACTGGTCTTTTGATGCCCGGTGACCGAATTATGGGATTGGATTCTCCCTCAGGCGGTCATATGAGTCATGGGTATTACACACCAGGTGGAAAGAAAGTATCTGGTGCGTCTATATTCTTCGAGAGCTTTCCATATAAGGTCGACCCTCGTACAGGGTATATTGATTATGATAAGCTTGAGGAGAAGGCGCTTGACTATCGTCCAAAGATACTTATTTGTGGAGGGAGTTCATATCCAAGAGACTGGGAATTCCCTAGGTTTAGGCATATTGCAGACAAATGTGGAGCTGTTCTGATGTTTGACATGGCTCAAATTAGCGGTCTTGTGGCTGCCAAGGTATATTCATTCCCATATTATGTTATGTATTGTTTCTCTTTGGCATCAGTCATTAAACTTGAGACTTAAGCACATGATCTTTGTGTTTGCTCAGTGATACTTATCTAGCCTGCTTTTCTTTGCATCCTCTTGACGTTTTGGTTCCTGTGAATGTTGTAGGAATGTCCAAATCCATTCGATTACTGCGATATTGTTACCTCAACGACACACAAGTCTCTACGTGGACCTAGGGGCGGTATCATATTTTACAGGAGAGGCTTCAAGTCTAAGAAGCAAAGCATTAATCTTAATCACTGTGAGAACAATATCCAATATGATTTCGAAGAAAAAATAAACTTTTCTGTCTTCCCATCGCTGCAAGGGGGGCCTCACAATAACCATATAGCTGCTCTAGCCATTGCCCTCAAGCAGGCCGCTTCACCAGAGTACAAGGTTTACATGCGACAGGTCAAGAAAAACGCTAAGGCTTTAGCATCTGCTTTGATAAGCAAAAACTGCAAGTTGGTAACAGGTGGCACCGATAATCATTTGCTTCTTTGGGATCTGACTCCTTTGGGCTTGACAGGTATGTGATTAACTCCTCTTATTCTCAGTAGAGAAGGAAATTAATCGCACTATGTGATTTAAGGGTATGCCTCATACAAGCTATTGGCAGCATTGCAACTGTGTCTGATTTTTCACGGTGTTATATATGCTTAGCCATTCGTCATGGGTACATAGGCGAAATATATGGTTAACTATTCGAAACATGGCTGAGTTTCTTAGTCTTTCTCCTATTTCTCATCTCTCTAGGTTGTTGTTGATGGCCAAAGATCAATCTGGAGTCTTTAATCAAACTTGTTTGAGATCGTAACAAAACTTATATGTCTAGTTTCTGAAAATCAAGTTCACTCACTTCTTTGACTTGTGTACAATGCATATTTTTAGCTGTGTCCCCCAAAGCGACTCAAATCTTCGGCCTTATGATTTCAGGAAAGGTGTATGAAAAAGTGTGTGAAATGTGCCATATCACGGTCAACAAAGTTGCCATTTTCAGCGAAAACGGTGTTATTTCCCCTGGAGGAGTGAGAATAGGTAAGAAAATCAAATTCTCAAGGAAACCTCAAAACTCTGGATTCTGCATCAGAATTAAAATTATGTCTTTTTTCCTGCTGTCTGGTTTTTTAACATGGGCTGATGTATCTGTCTCAGGCAGTCCGGCTATGACCTCAAGAGGTTGTTTAGAATCAGATTTTGAGACAATGGCTGAGTTTCTATATAGAGCTGCTCAGATAGCAAGTGCTGCACAAAGGGAGCAGGGGAAGTTGCAGAAGGAGCCGCTCAAAAGCATCTATCACTGTAAAGACATTGCAGATCTTCGGAACCAAGTTGAGGCTTTTGCTTCCCAGTTTGCAATGCCTGCGTTTGACATTTGAGTCAGCCCTGAAGAACGAGAACAGCTCAATCTCTCTCATTTTTTTTGCCATGGTAATCTAAACCCACACACCCATTTCTTTATTTTACAATGTCAACTATCGACATTCCCTAAATATGCTAAAATTAGATCAACATTTGGGGACAAAAAAAAAGAAACTTTCCTGTGTTGCTATGGTCGTAAATCGTAATTCTTCAATGCTTGTGTACATAGACATTGGGGTATTATTAGTGTATCCCTTTACTACGTTCTTTACAAGTGGTAATAATAGAACAGGAACAACAACGAAAACAAATTCTGGAAAATTAGCTGTAATGCAGTTGAAATTTTTATAGAAAAGGGAATCATATAATTTCAGGATGTTTATGTGTTGGGGAACACAAATTATTTCTGTAAGCAGAGGAAAACTTGCTTCTGACCTCAATCATTGCTTTTTTCCTTGGAGAAAATCATTACATTCTGAAGAAAAACAAAGAAACTGTGACAAAAGGAATAATAATAATACGTATTATGAATGTCTTTTGTTTTTATCATTTTTGCATTTGGTAAATGGTAAATGTTTATTTGGTAAATCAGCTGGGAAAGTTGGTGTCCTACTCGGGAGGCAAAGCATGTAATTCTGGTTAGAGTCTCTAAAAGCATTTTAGATTCTGCATTTTTTTTGGTTTTGATAGTGACTTCTCTCCTCATCTATAATATTATATTATTATATTTCCTATCTTCCCTATTTTACATAATCTTATTGATTTTTTTTAGCAAATCCCTATAATTTTTTTTTTTTATGAGAAAAATAGTATATAGAAGACCAAAGAGGCAAACACACAAATTAAAGAGAGAGGAAAAGACATTTTAGTCACAATGTCTCTCTTTCTTCATTGTTACCAATAATCTTGATGATGTTCTTGACCTAACTAGCTTGAGTGAAAAAATAAAATAAAAACTAGCTTAGAGAGGAGAGATTGTTTTTCTTATATTATAAATAAGAGCTTTCTAGACTCCAGACTAATGTTTTAGCATCATGTGAATTCTATTGTGTTGTATGCACTTGGTGAAGTTTGGTTTTTGGAATGATTGTTATTATGACAGACAAATAATTTGAACAAATACATTGTTTTTGATATTAATTTTATAGACATGACTTGTGTCTAGTGGGTTCAACTTTTTTTCCATTGAAAAATCAAGAACTAAGAGAGCTGCTAGTAATGGGAATTGGTACTTGATTGATACACACATATATAACAAGTGATTCTCGAGGGTTGAAATTTACTCATAGATACTAAGACAAAATAAAATAAAATATATATTGAATATTTTTGTCAAAGATGTTCTTTTTGGGTAGAAAAAGGAGAAAGCAAAGATGAGTGAATTGTGTGTAAAGCAAATAATTAAAATAAGTATTAGAAACTTGAGGAAGGTAACGATGGAGTGCTTTAAAACAGTGGGTGGGGAAAGGATTTAGGGTGTGAAATTGGCAATAATCATAATTATTAACACAAAAAGCCACCAAATGGTGTGCCCAAAGCATATATATTTAGATGAGAGTGCCAAAGAATCAAAAGACAAAATCTGCTTTACAACAGATCCATTTTCATCATTATTATTGATTAACACCACAAAAATCACAATTCAAATTGATGATCTTTTTTCACTAAACTTTCACTTGGTTTTTGCGATTTGTATTAGTTCTAGTTTCGACTTGATGTTCATATAATTTAAAAAAATATACTAATATTGATCGAATAATTCATAGAAAAATCGCATCCACTACAAAATTGTAGTTCTTGATTAATTAATCTAAAATCGTCTAAACAGCACAAATATAAATATTTCGAATATCTATCGATTAATTCATAGAAAAATAGTATGAATATTCTAAATCCGCAAAAAAAGAAGTTATATATATCGATTAATCGTCTAAACCTTAAAGATAAAAATTATTATATCTACCAAACTAATCTACTATGTTCTTTCTAAATATTTTAAACACATATTTGGAATTTTACAGAACAACAAACATCTTCAACGGGCTGGAACCAAAACTGAAAAGCAGACATTTACTTTAGATATATGATTCAGAGAATAACTCCATTTCTAGAATTTTATATATAAACATCAAAATACTAAAATAGATCAGATTGGGAGGAGAAACTAAAAATTTAAAATTTTCTTTTCATAGCAAAATAAAAAGTTACAACAACTTCCTACCAACTGATTCATCTAAGCCTAGTAGTACGTAGTCTACCGATTTTGTTTTTTTTTTGGTGTAAACTGGAAAAAAATGTCAGCTTTTGATATTCATTCATCTATGGCTGCAGAAATCCAAAAGCTTTTTTCTTCCTTCAACAATTTCATCAAAGAAATCATCGATTTGCGCCACTATACTCTCTGTCCCATTCCTTAAACTACCAAAATACCCTTTCAGATTCTCCACTCTTTCTCTCAACTCCCTCTCTTCCTCCTCTTCGCTGTCCCCTCCTCCTCCAACGCCGCCGCCGCAGAATCGCTGCTCCAGCTCCGCCTTAAGCTCCTCCAACGCCGCTTTGCTCCTCCTGTATTCGTGCATCAGTATTCCTTTCCTCATCCCCATCCTCCCCACCTCAGCCGCCACTCTCTGCTGCAACCGCCCCATCGCTCCGGCGAAACCGCCGACTCCAACCTGCGTTTGCGTTTGCGTCTGCGTCTGCGTTATCGTTGCGTCGCCGGGAAAACAGTAGACGAGACCGTTCATCAAAACCATAAGTAGAAGCGAGCTCATGTTCCTCGTCGCGTACAGCACGCCGCGGAAACCACAGAATCCGTTCTGTAACTTCGTCGACGACTCAATCGCCGTCGCATTCGCCACCGTCTGTTCCGACCAAAACGGAAACCTTTGAACTCGATTCTCCATCAAAGCTCTGTTCTCTTCCTCTATCCCTATCGCCTCTCTCCTACACCCTGATATCGCCCTTATCACCTAAACCACCATTAAGACCAATAAAACAGAGAATTGAAGCTTTGGTTTTTGATCCCATAAAAAACAAAAAAAGATTCAATTTTTCCGATTACCCCCACCTGACGAGAAAGCTGAGGGGAGAGACGACGGTGGTGATGGTGGCCGTCGAGGGTGGAGGCGATGGAAATTCCGGCGGAGGAGAAGTTTTCGATCGAAGAAACGGCGGATTTGATGACGAGGCAAGCCTCCCAAAGCTTTGAGCTTTCGTCCATATACTCATCGAGCCATTTGTCGCCGACGGGAAGTTGAAGCTTTTGAACGAGGAGAGTGAGATGTGAGTGAGAGGTACGGAGAAGACAGAGAGCTCTCTGTAAAAAGTGTACGGACATGAAGTTGTTGGAGAGATAAACCCTCTCGAGATCGTCCATTGATCTGTTTAGAAATGAGTAGAATCCGTTCACTGAGTTTGCAGAGGACGGATCCATTTTGTCAAAGATCTGAATTTTTGTAAAAGTTTCTTCTTTGGTGGGTCGATGATCAATTGAAAAGATATTAAGAGAGAGAGAAGTGAGGAAATTGGGGGAGAGGGAAAAAAGAAAGGGGCGAATAAAAAGGTTATATAGAGATTGGAAGGTGTATGTATGTATACGTGTCGTATGTATATGTGTATGAGTGTAAGTGTGTATGTATAGATGAAAGAAGGAAGAAGAAGAAGAAGAAGAAGAAGGAAGCTGAGGTTTTTGATTCTAAGGATGAAAGGGATTGTTGGGTACAATGATGGATGTTTCCTACTGAGGAGGAAAGATGATTGGTAATTTTGTTTGATTTTTTTATTTTCTTTCTTCCAAATTTTCGAATTGATTTAAAAATATTGAAAAAAAATAGGGTTGATATTTGAAAATGAATGGGAAAAGGGTTTGTAGTAGAAATGTTTTTGAAAAAAACAAGAAAATAAGACATATTAGACAACATATGTTTCATGAGATCTATCTAATTTTGTGGGTCTATGATTTCTTACACTTGATAAATAAATTGAAAATTGCAGTAAGATTGTGTCCCTTTGTGGAAGCTACCCCATCGGTTCTCTGTTTTGGTCTTTAGAGAAATTGATTATTTGTCTGAATAAAATCTCTAATTGTTGGATATAAAACACAAGAAATAAAAGAGAAAAAATAAGCTAACAATCATGAACCCAAATACCTTAGTATTTGAATGTATAACTTTATATAACTTTAGAATTTTCAATTAGGGTATCTAATACCATCTTCACCATTTAGTATTTAGGTTTGATTACAAAACTTTCGGTGTTAAGCCATTTCAAAAGTACGAGTTTTTTTGTTTTTTTTTGTGACTTACGTTTTATATATATCGGGTTTAAATGTTGGTTAATTTGTTCTTCGATAATCTAAAGGGAAAATTTTAAAAATACCATTAAAATAAGTTTTTGTTCCAAACATACAATCACTAGCTTTTTCTTTACAACACTATCACAAATATTGATTTTTTTGCACAAATACTACAAAACTAAAACTAAATTTTTAATTCTCAAAACTAAACTTTAAACCTTCAAAAATAAACCCTAAACCCTAAAACTAAACATAAACCCAAAATAGTGAATCCAAACTCAAATATTTAAATTATTAACCTTTAAAACTCATTTTTAGTATTTGTGGTATTTGTGGAAACCCCCATTTATTGGTAGTTTTGGAAGAAAAATTAGTGATTGTATGTTTGTAACAAAAACTCATTTTAGTAGTATTTATTTTAAGGAATTTCTCTAATTTAAATATTGTTCTAACATTACATATTGCAAATTACATAGATTACAATTTGATTTCTTCTCGAGTTTATGCATTGGAAATTACTCATTCCGTTTTTAAATAATAAGTAGATTTTTTAGAAAGAAAAATAACGGAGTCCAATAGAAGATTCTTTATGTCTTTTTGGTGGTAAAATTATTCAGGTCTTTTCGAAAGGTATTTTACATTGACATTGAAATTTCATGGTGAAGATTTTAAATATTGAGAGATTCCCACGACCAACATTAATCATACTAATAAATTATTAACGTACATTTGGTCCCTTTTCTATTTCTTTGCTAAAGGATAAATAAAAGTAAGGAGCCATTGAATGTTTATAGGGTTTTGAGTGGGGTTTTGATTAATCTTATATTTTCATTTGTATATTTTGGGTTTTAGTGTTCACTTTTAGGTGCTTCTTCCCTCTTTTCCTCCCTCGAGCTACTGATTTTGTGGGTTATTCTCCAATAAAATAAAAATAAGAAAATGATTTGTTCTTAATACTCAATAGTATCATTTTTATTTACCCAATTCATATTTCGTTTATGCCTCCTTTTTCTACAATTTGCAACATTTGCCAAAAAAGAATAAATTGGAATGATGAGATTCTTTGTATGTATCCTTTTAGTTTTATGCACATACTCAAAATTCTTTTGAGGACATAGGTCTCTGTGATGTTCGCAAGTCATCATCAGTCTAGGAAAACTTATATCAACCATTTATTGATATTTTCTTAACAAAATAAGTAAATAACTCTTCAACATTAGACTCTATTGTAGCAGCACAACAATAGATTTATCAATTGATTAAACCATATTATATTAAAATAATGAATACCTTGATTGTATTGTAGAAATTATCCATATAGATGCCGCACTATTATAATGAAATCCTAATTTATTTATTCATTTTAAATCATAAACTTCAAAGTGGCATTTCGGACCCATTTAACGGCGGTATCTCAAAAGGAATGTTATGTATATTTGAGGGATAAAAACCCGGCAAAGTAAATTAGACCCGATTAATCTACGGTGAAAAATGTCCAGCGAAATAAAAGAAGTCAACTAGGTCAAATGAATAACGACATAACGGGTCGAGTTAAAAAATCCATCGGAGTGAACATTTACGGTCAAAGAGGCTTAAATGTAGAACCGTTAGTCAACCTCGCCAAAACCAAATACTCGTTCAAACCGATAAGTTAAGTCGCATAAACGTAATGGCCGGAGCCTATAACTTAAAGACCATCTATGACGAATCAAGCGGAATAAACGGAGACATTAAACACGATCTCGGAGTATAAATCAAGGACGAGAACAAGGAGCAATGGAAAACTTTTCCCACTCACAACACCATTCTCTACTTCTAAATTCAAACACTTGTCTTTTCTTTGTTCTTCTCTTGTAAACTCTCTTGAGAATCAAAATACTAATCTATTTTACTTCACAAATACATTGTCCAAAACGCTCTCAAATCATGTTTGTTCCCGTCGATATAGTCTATCGGTTCTTATTTTTTTTAAAGATTAGCCACCTTTAAAGATTCCCTGCGAAGGCACGCGTGTTCTACAAACAGACGCAAGTGATAAGTATTGGGGTTCAATACTGTTCGAAGAGATTGACGGGAAACGTCAAATCTGTGGATATAAAAGCGGACGCTTTAAAGATTCCGAACTCCACTATCACTCCACGTTCAAAGAGATCTTAGCTGTAAAGAAGGCCATCGAGAAATTTGAGTTCCATTTGATTGGACACAAATTTCGCATCGAGATGGACATGTCATCCTTCCCGAAGATGTTACAATTCAAGCAAAAGATGGTCCCACATCAACAGTTGCTAAGATGGAGCGAATGGTTCTCAAAATACGACTTCGTATCCTTCTATTTAAAGGGCACAAAGAACATCCTTGCCGACATGCTAAGCCGGAGCCCGTTTAGCGCATAGTATCTCCGAGTTTGTTGCTCGAAATGTTTCGCAAGATCTCTCTTCTTAAGCGAACAACATTTTGCTGCGAAGAAATCCTCTTGTAATTGATCTTTGAGGTGTTTCGGGGTGCCTATGAATTCCCGATGAATTTCTCCGAGTAGTAATGGTATGGTGGTCTGATAGACTTGCTGCTGTCTGTATTCGCCAAGCGAATTCCACCATTCTTTGAGTGCACCTGAGAACCGTGCAGTGAATTGTTGTATGACGAGGTGTGAGGTTGAGGTGATAACCTCAGAATTCATCCATGCGTGGAATTCGTCTAAACGATCATTCCATCTTTCGAAGGGAATATCGTCAAACGTAAACGTCACGACTTTTGAGGCGAACTGCTTCGTTGGCCTTTCTTGTTCTTGAATGGGTGTTCCATTCATCTCGTCGTCAGAGAACACTTCGTCTATGTCTGGCTCTGTCTTTGATGGTTCTCCAATAGCAAACTGCTTTGGTAGTGATTCATCCTCAGAGTCAGTCTTGTAAGATGAGCTTGAGCTTGAATCTGAGAGGTTAATAATCACCGGTGTTGGATGAGACGTTTTTGCCGGTGGTATTTGCGATTGAGCGGATTCTGGCTCTTTTGCTCTTTCGTCTTGTTCCGCTAGTTGATTTAGCAGACTAGACATCGTAAACTCCGTAGACTCTGTAGACTCGATTATGCCTATCTCCTTTTCTTTTCTTCTATCGCGATCAGGAGACTCTTGACTAGAGTGTGAGGAGGCAGATCTATGAGTCGTTGTTGGATTGTCACGGAATTCGGATTCCTTTTGCCTTCTTGCCCTTTCTCGTACGGGTCGTGATCTGAACTCGCCGACAGGAGGAGTTACAGCATATCTTGATGTAAACGCTTCATCAGACGATAGGAAACCAGGAACTGGATTTCTTGTCGTCCCATATTGTTCTCCTGAGAGAAACCCTTGAGAGTACGATCCTGGGTATATGGGCATCGTTGATGACATGCTCCCGAGATGTGGATGGTATGGTCTTTGCTGGTTCTGGACCATACTTTCGAGGCACTTTTGAAGGTCTTTTAGTTGAAACCTGAGATTGATCATCTCAGCTTCTTTGCCTTGAAATTGAGTGGTGTTGACCATCATATGTTTGGCCATAGACATCATCTCTTTGTGGAGCGTATTTAACCGACTCTCGATTTCTGAGATCGAGTTTTGAAGACCACTCAATCTCTTTGAATATTCTGCAAACTGATCGATTTTGTGATTGATCGTAGTAAGCAGTCGGTTTTGTGCCATGGCATTTTCCGTTTGCCAATTGAGCACCTTTTCTCCTTGACTTAATTGACTCGGTCCTGAAGGACTGATTGCACTTGAAAGTACTTTTGGAGAGTGGGATATGTTGTCGGTGATGAAGTCCTTTGGTGGAGGAAAGATGTCGTCTTCCATCATCATGATTTCCGGCACGGATGACTCTTTTTGATTAGAGTATTCGACTATGAAGTCGTATCTTCCGTTGCCTTCTCCGAGAGGACCTACTGTAGGATCTCCGTCTAGATATCTTTTGTACAGGGGATCCTTCTTCTTTCTGCGCCGTTGGCGGATTTCGTCATCGGACTCATAATAATTTTCTGTGCAAGCCGAGCAAGAACAGACATCAAAATATTGATGGCCGTTTTCATCCTTGAAAGGATATACGACTTGTCCGTATTGTCCGAAGGAGACCGGCTTTGGATTTTGGTCTCGGTATGGTCCGTGGAAATCGTGTTCATCAATTTGGATTGCAAATTGTGTGAACAGTTGTTTCCGAGATGTCGAAGATCTTGGTTTGTCGAATATGATCTCCGTTGTTCCATCACTTCGCGAATGGAATCTGGCTTCGGTTGTTTGGACCGGTGCTTGAGTCGCTTGATGTAGCTTCTCATAGCTTGTTACCCATGACTCTGGTATCTTCTTTATCAGTTCCTCTCGAGAGATCTGTCGAGGAATTTGCGTTGTGCTTGGCGCTTGCGAAGCCGATGTGACTTCTAGATATAGCGCTTCGTCAGAGGAGGGTAGGACGAGGTCAAGAGCATGGTCTTGAACACGATATACAATTTGGTGATGTAGTGTTGCGATAACACTCTTCTCTTGCATAGGCAGTCCGATCAGCTGAAGCTGGACCTTGAGCGTCTTGAGTAGGTTCGGATCTTGCAAAGAGACGTTGAAGTTGGGAAACAGCGTTATGAATACTGTTCCGGCGTTTAATGTTGTCTGAACCGTACCGATGCAGGCCTGTTGATATGACTTTAGCCGAGAGTCGACTAGAGCGATTCTTGCGATAACCGGCAGACCTTTACGGGCGTGTAGGGTTAGCCCGATACGCACCACTCCAAAGTGGAGATGGGTGTATCCTTGTTGACGCCATAATCGTGGAAGCACTTCTGGGATGTTGAGAGAAATGAATTGCTCCTCTTCCGTGGCTGGGACTTGGCAAGATGAGAACTTGCTGGATTGAACGTATTCCCGGACTCTTCGGCTAGCCGAAGGTTGTATGAGCTCACGGACGTTCTTTATCGAGAAAACACTGGGTTTTCTGGCAAAGAACTCGTATGGATTCACCAGTGGAAGTGTTGTTTCAGGCAGACGATCGCCTGGAACATATTCTATTTCGTAAAGAGAATTTATATCGGAACTATTTTTTTGGTTTTTTGGTTTTTGTAAAGTAGAAATTGCAAACTGAGAATCTATAGCTAAAGGATTTGAAATTGACATTTTTGAGAATTAGTTTTCAGAACATTCAAAACAATTCGTCATAAACAAAGCTTCTTTCCCTCAAACATAGGTTGTTAGGCTCTGATACCAATATCTGATTACACGAGAGACTCGAGTCATAAGACAAGAGACGAACTCTGAGTAACGCTTAACCGTATGAACTAGTCGTGTTGAAGATCGTGATAGCCGTGTTGATAGTTATGGGATCTGATAGGTTCCAGGTAAAGGGAGCATAAACGGCACTTCCTGGCCTCGGGCTCAACCACTGTTAGGAATCCTATCGCCCCCCACAACCACCGTATTGGCCGTCACGACCGTCGTATTGACAGTCATCACGGATAAACGATTCGCTCATCGAACGCACGAGATAAACAGAATCAATAGAGAGTGATCACCCAACCCATGAGAGAGAGAAAGCTACAGAGCTTATGACATCTCGTAGAGAAGTCTGAAAACTAGAGAGAGTTTTTAGTGATTCATAGAGAGAGAAAGCTAGAGAGAGGTTTTTAAGGGGAAAATGAGATAATATTTCACAAGGGGGTACACACATATTTATAGGAGGTTTAGAGCGCTGACATAAGCGCTTACCTCAGCAATGACATCATTGCTTACATCACACCTATCTACTTTATTTATTGCGATGACATCATCGCTTACATCACACCTAATTGCGATTACATCATCGCTTACATCACACTTTATTATACATTATTTATTGCGATTATATATCGCTTACACACATAATTATACATAATTAGATTATTAAGACGAATCTTAATGATCTATCTCGAACTCGGTGATGTGTTCCTCGCAGCAGCCGTAATAGTCATCTGGACACTTGAACTCGATTTCTGGTTCGGCGAAATCTTCTAGAGGCTCGTCTTTGTTTAAACCGAACTTCTTCCCGATCTCGTCTATATTCATCGAATCGTCTGGGGACTGTGCATCTTGGAAGTATTCTGGCAGAACCGTCGTTGGTTCTGGATCTGGTGTCGTCTTCTGCTGGATTAGCTTATGGGCTGGCTTGCTTTCGAAGTACTGTAGGTCTTCGTCTAGACTCATCTGGTAATCAATTGGATAGTAGCTCCAATTTAGGTTGAAGGGAATAGGGAACTTCTGCGTAGCACTATTGAGGCGAAACGCATGGTTCTGGAATTCCTCGAACCCTTTGGTCTCATAGACGTTGAAGTCTGGTCGCATGCCTTTGTAGTCGTCGTGGTGGATCAGCGTCGGCAACGCATGCATCTTGTTGCTTTTGATATTGACTTGTATGGGGCGGTGGAAGAAGTATATCGTATGAGGATTAAAGAAAGGGTTGAGACACCCTTGTCCTTTTAGCCTTTTGTACGATATGTTCACCGTCTTTGCTGACCGTCTAAGTTTACCACTCCAGGCGCTTAGTGGCGCGAACCAAGTTAGAAACGTTGAGAGGCAGTCCTTTTGACCTTGTCGCGAGTTGACGAACTGGTAGAGCCAGTGGATGTCGAAGGTGACGCCAATGGTGTATACAGAACATATATACCAAAGGAAACAGAGGACTTCCTCTGGCATATTAGTGCTCTCTATTCTGTAGAGATGGGCGTACGGGTGATCTGGATGTATGCCAAGTGGCGCGATGTGTTGACATCGGACACCGTACTTTGATAGGATGATTGACTGGTACCGGAAGATCCTTTCTTTGAGATGCTCGTGGATGATCTTCATGTTGACAAGCTGGTGAGCATCTTCTGGCATGTTGGCACCGAAGTCATAGTATTCCTTTTCGGTTGCCGATGAGCTTGCCATCATCTGTATCTCCTTCAGCGGGCTCCGGCTTAGCATGTCGGCAAGGATGTTCTTTATCGAGAAAACACTGGGTTTTCTGGCAAAGAACTCGTATGGATTCACCAGTGTAATCAGATATTGGTATCAGAGCCTAACAACCTATGTTTGAGGGAAAGAAGCTTTGTTTATGACGAATTGTTTTGAATGTTCTGAAAACTAATTCTCAAAAATGTCAATTTCAAATCCTTTAGCTATAGATTCTCAGTTTGCAATTTCTACTTTACAAAAACCAAAAAACCAAAAAAATAGTTCCGATATAAATTCTCTTTACGAAATAGAATATGTTCCAGGCGATCGTCTGCCTGAAACAACACTTCCACTGGTGAATCCATACGAGTTCTTTGCCAGAAAACCCAGTGTTTTCTCGATAAAGAACGTCCGTGAGCTCATACAACCTTCGGCTAGCCGAAGAGTCCGGGAATACGTTCAATCCAGCAAGTTCTCATCTTGCCAAGTCCCAGCCACGGAAGAGGAGCAATTCATTTCTCTCAACATCCCAGAAGTGCTTCCACGATTATGGCGTCAACAAGGATACACCCATCTCCACTTTGGAGTGGTGCGTATCGGGCTAACCCTACACGCCCGTAAAGGTCTGCCGGTTATCGCAAGAATCGCTCTAGTCGACTCTCGGCTAAAGTCATATCAACAGGCCTGCATCGGTACGGTTCAGACAACATTAAACGCCGGAACAGTATTCATAACGCTGTTTCCCAACTTCAACGTCTCTTTGCAAGATCCGAACCTACTCAAGACGCTCAAGGTCCAGCTTCAGCTGATCGGACTGCCTATGCAAGAGAAGAGTGTTATCGCAACACTACATCACCAAATTGTATATCGTGTTCAAGACCATGCTCTTGACCTCGTCCTACCCTCCTCTGACGAAGCGCTATATCTAGAAGTCACATCGGCTTCGCAAGCGCCAAGCACAACGCAAATTCCTCGACAGATCTCTCGAGAGGAACTGATAAAGAAGATACCAGAGTCATGGGTAACAAGCTATGAGAAGCTACATCAAGCGACTCAAGCACCGGTCCAAACAACCGAAGCCAGATTCCATTCGCGAAGTGATGGAACAACGGAGATCATATTCGACAAACCAAGATCTTCGACATCTCGGAAACAACTGTTCACACAATTTGCAATCCAAATTGATGAACACGATTTCCACGGACCATACCGAGACCAAAATCCAAAGCCGGTCTCCTTCGGACAATACGGACAAGTCGTATATCCTTTCAAGGATGAAAACGGCCATCAATATTTTGATGTCTGTTCTTGCTCGGCTTGCACAGAAAATTATTATGAGTCCGATGACGAAATCCGCCAACGGCGCAGAAAGAAGAAGGATCCCCTGTACAAAAGATATCTAGACGGAGATCCTACAGTAGGTCCTCTCGGAGAAGGCAACGGAAGATACGACTTCATAGTCGAATACTCTAATCAAAAAGAGTCATCCGTGCCGGAAATCATGATGATGGAAGACGACATCTTTCCTCCACCAAAGGACTTCATCACCGACAACATATCCCACTCTCCAAAAGTACTTTCAAGTGCAATCAGTCCTTCAGGACCGAGTCAATTAAGTCAAGGAGAAAAGGTGCTCAATTGGCAAACGGAAAATGCCATGGCACAAAACCGACTGCTTACTACGATCAATCACAAAATCGATCAGTTTGCAGAATATTCAAAGAGATTGAGTGGTCTTCAAAACTCGATCTCAGAAATCGAGAGTCGGTTAAATACGCTCCACAAAGAGATGATGTCTATGGCCAAACATATGATGGTCAACACCACTCAATTTCAAGGCAAAGAAGCTGAGATGATCAATCTCAGGTTTCAACTAAAAGACCTTCAAAAGTGCCTCGAAAGTATGGTCCAGAACCAGCAAAGACCATACCATCCACATCTCGGGAGCATGTCATCAACGATGCCCATATACCCAGGATCGTACTCTCAAGGGTTTCTCTCAGGAGAACAATATGGGACGACAAGAAATCCAGTTCCTGGTTTCCTATCGTCTGATGAAGCGTTTACATCAAGATATGCTGTAACTCCTCCTGTCGGCGAGTTCAGATCACGACCCGTACGAGAAAGGGCAAGAAGGCAAAAGGAATCCGAATTCCGTGACAATCCAACAACGACTCATAGATCTGCCTCCTCACACTCTAGTCAAGAGTCTCCTGATCGCGATAGAAGAAAAGAAAAGGAGATAGGCATAATCGAGTCTACAGAGTCTACGGAGTTTACGATGTCTAGTCTGCTAAATCAACTAGCGGAACAAGACGAAAGAGCAAAAGAGCCAGAATCCGCTCAATCGCAAATACCACCGGCAAAAACGTCTCATCCAACACCGGTGATTATTAACCTCTCAGATTCAAGCTCAAGCTCATCTTACAAGACTGACTCTGAGGATGAATCACTACCAAAGCAGTTTGCTATTGGAGAACCATCAAAGACAGAGCCAGACATAGACGAAGTGTTCTCTGACGACGAGATGAATGGAACACCCATTCAAGAACAAGAAAGGCCAACGAAGCAGTTCGCCTCAAAAGTCGTGACGTTTACGTTTGACGATATTCCCTTCGAAAGATGGAATGATCGTTTAGACGAATTCCACGCATGGATGAATTCTGAGGTTATCACCTCAACCTCACACCTCGTCATACAACAATTCACTGCACGGTTCTCAGGTGCACTCAAAGAATGGTGGAATTCGCTTGGCGAATACAGACAGCAGCAAGTCTATCAGACCACCATACCATTACTACTCGGAGAAATTCATCGGGAATTCATAGGCACCCCGAAACACCTCAAAGATCAATTACAAGAGGATTTCTTCGCAGCAAAATGTTGTTCGCTTAAGAAGAGAGATCTTGCGAAACATTTCGAGCAACAAACTCGGAGATACTATGCGCTAAACGGTCTCAATAACCCGAGCCTGAAGCAAGTCTACTTATCATCTATTGATGATTATCTGAGCCAACAAACAAAACTCAATATCAAAGAGCAAGGCCAGACGGTAGAAGAAATCTCCATCGGACAAATCCAACAATACGTCTTCAGGACGTTGGACAAACTATGCAAGCAAAAGGAATTCTGGACTGAGTTCATGGATAACTCAAAGCATTTATCCAAAGTCTGTGCAAGACCAGATTTGTCGATTAAATGTTCAAAGTCCAAGAAAGGCTGCACGTGTAAAGGAAAAGGCGAGACTCGCCGTTCCAAAAAATCAAATAAGTTCCGATTCAAGAAGTTCGGACGCAGACGGTTCTTCAGAAGGAAACAATCCTTCAAAAAGGAGACAAAGTGCTTTCTATGCAACAAAGAAGGGCACTTCGCCAAAAACTGTCCTAACAGTTCAAAGAAGAAACGACAATATCTCATCAGCTCAATATCAAAGCTGGCAAAAGATATTGATCTTGACAATCATGATCTCGAATCAGTGTTGTCTTATGACAGCGACGAACAAGATGCCATTTGTGGCTACTCAGATTCTGACACCTCAGAATCCGACGATGAGGAAGAATGCTGTTTCAAGATTGCTCAAACGCCTCAACAAGAAGAGATACAATCTCCTCACCTACCGGTGACAATCTTTGATCCTGCAAAGAAAGAGGAACCTGTCCATGCTATCGCTTTCATAGATACGGGAGCTCATACAACGATAATGAATCCCAAGGTACTTTCCTCTACCATGTGGCACCCGTACCAGCAAGAGTTCAGGGTAGCAAATTCAGGATCGTTATCAATCAAGCTCAAATCGAAGCCGATCACTATAGAGCTATTTCCGGGTTGTCAAATAACTACGGAAGTCCTAGGGTCCTCCGCTCCTGGAAAGGACATTATTCTAGGATGGGACTCGTATTACGAGCTGAAGAAGAGCTTCGACATCTCAATCGAACCAAGAGGTATAAGATGGAAATCTTATTTCAAAGCGTTCACAACGATACCTAGAATGTTCGCGATCGAAGAGCTTCAGTCCCATGATTTCAACAAAATAAAAGAAGAAATCACTGCGAGTTCATGCGTAAACTCTCATACGGAGTTCCTACGTATATGCAAAAACCCACTGTGGTTAAACGAGGAATTCTTCGTGTCACTGCCATTCAAGGAGAATATCCACACGACACCTACAAAGGCAAGTCACGCAGGAATGCCCCCAGTGTTGCTCAAACAAGCAAACGAAGAATGTGACCAGCTAGTCAGCCAAAAGGTGGTCTCACCAACAAATTCTCCGTGGGCATGCAAGGCATTTTATGTCAATAATAGAGCTGAACAAGCACGAGGAAAACTAAGGCTAGTCATTGACTATAAGCCGCTGAACCAGTACCTCCAAGATGTCAAGTTCCCATTGCCAAACAAAAGGGCGCTGTTTCAACATCTACAAGGTGCGACTCTGTTCTCAAAGTTCGACCTAAAATCCGGTTTCTGGCAAATCGGTATTGCACCAGAAGAAAGATACAAGACAGCTTTCTGTCTGCCCAACCGACATCTACAATGGAATGTCCTACCGTTCGGCCTCAAGACGGCGCCATCGCTATTCCAACAGGCTATGCTAAAGATATTCAAGCCCCTGCTTCATACAGCACTAATCTATATAGACGATATCCTTCTATTCTCGTCAAGTCACGAAGATCATGTTCGAACTCTACAACAGTTCCAGAACATCGTGAAGGATCATGGAATAATGCTATCGGCCCGAAAAATGATCATAGCCCAGCCCAACATCGATTTCCTTGGAATGGATATTGCTAATGGGCAATTCACCCCTCAGGCCCATCTAGCCACGACGCTTCTGGAGTTTCCAGACAGCGACCTCTCGAAGAGACAAGTCCAACAGTTCCTTGGGGTAATTAATTACCTCAGTGACTTTATTCCGCAATTGTCGCAGCTGACGCGTCCACTACAAAAGATGCTGTCCAAGAATCCTCCTTTATGGACTACCAGACAAACGGATGCAGTCAAAAGACTAAAGTTGGAGATAATAAAGCTGCCACCTTTAAAGATTCCCTGCGAAGGCACGCGTGTTCTACAAACAGACGCAAGTGATAAGTATTGGGGTTCAATACTGTTCAAAGAGATTGACGGGAAACGTCAAATCTGTGGATATAAAAGCGGACGCCTTAAAGATTCCGAACTCCACTATCACTCCACGTTCAAAGAGATCTTAGCTGTAAAGAAGGCCATCGAGAAATTTGAGTTCCATTTGATTGGACACAAATTTCGCATCGAGATGGACATGTCATCCTTCCCGAAGATGTTACAATTCAAGCAAAAGATGGTCCCACATCAACAGTTGCTAAGATGGAGCGAATGGTTCTCAAAATACGACTTCGTATCCTTCTATTTAAAGGGCACAAAGAACATCCTTGCCGACATGCTAAGCCGGAGCCCGCTGAAGGAGATACAGATGATGGCAAGCTCATCGGCAACCGAAAAAGAATACTATGACTTCGGTGCCAACATGCCAGAAGATGCTCACCAGCTTGTCAACATGAATTGTAGATATAATAAATGCAAAAAGGAGAGAAAATAAATTTAAATGCAAAAGTGATATACAATCTTGTAAGCCAAGAGTATACTTTACTTTATTTCTGTTACCAATATTGAATGTACATAAGTAGTATTTCTTTTATTATTTAGTCGTATTTTTTTATATCATTGTAAGTTGAGGTATGTATATCTCCAAACCCGAAACTATAATATAAAATATGGTCTCATTTTAAGTGTTACTCGATAATGCGATTTCATGCGATTTCTATACTTTATTTTTAGTGTTTTTGAAATAATGATACTTTTCTAATTATATTATATTAATTCACTGTTTTGATAAAATACTATCAAGATTTGACCAAATGGTGATTTTCACAACCATTTGCCACGCGAACGTTTGAAATAAACTTTTGATTTATATCGATTCGAAGCATTTATACGAATACCGTTTATATAACTGGTATTTAAAACGCAAGGAAATCGTTTCCTTGCGAGAGAACCAATAATCAAGCCATGGCGTTTTACAAACCGGTTTGGTAAAATTTGAAGAAAAAAAAAATCACTATCGAGACGATCTAAACCGGACGAGTCTATCGGCATTAAAAAAACATGCTTAGTATATTAAAATTATAATGATGAAGGATGTGTATATAATAAGAAGGATGGTGCGAGAGAAATGAGTGGTTGCAGTGGAAGAAGGGGACCATGAAATCTATGGGCAGCGTCGGACAACCCAAAACCTCGGTTTCATAAAGAGACTTTCTCTATTTTTATCTATACTATTAAAACATAAATATTTTTAAAATCATTTTCTAGATATTCCTTATTTTTTTTGTAATAAATTGAACATGTTGTAAAATATATATTAAATCTATTATAAACTTAAAAATTACAAACTAAACATATTTAAATCAATAACATTTAAATTAGTTTTTATTCTTCATTTTAATTTTATTTTATTAATCGTTCATTTTTAGATATTAGTTTTCTTAATTCCCTACCTTTTTCCTACTCTTACAGAAAGATCAATACAAATATTGATGTGTTAAAAATATTAAAAATAATAATTCTTGTTTTTGATATTCGGACTAAAATTCAATAATACGAGAATAAAACTCTGTTTAAAAGTTTTTTTTTTTTTTAGAATGTTTTTTTTTTTATAACTCAGGGGTATATCCAAGGTACATGAAGAGGCCCAAACTAATCCCTTGAGGAAGGTGCAACCCACAGATAGACCCTCTCTCCGGATATTCAAATGTGCCATAAAGCATGGAGCCATATCCGTGTGGATATCCAAAAAATGATGAAAAATGTTAATAAGGACGCTCGAACCTGGAACCTTGACAAATTATGCCAAAAATCTTGGGCTCTTCAAATAACTAGGCCACCATCACCAGGACTTGTTTTAGAATGTTCTCACCATGCCCTCATAAATGTTTTGTTTTCACCAAGCTCTCATAAGTTTTTTTTGTTTTTCACCATGCAGCTCTCGTAAAATGTTTTCTTTTTTACGGTCTCATAAATGTTTTATTTTTTCATAGATAAGGGATAAGGGACTGTGATAGAATTGTTTCGTTTTCTTATTAATAGTGTGTTGGTCCATAAGCTGCTCTTTGAAAACAAAAAAAAATTTCGATGACTCGTTAATTCTCTTATAAAACATTTGTAAAACATAAAATACTAACTGTAAAACTAACATCTCAACACTAACTCTTATAAAACACAAATTAATGACATATTCAATATTTTGTCTCAGAGACTTACGATACTTAACAAGTGGCATATATTAACAGCAGTTACACGTGTCATTCGCTAAACGGCTCGATCAGTCTTCTGAATGAAAACAAAGAGGTAAAGAGAAAGATTTGTATTTAGGGCAACTCCAACAAAACCATTTATTTTAAGGGGAACAAAACTTTAAAATAAAGTTTTAAGGGGAGATTGCTCCAACAATAAAACTTTAAATCCATCTTTAAAAATATTTGTAATTTGCATAATGGTCCTCAACATTAATAAAAACTAATAATAAAGATAAAACTTTTTAAAATAAATATGAAACACACTTTAAAATATTACACAATATTACATGATAAAAGTTACATGATATTGCTAACAAATTTAATTTCTCTCGATGTTAATGATGCACGTGAGTTTATTCGAACTGAAAAAACAAGAATCATACAAAAAGACGTCAAGAACAACAACAACAACAACAACCTCCATTTGCTCAAAATCCTTATGGACAATATTATAATTGTCTTGGAGGTTCGGGATCGGATTTACCGGAATACTAGTATTTTGGTCCGACTTGTAATATTTATGTGTTTGTGTAATTTGCCTTAATTTGTTTTCATGTAATTTGTTTTTAATTTGCTTTAGTTTGTCTTCATGTAATTTGTCTTTAATTTGTTTTGATTTGTGTTCTTGTAATTTGTATTGGATTTGCTTTAATTTTTGTTAAGTTTACTTAAGTTTGCTTTAATTTTTGTTAATGTATTCATTTTGTGTAAAATTTGTTTTTTAATGTTATGTAATATATCTTCAATATTAATAACTTGTGAATTTTATTTTAGGATACTTAAGCTATCTTAGACTAAATATAGTACAATTATTTGTAACAATTATAATTTTAAGGACTAAATTTGAAAATATAAAATAGTTTTAAGGTTTTGAATAGTGAAACCTCAAATTATTACTATTCAAAACCTTAAAATATAAGGGGATAAATGTTTGTTGGAGTTGGAAAAACCTTATAATATAAAGGAATAAAGGTTTGTTGGAAATGCTCTTAGTCTTTGGTGTATAAATTCTGTACGTAAGCTATATATTTAAGACAACAGTTTCACTTTTATTTTGAAATATTTAGAGCCTTTTTAATTTAAGTCGCTATCTTAAATATATTTATTATTAAATAAAATATTTGAGTTATCGTCGTATAAAGAAAGAAAAATTGAAATTTGATACAACTTTTGTTTTCTTAGCATTTCTCTGATCGAATGCAGTGACTATGACTAGTGATATTTACCCAGGAGGAGAAGTTATTATTATTAATTAATTAATGCGGTAAGCAACTGATAATTACTAATTAGTGCTGCTTAATCTTTGATTCGGTGATTTCTAATCGGACGGTGGAAAGCGAGAGGTGGAATAATTTGATTCTTTTAAGAGGGTCAACAGCCCCCACTTGAGATCTTGATATATGCTCCTTTAAAAAAAAATATTTCCTTTTTCCACTATATAATTTTGTATAAACAAAATTGGACAAAAGCAAAAACAAGATTTGGATCCTAAATCTAAAGACCTTTCGTTCGTGTTGAAACAAATTTTGTTTTTTTTATGTGTTTACATTTATTTACTTTATAAAAGAATCCACACTCTATTTAAAGCATCATAAGCAATTTATTTATTTTTGTTAATTGTAAACGTCAAACGCAAATAAGTATAAACGTTTTATTAAAAAAACAAAAAAATGCTTTAAAAAATCAACATATAACAATAAGAATATCTGAAAGCAAGAATTGCATTTGAAGCAGTCGATACCTTAAATAATTGATAAAGAAAAATGTCGAAGTCTTAAAAAAGGGAATTCATAGCTGTTTCGATGTAGCCAAGGATATAAATCTGAATATTAATTAATCAAATGATAAATGCCAGTTTTGTATACTTCATGGAGACAGATATGTATCTATGTGGTTATGATACATTCGTACACATAACGAACTGTTTTTCCTTTTGTGGTCCTAATTCTCATAAAAACGATTAGGAGTGATGATGATTTGAGTGTCTTATCCATCTATATGACAAGTGTTTATATATAGAGATTGAGAGAGAACAGTAGCCGAAGGAAAGCTAGATACTTGGTTTGAAAGTAATAGATCAATACCGTTACTTTTACTCTAAGCTTAGAAAGAATACGATATATGGGTAGGGTTTTAGGAAATCGGTTTTTTTGTTCGGTTTAGTTTTATGGTTTGGTATCTAGTTTAGATCAAAAACTATTAAAACTGACATATGTGAGGTTATAAATTTCGAACTTTTTTTTAAGGGTATTTAAGTTTTTAACTTTCATTTCGTGAGAAGCTATACATAGAGCATAGTTTGGAAGACATTTGACTGCTTACTACTTTTCCTGGAAGCTATACATAGAGCATAGTTTGGAAGATAATTCTCGTGGGGAAATAAATCGTTTATCCGATAATTAATATTGCATAGATCAATCATTTTATGGAGAGACGGAGAAGGGTGATAATTAGAAGAGTGAGAAGGAAGTGGCAGAACAAGTCATATCAAGAAGAGACAGCTGTAAATTCATAAAGACATCAAGTGGTAGAGCGAAGTGTGATGCTTAAGGTTGGTAACATTTTTAAAAAAAAAAAGTTATACTACTTACTACTTCTCCTAAAGCATCGCTGCTTCTATTTCTGTAGTTGTAGTTGTTGTTGTACCAACTTCGACTCAATCAGTATCACATTACATCATCACACGTCGACAAAAGCTAGAGAAGCCAGAATTTGTCTAAGGAAGTGTAACATTGTTAGAAAGGATCTTCATTGTTCATATGTTTATACTTTATACATCTACGCAAAGAAATATAAAATACAATTGATGTTACAAAATCTATAAGAGTTTTTACCAAAAAAGTAGCGTAATAAATGGCGAGATAGTTTGAATCGGTAAGACATAACGATAAAAGATGATACCGCTAATAATTATTGTGTTTATGATTAGTACTAAACGATAATGGGTTATACCAATCAAACCGAGATAAGGAAACTTTTCTATCAATTAGTAAATGCATTACCTCTTAGGGTTTATGGACAGAGAAAGGAGGTACCTTGGGGTCATTAGGTTAAACTGTAAGGTATAGAGTTTTGGACTTTGGTGTGAGTTTGTAGCCAAAGTTTCTTTTTAGGAGAGTTTACTCTTAAATAGAAAAGTAAATATCATCATTAATTCTACGGTTTTGGGTGGACCTATCTCTATATATAATTCAAGGTCGGCCCCTTACCATTCTACTACTACTACTCTTTTTGTCATCATTATCATTCTACCTTGCACTTTTTCTAATTCTCACCAGCAAGAAAAGATGATTTTTTTTGTTTTTAACAGATATGTAAGTAAAAGGTGAAAAACTAGACATACGTTTGTGTAGATGATGGGAAATGTGTAATGTGTGGATATGAATAATTTGACTAAGTGTACTAAGTGTTCCTAAAATCAGAGCAAAGACCCAAGACTTTACTACAGGGGTTCATCATTCATTATAAATGTGGCCCTTTCAAAGTTTCCTTTTGAACACACAAGAGTGCCTTCTTTGTTCATTACCGATTTTTGTCCTATATTCAAACCTTAAGCGTCTTCTTGTTCTGTGATTTAACAAGACACTGGTTTATTTTTGTTCTCACGTGCACGTCATTGAAACAATGCTATTAGTGTCGTGAAAGAGATCATCTTAAGTATTTATGGAGAGATTATATGTATACAACCGAACAGAAAAGACACATTTCCACAAAACAGAACCACATAGTCTCAATCTGTCAAACTTTTCCTTTAACCTTTTAACATCATTCTCAACTTTGCTGCAAGCTATAGAGATTTCATTTCCTTGTAAGTGCAGAAAGTATGGATCTGATCAGCCCAAACAAGAAATGCTAGAACCGATTAATATATGATGTTTTCGAACAAAAGTAACAGCAAAAAGGAGCACCAAGAGTGCCAGAAAGAGTATGTATAGAACTGAAATCCTCACTAGTACACAAAAACAATGATGTCAAAAAGCAAAATAAAAATCTTGTGATTACCCGTCAAAAAGTATTCAAACAAAGAGATACATCGTGCTTTTAACCAGCAAACTCAGAGCTTGAGACTATCCGTCGCTTATGAACTATATTGTTAAATGACATCATCAAACGGATAATGCTACAAGCAAATGAAGTTACAAATGCAGGAGAAGAAGAATAATATCTTTAAAACAACAAGAGAGCTTTTGAAGTTATACAAGTCACAAATTCATGAATGATAGTGTAAAACTATCCAAAAAAAATCCACCAAACTTATTGTCAATAAAACGAGATCATACAAATGATAAAATCATACTAATTAGTTGTAATCGTGGATCATAGAGCAGACTATATCTATACGATGAGAGAAAACACATGCAATTGAAAGCAGTATGCCCGTTGTGGTCCAGTGGTAGAAAGAACCGTGTGGAGTGTTACTCCACTCCACCCGGATTCGATCTGTCCTTGAAACAAAAACATATCCATGTGAGAAGTCTGGGTGTGGGCCGAAGTTTACCTGCTAGTCTGGTTACAGACGATTTGGTTATCGCTGGCATTAATCGGAAGTCATTCCAAATTCGGGACATGCGGTGTGGTGGCCCAATGGATCTCATGGCCCATTGACTCGAATCCAACTCGGAGATCATGATATCCGTTGAACTATTGAACCGTTGAACCTAGGGAGTAGTTCACTCTGTAGCACTTCGGTGCATTCCTACCGGATCAGCCGATAGGATATATAAAATTAAAAACAAAAAAAATTGAAAGCAGTACGTCGTACATCAGTTAAAGCGAGATTGGCGGGAAGAGGAGGTTTAAGAGCAAACCAAACCCCAACCGGTTCATAATTTATTTGGTTTAAGTAATGCAAATCTTAAATAAAAGAATCATAAGCAAATTAATCACGACTTTTTCAACAGCTTTCAACTAAAAAAATAATTATAATTTTAGTTGACTTGGAAGAAAAGTCGACCGGCTTACCTAAAATCCGATACACTTCATTTCGTCTAATCAAATCCAACGGTCACCATTAAATTACACAAAGGCAACCAAAAAAGAAGAAGAAAATAAAAAAATCGTGCGTCAAATGATTCAACTACAACAAAACTCGCTCTTCCGAAACATGCGTGTGTGTGGTTAGGAGAGATCTTAAGATTCCTCTCTCGATTTCTCTCGTCTTTTGCTGCATCGGTGAGATTTTCATGTCTCGATTTAATCCTACTCCTAGCTCTCTCAACTTCATTCGAACCATTTTTTTTTTTTTTAAAGTTACTTCTTAGGTTTTATCGATTTTCGTGGAATTCAATTTCTGTATCCTCTCACTAAGTATTTTAGGTAAGTTTTCTCGTGGTTTTGTGCGATACGGAATCGAATTTGATATTGGACCGGCTCTTGAGGTTTATGCTGATCTATGTCGGATTCAGAGAAAACAATTTTATCTGTGTCGGATTAGTGTTTCTAGCTAATTTCTCGAACATGGGTTCTTGATTGTTAATTCCGATTAGCTCTCTTTTATACTCCCTAATCGTGGGAATTCATGATTGCTGCTTCTTTTTTTCTGCAGCGATTCATTAATAAAATCTAAGCTCTCATGGGTTCTGTAATGAGCTTGAGCTGTTCCAAGAGGAAAGCGACTATACATAACGAGGACTTTTCAAGCGAATCTCGGAAAAGACGAAAAATTTGTTCCTCGACCGATGAGGACTATTGCAGATTGATTCCCAGTCTTCCGGATGAGTTATCGATACAGATTCTTGCTAGGCTCCCAAGAATTTGCTACTCGAGTGTCCGGTTGGTTTCTCGGAGGTGGAAATCAGCTGTGTCAACCTCTGATCTGTATTGTCTGAGGAAACAACTCGGGAGAACCGAGGAATGGCTCTATGTGCTAACCAAAGGCCAAGAGGATAAGCTCTTGTGGTACGCTTTAGATCCCGTGTCTACGAAATGGCAGAGATTGCCTCCAATGCCGGTCATTGTTTACGAAGAGGAATCTAGAAGGAGTTTATCTGGTTTGTGGAATTTGGTTAGCCCGAGTTTTAAAGTCGCTGAGATTGTGAGGAGCTTGCTCGGTAGGAAGGACGCCTCTGAGCAAATGCCCTTCTGTGGGTGTTCTATTGGTGCGGTTGATGGCTGCCTCTATGTTCTTGGCGGGCTCTCTAGGTCTAAAACCGTGAGCTGTGTTTGGCGGTTTGATCCGATTCTCAACTCTTGGAGTGAAGTGAGTTCTATGTTGGCGAATCGGGCTTATTCCAAAACAGGCGTATTGAATAAAAAACTATATGTTGTTGGAGGGGTAGATCGTGTGCGGGGAGGTTTGTCTCCGCTTCAGTCAGCTGAGGTTTACGATCCAAACACGGATGCTTGGTCAGAGGTTCCGGGCATGCCTTTCTCAAAGGCGCAAGTGTTGCCAAATGCGTTTTTGGCTGACTTGTTAAAGCCTATTGCCACGGGAATGACTTGCTACAACGGTAGGTTATGTGTTCCTCAGAGTTTATACTCTTGGCCTTTCTTTGTTGATGTTGGAGGAGAGGTTTATGATCCCGAGACAAATCTCTGGGTTGAAATGCCGTCTGGTATGGGTGAAGGTTGGCCAGCGAGGCAAGCGGGTACTAAACTGAGTGTCGTGGTGGATGGTGAGCTATACGCTTTCGATCCTTCTTCTTCGATGGAGAACGGGAAGATAAAAGTTTATGATCAGAAGGAAGATACTTGGAAAGTTGTTATCGGGGAAGTCCCAATTTATGACTTAACAGATTCAGAATCTCCTTATTTGCTTGCTGGGTTTCACGGAAAGCTTCATTTCATTACTAGAGACCCTAACCATAACGTTACAGTGTTACGAGCTGATGTCCCCGACATCCCAGGCTCTTTGTCGTCATCATCATCAGCATCTAGCTCCAACTCTGTTTTGAGTGAAAAGGGCAATGCACCTAACATGTCAGACACTGTTATCTGGAAAGTCATTGCAAGCAAGGACTTTGGTGCTGCTGAACTTGTTAGCTGCCAAGTCATAGATATATAAACGCAAGAATATTTGCCCATTTCTCGTGGGACATTGAGAATCTCTGTGTACAGCAAAAAGCAAAGATTTAAAAGTCTAATTCTTCGATGGTCCAGATTGTGTATTCTTCTTCTGGCTTTGGCTGTCAAGTAAGCTTGAGCAATAAAATGTTATGTGACAATATATACATATATATATATATATATGGCGACCGACTGTTTTATCGACTTTGTTTCAGCATATGCGCAAATATACACTATATATAGCATTACATTACCTAGCAGTTCCCGGAATCTATTACATGAGTTTGATTCTGCAATCTGCATACATATTTCTGTAGTTGGTAATAGAGAGAGACTTGTAAGAAAAGAGAGTTTCAAATAACATTTGCAGCTTATGGTGTGAATCTGAAACAGCCAACACAAAAAGATATTTCACCTATGCTTTTTCAGCGTTTGAAACCTCTTCCCTTTTTTGGTTTAATAATCCATCTCAATTTTTACACGGAGATCACATTTACTGATATCCTTTTGCTTAACCGGAACTGTCGGTTCGGTTAAGAGTATCTTTTGATTATTTGCTTGCTTCTGTAATGGTGGACCTAAGGACCCAACGTTATGGATGTTGCAGGCACTGCAGAAGAAGAAAATAGGTAAAGATAACTTTAACAAAACAAAAAATAGGTAAAAAGAAAGGAAAAAAATATGATAATATCTCGTTGATGCTTTAAGCCTTGATTGATTGGTAGATCATTTAAAAAAACATTAAGTTTTTTATCAACCAATCAACAAAGCATTTAGAAAAACATTTAGAAGCTGTAGATGTTCTGTAAATGCTGAAGCTGTAGATGTTCCATCTACATTAATTAGAACATACAACTTCAACAATATACTATTTCTGACTGTTCTACTATCAGTTATACCAATCAAACCCTTAGAATTTAGAACGCATCATATGCTCATAAAGCAAACCAACCACCTCTGGATTCTCATTTCACAAGTCACACTTCACCTCTTTTTTTTTTTTTTTTCAAAAAATGAAAGTTGCTTTTGATTTATTTCGACGAATCTATTCTGTGGTTATTTTTCGTATTACTTTAATATGGTGTGAAGGAAACAGTCTTCTTCTTCTGAATGCACATATATATCACTAGCCCGTTATTTATTTCATCCAAAAGATGTATTGGTGGTTTTGTGGAATGCACGAACAAAGTATTTGGTTGGCGTTTAGGAGGACATTTGAAATTGAACCGAACCGGACTACTTTCCATTATAAATAGATCAAAATATTTTCGAACCAAATTGATTCCAAATATGAAAGCATTTAACCAAAATTTCATTTAAAAAATAACACACTTAATTTCATATCTAGAAGTTCCTTGTCTATAATGCTCGATGTAATGATTCCAATTTCAAATTGAATATAAGAGACATTAAACTTATGAGTAGGCATCATTATGTTAATCAATACCATCTTCAATTAGTTAAAAGTAGTTAGCCTTGTATAGGTGGTGGCTGCCATTTTCTAACCATTTGGAATTCCAGAGTTAACCCCCACTTGTTACAAATCACATATAAAATTGGCATATATGCCAATGTTTTGAATGAACAAAATGCTCTAAATAATTGAGACGATATGGTAGGGAACCCACAAATAACGAAATATTCTTCTTATACAAAAATAAAGATATGTCAAGAGTATCAATACCCACTTAAATATAAATCAAAATTATTGAAATCCATTTTGATATTGTACAACATTACGAATATCTTCTTATTAGATTGTTAATATATATATCACCATCAACAAAATCTAGGCTAATCCACAAGTCTGGATTAAATTATACATTTTTATTACAAATTCTCAGTAATAATTTAAAAAGAAGAAAAGAGAAAAGTCAGCTTAATTGAGATTAAGGGGAAAACGAAGGGGTAGAAAAGTCAAATGAAGGATTAGAAAAATCTCACTTTACAAAGAAAACCCAAAATTTTAATTTTAATTTTGCTGCTCAAAGACAGCCTTTCAACCAAAGTGTCTCTCTTTCCTTCTTCTTCTTCTTTCTATTTTTTTTTCTTCTGATTTTCTTAATCGAAAGTTCCTCATTTATAATTGGATCTGTTCATCACAAACGGTTGATCCTCGATACAAGCTTCGATACACAGTCAAAAGAACACAAATTTGGGTTTTTGTTTGTTTGTTTGTTTCCCCCTGTTTTGGGGTTTCGTTGTAATTGGATTGGTGATCAATCCTGTTTACTGTTCGATGATATTCCCCAGAGAGAGAGAGAGAAAAAGAGGGTTGTTGATACGGTGAAGAATTATTGAATTTTCTCTTTGAGAGATTTTTGTTTATTTCTGGGGAAATTGGAACATGGCAGGCGGAGATTGGATAGAACTCAAGTTTAGACTCGCAGATGGCACCGACATAGGTCCGAGCAAGTATAATCAATCCATCACTGTTTCTTCTCTCAAAGAGAAAATCATTTCTCAATGGCCTAAAGGTATTAGCTTCAAAGGTTTTTGATTTGGTTGCTTAGTTTAAAGTTTCTGCCTTTCCATTGGCTTTGATTGTGTAAAGTTTTTCCTCTTATGGTTCTTGTTTCTGCAATGATTTAATGTATATATTGGGCTAGTTTAGGTATTGAGCTTTGCAAAGTTTGAGAATTTATTAGATAAAAGGTAGTTTTCTAGCTACTGATTTTGCTAAAACTAGTATACAATTGTATTGCTTTTCATGGTTGAGATGTTTGGTATTCATGGCCTTATTTGTATCATATACTCTCTTGAGGTTGTTGTTGGAGCTTCATTTTCAAGTGTTTCTCTATTTGACAGACAAAGAAAACACTCCAAAAAGTGTAAATGATGTGAAGCTCATCAATGCTGGGAAGATACTGGAGAACAACAGGACACTTTCTGAATCCAGGCTTCCCGTTGGTGAACTTCCTGGAATGATCATCACTATGCATGTTGTTCTTCGCCCTCCTACTTTAGACAAGAAGAGCGGTAATTTTTCCCCTGGGATCCTGTAGTCGCTTGTAATTATGGTTTTCAGATTCCAAACTTCCCATGTTTTCCAAAGGTTTGAGATCATGGTCATATCATCTCATTATATTTTTCTGTTCCTCAGAAAAACTGCAAAATGATCCTCCGATGAAGAATCGATGCGCGTGCACCATTTTGTAGCTGCAAGTAAATTGGGATCATAGAGATTTTTATCCTTGATGATAATAGCACTGGGTGATTGCTCCATAGAACAGCTTCCATAGCTTCAAACAAGCTTTGAGAGGTTCCTTCAGTTCAACATGATTGGCATAGACATGAAAACAAAGGATCTTCTTTACAGAATTTGGTTTCACTTGTGTGGTTGATAATTTATTTTTCATTTTTTCCTTCATTGTTTATCAAAAAATGGCTCGAGATTACGATACCTGAATGATGTTTTTTGTTCTTACATATATACAATATGTAACAAAAAAAATAACAGGAGTTTACTGGTAATGAAAACAACTTGTTATCTATTTCTTTTTCTCAACTAAATTTTCCATTCGCTTGAGTTAAAGAATAGGAGTATGAGTTTCTGATTTCTGTACAATACAGAGAAGACATTACTTTGAGAACCCCACATCTTGAATAAAGAACATTTATATTAAGCTATCTATAACCTGAGACCACTGTTAGAAGTTGGACTTATTCAACATTCTTGGGACATATGTACATAGTAACATATCTGTGCATTAATGTTCACCAAGAGTTGCTGATGATGAATGGTTTAAGAGCATTGCTTTCTTGGATGCCCTAACGTTCTTCAGCGTCATCATGAGCTTTTGTCTCTCTCCTTCAACCTCTGCAAACTTGAGGCTAAGCTGAGAGTAACGGTCATGCATTTCCTTAAGCTCTGTCTCCACAGATGCATACCGGCCTTTGGTCTCTAGCATTTCCTCGATTAGATTGTTTATGTCTCTGAAACTCTGGAAGATTGCTTCGTCATCGGTGTGTTGCTTCAAGAAAGAGCTGCGATTTCAGGCGAAAAAGGCATAAGTTCAGTGTTTACTATACATCTTTCTCGTTCCTGCAGAATCTTGATTTTACAAGGGCAAGAAAGTAAGATGAATTCTTGAATCATGTACCTCTGAAAATGGATGGATGGTTTTTTCTTTCCCCGCAATGCTTCAACAAGTTCTATTTCCAGTGCAAGAACCCTTTCCAATGCATTTCCGCAGCTGAAATTTTCGTGAGCTAGAGGGAAGATACTTTGAAGTTCTTCCTTTGCCTGTTGGAAAGATGATCATAAGACTTGTGGACACACATGCTTCAATATATTACAATCTTTAAAAGGTAAACATCTGCACCTGACGCAACTGTATCAGCTCTTGTTCCAATCCCGGAAATCTGGTGTCTACATCATTGTCATCTTGAGGTTGAACTAGATTCTCATTTTTCATCCGTTCTAGCTGTAAAGAAGACAAAAGAAAAAGAAGAAGATTCAGTGACGCTAGGCCCTAACATAAAAATGTTTTGTAGATACAAACCAGCTAGCCATCAAAACTAATACTAAGCCAGTGATATTTATCCCTCCAATTATATTAACTCTACTCTTGAAATTTTAACCAATAATCCAATATTACCTCATTGTTTAAGTGATCCAAGCTAGACCTTAAAGTCTCTGCCCTGAAATTATCATTAATCAAAGCTAGGCTTTCTTCACTTTTTTCCAGCACCGTTGCTTCTCCAGAAGGTAATTTGTCTCCGTTTTCATTTCCACAGCTCGATTGAATAGCACCCTGATGAACGATAAATATACATTAAAATCTGTAAATATAATACACTTAATATCTAACTTGAGAAATATTTACAGAAAACATCAGCATACGTAGTAGCCTAGTCATCACCAGCTTAATAAATCACGTAAACTAGTTTTGCATATTTTTACACGACTAGTAGGAGCAGAACTAGTTATAATGTCAGGTCCATATAAATGCTAATCCAAAAAAGGATCTAAATGACGGTTACCTGAATTTTTGTCCTGGGACTGTTGGTTCCTACCGTAGTAACAAAACAAGCAGCTTCCCTATGCTCATGGTTACCCAAGTCGCCTGACGAGGCTGCAAATATATTTTTGTCACCCAACTCTTCCGATACATCATCCTCCATGCTCAATCTATCATGTTCTTCCATCTGAATATTTTTATGAGAGTTGCAACGCTGCACTAATTCTCTCAACGATTCAAGCTCTTTGGACATTTTCAGTCTATCCTCTTTGCATTCCTGCAGAAAAGCTTCAAGTTTCTGTTTTTCTTCCTTGCAACACTCAAGGCTTAACAATGAACAATCCAGCTCAGCTTTCATCATGTCATAAGCTGTTGTTTTCTCACGTTTATCATAGATAACAGATTGCAGATCAGCCTCCAGTTCCAATATTTTATCTCCCAGCTCTTTAGTTCTCTTTAAATGGCTGGATTCTGCCTTCTTCCTCGCTTCATTCTCATCAATGGAATCTTGTAATTTCATCAAAATTTCCTCTCCATGCTTCTTGGACATGGTCAGTTGATGCTGAAGTTCCTGGAGCTTGGTTTCATACTGCTCTTTGATGAAAATGATTCTCAACGACTCCTGCTGTGGAGTTAGCGGGGCTTGATAGTCCATTTTTTCACGGGCACGAGTGCATTCAGCTTCAGCATTGTCCTTAAGCTCTTTCAAATGGATGGACAAGCTTTTGAACTCTTCTGTTTTTAAAATCTGCTCAGAGAGCTTTTGAGTGAGATCACCGCACCTAATTTTCAATGTTTCAAGCTCACTGGCACCTTTTCCACTCAGCTCAGTTAGTTTATCTTTTAGTACCTCGACTGTAATTTCCGCCTCAGCCTTTAACACCGTCAAATTTTCTATTTCTTCTTCATGCCTAACCAACAAAGATTTCAACTGTTCAACCTCATGAGCACATATGCTTCTATCAGAGTAACTTCTTTCTGCATTCTCATCCCGAGTTGTGTACTCTTCAAGCTCAGCTGACATTTCATCATTTCTATCAGAAAGAGCTCTACATTTAGCCATTGAAGACTCTAGCTCAGACTTCAAGACTTCAAGAGTAATCAATAATTGACTGTTTTCTTCCATACACCGCTTTTCGTTGACTAGACAATGGTTGAGGGCAGATTCCACATCAGTGTGCTTCTTTTGAAACTCAAGATGGCTCTTAGAGCAGCAGCTAAGTTGTTCTGCAAGGTCATTGATATAGGTCTCAGACTGGATTTTTGTAAAAATATGCTGAACATCTGCAGCTATTAGACATTGAAGCAATTCTTCAATAAAAGAAGACTCGAGATGAGCGTTTCTAACATACTCCAAACTTTGAAAAGACTTTTCAGATTCTAGCTCAGCTACCATCTTCTCTAACAGTTTCACTTGAGATTTCTGCAAATTAAGGTTCTCCAACAGCAAATGCTTTTCATCCAACTCAGAAGCAAGTTCTTCAATTCTGCTGTCTAATTTGTTTCTCAAACTTCTCTCAACTTTCAGTTCTGATCTTACGGAGTCAAGATCTGTCAATAGCTTTATATTATCATCCATATACTGAGCTCCAACACTACGAGAGCCATTGAGTGCAGCCAGTACCTCAAAATATTCCTTGTGGTGCTCCTCAGCATAAGTCTCCCACTCAGTTCTTGTGAAAACAATCTGGATATCTGCTGCTATTGAAAATTCCATCATTTCAAGTAACTGAGATTCCAGATCGAAAATATATGATGAATCACGATTCAAGCTTCTCAGAGATGTTTCATATCCTGACAAAAGATGAGTGTGATTTGCCTTCTCCAGCTCCAAATCGGAAACCATTTGCTTAAGATGGACCAACTCAGAGCTTTGCTCATCAAAGCTCAACAATTTGGAACTTTTCGCAATCAACTCAGAAGTAAGATCTTGCATTTTAATTTCTAGTTCCTGCCTTGAGCTTCGTTCAACTCTCAACTCTTGATCAAATGTTGTCCTTAAATTCTCAAGCTCACGCACAAGACTCAAAGTTTCCTGGGATTTATCCAGAAGAGAAACCAGAAGCACTTTTTTTTCCTCAGCCAGTTCTTCCACAAGCAGCTTGGTTCTTCCATGTTCAACAGTTACAGAGCTTAATTCTGAAATCTCTTGACCAAGCGCCTCGTTCTTAGCCACAAGTAGATGAATTTCATTCTCAATATAATCAAGGCGAGAAACAAAGTCCATGTGACAGCTATTATACTCTTGTTCAGCTTCAGTAATAACCTTCATTTTGTCCATGATAGACTCAGTTTCCAACTGAAGTTTCTGGAGGAGGGCAGTGGAAGCTTCTAGTTTAGTGACCAAACATTGTACATCATTCTCATGCTTCTGCTTAAGCTTCGTAATATCAGACTCTGCAGCCCTCAAATAAAACTCTGTCTTGGATTTTTCCTGCATCAGATCTTTATTCTCTTTCATAAGTACAAAACTTTTTTCACATATCTTGCACAAGAATTTATTAAGCTGATCTGTTAAACCACAGGACTCCAAATCAAGATCCACTCCCCCTTCCCACAGAGGCAACGAAATGAGCTTTTCATTGTAGCAGCCTAATGTGTTCACCAACTTATCCTTCAGACCACTGAAGTTCTTGTGCAGATTTCCATTTGCAGTAGCCAGATCATCAAACTTACCTTTCAGAGCATCAAACTCGGTAGCAAACCGTGTCTGAAGATGAACTTTTTCCAGCGCTTCTTTCTCAATAAGCTCTGCGAGCTCTTTTTTCTCACAAATGCATGTCTCATAATTGGTTTTCCAATTCTTGGACTCCAACACTACGGATTCCAGTTCATCAATCTTTTGCAGAAGGATGAGGTTTTCGTGAGTAATATTCTGCAAATTTGCCTCTAAACTTTGATTCTGCACAGCTACAGCATTCCATTTGGCAATGCATGTGGTTTTCTCCTCATTCAGGGAGCAAACCTCGTCCAAAGTAATATCCAGTCTCTGCTTCAACATTTCCTTGGCCTCTGTTGAAAGCTCCAGCTGCCATCCAAGTTCATCAATTTTCGCTTTCATGCTCCTTATGTCAACACTTGCTTCAAGGAAAGTTTCCTGTAGAATGTTCGAGAATACTTCCAGATATAAGTTCCTTGAGTGCATCTCATAGAGTTCTTCTTCAACTTTCTGATACAGGCCTTCTTGCACATGAAGAGATCTCTTCAAATTTTCTAGAAGAATATCACCCTTTAAGGGCCGCTCCTTCATCCCTTTTTTCTCATTCCGAAACTGTGTGAGTTTTACATCACGAGTGTCCTGTTTCTCAGGCTTTGAATCATCTGTCGACTGAATGCATTCGTGAAAATTTTGTGGAGGGTCTGGAAAAGCTTGCTTAATGAGGTTTTCATTGGTCTCAAACATAGATACAACCTGGGAGGAAAGCAATTCAAGATCCTTCTGCAAATGGTTGACAGCAATAGAATAATTTAAGCGGGCCCTTTTAAGTGCTGCCTCTGCAACCATAGCTCGTTTATCCAGTTCTTCATTCAAAGATTCCAAAGTTCTCTTCTCCTCAGAAAATCTTAGTGTTTGCTCATTCATATCTTGGCGCAACGTATCCATCTCAGCCTTAGTGCCAGAGATACTATAGAGGCACGTGGAATGTTCAGTCCTTAGATTCTGTAACTCTACTAGCAACTGCCTTTGAGTTTCCTCAAGCTCCTGGACCAGAGATTCGTAATAACATTCCATCTGATCCATTTTCTTGGTAAGGTTATCACGTTCGGCTTTAGACTCGTCCAGCCCTCGTACAAGCTCGAGTATTTTATCTCTCATGGCATTTACAGAATCTGCTGAATTGAGTTCACGAGAAGTAAGATCAGGCATACCAAGATATTGAAGTGGATCAAGTTCTGGTTGATAAATATCAGTGTCCAACTCAGAACCTGATACAAACTGCTCTGCTTTCGACATGCGTCTCTCTTTCTTATCGGCCGCGACGATTTTCTCAGATGGTGCTGTGCTGAGGTGAGATATAGGCTGGCCAATCTGCCTTTTAAAATCCAGTAGAACTCCGAGCAGAGACTCAAAGTCTGAGAGGAACAATCTTAAGTCCCTGTCATGGTAGCTATAGCAAACTTTGTTTTGAATTTCTCTTATGTTTTCCTCTACAACTAAAAGACCCTGCAGCCATCTTAGTTGAAGATTGTGGGAAACATTATCTTGGTCTTTGCTATTATACAAAACGTGTGTTTTGACGTTACGTAAGCGCTCCATCTCTTCTTTTAATTTTGAGCACTCTGATTTCAACACAGATACTTCTCTGACCAATTGATCCCCAGAACCAATCTCTGAAATAAGTATTTGAGAAAATTCTTGAGCTTTGGAACCTATATCATCTGCATGGCATTGCATCGAACTCACTTCAATCTTAATCTCATTAATGGATGATTCCATGTCTTCCACGAATCCTTTAAGCTTGATGTTTTCTTCTATCGCATTGCCCAATTCGCTATGCTTACCAAGATAGTCTGAACCCCAGCCATGATGCCACTCGCGACCGTTTTTATCTGTCTGCGGGCTCTGAGCAAGTCCACTCAGATCTCCAGATACCATACTTTTGAGGCTGTCAATTTCATTTGTGCTGGATATATCATGTTTTTCTGCATTTAGGCTTCCTGATGTGTTTGAAGAGACATCAAATCCCAATGCTGAATCAGGGTCATTTGGCCCCACAGCTTCTCCCACTAAAGAATCATCTCTGAACTTTTCTTTGAAACTCCCTTTTATATTTGTCTGCAAAAAGATATTGACAATATAAATTGTGTCAACACCCTCACACCAAAATTAATTATGTGGAAAAGTTGTCCTATGAACAGGTGAGCATAGCACTACATACAAATCAGCATATTGTGCGATCATGGATCCATTACTAGCAAAGTAAATTTTGGGGTGAAAACCTGAAAGGACACATTCATGAAGCTTGGAAAGAAAAAAAAGGGCCATACCTTATCAATATGACTAAGAGTCTCATCAGATGGTGAAGTTCTGCAACGAGAAGATTCGTCAGGACTGTTATGGTCAGGGGTTGTTGACGGTCCTCTCTCCCTGAGTTCTCTCTGCTGCTCGAACTCTCTGAAACCAGTTTTTGAAGTTAACAGCTGTACAGTGACCTGAAAAAAAGAAAAAGTTGAGGAACCAATCTCTAAGGTTAAGAGGGAAGTCTAACTCTTTATCGGGATGTGAGAAATGGAGAAAATATGCCAAATGGTCCATACATGTAAGATAGCTCCTGAATCACAACCTTGCAAGGGTAATACCACCGCAAAAGGTTTTAAGGCATCAGCATATTCAGCAAGGTTGATCATGGCCTCTCCAAGGATACTAGATCTAGAAGTACCCTGATCTCATTAGAATGCAAAAAGCATAAATTAAATCCGAAAAATACAAGTTAGAAAAAGAAAAAGAACAAAAAAAGAGAGAGAAGATAGGAAAAAAATAGAATATTACCATAGCCACAACAATCTTATACAGTTTTTCATCATATTGTTTGGTCCTTGTATCCTGAAGCAGCCTTGTAGTTTCATAGATCGGATCCCCCCACTTGCAAGTTCCATTCCTCACAAGCGCTTTTGTTGTCTTTGCTGTAGCTTTTACGGAGTCAGCGGGAATGAAAGATATGAACAGTTTGTCCCATCCTGCTTGTGGAACCTTTTACAATATAAACAAAGAACCCATCAGATCAATGTGCACATTCCATCGACATCTTATTGAACTACTCAGAAATAAATAGTTGAAGACCACCAACAAGCAAAAACAATAGGGAAGTATGACGCAAGGTGAGTAATGATTTGCAGAGTTACTAAAGGACACCTTTTGAGTTTATTAGTTAATTGACTTACATGGGTAGCATGAAACTGCAACCGAAAGACCACTTTGACTTTGGCTTTCTCCAGCTTCCATTTTGCCAGTCTCGACATTACTCAAAAATCAGCACAGTCTCACCTGCAGAACACATATAACGAGCTCAATTTTCTTTCTTCGTGCCCATCTTGATTTAGAACAAGGAAAACAAAGAGACTAGAAACAGAACAATGAAACCATCAGTACAAGCTTAGATCTAAGTCACTCAGCTGTTGAAGATTTCCAGAGGCTAAATGCACTAAACCACACAAACTATTTTAACCTCTCAATTCCAAGAAAGCCAAGATATTTCTGCAATATGGCGGAACATAAACAAGATCTAAAAGTGCTCATTGCTAGCTAATCATCAGATCCAAGTAGCCCCAAACTTGAAACACCTCAAAATTGAGGAAAAAGATCCGATTCAGGTGACATGCTGCTTACCCAACTGCGATAAGTTACACTATCTCTTTTGCAGCAAAATGCTAAGAACACTCCGTATGACCAGATTTAGTAGCCAGAAGATAAGAAAAAAAAAAAATCCAAAATTTGGGGAGCAAATTACCCAGTAAGAGACTCTATAACAAGCCAAAAGGAAAGTGAAGCACTTGTGAATTTCGTGTAAGATAGCAACAACAAAAGTAAAACTAAAAAAGCTTGATTGGTTGAGCATTAATGGGAGGTGGGGTGGATCACCTCTGTCCGGATCTGAAGGGTGCTTATGTCGGAAGCAAGCAATAACGCCGACCAATGAAGAATCTTCAACCACGATATCTCTTACTTTGTTCTTCTTCTCCACTGAAATCTCCGTAAATAATAATAATAAGATAAAGTCGGTGAATTTCAAATCGGGGGAACCTAAATATTCAACTGCATTACGGATCTAGAGATTGGGTAATCGAGATTCAAGCAGGAATTAGAGATTTGTGGGAGATTAGGGTTAGGTTGATTAATTGATAAGTATTTGGTAATTAGGTGAAATATCAGAGGGAGAGGAGAGGAGAGGAGAGGAGAGGAGAGGAGAGGAGAGAAGTACAGTCACAGTCTGTCTGTGTGTGTGTCTGGGTTTAAGTATTCGGATTAATTAAGAAACAGAGACATCCCGCCAAAGCCTTATTTTTTTTTTTTTTTTTTTTTGTCAACAGCCTTGATACCTAACCCTATTCGGTGAACCAAATCGGGGGTATCAAGTTTATATAGGTGAAAACTGATGGGTAGACTCGAGCACCTCGTGCTAACTTGTCTGCCACTGTGTTGCTTGTGCGCGGGATTTGTGTGATAGAGAAATAGGTGAAAACCTCCTTGCTCCTCTTGAACTCCTCCAACTGTAACGTAAATGCCGGCCACTCCTTCGGTGTAGACACCATCTTCACCAACTCTGAGCAGTCTGTAGCAAAAGCTATCGCCGTCTTGTGGTTTGCAATCATGCAATGCATCGCCCAGATGAGCGCTTCCAATTCCACGTGTAGCGGGGATAGGCTTCTTCGTAGATTACGGGCCCCCAAAATCGTTCCTTCAATTCCCTCCTGAAAGCAAAACCATCCTAAACCAGAAAATTGATCCCCTTCCTTCCATGATCCATCAATATAGCATGTGAACCCATTATATTCATTTTGTTCATTTATTCCCTTATTGAGACCCGGTAGTTGGGGATATATATCAGGTTCACTATTTTGTGCCGCTTCCCAAGTTGCTATTTCTGTTTCCGCTATCCTCAGAATCTCTTGTGGGTTTCTATCTACATTTGAGAACACCTTGTCGTTCCTTGCTTTCCAAATGTTCCACACAATCCACGGAAACATTATATTCTTTTCCTCATCTGGAAGTCTCCAAAATAGATGATCAAAATTTGCGAAAACCGATGTCATCGGGAAAGCTCCCGGGGCCGATGGAATATGAGAGAGTGCCCATGTTTGTAATGCTGGTGGGCATTCAAACAATACATGGTTGATCGTTTCCCCCTCCACACCACACCTAGAACATTGTGTGTCACAATTTATTCCTCTAGCGCGTAGGTTCGCTGTGACCGACAGACACCCCGAGATTGCTTGCCATATAAAATGTCGTAATTTTGGTGGACAAGTCAATTTCCATGAGTGAGCCTGTAACTTCTTTATATCTGGACCGTAGAAGTAGTTGTCGTCGTTGTCTGTGATTTGTTGGGCAACCTGATATCCCGACTTTACCGTATATTTCCCTGATTTTGTATAGTGCCAACCATTCGTATCTGGTCGATATAAACTACTGATGTGTATTCCGCGTATCAGTTCCACATCGGCCGGTTCGATGATTGCATTTATCAATTCCAGGTTCCACGTTTGTGTCGCTGGATCAACCAAATGGTTGACCCTGAGATTTGGGTAATAATTGTACCCTTTGCATGTTGCAGACCTCGGGGGAGAGGATGGTATCCATGGGTCATTCCATACTGATATGGTGCCTCCTGAACCAACTCTTTTGATGAGCCC
Source organism: Eutrema japonicum (assembly GCA_030161315.1). Taxonomy (NCBI): domain Eukaryota; kingdom Viridiplantae; phylum Streptophyta; class Magnoliopsida; order Brassicales; family Brassicaceae; genus Eutrema; species Eutrema japonicum. The sequence goes on from BSQW01000001.1 coordinate 11,889,207, forward strand.
TTTTGTAACCAGAGGTCTAGCCGAAATGATACTCCTCCATCCAAAGGACGGGGAGTACGATTTAATAGAGTCTAAAGGGTCTGTGTTCCGATAGTACCGTCCCTTAAAAACCCGAGCGAAAAGCGATTCTGGTTGTTCCATTAACCGCCATAGCTGTTTTGCTAGTAATGCTGTGTTGAATTCCTCTATTGATCTAAATCCGATTCCGTCGTCAAACTTATTCCGGCACATCTTCTTCCATGCCATCCAATGCATTCCTTTCTGTTGACCGTCTGAGCTCCACCAGAACTGCGCTGCCGCACTGGTTAGCTTTGCGATAATAGATTTAGGTAACCGAAAACATGACATGACGTAAGTTGGCATAGCCGTGGCTACCGATTTAAGTAGAACCTCTTTACCTCCTTTAGTCAGGAGTCTGGATGTCCACCCGTTGACTCTATCATTGTGTCTTTCGACAACAAAATTGAAAATCCTGCTCTTTGCCCCTCCGAGACTTTCCGGCAGACCCAGATAAGTACCCATCCCTCCCATATTTTGGATTCCTAGCAATAGTTTCATCTCGTCCTGTACCGTTTCTGGAACCGTGTGTCCGAAATTTAAAGAAGATTTTGAAAAATTAATTTGTTGCCCCGAGACCAACTCGTATTGCTTAAGTATATGTAGTATAGTGTGACACTCTTGTACCGTAGCCTTGCAGAAAAAAGACTATCGTCCGCAAAGAGTAAGTGTGAGATCGCTGGCCCTGCCCTCGCAACCTTTAGCCCCGTAAGTGATTTCTCCCTTTCTGCTTTCCGTATATTGGCTATCAAGACCTCCGTGCAGAGGATGAATAAGTATGGAGATAATGGGTCGCCTTGCCGCAATCCTCTGTATGGCGTTATTTGTCCTTTCGGATTACCGTTAATGAGTACCTTATATTGTACCGATTGTATGCACCACATAATCCCTGAAATCCACTTTTCCGCAAAACCAAATTTCCTCAATAGGTGTTCAATGAAAGTCCATTCCACTCTATCATATGCTTTGCTCATATCCGTCTTGATTGCCATGAACTTGCTTTTGCAAGATTCATTGGTTCGTAATCCGTGAAACATCTCCTGGGCAATCAAAATATTATCCGATATCAGTCGCCCTGATACAAAGGCTGATTGAGTCTCAGAAATCAGATCCGGGAGCAATATCTTTAACCTCTGACATAACACTTTCGAGATGATCTTATACCCCACATTGCACAAACTTATAGGTCTTAAATCCGTCATACGAGTTGGTCTTCCCGATTTTGGTATGAGGCATATGTTAGTCATATTCAGCCTTTGATCAAAGGAACCAGTTTCCAGAAAACCGTTAACCAGATCTACTACCTCTGACTTTATTATATGCCATGATCTTTGGAAAAATAAAGCCGTCATTCCGTCCGGACCCGGAGCCTTCTCTGGATGCATCATGAAAAGTGCTCTACGAACTTCCTCTTCCGTGGCCTTTGCCGTGAGCATATCATTATCTTGTTCCGAAACTAGTGCTGGAATCTCACTGAGGGCCTCCTCAAATTCCCTCGGTGAAGTGGATGTGAATAATTCCTCGAAATAGTTTACCGCTACTTGTTCTACCTCTTTGTCTGAGGTAACCCAAACTCCTACTACATCGTGTAGTCCCGTGATTCGATTTCTCGCCCTGCGTGTTTTAACTTGCGCGTGGTAAAACTTTGTATTTCTGTCCCCCAACGTTGCCCATAGGGTGCGACTCTTCTGTTGCCAGAATAACTCCTCATCCAGATACGCCTCTTTCAGTTTCCTCGTAATATCCATGAGTTCCTCATTTGTACTATTGTCATCATTTTGGATCACCTCTAATGCTTGTTGTAAGTCCCTAATTTTCTCTTTGCCATATGGCAAATTGGTTTTCCGCCATTTTGAAATTTCTCTCCGGCAATTATTTATTCTCTCTATAAAGAGAGTCTCGCTTCCCGCTGTGTTAATTTCCCAGCCCTTTGCTATTGTTTCCATCAGACCATCTCGCCCAATCCACCGTTTATCGAACCGAAACTGACCCCGTTTCCGGGGTATTTTGTCCTCTATAGTGGCGACAATCGGCCTATGATCCGACCCAATCATTGCTAAATATTCTACGAATGAATGGGAGAAAATCTCATGCCAATCCTCGTTTGCTAAGGCCCTATCGAGTCGACACCGCACAATTTTCGAGTTTCGTCTTCCTCGCCAGGACATTGTATTACCGAAACATTGAAATTCCATAAAACCGCAGTGTTGTATCATCAGGTTAAATGACATAAAGGAGGAAGCGGGTCTTAAATTGCCTCCTTGCTTCTCGTTATTTCCCGTTATTTCATTTAGATCCCCTATTATAAACCAAGGAGCCGCTCTTGTTAGACTCGTCCGTGTTAACCGTTCCCAAACTTGGTCTCTCTTTTTTGGTATCGGATCACCATATATAAATGATAAGAATACTTTTTTTCCTTGTATTGTTGCCTCGATATCAATTATTCGATTACTAGAGTATAAAACCGTAACATTAAAAGAATCATCATAATATAAGGCCAGTCCTCCGCTCGCACCACGCGGCTCGACCGTGAACAATTTATTATAACCGAGATGAAACTGAAATTTTTGCATAAAAGAAAAATCTTGTTTAGTTTCTGAAAGAAACAAAAATTCAGGTTTATGTTTCTTCCACACCTCCCTAAGATAACCTATTGTATACTTATTCCCAAGTCCCTGGCAATTCCAACTAAGGATTCTCATAAATTAACCAATATGTAATATGTTTTGCTCCATTTGGAGCCATTTGACCTGATCCAACCTTTAGACGACCCGAAGTGTTTCCGCTATCCTTCCAAAGTAATTCTGCTCTCATGACGTGTGAAATATTTTGATGTAGCAAAAAATAGACCTCGAAATTTTTTTTTTTTTTTTTTTTTATGTATAAAAGAGAAACCGCCATTGAAACAACATTGTACCGCCGAATTAACAATAGAAGGTCCCAAAAAAACCTGAAAAAATAACGAAGCCTAAAACAAGACATATTCACCGGATTTGATGCATATCTTAAGTTTCCCTCTTGTTTCTCATTATTACCTTTCAATTCGTTTAGATCCCCAATTATTCTCCACGGACCTGAACGGGATAGACTTGTTCGAGTTGGACTTTCCCATACCCGATCCCGTATGTGTGGTACATGATCTCCATACACAAATGATGAATAAGCCTTTTTTCCTTGCCTATTCGCTTCAATATCAATTATCCCAGTAGTGGAAAAAATTACATAAGCCTGCGAGGGCTCATAATAGAAAAGAACAAATCCACCGCTCGCACCGCATGATTCCACCGTATGCAATTTATCATAACCGAGATGAGGTTGAAGAAATCTCAGTTGTTCAAAAACCTGTGAGCCATCGTGAGAAACCGTATCAATGTAGATCTCCTTTGTTGTAAATCCCAAAACAACCCAACATGAATTGGTTTTCGGATCCACAGTCTCCATAAAATCACGAGAACACCAAACAATCACCGCAAAGAGTCTTAATTGTCCGCTAATCACGACCCTGGAAATCTTTGACGAATCGAATCGGGAATACACATATCTGAAAACCTGTGATCGATTTGCTCTTCCAAACCCATGATGATCTCCGTCAACAATCACTCCATACATTACCGAAATCGGTAAAATCCATCTTTGTAAAAAGTTAAAACTCCCGACAGATCTTCCCAACCATTTTTGATCCAAAACCATCGTATCCCATGAATTCCAGACTAATTGCAATCGCGATCTAAAAGATCTATATGAGATAAACCAGGATTTCGAAAAAATCAAGTCCATCCAAGCCAAAATTATATCCGAAGAATTTTTCCATAGCTTCCCGAGAATCACCGAAAATTGATTCCGACCATTAACACCCGAATAATCATGCCAAAAAGCTAATCCCGATTCGAGAGTACACCCCATCCTTTGTGATTCACCATTAAAACGAAGACCCAGTGAAAATTTATATAGATTTTTGTGATTCGAGAGCATCAAAATCATTAAAAACCAGTAACGTGGGATCATAGTTTGAAAAAGTATCATATCGTATCTGATCCCATTATCCATGTCCAATAATAGAGCCTTGACTTTACCGAATCTAAATCCATTTATAATCACACAAAAAATTTGAGTTCGCGAAACATGTTTCCTGATTGAGCGAAGACCATATCGATTTCCGGATTGAGCGATCTGTAATCCTTCCTCTGCTTTCCTGAGATTCCTCTCACTGCTAATCTCAGAAACGATCTGGGACTTGCCGAAACAGGATATGTGGGATCCGAAATCCTGAGAAAAGCTAAGCCTTTGTCTATCATTGTGTATCAGTACAATTACAAATCCACCCAAGAGCAACACGATCTCCGACAGATCCGATCCAGTCGGGGTCGTTAAGAAAACCAAGAACCAGATCTGAAAATATCCCACTGATTTCCGAACATTGATAGCCGGGATTAACACCAGATTACACCGAAAACAGAACCGCTGATCCACTGTTGGAATCATGAACCTTTAATCAAACCCAATTTTCATCGCCTTCTGAGAACTCGAGAGCGAGAGCATGTCAATTAATACGGGTCAGATCTGGAGAAATCCGACCAGAGATAAGGAAAGAAAAAAAGCGATGCGAGATTCAAGCCTTATTATCCTAATTCAGTTTTTTTTAATGTTACTAGAGTGTGACTTTTGCTACGAGCTAAACTGGTAAACAATTTTCTAATTTAACCGTATTTTATTTTATTTGGTTTTGTAATTAATTTTAAATTTATGGTCATCTATATATTATTTTTACCTTATTTTTTTATTTGGTGGTCAATTTTATACAATTAATTTGGTTTAAAAAAAAAAGATATTTACTTGCATAATAATTTTATTTTATTTTGTTTCATTTGAAGTTATTATTATTGGAGATTGAATATAGGAGGTGTATTCAAAATCTATCATTTGGAGTTATTTGTATTAAAATCACAATTAATATGTTATTCAAACATGAATTTTAATTTTTTTTAAAAAAATCTCGTGTTATTGAACTAGTGATTTGTAAATAAACCTTCAAATCTATTGTTATTGGAAATATTTTAAATAATGGATTTTATGAGATTTTTAGTGATTTGGAAATATTTTTGTGGAGTTTCATAGTAAAAAAAAATAAAAATTCAAATCTCATGGTTTTAATTGAGATTTCATAGAATTTTTAAAACAAATCATAAAAGCTTACTTAATTCACTCAAATTATCTAAAACTCATTAAAACTCAAATCTTTCCAAATCTTCCTAAATATTAGATTGAATACACTTCCATAATGTTTCATATATGATTATAATCATATTTATATGTGCAATATGTTTGTGATTCTTAAATCTATATTTTTTTTTTTGAAAACGATTTTCATATATAACTAGAGAAAAATATGAAAATTTAGCAAACACGAAAAACTATTGTTAAGAGCTAATCCCATTACAGCAATAATAGATTTAACAATTAGTCAAAGTTGAATCAGCTATCCCTAAATATCTACATGATTGATCATTCTTTCAAAGATGGCAACGGCAATTGTGTCTCTTTCAACAACATTGTGAAAACAGCCTATCGACAAGGCTTGTCTGAACCAATTATCGCGTACAAGAAACACTAAATGCCCTTGTTGCTTCAGGGTTTACACATGGGGATGTGAAGGTACCCTTTTTTGTTTAGCTTTCTGTCTTCTTTGCCAAATCATTAATCTATATATTCATCATCATGTTTTAGACTGCCAACCTGTTTATTGATCTAGATAGCAATGTCAAGCTTGAGTATTCTTCCAAATCGGAAAGTGAGACTAGTGACATCTTGTCGTTTGGCCTTTGTGCCTTGCACCTCGCTCATGGCCATGCGCCATTTGTGGCGTATTCTCCGATGGGGGTGAGCATCTCACTTTCTTAAGCTGATAAATTTGAATTTGATAACGTTGAAAATCGCTTGAATTCGTAAAGTTTTTCAAAATTGAAGATGATAAAGAATTACATGTCACAAAAGCGATTGAATGTGTTGGTTTTATTATCAATTAAGACATATATGGTTGAAAAATTCGACTATACGCCAAATTTGAGTAGTTTAATAATATTTTTACTGTTTTCGTTTTTTATTTTTTACAAACCGTTTATGGAATTAGATCGTTTGATGAAGTTTTAAAGTTTTTTTTATTTTACTTTAATTTGTGATTTTAGATAAAATATATGAATGACATATTATTTAGATTTGCGTAGGGCATTCAAATACGTTAAACACCCTTTTAAAACAAGAGATTTGTTTTTTTTTTTTGTTAAAGACAAACAATAGTTTTTTTTTGTCAACTATCCACCTATTACATCACATGTGGTTATGAGGGATGTTCCGTAGAGCATCTACAACTGGTTCGGTATGACTTACATGGGAAAATAAAAAGTCTCTTGCTCGAGCCCCTTTTGCAAGAGTATCGGCGCATACATTTAAACTCGAGAGATAAGTGGTAAACTAAAGTCTTCGAAGGACTCTCTAAGAAGATGGAAGGAATCTTGTTCTGACATAAACGCTGGCCAATCTGCGGGATTCTCGATCATGCTTACCAAGTCCGAGCAATCAGTCTCAAAGTGCATCGAAAAATATTGTCTTTCTCTTAGACATGTCATAGCCCAGAGAAGACCATCCATCTCAGCATGTAAGGCCGAGAGGCTTCTGCGACATCCCTGCTGTCCGAAAAACTCATAACCCATGTTGTCCTTAAAGCACCATCCTACTCTACTAACTTGTCCATGATCGATCCATGATATATCTATCTGACATGCCGGGATTCGGAGATCCAAAGGAGGAGCCCTCGTGACAAAAAGTTCTTGTGGTGCTACTACCTCCTCTTTATCTTCCTTTTGATTCGTGATCCTCCAACTTTCCGCTTCCAGTGTCGCGTGTTGAAGAGTGTCTTCCGGAGAAATCTCTTTCCGGTTGAAGATCTTATTGTTTCTTGATTTCCAAATGTACCATAAAATCCAAGGATATATATCATTTTGTGGTTCTGGTAGATTTAACTTTTCTGTTTTCCAAAATAGGAAGCTCATATTTTGGTAAATAAAAGTATTCGGGTAGAGGCCCGGAAGGGACGGAAAATCCGATAACGCCCAGACTTGTAGAGCCGAGGGACATTCAAATAAGAAATGATTAATCGATTTTACTGGGGCACCATACCTAGGACAGAGCATGTCGGTACCCATATTTCTATAAGTGAGGTTTTGACAAGTTAAAACACATTCAGATAGTGTTTGCCATATAAAATGTTAAGACAAACAATAGTTTGCTAGTATATTAAAGCATTAACAAAAATAATTTTATTGCTTTTTATATTGTTTGTATTACATCATATATGGGACCAAAGACGCTAAATAATTAAATTCTCATTATCCTATTCTGATTTTCTAATATACTTAAGCATAAAGTATGTGTAATGGCGATATATATATATGGCGATATATATATGTATATATAACTTTCTTCCAGAATATTATCTGATAGAGTTCATTAATAGTTTATTGACACCGATCCACTCACACCCAATTTTGCCAATAGACAGTAGGTATATATAATTAATTAAATATTTATCGTAAAAATATATACAATTATACAAATTAGTTTTTCTTATAATAAAAGCTATGAGTGTCTTGATTTATAGTTTTTTTTAAACACAATATAAATTATGAGAATTATTATAAAGATAATTTTACAACGTACAATATTACATATTCCATAAATATCTACGATAATGATGGACGGTTCCACTTACACTATATGAAATATTTTTTATAAATTTGCCTACATTAATTTGGAAATGGTTTTACAAAACACATAAATCATTTTTTTGAAAATCATTTGAATTCGAATTCAATAACGTTGAAACGAAACGTTGTTAAATTAAATCTGTTAGAATATCAAAATTTAGGTATTCTCTAGGTTCTGTTGGATTTTTGTTTTCTTTCTAGTAGTTGCATCTCTTACACGACTCAATAGATGCTTAATTAAGCAACCTACTTATATAATAATTTAATCGCTAGTGTATATGTATAGTGTTCCTTTAACTATATGGTCGCTTTAAATGGATTACGAACAGTAGCCATGAGACGCACTATGTTCATTACTCCAATAGTCGTGCCTGTAATATTATATAACTAAAACAAAAATAGTTCGATGCTTAATGCTTTCGTCTTTGTAATATATATACTATATAGTACAAAGTGGATGTAATCATATCCGGATCTATCGTGGATTTTCATCAAATCTATTTTTTTCTTTTGTTTATCGTATGACTACCGTTTTTAGTTATTATTTTAATGAGAGATTATCGTATCTGTTGTCTGACAAATCTTTACCGTTAATAACAATTAAACAACAAAAATCATTTGCGTTGTAGACTATATGAACATACTTTATAAAAAGAAGAAGAATGATTATATGAACATGATATTGTAGATGAATGATCAGGATCGCTGCTCAAGTTTGAAATCGGTCATCAATATTCAATATGCAACTACTATTCTTAGCAAAAAACCAAAAATGCAACTACTATTGAAAATAAAGTTGAGAGCAAAACATATTTTGCGGAATAACTATTATGAATTATCAAAGTTCGTCTATGAAGAAATAAAGCATGTGAGATCTAAATAAAATATCTATTTATTATAGAATTATATATTATGTGGTTTTAGCAATAGATTAATGTTAATCACTATATATATATATGTATGTATTTGGTCTTGTATCACATTACTCAATACAATTCAATACTTTACTTCATCTATAGTTTAAATATCAGTTGTCTAGCTATTAGTAATGATGGTTTTTAAACAACCAAATTTAAGAAATAATCATTTAGTTTTACAATTAAAACATAAATTAGCGATTAATCTATTGATTTAATGATTACTTTAACAAATATTGGGTAACTAAATGTGTGAATTCCATTAGAAAGATTAGTACATCATTGTATTAACAAAAATATATAGTTTGGTAGTTTATAAATGATAATCTTTTTTGTTGTTGTTCATATAAACTATACTCTATTGTTATGCAGACAATGAAATATATACTTATATGGTCCATGTATATTATTATTTTTTGTTCAACTCCAAACTTTTTTTCCATTAAACTAAAAGCGATTCGAGAGCATACAGACGCAGACATTGCTTTGCCAAAACATCGGTTACAACATTACAATCGAGAGATGAAATTAAAGGATACAAAAGAGAAAGCAAAGCATGAGATAAATATATCCGAGAGGATTCCAAAGAGATCATAGACCATCGAACCATATATTGTTGATGGCTTTAATAATCTGGATAGAGTCAGATTCGATTTCAAGCTTATCAATCTACAACTCCTTTGCGTTAAGAAGAGCTTCTCTGACGGCTAATCCTTATGCGATAAGAGGTGAATAGACGTACGTTTGCGCCAAAGAGTGGGCAAATCAACGATTTGAATAAAAAAAAAAAAAAAAACCAAGCCCAGCTGAGCAAATATCAGATTTCCAAACCACATCCGTGCAACATCGAACGATGCCGTTGCCGTGATTGGAGAGAGGATGATGATGGTTGAAGAGATTGGGTTGAAACTGGTTGAGTCGTAATTTATTCATTTGCATCATGAATGGCTCTTAAGATGGATTCATCAGCGATAAAAATCTGGTAAGAGAAGATCTGTTGATTGCGAGAGGTCCAGAGAGTCCAATACGTATATCTATATTATTTATTTAATAACCTAAACTTTATATTTGCTTCAATTGATTCATTGGCTACACGAACACGATCAACAAAGACGCCGTAACAATTTTCGCTTCAATTGATAGACTTAAAACTGTATTTCAGTCTCTCGTGCTTGGGATAGAGGACGAATTATACTGGAGACACTACTAGAAATGAAAGCAACAATAACATTAATACTTTAGATTCTCGTTCTCCACTACATTATGTACGTATAATAATAATAAGTGGGAAACAGAGGATATCAATTCAACAAAAAAGGACCCACACATTTATCTATATATTCATCCCAACCCCTCTCCCTAAATTCCAAACAACACTCATCTTTCACCAAATTCTTTTACAGATATCATCTCTTTGTTTCTATTTTCATCTCTTTTCATATTTAAGTTATATTTCTCCAAAAAGATCTATAAATTTCCCTGTGAATTTTCTAGATTACATCGAACATGTCGCTAGACGGGTCAGGACTAGGAGGGATGGCTATGGCGGAGGCTTACACGGCGAGGAAGTTTCACAGAGAGACCATGAAGATTTTAACGGCAAACGCAGCCACAACCACCGGTGGTGGAATCGAAGAGAACGGTGGAGGATATAGCCGGTGGTTCTTTGGAAAGCTGAGCACCAAGAAAAACTCGGCTAAAGTTTGTGATCTTATAACTATAGAATAATAAGCTAAGATGGTCACATCCAAAATTAATCTAAGGAATAAAGTTTAGGCTTTTTATATCTTTTTTGTTTTACCTTATTGTTTGCTTTATGTTTGACAGTGTGGATTGTGTGATTTTATTTATGATTTTTTTTATTATTAAAAACCAAAGTATTTAGAGTGGATGTTTTGTAAATCTAGGAGGTTTTCTTCAAAATCTATAGCTCGTTGCTGAATTTTTTTTTAATGATAAAACAACAAATATGTACTCATATTTTCAGTTTTTCAAAACTCATTTTTAAAGGAAAATTGAATAATCTTCCAAAGTTAATTGGGTGAGAAAATATTCGAGTAGATTATCCTTACTATCTCCGAAAAACTTAGATAAAAATATACAATATTCTCTTTTCATAACGTTCCAGAAAGCAATTTCCAAACGTATTTCACGTTAGCCAACGAATAAGAAACAAATATAGAGTATCTAACGATTAGATAGCAACGTGAAATTCTTTTTAACACATGATAAGTTTATTGGCAACAAAATTATTAAAAAAAAAGTTTAAGACCAAAATCCATACAAAAAAGAGAAATTAAGGGTTGGTGTTGTAATGTATGAAAATTTATTCTCTCAGACCGCCATGTATAAAATCCAGATGTTCACGTAATGACGTAATTACCTGTTTTAAGTTTAGATAAGCTTAATATCTAATCTATCCTTTTGATAACACCAGAATATGATGCAATAGCCAAATGTGGCGGGCAAATGATATTATTGTGGATTTAACTAATATCAGATTGGTCAAAATAACTGAAAAAGTAGACGATTAGTTGGATTTTATATGGTATGTAAATATTCTATATGGAATCGTGTTGGTGTAGTGCTTACACCCTCATTCTCATTTCTACATTATTATTTTAAAAAATAAACTTTATTTTATAAATTATTATATATTATATCATTATAAATAAAAAATAATATAATTATCTTTTAAAATTATTGATTAAAATATTTATTTCCCATTAAAAAAATATTTACTATTTATTTTTTTAATTATTATAATATAATTAACTAATAATCAATTCATACATATTGAAATAAAATATATTTGAGAGCTTGCAATATTTTTCATTATGATTATTATATTTTATTTGAATATATATATCAAAAAAAAAAAAAAATTTGATGTTTTTCGGCCCCCGGGAATAATCCTAAGCCCAAAGGCCCAGACTAATCTCCTGGGTGGGAGTGACACAGCCCACTTATAATGCCCCATTTGGCCAAGTGCTTGTCCTGGTAATTTCGCTCTCGCAGAGAATCGATCCCTGGCCTAGACCAACAGGGCCGACACTCACCGCAGGAAGGGAACCACCCGACCACCAACAACTTGGTTATAAAAATATTTTATTAGTTTTATAAAGAGTTAGACACGAAAAATTGATTTTGTAAGAGTTTGTGGACTGAACACAAAAACCATAATCATTAAACGGTGCATATTTGAGTTATGTTTTTAAGATTATAGGTTTCTGCGGATTATCCGAATAGTATTTTAGTTCTTTACAAAACATGTTAAGTATACAAGATAGTCCGGTTTGACAGTTCTATATATAATAATTATTTAGACATATTATAAAATTTAGATAATTTTTTTGTTCTATAGCTGATTGAATCCTAGTTATATATTACTCCCTCTGTTTCTTTTTAATTGTCATTTTAGGATTTTAATTTTGTTTCATTGTAAGTGTCGTTTTACATTTTTAATGCAGATTTTTAATAAATTTTTTACTTTTATCCCTATTTTTTAGCTTATTAATGAGTGTGAACACATTATATAGTACATTAATAAGGGACAAAATAAAAAATTGTATTGTTTTATTAATATGTGTACAAAAACCTTATAAGACACTTAAAAAAAACAGAAGGAGTAATTATTAATACACAAATTTGAAGGTACATGCTACAAGCTTCGATTCTGTAACGGAATTCTTCATCTTATTGGGTGTTTTTATAACTCAATTCAAAAACTTTCACGCATAACCTATCCTAATGTCCGTGTGAAGAAAAGAAAAAACAATCTTAATCTCTTAAATTTAATAGTTCTACTTTTTGAAAACATGGTTATTATTCGATTTCAGCAAGAACTGCTTACACTGGGACTCAGCGTTGACCTCTCCAACATTATCTCTCTGCTCATGGAGAAATCCAAGAGAAAATACAACTAAAAATGTATGTAGTCACAAAACATGGCAGCATAAACTATGAAATATATATCTTATTATATAAAATAAAATATTTAAAAATTATTAACTCATATGATCGCGATACATGTTAGGTTTATCGATAAGATTTTGACATGTATTTAATAAATGTTCAATTATATTTTGACACATGTTTAATAAAATTCTAATTATATTTAACACATAATATTAACAATAAAAGTAATATTTATAATCTATTCCTAATCCTAAAAAATAAAAATAAAAAATAGTAGTTATGTTTAGATTAAAGAAATTTAACAAAAAAAATATAAATAAAAGCCAAAGTTTTTTTTAAAACCTATTTCAATTTAGAATAGGAAATTAAACAATAAATAACATTCCTAAAAAAATGAATAAAAACCATAAAAAAAATTAAAAAGGAAAAATCATATTTCAATTTAGAAGAAATAAATTAAACAATAGATTACAATACTAATAAAAAAGTAACTAACTCACATGATCGTGACACAAACATATCAAAATCAATGGTTCTACTATTCAGAAAGACTAAAAAAGTATAGCTAATGAATCTGGCTCATAGGAAATCAGAGCCATGTGCTAGCCCAATTTTTTTTTAATTTTTCGTTTATAAATTTAAAAATTACAATAATTAAACCATGTTTTTTAAAAAAATTAAAAAATAAAAGCCCTAAAAACTAGAAAAATGTTGAAAATTGAGTGGAACCCTGTGCATTTGCACTGTCAGCACACACCAAGAACCCGGCCAGCTAATGACTTTAGTTTTAAAACTCGGTGCGTATATAGTGGTGATGAACCATTTTATAATAGATCGATGGTTGAAAAACTCACTATAAGTAACGATGGATTGATTATTGTCGATGTTTTAAATGATAGAAATATTCATGCAAATCTTATGGGCTTTACGATCTAAGCCCAAGGCTTTTTTTTTTGCTTTGCACTTGAACAGCTCCATATTTGGTTGGTTTTCTAATGAAAAACATTTCTTTCTTTCTTTCTTTTTGTTAGCTCACCAAACTCGTCGAAATTTTGAAATATGTAACTTAACTTAATTCAGATTTTGAAAGATAAATGGATCGTCATGTTAAAAACCCTAATATTAAACTAAAGTTAAGGAAAACGTTTCTCTAGAAGAAACAGGTTCATTTATTAGTTTCGCTATTTTTCCTTTTTGCATGTCATCGTCCAATATGGATTGAAAACTATATAATATGATTCTTTATTAAAGCAAAACACAAAAGTATATATATAGAGAAGAAAAAACATAGGCATGCTTGTCTCTGTCGAAGCACAGATTTTATTAGACAAGTGGTGCCGAACTAATTAAAGAATGAATCTTTGATAAGGCAAAAAAAAAATATATATGTAATAAAAAGATATTATCTTTTAGAGTTGGGTGGGTCACTAAAAGCCCAATTATTTCTCACTAAGCGAAGGAGTGGGACTTAAAAGATGCCACTGCATAACATGATTAGAGACCCTCCATATTCAATAATAAAACGAATAAATAAATAAATTTATTAAAGTACTAACCTTGCACACTTGTTCCATAGAATGCGACATCATTTATAGGAAAAATTATTCAATTCCGGAATAAAATAATAATTAAAATTTGACTAAAAAAACTCCTGACAAATATATTTTTAAAACTGTTAGAAAGACAAATATAAACAGAAAAGAATTTGTTTTTGTTTTTTGTAAAGGTAAAATAATTTGTTTTTATGTAAATTTATATGTCAATCTCTGTACAATTTAGTTTTACTTTTTTTTTTTAAAACGAATCATTATACGTATATATATATATAGATATGTATATATATTGGTGAGATTCAGATTCTATAAATGTTATAAAAAACGAATAAACTTCAGGAAACTGTGGAGCCGGCAGGAATATTCCCCTCGAACAGTTGACGTGTCGGCCAACGATGAGAATCCAGCTCATCACCGGTGAGTGACATCATCTCACGCGTATTTTAGAGACATAAGCGCATGGTAAGGGTCAGCTTTTGGGTTAGAGGAAAAGACTTGGACTTTTCTTCTCTCGATTTGTTTTCTCCAGGCGCTTTTGTCGTTCATCGTTCGTTTACTTCAACTTGCTTATTATTCTACGCTCCATGGACTGACTAATCAAAGCAAAGAGAGAGAGAGAGAGAAGAAAAAGAAAATATCTCTGCATTTTTCCTCTCTTTCAATGATGTGTACGCTTCACCTCTAAGTTTTGACCAAAGTTTCGTCATTTCTCTCTTCTCTCTTGAACAGGAATATTCCCAGAATGCGTTTCAACTGGAGATTCACTGTTCATATATCGAATTCGTGATGAATTTCTCTGCTTATCAATGGAGGTTGGTTTGTTCCCGATGTTTTGATTGCTTAGAAAACTTACAATTTTCCTTACCCGCGTTTGTTTTGGTCAAATCTGTAACTTTCTAATTTCGTGGGTATTGCTCTATTTGGCTACTTTTCTTCAAAAGGCTCGGTTTTGAGGAGTTTGGTTTTATTACTGTTAAAAAGTTTCAACCTTTATAGCTAAAACTAAAACTGAAACTAGTCGAGAATTTGATGAAGAACTTGTAGTGTTTATGGTTGTGTTAGTAAGCAGTGTAATTTTAGCGATATTGATTGGATCTTTATCTATTGAAAGGTCAGCGCTTAGAAACACTGCTTCTTCTTCTTCTCTCTTCTGCTTGTTGAGAGAAATTCTTTAAGCCTGGGTTTGTAATTATTGATTTACAGATGATGAGCGCTTCTTCTTCTACACAAGTCGTATCATTCAGAGACATGGGGATGTATGAACCATTCCAACAGTTGTCTGGTTGGGAAAATGCTTTCAGCACTATTAC
This sequence comes from Eutrema japonicum, assembly GCA_030161315.1. Classification (NCBI taxonomy): domain Eukaryota; kingdom Viridiplantae; phylum Streptophyta; class Magnoliopsida; order Brassicales; family Brassicaceae; genus Eutrema; species Eutrema japonicum. The sequence continues at coordinate 11,904,722 of BSQW01000001.1, forward strand.
TAGTAATCAGAACAACAACCAGAGTTCGTCCACAATTCTTGAGGTGGATGCTAGAGCAGAAGCAGATGATAACAATAAGGTCAGATTATATTCCTTTTCTTCCCAGATTCATGTTTTAAGACTGGTTACTTGTTTTGTTAATAGTGTACAAATACGCGCAGGTAAATTATACTTCTTTGTATAACTCTGTTGAAGCAGAACCTTCCAGTAATAATGATCAGGACGAAGACCAAATCAATGATAAGGTAACGAAGAAGAGTTTAGCATTTCGATAAGAGAATGATAAAACCAGAGTGGTTTTTTAGCAAATATGTCTCCTCTCCATTTTAAATCTTCAAAGGAAGAGACACGGCGTGATGACATGAATTGTTGTTGTTCTTTCTGTATGCACAGATGAAACGGCGATTGGCTCAGAACCGAGAGGCTGCTCGCAAAAGTCGGTTGAGAAAGAAGGTAAGAAAGGTCCCTTGGTGGAATTTTCTTGTGGTAATGAAGAAAAAAAACTTATACAGAGTTCTCTCTATGCCTTTAGGCCCATGTCCAGCAGTTAGAAGAAAGTCGGTTAAAGTTATCACAGCTCGAGCAGGAACTTGTCAGAGCTAGGCAGCAGGTGAGCTCAAGCATTTTTTGTGGTTTTTTGTTCATCAAAATTTATATGTTTTCATCCTGTCTTAGTGGTTATGTTTTTTTTGTTTCAGGGATTATGCGTACGCAATTCATCAGATACTAGTTATCTAGGACCAGTTGGGACCATGAACACAGGTTGGTGTTTATATCACTAAATATATGTTGACGTTGCTTAATCTCTCAGTCAACAATACCTTAAAGAAGTAATTTTCTCAATGAAACCTTTTTTCAGGGATTGCTGCATTTGAGATGGAATACACACACTGGCTAGAAGAGCAAAACGGGAGAGTTAGTGAGATTCGAACAGCGCTCCAAGCTCATATCAGTGACATTGAGCTCAGAATGCTGGTTGATATTTGCTTGAACCACTACGCAAATCTCTTCCGCATGAAAGCTGATGCTGCGAAGGCTGATGTGTTCTTCTTGATATCGGGAATGTGGCGAACTTCAACTGAACGCTTCTTCCAGTGGATTGGAGGTTTCCGCCCATCCGAGCTGTTAAATGTAAGCCAATTTTTACCTCTACGTTACAGTCTTCACTCTTCAGAACACAATCTCAACGTTTATTGGTTGTCTAGGTTGTGATGCCATACGTTGAGCCCTTAACCGATCAGCAACTCTTGGAGGTGCGAAACCTCCAACAGTCGTCTCAGCAAGCAGAGGAAGCTCTCTCTCAAGGCTTAGATAAACTTCAGCAGGGTTTGGTCGAAAGCATAGCAGGTGAAATAAGAGTTGTTGAGTCTGTGATTCACGGGGCTCAAATGGCTTCAGCCATGGAGAATCTTCAAGCATTGGAGGGTTTTGTGAACCAGGTAATGCGCCCATATTCTTCATATCGTCTGAGTGTTTTCGTTTGTGTTTCTGCAGTCTCTATGATCTTCTTGAATGCATAATTAATCTTTCATTTTCATAAAACTCTTGGCAAGACCAAGAAAGCTTGCGTCTTTTCTCTGTTTGCATAAAAACATTGAAACTGTCTATTTCACAAAAGGAGTCTCTCTATTGGAACAGGCGGATCATATGAGACATCAGACTCTGCAGCAAATGAGTAAGATCTTGACGACAAGACAGGCTGCTCGAGGCTTGCTTGCTTTAGGAGAGTACTTCCACAGGCTTCGTGCTCTTAGTTCTCTATGGGCAGCTCGTCCACGAGAACACACTTGACAAGTTTAGGAGGCAAAACAAAGAGAACAGAAGCACAAGGAAGAGTCAACCACGAATGATGTTAGCTAGGGACTTGTTATTCTGTGAGATAAAGTGTTTGGAGATGTAGAGTGATTGATTCTCCGTTAAGAACATCATCATCTTCCTCATAGAAATGAATAAAAAGATGTAAATTTGGGTGGAAACATGTAATGTGTTTGATAAATAAGGCTCTTTATATTTGTATATGTGTCGAACATCCAATTTTTATGTATATACATGAGCCACTAGAATGCAAAAACTCAGGGTGCGACCGGTTATGCATTTATGGACGGCATTTTCGGTTTAACACCAAGTTGATTTGAAACCGGTTATGAAGCTAATGAATCGAAACCGGTTATGAAGCTTGTTTCTACTTTCTACACTAACGGAGAAAAGCAAAGAAAAAATAGAGCTAAAAGAAGAAAACAAAAATGTCTCCAGTTTTCCTCTTAAGTTTCCGACTAAAGTTTCATCAACCTTATGTGGTGGTGAAGAGCATTTCTCCGTTTTATCGACTTTCCTGCTGAATTCTCTGCTTATCAGTGAAGGTAGGTTAAACTTGAATGGACTTTTGGCAAAAACCAAGAAAGTTCGTGTCTTTCTGTCTGTATAAGCATTCAAAGTGTCTGTTTCACAAGAGGAATCTCTCATGTCTCTCTATGGAACAGGCGGATCATCTGAGGCAGCAGAATCTGCAGCAAATGAGTAAGATCTTGACGACCAGACAGGCTGCATGGGGCTTGCTCGCTTTAGGAGAGTACTTCCACAGGCTTCGTGCTCTTAGTTCTCTCTGAGCAAGCTCGTCCTTGAGAACCCACTTAACAAGTTGTGACGCAAAACAACGAGAACAGAAAAGAACACAAGAGTCAACATATGCGTTTGTTTTCCAGCTCCCTCATAAAGTATTTAGAGTTGTACAATACAAGGATTCTCCTTTAGAGCATCATCTAGCTCACTGATGTTTTGACTTGCTTTATGAATATAATGCTAAATATAAGGCACATCTTATATGTAATGTACAGGTTTGAGTGTTGTGTTTAGTGCTTCTTCTGTTATGCTTTCATTTTTTCTTTACCATGGTTTTGGCAATGATGCTTGTCAAAACTGAGATTAAAGATTTTCCAATCGTTGTATTAACATTGTCAACGTTAATCCTAGGGAATCAAGACTGTTTAGTGGGAAGAGAAGAGAAAGAGACCAATCTTTAGGAACTGGCATAGTACAGAGACTGTATCTTAAAATCAGTCTGTTATATCAGACAGGACAAAAGGTTCGACTCGGTTAGAACCTCTTGCGGTCTCTTTTCTCTTCTCAGAGTTTCTGAAATTTCACCTACTTCATGGTTGTTTCAGATAGAGAACACCTTTCAAATAATGCAAAACAAGCTCACACAGATTGATGAAAATTGATGCATCCTCTCTGACGTGTTGACGAACAAACCCTTCCCTATATCTCCAGATTCTCATAAGGAAATGTGAGTTCTTTCGCATACCATATAGTTTTATTCCGTTGAAACCAGAGCAAGTAAATAAGGGCACTTTTAATGAGTCGAAGATAGTGAAAACAGTAGGAAACTGACAAGTGAAGTGAAACACAAACACTAAAATACTTTACTACCAATCATGAATTTTTTTTGAGAAGCATCTTCTGTGAGATAATGAAATCTACGTCTCAGCTTTATAGTTGTAGAAACATCGAGGCTTCTCTCTTCTCTCTCCCAATGCTTCTTTCTTCTTCACCATCTCCAGGTATGTCTTCACGATCTTCTTGTCTAACTCATAATAGCCTTCCATTTTCTTTAAATGTCTCATATCAAGATCAATGAAATGTACCTGTCGACGAAGAACTCAGTGTGTGAGACGCAATTTAAAAGCAATTCAACAAAAGCAACGATTAAGTATCTGGAGGTAAGAAACTTACCTTGTAATCGAATTCTTGCTTTGCTGATTCAAGATGCAGATTACTGTGAGAAGAGGATCTTGAGATCCCATCATCTGTTGATCTAAAGCTTATCATTACACTACAATCCTTTGCAGTGGCAGATATTAAGAAATCCTTCAAAATATTCACTTTTTCATCCAGAGGAATCGAATGCATGGAACTAAATTGATTTGATAATGTTGTACTCTTCTCCAACTCTCTGCACACTTTGCATGGCTGGTCAATTAAGTCATAGTACACGTGAATCGCTCCCTCGATATCATACTTGTCGAGCTTTTGAACGTCTAGAAGCTGATCTAGAACTCCAGATGCGTAAACAGTTTCTGCAACAAGCTCTATGAAATGATTTGCACGTACGCCATCCTCGGTCCTGATGATATCTTTGAGTAGATGATCAAAAGCTTGTTCAACCTTTGAGGTTGTTTTGCATATGCCACCACCCAATCCCCCAAATACAAGAGATCCATTCAAGAACACGCGGAAATTGTTCTGAGGAGTCGCATAGAGAGCTCTTATTGCTCTGTGTATTCTATCTTTGGATCCAGAGAAAAGGTCCAAAGGATCATACTCACTAATTTCTGAGATCTGCAACACGGCTTTTAACGTGTTAGGTTCGGGATTCGGATTGTGAATCCGAAGAGATTCAAAGGGATGTAGGAGACGTACCTCGTTTTCTTGAAGCTTCAGAACTTGGTGCATTTCGAATCGAGTTATACTCTTCTTGATGACATTTTCCTCTGCTATGAAACTTGAAGATGATAGAAATCCACATTTGGGCTACTTCATCAGAGCAAACACGGCAATGTATATTAGCAGAAGAAGAAAAAAGCATTCAAACGCTAACAAGAACAAACAAAGAAACTGCAAAGGATAATGATCATAAACACCTTTATTTCAACACTCAAGCATGGTTTATCCTCAACACGACCTGAAAGCAGAGGAGATGATTAACGCGATACGTATCTTACAAGCTCAAATCCATCATCCACTTAACCAAGTGACAACTTACAAGCTCATACCAGTTTTTTTTAATACTTTTGAGCCAAATAAAACAATCAAAGAATCACGAATAGTTGAATATATACAAATAGATATACCGTGGGCGAAAAGTGTCAAATCATCCATCAGAAGCACAGAGCAGCGATTAGTATCCACACTGGCTGCATCAGCTCGCCAAGAAGGTCGCTGAGACGCCACAATTTTCTCAACAGACTCAAGAAACTCCTTTGCTACAAGAAGACGCATCTGCAAAAAGTTGCAACAAGACACTTTAAAAACATCACAAATTGCAAATGATGACAAGAGAAGGAATTTGAAGAGGAAACATACTCCAGGATTGACACGTTTATGACCCAACAAAGGCCTCATGACATGTTTGACAAACAAATACTCCACAATCTCTTTGTTCTGGCAAGTAACAAGATCCTTAACCTCTCCCCAAATGACCTTTTCATGATCCCTAAGACCATTTTCACTACTCGTGTCTCCATTTTCCTGTTTCCCATCCTTTGGCATTTTCTGTAGCCTCATCATCTTCCCCAACTTCACACATATATTTGCACCAAAAAGAGAGAGAGAACAAAATGTAGAATCAATGTTAACTTCTTCTTCCCAATCCCAAGACGATCAAATAAAGAACAGATTCAAAATATTTGAAATTATAAGAAAAGAGGAGAGATCGAAGAGACTAACGAAAGTGGGAGAAGATCCAGTGTAAGCGAGAACCAAATTAACAGCTCCTTCACCTCTATACGACCAATTAACTGCATCTTTTGGTTCAAGAAAATTCTCCATCTGAATCAAAACACGAACACAAGAATACAAAAAACTCACTTTTTTTTTTTTTTTGACGTAAAATCAGTTACTTATGAGTTATGAGAAGAATTTTCTTGCTCAGGATTCGATCAAACAAAAAGAAAAAAGGGAGAAATCTAAAGATTATTATTTTTTATGTGTTGCAGCGAGAAATTAACGATTTAGATATTATAATATGGAATTGTTTACTTATCATTGATATGAGAACCTCTGAATATATACAACACAAAATACAGAGAAAAAAAGAAATTACAACATACAAACACACGTAATTGACTCCTAAATATAAGCTATTGACTCCTAAACATACGTAACTGAGAAGTGAAAACTATATTCCCTTTCTATATTCCTACACACCCTTTCAAGACGGCGATTCCAAAGTCTGATCTTGACACTTAATGATTCAAAACGAGCTCTTGGGAGTGGTTTTGTAAGTGCGACAACAAGTTGATCGGTTGTGGAGATATGAGACACCCTTAACTGACCTGATTGTAGGCCTGTCAAGCGGGTGGGCCCTGCCCCGTAAGACCCGCTCCGCCGCGGGTGTAATTTTTTTTTGCCCGCGAAAATCCGCAAACCTAAAACCTTTGACTCGCACCTGTCCCACTAATGTTTGCGAACCCCGCGGATAACCCGCAACTATTTACATTAAAAAATAATAATAATATACATAATTTTAATTGTTTCACGTTAAAAATAAATTGGAAATTTTTTTTTTACGTTAGAATAATAATATATATATATAACACTTTGCGGGTATCCGCAAACCCGCGGGAGAAAAATTACCAACCCGCATCCTCCCCGCCAATTGAATTGGTCCGTCCGCACCCGCCCCGCTTCTCACGGTTTGAAAATTTTCTGACCCGCACCCGACCTTCAGCGGGTCTATTGGGGCGGGCCCCGCGGGTTTGGATTCAAATTGACAGGCATACCTGATTGGATATACTGACGAACAAAATGATAGTCCAAGGCTATGTGTTTTATTCTCGAGTGAAATACCGGATTCACGGCTAAGTAAGTGGCGCCGACGTTGTCGTAATATAGAACTGGTTGAGAGGAGCTCAGAACACCAAGTTCTAAAAGGAGAGACGTAATCCAACAATTGTTGACGCTAGTGATCGATACTCGGCTTCGGTAGAGGAACGAGCAACTCCGGTTTGTTTCTTCAAAGACCACGCGATCGGATGTCTTCCTAGATATACTATGTATGCGCTTGTGGAGGTGTAGTCATCTCTGTTTCCAGCCCAATCCGCATATGTGAACGCATGAAGCACTGGTTTGTTGTTTCCATGTAACATAACGCCTTTCCTCATTGTTCCAGCGAGGTAACGTAAGATACGTTTCACCGTGTTCCAATGATCAATCGTCGGATGGTGCATAAACTGAGATAATTTGTTGATGGGAAATGAAATATATATATGGGCGTCTGAGAGATAAATATTGGAGGCTCCCTACCACAACTCGAAATTATGTGGCATCAGCTAATAAAGTTGTTCTCGAGTGAAAAGTGAGTGTGGTATTTGGACACATTGGTGTGGAGATGGGTTTGCAGTTGTCCATTTTTGTCCGATGAAGAAAATCTGCAATATAGCGAGTTTGAGTTAGATAAATGCCATCAGAAGTTCTAGTTACTTCAACGTCAAGGAAGAATGATAAATCAACTAAATCTTTAAAAGATAAAAACGTTTTGAGAGAGAGACTCAATAAAACCATTCGTATGAGATGAACTATTTCATGTAATAATTAAATCATCAACATAAATAAGCATATAAATAAGTACTCCTTGTTAGTTGTAAATGAATAAGGACGCATAAGCCAAAGAATTTTTGAAGTCCGACGCAAGTAGAAAATTGCGAAGCTCATTGTACCAAGCTCTCAGAGCTTGTTTGAGACCATAAATGGCTTTGCGTAGCTTGCAGACTGCATGAGGCTTGTCTTTATCTATAAATCCAGGCGGTTGAGCCATAAAAACTTCATCATGTATAGTGCCCTGAAGAAATGCGTTATTGACGTCTAGTTGTCGTATGGGCCAATTGTTCGTAACGGAGATGATGAGAACTATTCTTATCGTGGCTGACTTCACAACATGACTGAATGTATCATGATAATCAATTTTGGGTCGTTGCATGAAACTTTTAGCAACAAGATGTGCTTTGTACCGCGCAATGGTACCATCGGGATTTCTTTTGATTGTGAAAATCCATCTGCAACCTATAACATTCACGTCATTAGCAGCATTAGTTAAATCAACAAGATCCCATGTTCTGTGGCCAATTTGAGCATTAAACTCATCGCTCATTGCTTTGCGCCAGTGAGGACTTTTAAGTGTTTGAGCTACAGTTTTTGGAGGCAATTCTGTGGCATGCGTAACAGTGGTATGAATATTCAGTTTTTGAAAGCTCGTGTACTTTGTCGGTAAGTTTAGTAACGCTTGACATGTTAACAGATAAGAGAGTGCTTTGAGGATCTTGTGTGTTGAAGACGGAGGTCCGTTCAACAATGGAATCTGACATGATTAAAGAAACATAATCGTGAAGAAAATAAAAGTAAGAGAATGAGAAGAAGCAAAGGAGAATGACGAAAAAGAAGAGAAGAGAAGGAGGCGGCGAGGAAAAAAATAGGTTAAATCCTATTGAGCTCTGATACCATATTAGAATATGGAATTGCTTACTTTTTTTTTAACACTGAACAAATTATGAAAACTAATACAAAAACAATTATACAAAAGCTACCCGCTCCACAACGATCCGCAATCACGATGAACAGTTCTACTTGCACCACGCTAAAGATTTCCTTATAAGTTTGCCTCCATTAATCTGCATAAATTACGTCATTTAGGAATCGAAACTCGAACCTCATGATGTACAAGCATTAATGAACATTTGATCAACCACTGTATTAAAAGAGCTTTCACTGAAATTGCTTACTTTATTGATTACTTTATTGATATGAGAAATTTTGAATATATTCAACACAAAATAGAGAGAAAAATGAAACTACAATATACACACGTAATTGACTCCTAAATATAAGCTATTGACTCCTAAACATACGTAATTGAGAAGTGAAAACTACATTCCCTTTCTATATTCCTACATAAGAAATAATCAGGAATGATCTTGATTAGTGTCAAAATCTAACACTAATAAGAATTTGTATTTTAATCTACGGATTTCTTTTGTCGCTCAAAAAGAACAAGTACCAGCATGAAACAGATTGAATGTGTTCTTTAACCCAAAAAAAAAAAAACAGATTGAATGTGCTTATTAAAATAGTCAAATCAGGTTTATAAGGGACATATCAGTTAGGTATAAACTATTTAAAAGAAAAAATAAATCTAATAATTAGTGATGAGTAAGTAAGTCTGTAACCGTAAGTGACATAGCAATGGTTATTTTTTATGTTTCTCTTCCTTTTTTTTTGTATTTCGAACTTTCGAAATGGAACTGATAATACAATATACTGTAGTCAGATTTTGAAGGAGTTTTTTTAATTAAAAAACAAATAATAATAACAAGATGAAGAAAAGGCTTAAAATGTCGTCTTCTTTTTTAAAATGCTTAAAATTAGGCGAAGTCAAAGGGGTTAAGATTAGAATTTAAGTACTTATTAACGATTTAAAGATATCGTAAATGAGAGAAATCGAGAATGTGTGTACGTCCAATATCTAACTTTATGCATTTACGAGGGACTATAATGCAAAACTCCGGTGAGTGTTGCCATGCATGCCAAGAAGTCTTTTTGCCCGGAAATTGAATTAGTTGTAATTTTGAGAGGAGAGAGTGAAGAAGAAAGACCGGTTAAAGAGAGTAAACCGGGGAGGGGGTGGGGAAAGAAGACAAGAGATCAGGTGGTGGGAAAGACCAATGATGAGGAACTGAGAAAAGACAGAACAGAAGACAGTAGTGTCTTAATAAAATCAGTGAGTCAGTCTTCTTCCTCATCGGGAAACTCTATCTTTCTATCTTAGCTGTACTTCATTTTTCTCCGTACCTTTTATTCTCCCTTATTGGCCTTCTCTTTTCCCATACAAAAATTAGTATTCACATTTCTTCCTCGAAATGACGCCGTTTCTCTTATATGGCGTTTATGAATAACTTCGCTTGATTTTAGGTACTTTTATGTCAATTCTAAAATCAGTTGCCTTGCCTATATATATATAGATTTAGGTATGTCCAAAAATGAAAACAAATATTAGCTGTTTGCACCATACGGTATATCGAAATATTAGCTGTTTATGTTTCTCTCCTTTTTTTGCATTTCCCTCTTTTGAAATTTGTATTCAATATTTTCCTTAATATCCCCTCTGAAGGAGATTACGATGCGATTTTAATATATTTTCTCGTTCAAGTGTATCTCTTTCCCGTAGTTTTCACCCGGCCAGAGAAATTCAAACTTAAAAACATAACTCACGTACCGACAAACCTAATAACACACTAAAAAAAAGTTTAAATATCCTACAAAAAACCTTAAAAGAAGAAGATAGATTACACTCTGAAAATTACAAAACAATTAAGCCGGTAGTTTCTTTATTATGGAAAAAAAAACCCGTCTGATATTCATTTTCAATTATAAGCCGATATTTTCTTTAAACTCTGCGATAGTAATATTTGTTTTCCACAAAAACGAAAAACAAACTAATAATTAAGGACTAGTTAACAATGATTATCAACTAAGAACTGGTCTGATCTCTCGAACTCTCATACCAACAAAACAAGACTTCAAACACTTTCCTCTCGGCGATCCTCCTCCTCCGATCATCCCTCCGCTCTCCACCATCGTCTCCTCCGCCACCACCGCTAATATAGCCTTCCTATATCCATCTTCACTATCACCATGCACATTGCACTTCTCACCATCATCATCATCATCATCATCATCATCATTAGGGGCAGTGATAATAACACTCTTACGAACATTATCCGCAAGATCATCCAAATCATCTCCCAACACCTGATCATCATCATCATCATCACACTCATCATGCTCACCATCATCATGCTCATAATCACCATCATCATGCTCATAATCACCATCATCATCATCAGATTGGTAATGAGAGGGCTCTTGGGGAAGTCCGAAAACGTCGTCGTCTAGAGGAACAAGGTGGAGAGTGAGACGACCGTTGGATCTATGCGCACGGAAGTACTCGTGATGACGAACCTTCTCTTCTCTGAGTATAAGCCTCCCGTCGCTCGTCACCACACGCTTAAGAACCCACGGCATGTGAGGCAGGAGATTCTCAGTCTGGGCAAGCAACGGTATCGGCGGAGGAAACTCACGCGCCGCCGCAGCTCTAGCTTCTCTCTCCTCTCTCCTCCTTCCTCCGTAGCGATACCGGCTAACAGGCTCGGAGGCGGAGACGACTTCGTTTTCTTCGTCGCCGGAGAGGACGTCGAAGCAGCTCTCTGTGCCGATGTAGTCTCCGACGGCAGAGGAAGATGATGATGACGTGCGGGAAAGCATGGATGACGTCACGGAAGGTAAGGTGTGATCGGAAGTGATGGACAGAGAATGATCGGATGAAGAAGAAGAAGAAGCCATGAATGATGAGTCGGATGACGAAGAAGAAGAAGAAGAAGCTCTCTCCATATTCTGGATTTTAAATAAATAAAAAAAAACAAAACCCAAATATATATTTTTTTGGTGGGTTTTGTTTTTATTTTATTTTAATTTGGGATGTTAGAGTTGCATGGAGGGATTTTAAATAGGGAGACAGCTAAGCGAAATGTGATGACGTCATTGAAGGGATGGTCTCTGAGAGATATTATTGAGAATCTGTGACATTTAATATTTTTTTTCCTGTGAATGGGAAAAGTAAAGAAATTTATATTAGACCAAAATAGACCCAAATCAAACTTTTCGAATATGTCACCATTACCAAATTATAAAAACTAGTACGGTTCCTAATCGGTAAAACCTCTGGAAGTTTCTTAAAAAAAATATATATATATATATCCTTCACACCTTTATTTTATCCAATGAATCAAAAACTTCTGTTAACAAATCTGTAATTGCCCAAAAATGCATATATATCTATATTTTTTTTTCCACAACATATCTATCTATCTATATATAATTAGTCTGCAGCTTGAAACTGTTTTAAAAACAAAAAACTTATAAGTGCAGACACATGCATACAAATTAAATTATTTTTTTTTTAACGCTGATCTTTAATTTATTATTAAAATTTGAAAAGTACAAAAGCAGCGAAATATAAAAAATCCCATAAAACAAAAGTCGGCAGAAAAACAACATTTTTCTGGACTCAAAAACCAGCAGAAAACAATATTTTTCCGAAGTCCAAAGTTGGCAGAGAATAATATTTTTTCAGAGTCAAAAGCCAGCTTAACACAATATTTTTCCGGAGTCAAAAAAACTACGGAACCGAAAAGCCCCAAAAAGAAAGACGAAACCCAAAGGAAAAAGGATCATTAGACTAAGCAAAATATAATCTAAATTCTAAACCTGCAACGCTGAACCAAAACATTTCACACGAAATCTCCAAAGAACCAGTTGACGCCGAAAATGAACAAATTAAACTTTCAAGTATATATATATATATATATATATTTGTTTAACTAACCAAATTCTACTAAAAAAAAAAATCTTTAACTAATACTAGATACAAAGTTGATGCAGAAATTAAGGTCTTCCCAACCACACAAAATATACAGTACAACAAATACCAAAAAAATGGCCTAGAAATAAACAACTTAAAGTTGTTGGATTAAAGTTTAACCAATATAAAAAAAATGGACAGATAAAAAAAGTCAAGTATATATATGATCACACTAACAATAAGCTATGATGATCTTCAAAACGTCTATGGATTAAAAGAATATATTTAAAAATACTAATAGAAGGTAAAATATGAAAGGGAGACTAAAAACAGCCAAAATCTGTTGCCAAAGTTTTATAATAATAATAATAAATAAATAAAAAAGCAACTTCGATTTCATGAAAGCTACACGTTTTCTGGTTCTCACCTCATCAAGCATCTATGTTGTTTTTGTTTTGTTTTTCTAATAATAATTTCTCTATGATTTAACCAGAATCTGTCTATTCTTGAACGCAGAAAGCAACTACGATTCACGAAATAAACAAGTTGTTGACTGATTATTTAGAGAATTAATTAAAAAAATCATAAACACATTGGTCAAATCAAACAAGCTACGCGTGCCTTTATTTAAAGACAAAAACAAAAACAAAACGAAGCCGACTTCCACGAAGATCTTTCTTTCCCAGGATTGAATTAAAACCCAAATTCTAAGAACAAAAATAATTACAAAGATTCTTATGTGTTGTAGCTAGAAATTAACGTTTAAAAAACTAACAACGAATGATTGAGAGATTGATATCAAAATCAAACCCTACGATCATATATTTCAAACGAATCGTCGTGAATCATCAATCAAATAGAATAGTTATCAAACATGAAACAGATTGAATGTAAAATATTAAAATTGATCAAAGAGATACAATAGTGCAAAAGAGACAATCAAATCGAATAATTAATTAATGAATTACCTCTATACATTGGATAAGCAAACGATCGAGTTATCTTCTCTGAGGTTGAAGGATGAACGTTACGCGAACTTTTGTTCTCTTATACACGCACTCACAACGAAGCAGAAGAGAATTTAATTCGTCGAAACGGAATCGATAAGATATACACTATCAATTAAATCGATTCTTTTAATCTTTTGGGATTATTAAGGAAAGATAATCCATAATTATCTATTGCAATTAAAATAATAAGGAAAGAAGAAAAATGCTTAAAATTAGGCGAGGTCGGAGGGATTAATCAAGATTAGGATGTTTAACCAAGTCGGCCGTTCCTCTCTCGCCTGCTGTAAATCCTTAACCTTTCCTAATTTATGGGGTTATGGATAACGCCTTTAACTATTTTACAGCATGTCGATGGTAACAAAAATTTAGAAATTTATTTTTCACTTTTTTTTCCGCATCCAATGGATAATGCCTTCAATGGATTATGAAAAAGAACCCAATTAAAGGTGCAATTGCAATTCTGTATAAATATAAAATTAGGAAGGGTTATTCTGTTAATAGTTTAAATTAATTCTTTATTTATTTTACTGTCTTGTATATTATTTAGAAGATACTGTTATTTTATTACAATAATAATGATCTCAGACGAGCAAATCTAACTTCATGCATAACAGTAGGAAACACGCAGGCCGACCCATAGGTTAGGCAAGCTAGACCAAGGTCCTGGACCATTACTTTTTTAGTTTTTGATGGGTTACAAAATTGATGTTTCTATTTTTTATAAGGTTACCAAAAATATTTTATATTTGTCCTTTTTTATATCAAATTATTTTATTTCTTGTTTTTTCTAATAATTTTCAAATTAAATTTTAATTATGCCTTAAAACTTTTATTTTATACATTTTATAAATGACTACATTTTTTTTTTGTCTCGGACCACTATTTTTGTTGGACCGGATCTGGAAACACGACAAACAACTTACTCACGAACAACTATACAACAAATAGTTTTATACTCGCATTACAAGGATTTACGGCTCTATTTGCATTATGTTCAAAATGGAGAGTTATACTCATAACATATGGGACAACAACGAACGGCTCCATTTGTACTACATAAAATATCTTTAGTAAACTTATCTCCAAATAATTTGCATAAATTTGCATTATCTAGGAATGAAGTTAATTAGTGTAGAAAGATTATTTAACTCTTGATGTAACCACTATAGACTAAAAAGGTTTCTATAATTCATTATTTATATTTTATAATACTTTTAGGATTTAAAAATTTGATAGCATTTATAAAAACTCATGTATGCTAGATATTGTTATTTACAATTTGAATTGGAGTTATTATTCAATATAAGAAGATTTAAAATTTATTTTAGTTTCAAATAACATCATATTTTAATGAATTATTTAACCCTTATTTAAAATCTTAAATGAATTTTACTGAATTCTAAAATATCTAAAACATAGTCTACAAATATGAATTATCATATCCAATGCATAATTTAGAATCAACAACTAAATCACAATGGATTATGTTTGGATGTGTAGTAAAACACAATAAGATTACAGAATAATCAATAACTTTATCTTTCCGTATATTTCAGCTGTCGGTTAATGGTTAGCTTCAATTAATTTAGCTAATAAAATCCAGACCCACAATTAAATTATATCTTTTTTCTTGTCTCGTATATCATTTAGAAGATACTGGTTTTACCCACAATTCTTTTATTAGCTAAATTAATTGTGTGTCTGGATTTCTCCCTAAACTCAATATTCGTTTACCAAATTGCCTATCGAAATATATGAAAAAGATTAGTTTAGGGAGAAATCCAGACACACAATTAATTTAGCTAATAAAAGAATTGTGGGTAAAACAATTTCCAAATTTGAAACTCAGAGACGCAAATAAAAAATGGGACAAAAATCCAAGAAAAAGTTATAAGAAAATCAGAAATAAATCTACTGTTACTGATCACCTGAAACAAGATAAATTGACAACATCAGCATTATGTACTAATGTAGTATAAGTTTTTTTGGGGTTAGTATATGAGTTTCAGATCTGTAGAAGTCGGTGAAGAAACAAATAAATTTTAAAACAGGTGAAATTGTAATGTATTTAATACTCTACTTACCAGGATCGACACACGGAAGTACTTGCCACAGGCTGTACCAAGAAGATCAACATTATCTGAAACTGAAACATTTTAAAGATTTTTAAGGATACAGTCAAATGTGATGAGATGAGCTCTGAAGATATTTTTCTTGATAGATGATAATTTTTTTTTTGTGAATTAAATAAGCATTTTTTTTTTATTTTGATGATTCCCAAAGCAGCTTATTAGTCAAAAGCTAAGAAATACAGAACACAAACAAATTAAACAGATAATCATCAAATATTTTGGAATAAATGGACGAGTGAAATCAATCGAATTGATGATACTAGAAATCGTAAATACTCCTACTAAAAAGGATCGAGCTTTCCTTTTGGGTTTTCATCCTAGATTCATCAAAGAAATCAAGCAAAAAGCCTTTCATAGCTAGCCTGAACATATTCAATTTATAATGTTTAATGTTGGGATCGGATTTCACCCGCTCGAGATTAACGATCGATTTAAGTTAAGAAATGCCGACCAGAGAGAATAAAAGACCGAGACTCGTCTCGGCGAAACAGTTTCGAGCAAAGCCGAGCCGAGGTCAATAACATCGATTCCGTCCAACCGAACCGAGACGAGACCATAACGGATCGGTTCACCCCAAAAGAAAAGAAACTTATCATACTGCATATGGGCCGAGAAGAAGGCTAATGGGCCGAGATATAGGTTACTCGACAAACTCTAGTGGGCCGAACTAAAAGTCCATGTCGTCAATTGACCTAGTCGGCGGCATCAAGAAGCAAAAATGAAATATATTTTTTTTCCGAGATTCTCGCTAATGCAGACTTGTATAAATAGTCACCATAATCGTTTGTAATCAGAATAATCGAAAAGCTCTAGCAAAAACACTTAGCAATATCGATCTTGTATCAAAACGTTTACAAACAACAATAATAAGAAAAACCATTTTTGGATCTCGGCTTGTCTTCTTCCCTAGAAACTTCTGTTCCTTTAAATCTTTTATAAAAATTGATTGTACAAATTTCGACTCACACACTTAAAAATAATATAGTACTAGAATGAATATACTTGTATAAGAAATTAAGAATACGGAGATTTGGAGATTTTTTTTTCTTTTTTGGTTCGAATGATTTGGAGAATGTTTATCAATCCATATACATAAATAAAAATGTTTCATTACATTAGAGATTTGACGTCCATTTTACTTGAGCTGCACGATACATATTATGTTCTACAAGCTTACTTCCAACAAAGCATGTGAGATTATTGAAATTAGGCCTAAAATATACCATTGGACTTATCGTGGGAGATGGGCAATGTCTCAGGTTCTTGTCAGATTATTGATCACCTTAAATTTAGTCTTTAATATTTTCTTTGACCTTGAACCAATATACTTTAGCTAGGGTCCATTGTAATGTTCAATGGGCTTTTTATCGGCCCATAATTATTGCTCCGGCCCTTTGTTCCCTTGAAGAAGACTATAATTTCTTCTTTTTGTTTACTCAATATATCCAGAAATTAGAGCATTACATATTATATACCATGCACAGTTCATTCAGATCTAATCATTATCAGTAATACTTTAGAGGAAATGCATGTTTTTTTTCCTTCTACGAATCGCGCATACTCACAATCGAATGTGAACTTGGATAGTGACATGGAGACAACACTAGTACAAATCATTAGACTATAGACTATTGTAATACATTCTAATAGGTTATATTGTGGGAAAATCCAAACCAATGTGGATTCATGCTCTAAAGGAGTTTATCGAGCCAAAATAGATTAAGAAAGAAATAGCTCTAAAGAGCTTTATTCAAGTGCAAGGAAAATAGAAAGAAGAGAAAACTTAAGTTGTCTTCAAGAACACAAAAGTTTGATATTGATATTCATAAACAGGAAAGGAGGCTGCACAATCGCAGCCAAAGTTCTCACAAAGAAAACATAAACACCCTATTTATATGAATATAAACTTGGAAATAAACCCTAAACACATGGGCCTAATTTTATCTATTTTTGCTTGCTTGTTGAATGACATTGAGCTTGGGCCAGAGATCTCCTTACATATATGGTTTGGAGTGTTGGTCTTGAAATACTTTTTCCATCATATTGAATCTTCAAACATGCAAATTATGTTGCCCTGCAAAAAGAAGAAAAAAATACAAAAGATTTTAATGTAATATTTGGTTATACATTTTTATATACGGATCCTAACTTACTTGGTAAAATATAAGAGAGAGTTACCATTTTAATAAATTTAATCAAAAGAACCTCAAATGAGGATCAATGGGTAATCCAACACCTGCGTACAATGGATCGTACATTGTATTTATTATAGACCTAAAAGAAGAAGTAAATGTGTAAGTAATATTAAGATTTGAATTTAGGATTTTAAAGAAAAACTTAACCGAATTTTACAAGACCATACCAATTACTCCGTAAATCCGTATGAGTTTTTCAGAAATTGTAACAATATGAATTACTTGATATTATTTACAGTTTGAATAAAACAAACCTCTCTTCATGGTGATTGGTTTCACTTGAACGCATATTTCCATCTTGCCGAAATGAAACCGTTGATGAATCTGCGACAGATTTTTCTTGAAACGGGAGCATGATCCTCTGCAATATTTTAGACGATGAGCATTCATTTTCAAGTTGATGACACCAAAAGTTGACAATATCACAAGTGTGTACTAGAAAAAAAATAAAAAAACTCATTCTTCAAGTGGTTGTATTGCTCATTTTTCAAAAAGAAAACAAAGTACATCTGGTCCAATGATAAGATGAAAAAACTTCACCTGCTGGATCATTGTGTTTGTGTATGAATTTTGATATTGATTGTAGAGAGTTGGGTTCAAAGACGGCATTGCTGTAATAGGTTGTTTTCCCTTCTCTTGTGTGCTATAATGTCTGAATTAAGAAAAGTATGATATATGCAGTATTAACACGTAAATGCATGAAGCTAACTATATAAGGCGATGTTGTGCTAGTAGGGAAATTTAGTACCTTGGCGATGTCGGAATTTGATATTTCCTTGGCCTAATATAATTTGAGAATAATATATCATCTTTTCAAAAATTAGATCATAAAAAAAAATGTGTTAAACAAACATATGTTTTATAAGGCGATGATGTCACCTTCCACGGGTTCGGCGAGTAGTTTTTAATGAGCTTTGTAAATTAAAAGCAAATGGGTCAGATTGATATGAAGTATGCGCAAATGGTGAATAGTTTCCTGACCTGCGAAACATTCAAGAAAACCTACAATTGTAAGATAATCTAAATTTTAAGTGTATATATAAAAAAAATCACATAGTAAAAGAAATCAATATAGCTACGTTTTTAGGATATGATGAGTGTTTGAAATCATGGGAGTACGATACTCTGGATTTGATATAGTATTTGAAGACGAGGCATACGGAATCTGTTGTTGATTTCTTAACAAATCCCCCCTAAAATATTTTTGGATAAAGATTACACACAATTAAGTTTTTTAAAATGTGGATAGTTTAATTTTAAAAATAAAATAAAAAGTAGTTTTCTTACATGTGTGTTGGATTAGGCATGTTGGAAGATTTTGGTTGTTGCATCTGATCATTTTCATAAATATGCTTGAGCTGTTCAAGTAGAAAATCGTGATCATATTGTTCCTCCTGAAACCTGCATCGATTGATTTTTTGCATTGATATTAATTCTAAACCTTTGCAAATATTTTAAAGAGAAAAAAGTTGTTGTAAGTTGAATACAAAGACGGATAAATGCGATGATCTTTGTTAGAGGGGGATTTAGCACTCCCCCGGTTTAACCCGGTTTGAATAGAAATCAGCCCAACAATCAACTTCAAGGCCCATCGAAACCGATCTACGTAATTAAAGGGAAATTTCCTTTAATTAATAAAGAGAAGATTTCCTTTATTTGGATAAAGGCAAATCCCGGAAAGAAAGGAGATTATCCTTATCAGCTTCAAGGAAAAAGGATAATTGCCAATACAAAGTCAAGAAGGAAAAGGAAGAGCTAAGGACTTCAAGACTTATAAATAAGGAGGCCATCGCCTCATTCTTAATCATCTGGCAATCCCTCTAAGATCATCTCAAAATCCCATCACATCCTTTGTAACAAGAACTACGTTTTGGCTTGATCCCTATTTGAAGGGTACGTAGGCAGCCTTCAACGGCACAGCTATAAATCTAATAAAAATAATTCTCCTAAACTCTAAACTGAATTCGCCAATCTACGATATGTGCGAATTCTGGTTCCTTCAATTGGCGCTAGAAGGAGGGGCCAAGAGAAATCTGGTGTTTATGGAGAATTATTTTTTCGAAAACCCCTAATCATCTCGGTTCGTCGATCAAAAAAAAAAAAAAAAAAAAAAAAAAAAAAAAAAAAAAAAAAAAAAAAAAAAAAAAAAAAAAAAAGCTCGAACGCCATCTCCGTTTTCCCGAGAAGCTATCTCTGTTGCGAAAACCGCTCATCTTCTCCGACCTGAAAAACCACGAACTCCGTCAGCAATCTGGCACCACGTCGAGCCTCCCGGAGCTCCGCCATCGCCGCCGCCTCCGGATTCGTGCATACCCAATCACCGAACTGCAATCTCCTCCTTCCTCACGACCATCCCTCGGCAGTGAATCAGAGGAGATCACGAGCTCACCGAGACGAACCACACGATCACAGCAAAGGACGTACCGAGCATGGAGACGTGCCAAACTGCCGAGCTTGGAGACGTGCCGAACTACCGAGCTTGGAGACGTGCCGAACATGAGATCACTCACCGAACTCGTAAGAACACGCCGAACTCGTAAGAACACGCCGAGCAGGCCCAGATTCTGGCCCACCATACATCAACCAAGCTCCTCACAATTTCCACCTGGGGCAATGACCGGACGATGCAAGCTCCGATCAAATCAAGTCCGAGACCCGAAAATAAAAAAAAACTTACCGATCACAGCTCGTCAACCGAGTTATAAAAATTCAGGTATTTTTTATCAAATTTTTTACTTGTTATTCTAAGATATTTTCTTTTCAGATTATATCACAGGATCCGTTCCTTCAAGCCGAACTTAAGCAGTTCGCCGAACTCGTACAGTTCGTATCATCAAGCCGAACTTAAGCAGTTTGCCGAACTCGTACAGTTCGTATCATCAAGCCGAACTTAAGCAGTTCGCCGAACTCGTACAGTTCGTATCATCAAGTCGAACTTAAGCAGTTCGCCGAACTCCCAATCGAACATATCGCCTACTTCGCAGTAAAGCAGCTCGTGGTCGTAGCTCGACGATCCGACAGTAAGGTAGCTAGCGGTCGCAGCTCGTCGGTCTAACAGTTAGGTAGCTCAGTCGCAACTTACTCATCATGCAGTCACAGTTCGCCGATCTCGCAGCCCCACCTAACTCACGGCCACAGCTCGCCAACCCCCTGCTCGCCAAACTCACGATCGCAGTTCTCCGACCGCACAGCTCGCTGACCCCGCAGTATGGCAACTCGTAATCGTAATTCACCGATCTAAACAATTGGGCAGCTCGCAATCACAGCTCGCCGACCTCACAGTCCCGCACGAACTATCGAAACCGAACTTGGAAAAGCCGAGACCGACCTCGCACCTAACTAACAAACGCCGAGCTCAGTCTCGAGCTCAATCTCTCGTCTTTAGTAATTTTTGCAGGAACAAAGACGAACAACGTCTAAAAGGAAATTCAACTAGATGCTGATTTCAATTCCAATCGGGCTAAAGAAATCCGCCGAACTCGAACACTCCTTCGCCGAACTGAGGGGGGGACTAATTGTTAGAGGGGGATTTAGCACTCCCCCGGTTTAACCCGGTTTGAATAGAAATCAGCCCAACAATCAACTTCAAGGCCCATCGAAACCGATCTACGTAATTAAAGGGAAATTTCCTTTAATTAATAAAGAGAAGATTTCCTTTATTTGGATAAAGGCAAATCCCGGAAAGAAAGGAGATTATCCTTATCAGCTTCAAGGAAAAAGGATAATTGCCAATACAAAGTCAAGAAGGAAAAGGAAGAGCTAAGGACTTCAAGACTTATAAATAAGGAGGCCATCGCCTCATTCTTAATCATCTGGCAATCCCTCTAAGATCATCTCAAAATCCCATCACATCCTTTGTAACAAGAACTACGTTTTGGCTTGATCCCTATTTGAAGGGTACGTAGGCAGCCTTCAACGGCACAGCTATAAATCTAATAAAAATAATTCTCCTAAACTCTAAACTGAATTCGCCAATCTACGATATGTGCGAATTCTGGTTCCTTCAATCTTGAAGGCCATAAACAGGATTGAGATTTGTAAGTCCATTAGTTCTCTCCATTTCTTGTACATTACTCCCCATCTGAGTCATCATAATATTGAATAAATTGAGTATAGATAGACATATTTAACTGATGATCTTTGAATAATAATAAAAAGCTATAGAAGATTCGTACCATTGTTGAAACATATGGTTCTTTAGAGAAATTACGATTTGTTTGCGACAGCAAAGGTTGTTGATAACTTTGGCTTGCAGGTTTATGTTGTAAACCAATCGATTGTAGTCCAGTGGTCATCTCCTTATTCGTCGAGGCTAGAAAATAGTTTTCACTGTAGACACTTTCTCTTTGGCCATTGCGGAGTGTACATGATGGCTGCATATTTATGCGTTTAGTTTAGATTTTGGTTTAGGATCCTCCCGACATTACAGTAATGTCGTAATCATAATTAAGTAAATGGTCATACCATGAAATGATTAGAATGATCGTCTTCGTGATGGAAGCTTTGATTTTGTATCACTATCTCTTGATCAAATCTTGAAGTTCTTGGTAATGTCTCTTGATCAATGCGTGAATTCTCTAGTAGTGATGAGGGATATACATCATTTGTGGCGGCAGAGACCGGGACAAATCCAACAATTTCATTGTGTTCATTTTCTGGAACCAGCAACGGAGGATTCTCCTGACACTCCTATAAATGTGTAAACAACATTAATTAGTCAAAGAAAAAAAGCCAAATATGATGAAATGAGGATATCGTTTTGGACATATATAATTTTTTGATCGGTTTCGTCCGAAAAAAGCTAAAACGTTAATTCAGTATTTGTTAGCTAATATAATATTTTGTATGTATGTATCTTTATCCTTGATACGAATGTTTTTTTGATTGACCATTACATGTAAGAGATATAGTTTTTGTATTATATGTCAATCACATATCAAAAAATCGAACCGTAATTTTTTTTTGAAAAAACAGATTTACTCAAATATTAGATTATCATAATGTGCATGACATATATACACAAACCACAACCAAATTTTTTTTTTTTTTTTTTGATGACTCAGGGATAAATCTTAGGTCCATAAAAAGGCTCAGACTAATTTTTTGGAGATGTATCATCAATGGACTAAACGTACATTCGGATTTGCAAATGAAGTTTAGACATTAACCTCATATCTTATTTGACCAAAAATCATCATTTTTTGTTATCAGTGAGAGTCGAACTCAGGAGGGACAGTTGTTCATGGATTCCAAAGTCAACAACCACCATGAAACCACAACTAATTTTGAAAAAAAAAACAAAAGTTGAAGAAGTATACCGTCAGAGCACTAAAAGTTTCCGGCGAGTCCAAGAACAAGAAGGAATTGGTGTCGAACGGAAATTCAAGACCGTCACTGGAAACCATTCTTGACAACACTGCAGTTTACAATCATATCAATATATATTGTAAAATTGCCACACAAAAAAAATTACTTATGTGTCGACCATCTCACTAGGGATCCAAAGTGAGTTATTCTCCAGTTCCTTCTATACTCCGTTTAGCTATTGTTGTCCATTTATTTTGAGATTTCCCAAATAAACTATTTTTTTTTTAGATTTGTTGAAATTTCTAGATCTACTGAAAACAAAAAGGGAGAAAGGAGTAAAATTTCTATATAATTAATCAATCAACAACAACTATCCCAATTATAAGGTGCATCTGAAAAATAATGAAAATCTTTTTTTTGTAATAAAAAATAATGAAAATCTTTGCATTGGGCTTTTAAGAATCTGATTTAGTGATGCTTCAATTTTTTAAGAATGATGATAAATTTTAAAATAGAAGACGTAAATAAAACTTTGAGAAATATAGTCTATAAAATTGGTAGGAGACAAACACAACATACCTTTTTCTTCAAAAACAAATGCGGTCTGATATGTTCAAATGGAAGCAAGGGATTGTGAGAGAGAGAAAAAAAAAGATATATCAGAAATTGAGGAGGGCATGGATATATATAGTGAGAAGCATGCCTTTATATAATATAAATTAAGTGTTGATTGTTTAGTTTTTTTCCAGTAAAAAATATTGCGTCTGTGTTTAGAATTTTGTTTTTATATAAGATTATCTTAAAAAATGTGGTCAAAAATTGTTGGTTTAAGTAATTAAACTTGTGACAGGGTTTAAACTTTATACATGTTGTTGACCCAAAAAAATAATTAAACTTGTGATTGTCGTTTCATAAAAAATTCACACTTGTCATTGTATATATACTAATAAAAATATATATATTTAATAAACATATACACTTAAATATGTTTATGATATATATATGTATATCATTTTAAAAATTTTGATTAAAATTTTGATTAAAAATTAAATGCAAAAACATGAAAAGTCAGATTTGTTTTTTTATCTTCGTTTGCATATAAAATCAACAAGTGATTGTTTATTAAAATATTAAAACATTATGTTTATTTTTGTACTTAGATACAAAAGGATGCATTTTGAAGCAGTTAGAATTTTAATAAGAACAGCTAAAAATTGCTCATCTTAAGAAAATTTAAATTTACTAACCAAAAACTGAGATTTTAAAATTAAATCCCCCAGATTTTATTATTACAAATTTTCTCATTTATTTTAACATTATAGTAACACAAATAAGACATTTTGAAACAGTTAAACTTTGAATACGAAGAGCTAAAAATAGTTCAACAGAGATAATTACTTGTTTTATATTTATTGGTCCAAAATCTAGATTTAATTAAGATACACCAAATTTATACTTTTCATTTATTTTAATATCTTATCTATAAAAATTATTTTATGATAATTTTCCTTTAATTTTCTTAATTGAGACAAATTTATCTATTTAAAAATAAAATTTCTATAAAAATTTAGATATTATTAACTTTTAACCACTTTAAATCATTTTTTGGTGAAAGTCAAAGATATGGACAATTAGATGGGTAAAACTAATATCTACTAGAGCCCCTGAACACTAGGTAGTGTAGCCACATTATCTAGTATATGGAACACTTATAATTGAATGTTTAAGAGGTGTAATTAAAATGTAGATAAGAATAAGCGGATAGCAATTTCTGAAAAAGTGAGTGAAAATTCGGAGTTCCTCAAATGAGTACCGAAAAAGATATGACTTATTATTTATGAGAACATACATTACAATTTCCTTCCATTTCTTATGAATTATTTATTCAGAATATTCACGCACAACTTAGAAATAAGATTCATATCCTGTTATTTAGACATATGAGCAAGTGAAAGTGGCTAGTCAATAGATATAGGGAATAGCTAAGTATGGAACGTCCAAACCAGACATCGTCAAAACTGCCGAAAAGCATATGAACAATGATTTTATATAATAAGATAAGATTAAAGTATCATAGTTTCTTATAATTTATAATTATAATCAGTAACTTTTTTTGGTAATAAAAAAACTACGACTACAATTATGTATTTTATATTGACATTTATTTTCTAAAAAAATAAGTTTTAAATAAATATGATGATATTCTTTTATGGGAAATATTTCTATAGTATTTTTAAAGATTTTGTATTACATTTTTGTGTGGATAATTGACGTTTGTATATATATATATATATATATATATATATATTCTAATTTTGTACATTATAAATCTTATACAGTTTTTTATGGATATTTCGAAGAGATAGAACTAAAACTTGTTTATACAAATGTGATCTGTCCCAAAAAGAAAGAAAAAACATATGGATAGAAGAAAAATCTAAATAAAATAAAATGGTAATACGTAAAATAATATTAATAAATAAAAATAAAATGTTAATTTTTTTTTGTTAAAAGATTTTCATTAATAAAAATATGAAACGATTACAAAAAAGTAGAATAGCTTTTATTACTAGAACCGTAATAGATAAGACCGAATATTCCGGTTCATAGGGTTAAGATAGATACATTTTGAAATACATTTAGCTTTAAAATAAAATGTAACTTAATTTGGTATTTGAATATATAGAATCATGTTTTTGACATTATTGGCTACTGAGCTGGGGAACCCTAGTTTCATAGTCGGCGACGACGACATCAATCTTAGCTTGTTGTGCCTCCGTCTTCACTGCCGGGATTTCACTTTGCTGACCTGGCATCATCTCCTCTATGCTGGGACCCACGCCTCCATGCTGGCATTAACCAAAAAACGTCAATATTTATTTACTACTATTTCATTCATTTGATTAAAATGAAAATAAATAAAAGACCTGGTTCATGTTCATAGAAGCGAACAAGGCCGACGATGAATACGCCTGGGCCCACTCAGGGAACATTTCACCGTTATGATTTGCCACGTGGCATTCACTCATATTGTTCTGGTTCGAACTTGAGCTACTCCCTTGCAACATGGGTTCGTACATTGCCGATGATAATTCTCTGCCAATTTTTTTAGATTATGTTTTAACAAAAACCATGTGGAAATGCTTTGAGTTGAAACTACATGAGCGAGGAAGCTTACCTGAGTTTATTGGAATGGGCCGATGCATCAAATCGCTGCGTTTGATTAGGCCCATTTGCAGGCAACCAACCTCCAACGACGTCGTTTACAAAAGGACCTGCTATGCTTTGTTGCATAGTAGATGCTTCGAATGAAGATAAATGGCTGCTCAAGAGATGTTCTCTTCGTTGGACAACATTTGTTAACGTGTCCAGGAGTTGCTTCTCACAAACCTCATAATCCTCCATGCTCGTGAATCTTACTGGATCCGGTTCGTATCTCCTGCTCATATATATATATATATATATATACAAAAGGATATCATGATTTTTAGCAAACGTACGTGTTTTGTAAATTATAACGTTGAACATGTTTTAGTTTCGAACAAAACCTTAGTTCCTCCTGTGCCATTTGGAGTTGTTGTTGTAACCTACAAACTTCTTGCTCAAGTTCCTAGATTTTCCGATTACAAGAGAGTAATGAATTGGTTAAACTAAATATATCAATATATATATATATATATGTGTTCTAATTAATCGATGGAGAATTTAAAGAGTAATCACCTCGACGTCGGAGTTGATAGCTGCAGGGCTTTTTTTACAAATAGTTATATGAAGAACAGAAAAAAGTTTAGTGTATAGTTAGATTTGTATTGAAGATCTAGTGTATATATGAAATTATGTAAACGAATAATTAAAGATAAAACAGAAGGGGTTTCGGACTTCGTGAGTTGAAGAGCGATGTCATTTTCAGTCTTGAGCTGCTGCAAAATCCTTAGTAGATACTGTCACGTAATAACATTATTCTAAATTAATAGATAAATACAAATAAAGCACATTATGTGAGAAAAGAACTAATCACTATAATCAGTCCAACCTCTTTGCTTTGAATATCCCTGCGAAGAAAAGAAGAGGTCAAAAAGTGAAATAATTAGTTTTTTTTTATATATAAAATTATCATACCGAAAAAATTATGAAATGTAACCAAAATGATACATACCGTCTACCCTGGTCGGAAGAGCTTAGAGCACTGAAAAAAAAAACAAATAAATAAACCAAAAGTAAAAATAAATTTAAAAAGTGAAGAAAGAAATTATTATTAGCTTACTTCTCGCGTTCTTGATTAGGAAGATTGATGAATCTTGAGAAAACGTCTTCGATCCTGAAGAGATAAGATATGATCATATGGTCCATAAGAAAAGTATAATTAAATTTCTTTACAAAAAAAAATGATAATAGATTGAAAATGTTTTTATGCATCCAAATTCCAAACCCAAGAAATCTAGCAATTGAAAATGTTAAAGATCATCAAAAGGCATAAATGATAATACCGAGTTTTGCCGGAAAAGAGGCTAAGACGATCGGAAGGAGAGAACATGATAAGAGCAATGTCGATGTCACAGAGAATCGACAATTCATAAGCTTTCTTAATCAAACCATTTCTACGTTTTGAGAACGTAACTTGTCGATTCGTTGTGTTCTCTATTCTCTTGATTTCCAATTTCACCCGACCCATATTGACAAACCAAGAAGAGATTTCTCTTCATCCAAATATAATTTGATGTAATGCTGATCAGTAATCTCCAAAACTTCCAAAAAAAAAGAACTTGTTGGAAGAGGATATTGTTAATATACGGGAAGGTGGAAGAAAATGCGTAGAATTAGGCTATTTCGGAGGAACTAAAAATAGAATGTTTGACTAAGTTCCCCTCTCTTGCCTTGTTTCGCTGTAAATCCTTAAGCCTTTCGCTTTGTCTCGTTTGGAGGTTTCTTAAGCTTACTTGCTTTTTCTTTCCTCAAAATATTTGGACAGACAGGGCTTAGATTAGTGGTTATCATGCTTTCTTAAACGCTTAATTAAGTTTTTTCAAGTATCACAATGTAATTTCAAGGTACAAATTCAAGTTTAGTTCATAACCTCGTTAGGACTTTGTTAGGAACCATAAATGAAAATATGATCAAAATCCAATAAACAGTCGCATTACCCAACTAATTTCCTGATTTAACACTAAGAAACAAAATGGAAACATAAGTACAACAACAAAAGAGAAACAGAGTTGGATCAGATCACCCATTAAGAGTCTTTGATTTTGTCTTCAAACACCTGCAAATATACAAATTGACAACATCAGAGATAATGTAGTAACAGATCTTAAAATAATTTCTTCAGAGCAGAGAGATTAGTTTTAAAAAAAACACACACACAATGAGATAACCTAATTCTTATGGTAAGCCAAAAAAAAAGAGTTCCTTTAACCCAACTCTTAAGAGGATAAAATCAGATGAAAGTAGTAGCAACGAGAGAGAATCTAATGGTCTCTTTATGATCGAATTAATCTGTACCTATGAAGAAGAATGTAGAAAGAATCAGTGGTGAGTGTCGTCAAAAACCCATGGCTCGTGCAAGAAAAGCTCTCGGCCATTCATTTGGACACGGCCTGAGGCTATGTCCTCTTCGCGCTTCCTCGCTGCTTCGGCTTGTTTAGCCGACAATTCAGCGTCCTTACAAGAAAGAAACAAACGCAGGTCAATGTTTCAGATGCTTAAAGAACGAACAAGACAGATGTTGTAACATAATTCTGATAGCAGAGTGATCGATTGTGAAATGAGAAAACAATCAATGACCCACGAGAATCACATAATCAGTGATAATTCAAGACTTAACCAAATCAGATTCAAAATCAATTTCCAATAGCGTGAGCCTAAATAATATATGCGTGATCAAAAATCTTTTGATAAAATCTCATGTCTCAAGTGAAGGAGCTAATACAAAGAGATAAACAGCGAAAGCTACAAATTTTCTAGTCCTCTAGATACATTCTCTGTTAATCCCAGTAAAAAAATGCTCGAAAACTATGCGTTCTGCTGGAAATACAAATCTAGGGTTCTTCGTTTCGATTGGGAATCGAAGTGTAAGGGAGAGATACAAAGAGAGAAAAATATACCTTTTGGCGCTTCCACGCGATGAATTGATCTTTCGAAATCGCGGTTTGCGCAGGTTTGTCGCTGGTTTGACGCGTTTCTCCATCTTCTGCTCCCATCGTTTTTACTTTCTCTATCTTCCCAACACAAACAAAAAAAATCTTCTCTTTTGATCTATTTTGCTTCATAGATTCCGCGAAAATAATGTTCTTTAAACGACAGCGTATTGACCCAGCCCCATAACAACTCCTTTCCTTTTCCTCGTTACGTCGTCGTATTGTTGAATACCATTTAGGCCTAAGCGTTCGGAAACCCGTTCGGGTCGGGTATTTCGGATTTTCGGGTTTAGGCTTACAGGACCCGTTCGGGTATTTTAATTTTTAAACCATCAGATCGGGTTCAGTTCGTTTATAACCGAAGTAACTATAGTTTTGGGTAAGTTCGGGTAAGTTCAGATAAAATCGAATATGTTTGGATATTTTTACCCATACTATGAAAATATGATCCACAAATTTTTGTTCGAATATTTTTCTAGTTCGGATCCGATTCAGGATCAGGTTTTTTGGGTCGGGTTCGAATTAAGGTACAGTTAAAACGCCAAGCCTTAGACTTTACTAAAGGGGATTTGTTCTAGTATAACAAAAAGGGTTAATTGCCTAAGTTAGCTTCGGGTTTGTAGTTTGGATTTTGGCTCAGTTCGGATATTATCCGAAACCCGAAATACTTAGACACTAAGACCCGTATGGATATTTTTCTAGTTCATGTCGGATTCAGAATCGAATTTTTCAAATCGGATTCGGGTACGATTAAAACGCTCATCCCTAATACCAAGTAAAATATTGCTCAACTTTATAAAATACGAGATCCTAGGATCGTTATTTTTTTTTTTTTTTCTCTTCCTATCATTTGTCATGGACGAATACGAAATTGAATGGAGGAGGTTTGATCTTTGTGCGTGATTGATCCACTATAGTTTATTAAAACTTTGGAATTTTTGTACCTACTGAATATCAAAATCAATGGACTGGACTCTCTTCAAGATCCTAAAATTATCTAATCATTTACGGCTTCTAAATGAAGCCAAGGCAAAATGTGTTTTTGGGTTCTTTTTGCCGTGAAATAGTATTATTCGTGAACCTACCATTATTTTTGTTGATAAAGTGAACCTACTATTTTTATCGTAAAAAGGAAAAAAGACACTTTATAAAATAAATAAATTCCTTAAAATATTACTAAAATGAGTTTTTGTTCCAAACATACCATTATTAGTTTTTTTCTCCAAAATTACCAATAAATAGCTTTTTCACAAATACTACAAACACTAAAAATAAATTTTAAGGGTTTATAATTTAAATATTTGGGTTTGGGTTCATTTTTAAGGGTTAAGGGTTTAGTTTTGAGTGTTAAAAATTTAGTTTTAGGTTTGTGATAGTTTTGGAAAGAAAAAGCTAATGATAGATTTTGTTTGGAACGAAAACGAAAACTTAGGGTTGGGCATATTTCCCGAACCGAACCAAATCGAATTATGTTATTTGGTTCGGTTTTGGATAACCCGAATAACCCAAATAGACACATTATTAAATTTATTTGGTTTTCGGTTCGGTTTATTAACTGAATATCAAATTAACCGATTGAGTAACATAATTAAAACTCAATCCATATAAGGTATGTCTATATACCTTAGTGCCATGTGTCCATAGATTGTTTTTTCTTCTAACTTGAGTTGAATCACTAAGCCATTAATTTTTTTATATTTTTTTGTCGCGTTGGAAGTGAAAAACAAAGGCAAAACTATGATTTTGGAGATGATTTTAACAACCGTAATAATCTAGAAAATGTTTCTTCCTCTTTCTTTGTTCATTTTCTTGGTTAAATAAATTTTCACAATCATCAAATTTTTTATATATTCTTATTTAAAATTAACTGTATTATCCGAAATAATTGAAATTACATAAAAGTGATTCTAATTTGGCTATTATTTATAAAACCGAAAAAACCGAAAATCAAACCGAACCGAACCAAAATATAATTTAATCCCGAATGAGACCTAATACTTTAAAACCGAAAAATCCGAACCGAACCAATTAACCGAATGTCCACCTCTACGAAAACTTATGTTAGTGGTATTTTTGAAAATTGGCTGATAAAATATGAAACAAACAATCATATTTTATATAAATGATATTTATGCGTCTGCACATCAACCAATAAGGAGAGCCATTAGATGAAGGGCTTAGATGAACACATAAACTGAAAGTTAAACTCCATCCTTCTCGGCTCTCGCTTAGCTTTTTTGACCTTTTAAAAAAAAAAAATTGTATCACCAACAAACACGAAATGACTATAGTGTCTTCTTCGTAAATTTCGGATCTAGCAGCTCGAATCTGTTTTGTTGTTCTGTAGACTGTAACTTAAGAAACAAAAACAAAAAACAAAAAACATTTGTATTCTTATTCATTTTGGATAAGTGAAAAGAAAATATTTTTGTTTATTTCTTTTTGATATCTGAATATTTCCTTAAGTAGAACCCAGATCTGTTTAAATCCTCACTTTCAAAATGTATTTGTAAGAATATTTTTCTCCTCTTGTTTAACCATAATAATCATATTCTGCAAAAAGACCTTTCTCTTTTCTTTCCACAACCGGGAAGTGACTTTTAAAATTTCTTACTCGCTTTTAATATTAATCTTTCCTTTCTGAAGAAAATTAATCAAATAAAAACATCACAATTTCCCTCTTTTCTTAAAATTAGGGTTTCTCATTTATATATTAGAGAGGTGATCAACTAGGTTCCTCAGCATTTCTACAATCTGGCGTTTCCACTTCTTTTTTCCGTTTCAAAAATTTCGACTTAAAAGAAATTTTCCTCATGGAAGAACTTTGGAGGAAACAAAAAGGCTAAAATCAAAGATCGAATTCGTTACTGTATTTATTTTCCAGGTACAAAACATAATGCTTCCACTATCAATGGTTTTGCTCTTTCTATTTACTTTTATATATAGTTCGTGGGTATAGACAATATTATGCTTCCCTTTTTAATCAGTTTAGTCACAAGATGTGTTTCCCCTTTCTCCTTTCTAAGGTAACAGGCTTTTATTATATACATGGATATTCGCTAATTACACGGTTTTTAAAATTTCAATCACGGTGCGTTCGTATTGATATAATAGTATAATAACCAAATTAGTGTTAGTCTAAAGTGATTCTAAGACCATGTATACAGAATAAGCTTTTCTTTTTTATTAATTAATCGTCTGGTCTAGGAAGTGTAGCAAAAGTTGCAATGGTAAAGTCTTGAGGCACTAATGCAATTTGCTTGTACGAACATATTAGTGGAAGTTCATTTCTTATTCTTTGGGAAACTAATGGCAATTCTAGGGACACTTTTGATTCTCGATAGTGAAATTTCTAGGTTTTACATTACTTTTTGTGTAAAAAAAAAGTCTTGACATATC
Organism: Eutrema japonicum; assembly: GCA_030161315.1. Lineage (NCBI taxonomy): Eukaryota > Viridiplantae > Streptophyta > Magnoliopsida > Brassicales > Brassicaceae > Eutrema > Eutrema japonicum. The sequence goes on from BSQW01000001.1 coordinate 11,937,029, forward strand.
TATAAATAAGTTTCTTCAGCGTTTGCTACAAAACACACATAGCAATGTCGGCTAGAGCTCACCCTATGGACGGTGAAGGAGAGCTTTCGCCGGCGGATATATCTTCCCCGCGGCAAACAAACACACCGTTTGTCCACAAAGTCGAAGTTCCTCCGAAGCAAAACCTGTTCAATGAGTTCATGTACACTTTTAAAGAAACCTTCTTCCACGATGATCCTCTAAGGCATTTTAAGGACCAGTCAGTGTCCATGAAGCTCATGCTCGGTCTCCAGTCGGTATTTCCGGTATTCCAATGGGGAAGAAACTACAATCTCCAGATGTTTCGTGGTGATCTTATTGCCGGTTTAACCATAGCCAGTCTCTGCATTCCTCAGGTAAATAAATTTTAATTACTTGTCTCACAAGTCACTTAACCATAAGAATCATATATAGTCTATAGATTTGTATCCAAATGGTAAATTTCAGGATATTGGATATGCGAAGCTCGCGAATCTCGACCCTAAGTACGGCCTATGTAAGTTAATCCCCATCTCGTTTGATGTTCTTCGCTAATTAAGTCTTGATTATGTTGGTTTTTCAAGATTGTGTACAAAAAAAATAAAATAAGATGAAAAAATTGAGATATTATGTCTTTAAATTGTAAAAGCAATATTTTTAACGTGTAAACGTAAACAAGTACTCCCTCCGTTCTTAAATAAATGATGTTTTAAGAGTTTTTTTGTTCTCAAATAAGTTATGTTTTCAGTTTTCAATACAAAATTAAATAAATTTTTATTGTTTTTGATCATTTGTATTCTGCAGATTTTTTTTTTTGGTTGAATTGTGTTTAAATAGATAATAAATAATGTTATTAATATAGAAAAAAATAAAAATTAAATGAATTCTTAATATGTGTGCAAAAACCTTAAATATCAGCTATATTAGAACAGATGGAGTATTTGATGATTGAAATAATCGAGGCTCAGAAACTGGAAATAATTTTAATTATTATATATGGTTTTTTCTTTTCAATTCTTGAAAAGATTCAAGTTTTGTGCCTCCATTGGTGTACGCATGTATGGGAAGCTCAAGAGATATAGCGATCGGACCCGTCGCAGTGGTTTCACTCCTTTTAGGCACTCTTCTTCGAGCCGAGATCGACCCGACCACAAACCCTAACGAATATCTCCGCCTAGCCTTCACCGCAACGTTCTTTGCTGGTATCACTCAAGCAACACTCGGATTCTTCAGGTCACTTACTGATCTCACATGCATAGAGATTTTGCTCCTAAGTTAGATAGATTCTTTCATGATCTAGAACTTCTCAACTTTGTTTCAGACTGGGTTTCTTGATCGATTTCTTATCCCACGCGGCGGTCGTAGGGTTCATGGGCGGAGCAGCCATCACCATTGCACTCCAACAGCTCAAAGGTTTCCTCGGAATCAAGAAATTCACCAAGAAAACCGATATCATCGCGGTTCTTCATTCCGTTTTCAGCTCAGCTCATCACGGAGTAAAGAATCATTCAATCACTCTGTTTTCAGTTTCTTTCACCCTCTCTGTATCCTCACTCTCGTTTGGTATCATATGCTTGCAGTGGAATTGGCAAACAATACTCATCAGCGCATCGTTCTTGATCTTCCTCCTCGTCTCCAAATTCATCGTAATTCATCAACCCATCGATCGATTGCAATCTCTCATCAGTTTCTAATTTATTGTTCTGATTTGATCTCATAATACAAACAGGGGAAGAAGAATAAGAAACTGTTTTGGATTCCAGCGATCGCGCCATTGTTATCTGTTGTCATTTCGACCTTCTTTGTCTACATAACCAGAGCCGACAAAAAAGGAGTTAAAATAGTAAGCACATAACCTTAAAGGCTTATAGTACTCCCCTTTGATCTGCTCTATACTTCTACTCAATAAACCCTAAAGTTACTTGCGAGGCAAGTAATTCTACTTTGTGTTGTCTTGTGTTCTCCTTATGTAGGTGAAACATCTCGACAAAGGCTTAAACCCTTCTTCTTTGCGTCTAATACACTTCTCCGGAGATTACCTTCTCAAGGGCTTCCGCATAGGCGTTGTCTCAGGCATGGTCGCCTTGACGGTATGTACCTACACAACCCTAAGAGCATCCACATTGCATAGACACAAAACGTGTCTTCCGCTTTTTTTTTTTTTTTTTTTTTAATTAATCTTTTTTTTAGCGACGAATCACGTCGCGACACGTCATCAACCTTTTGGGAAGACTTGTGTCTTCCGGAAGACATAAGTCTCAGATGCTGATGCTCTAACATTTAAGTTTACTAGTTAATACTATATTTTACAAGTTTTAAAATTTTAAATTTTCTTATCAACCATCATTTATAAATTGTACAGTAGTTACAAACGTTTTTTTCGTTTACATTTTGCATTTTTTTTTTTTTTTAAGTTATGAATAAAAACTTGAAAACATCAATTTGTGTTTTTTTTAGAAGAACAAAATACTTTAAAACTTTAAAAATTTAACTTGTAAAGGAAGAACAAAGATTCTTTATATAATTGATCCTCAACCGAACTGAAAAAGAAAAAGAAAAACTGATCTTTTTTTCTAATAGGAAGCTGTAGCCATAGGAAGAACATTTGCAGCAAAGAAAGACTACCAAATTGATGGAAACAAAGAGATGGTAGCATTAGGAGCAATGAACGTGATCGGTTCGATGACTTCTTGCTATGTATCCACCGGGTCGTTCTCAAGATCCGCAGTTAACTTCATGGCCGGATGTCAAACGGCAGTCTCCAACATCATTATGTCCATTGTTGTCCTCTTAACGCTTCTCTTCCTCACTCCTCTTTTCAAATACACACCCAACGCGATTCTTGCAGCTATCATCATCAACGCCGTGATTCCTTTGATTGACGTTAACGCCGCAGTTTTGATTTTCAAGATCGATAAGCTCGATTTCGTTGCTTGTATGGGAGCTTTCTTTGGTGTCATCTTTGTATCTGTTGAGATTGGCCTTCTCATTGCCGTACGTCTCAAGAAGAAACAACATGTGTGGATTATGACATCTAAGTTGCAGTTTTCTTGGCTGATATTTTTGTGTTTGTGGATGTTTTAGGTGGGCATATCTTTTGCTAAGATACTCCTGCAAGTTACGAGACCTAGAACCGCGATTCTTGGAAAGATTCCTAGGACTTCGGTTTACCGGAATATCCATCAGTATCCTGAAGCTACTAGAGTTCCCGGAGTTTTGGCAATTCGTGTTGACTCGGCGATTTACTTCTCCAATTCCAATTACGTCAGAGAAAGGTAAGAGATCGAATCATGAAACCAAGTGTGTACGGTTACTTGTTTCGCAAGAAATCAATTTCAGAAACCTTATTGTTAATGTTCTTGAAATCTGTAGGATTCAAAGATGGTTGACAGATGAAGAAGAGATGGTGAAAGCTGCACGCTCGCCTAGAATCCATTTTCTGATCATCGAAATGTCACGTAGTGAACTAACCCTAGTTCTTTTTTTCGTTTATAAAAATGTATTTTTTCATTACATATAGCTAGATGCGTGTGATAAGCATTGATTCACATCTAATAATGTTTTATTATATGTTTTTCAGCTGTTACGGACATCGATACTAGCGGTATTCACGCCTTAGAAGACTTATACAAGTCTCTCCAGAAGAGAGACATTCAGGTACACATCATAAGCAAAAGCTATATCGGAAAGATATTGGAGAAGTTATAATTAAAAGTGACCTGTTTTTGTTCTTGTCTTTTGCAAATACAGCTGGTTCTAGCGAATCCAGGACCGGTGGTTATAGACAAGCTACATGTCTCTAACTTCGCAGATATGTTAGGACACGACAAAATATTTCTGACGGTGGCTGAAGCCGTGGATTGTTGTTGTCCAAAACTCTCCGACGAGGTCTGAAACAGAGAAGAAGAAGAAGACGAATCTTTATGATGAAGCAAAAAAAGACAAAGTGTTGTATTATTGTACAAACTGACTGATGTGAGTAGTCAGTGACTTTGCCTTCGATTTATCTTTTATCCCCAATGTGTGTGACATAGATCAAGTGTAAAGTTGATCTATGGACCCATATTTTAGAGCTTTAATTTCTTAGCGTCGTGATAAAGCTTGAATATGTTATGTTACGTTTTTAACATATAGATTGAAATAAAACAAATCTCAATGGTGTTGGTGAAAGAATCAACTACAAGAAACTTTTCAAAAAAAAAAGAATCAACTACAATTCATATTTCATCCGTGTCTGATAAATGATGATTGTATAAAATCTTACATGATTGAACTATAGTCTATTACAATTTTTGAGAATTTAGTCCGCGTTTTGGTTTTGAACTGAGATACCATAAAAACGATTTAGAGGCTAAAGAGCTGAGAAAGGCTTCGTTGGTGGTCGCTCAGATCAGAGATCCTTTATCCTAGCCACATTTTTTGCAACTTGGATCTGTATCGATCAATGTTTTCAACTTTTTTTCGTCATTATTTTCCATAACTCTCATATGAGCATACAGATTAGATAAATTAAATGTAATATTGTTGATCTAGTCAAATAAAATGGGAACCACAACAACATTAACATCGGATCAAAGTAATGCAATGGGAGACGACTCTGGACTTTATTGCGAGATATGATTATTGGTGGGGAAACATTGACAAAACCCTTTTGTTTGCAAGAGTCGAACATTGACAAAACAATAATGATATACAAACAAAATAAAACAGTCGTCCCTACAAAATTATGTGTGAACCAGAAGTTGACGCCAACTTGTGAAGGAAAAGAGGGTCCACAATACACTCTTCTTCTGGTATATGGGATTAGGACCTGTATTTGTTTTTTTAATACTAATTGTTTACGCATCTAGGCGTTAGTTCGACGATCGTTATCTATATATATATATATCAATTTTGTTTTATATAATTATGTACCTAGATGATAGAACTAGTTTGATGGTTTAGGTACCAATTAGATAGGTTTGGCAATCGTTTTTTATTCAGTAACTATTAAATCTCAAACCAATATATTTTTTCGAGGATTAAAAAAGAACCAAAATAAACAAAATAACTTGTTGATAATTTGGTATTTAAGTTGTTGTTTGTATGATTTTTATGTGTAACGATAAAAAATGTATGATTTCTACGTGCCGTTATTTTGATTGGCGTAAATTTCATATACATCAACTAAACACATTAAACATTGATCCACTGTTTTACTGTTTTACTTAGAATATAACAATTTGATTAACACTTTTAAAAAAATCAGATCACTGTTAAGTATTAAACAAGTTATGATTATACCATTCAATTTCGAGACCTTTGATTCGGTGAATACATGATCTAGTGTTTTGGCATTCCAGATTTAACTAAAACCATTTAACCACCGTACAATAAAATCATAAAACCGTTTCTATAAAAAAATACTCACAATGTCTTCTCAAAAATATTAATTGATATAAAGTAGAAAAGTGAACGTTGAGACCGACCATTTTTGTACAATGTGCCACTCTGTTTGTACTGTAAACGAGTCCCCAATGCACACCAATCAGAACACGCTTGTTAGGTCTTGTTTTGTGCGCATCATTTTTTATTTGAACCCAACCAAAACAATGCTAAGGACTATCAAATCAATCAATGATTCCACCAAAAAATAATAATAAATTTTGTTTTGTCATAAAAAAAATTGAAATGTTATTATTACAAATAGGTCAATTGATATTGTAATTGGCTTGGGAAGTGGTGAAACGTTTTAGGTCTTTTTACTATTGCAAAGAGACATATCGGTCACGAAAAGTGGGCCCTTATAGCCCAGACGTTAGGAGCTAGAAAACAACATTTTTGCTTCTTTTTTTTTCTTTTAAAACTAGACAAAATAATTTGATGATACACGACAAAAAGCAATAATAACGAAAAAAAACAATGGAAACAACTACCATGGCATTACTATGGAAACAAGTACCATGAAAATAGAAGAAACGAAGATTTACAGTGGAAGATATAATATTTTTGTTATATGATAATATTCGTATAATCATTGAAAATTAGCAATTTTAAATTTTATTTTTATCAAAATCAAAATAATAAATAAATTGAGTTTTTATTCAAGGAATATTTTTAGTTATTATTTGGGAATGTGTCAATGTAATATAATAGAGAAAATGATGGATAATAGCTAAAGATGAAGATCGCATCACATCGAATGCGAATATAAGAAAGATAATTATGTATATTCTCTGAACGAGTAAAACTTCTCAAATAAAATAATCTAAAAATTCATTTTCATTTTTATGGTTTTGTATTTTTACTATTTTATTTATTTTGTATGTAACTTGACTAAATGATTAAAAAAAAACACTGAGAATCCGAATCATGACGTGTCGTTATAATAATGGGAATAGAATCAGATCAGACAAAAATAATTCAACGGTTGAGATTCACTCCTCAGTTTATGGCTTTCTTTAGTTTTATCTTCTCTGCCTCTTCTCTTTTTCTCACTTCCCTCTTTCTCTCTTTCGCTTTGCTCTGTTCACTCAAACCCTTGAAGAAAAAAAGAACCAATAAGATGTTGTTGGGGAAGAGACAGAAGAGACCACCGATAAAGAGAACCACGAGTCTGTCGGAGATAAATTTCGATTTGAACTTACCTAGCGAACCAGAGCCGTCCGATCATCAGATTCAGAACCCTTCGTCCCGGAAACAGTTGATGACCGTTGATGAACACGGTGATGTTCATCATATACTGTTAGATCAACGTCTCTTAGCGATGGTCTCACCGAGAGGTGCACAGAGGAGACACTCAGCAGATTACTCCACTCAAGCCGGAGAGTTTCTGAGATCTTGCACCCTCTGTAAACGCCATCTTGTTCCCGGCCGCGACATCTATATGTATAGGTATATCTATATCTTAAAACTAAACATGATTTGTGATTTTCATTTTTTGTTTTTGTTTTTAATCTGATGGTTTTGGTTGAATTAGATATATGGAATTAACGATTTTAAATTGGTTGTAAATTTGAGCAGAGGAGATAGGGCGTTTTGTAGTTTAGAGTGCAGGCAACAGCAGATTACAGTGGACGAGAGGAAAGAGAAGGCTTCGGTTGGGTCCACCGTCGTAGTCGCCGCCGGATCCGCCAAAGGAGAGAGAGTTCCCGCCGCCGTCTAGGTCTCTTTTATATATATATCGGTATGTATTAAAAGCATTAACTGTGATTAACAAGGTTAATCATCCTGTAAACTATGCTTTTAAACTTATAAGACTGTGGTGTTTAGCATATAAGATTTGTGTTCTATACGGATTATGCTTTTAAACTTATAAATCCTAATTTAAATTAACGTACGTACAGGTGACAATGATTGTACCTTATGCATGTACAATATACCGCCAAATAAAAACACTAATCGTACTGTTTTTATACTGCATTCGAACATTAGGATGATCCAATTGAAATTCGTCAATTTTCTTATTCAAAGCAAAGAACAAAAAAAAAAATTGATTACTTAAAATATGATTTTGTTGGTCAAGTAAGGAATTCAGCTAGCATTGACTGGGTCCCTCTATTCCATGTATAGATTCCCAAATGGCTAAATTTCCCTAATTATTATTGTTCTAAGCGTAATATTCTTTGAAAAAACAACTGGTTATAACTAATTACATGGTAAAATAAAGAGTCTTCTCTTTAGTAAAAGAACAAAAAAGGTTGACTTGTGATATACTTCTGAAATATAGCTCCCTCTGTAATTGTAAACGCTAACTTGGATGATTAATTGATAAGCATGATAGTATAAGTATATATATATGATGGTTGTGAGAGGAGACACGAGTTGATAGAAGATGCACGTACGCTCTTTGGTTCGATTCCATTTTTGGAAATTAATTTGTCTCTATACATATAAGTGTGTGAATCAGAAATAATTAAGAGACTTTTACTCGTGCAAAAATGTCCGTTAAATTATCTTCATAGGTATCCACAGGGCGGATCTATGACCAATGGAGGAGGGATGTCACTAGCACATGGTTAATTTAACATAATTAATTTTTACTTAAGGAAATTGTAATTATGGTGGTCACTGGTCAATTTAGATAATTCTTTCTCTATACATCTCGTCACTCTAAGTTTGTAGTTAATTAAATTGTCTATGTCAACTTAAAATGTGTATTTGTTTATTTTGGTTTTTTTTTTTAATTTCTTAAATTTATGATTATCTATGTGTTTGTTTAGTGGATGATACATATTTTTTCTTGTTTTTCCTTTTTTAATCATTTACAAACAAATGATGAAAACAATTACAAGATAATTCAACAACAGACAATTCTCTCCGCTTCATAAATATCCACGACCACTATGAACGACTCTGTTTGCACCACGCTACAAATTCTATGTAAGTTTGCCTCCATTAATCCGTATAAATTGCATTATTTGAGAATCAAAACCCAAACATCTTCGTGTATAAGCATTAATGAACCATTTGGTCAACCACTAGACTAAAAAAGCTTCCACAACCTGTTTTTTTTTCTTTGGCGGTCAATTTTATGCAATTAGTTGAGTTTCTTAAAGGGAAGATATTAATATTTTAAAGTTTCTGTTGCATAATTTTTATTTTTTCTTTTGTTTCATGTAAAGTTTATATTTGTTGAAGCTCATATAGAATATGTTTATAATTTATTTGATATTAACAAATTGGGTCATTTACCCTTTATACAATGCAAACTTTTGTACTTCTTCAATACTTGCTTTATTATATTTTCTAGTTTGAATTGTGTTATTGATCCATGTTTTTTTTATTGTGGGTTGAGTTGTGTGTCCCATGCAAATTAACAACGACAATTCTGAGTTTGGTATTTACAATACTTTTTGCATAATCAGATCACGATAAAAAAAACTCTATATTTTCTTTCTCAGTTTTCCTCTACTAGTTGTAACTTGTAAGATAACATATGGTAAATACATAATTAGTGAACAATGCTGTAAAAATATTGACTTTGATTCTTGGTCAGCATGTCCATGGATCTAAATCCTCTAGAGTTTATAAAATGGGCTCGAAACGGGCCTATAAAGCCTATTTACTATTATAAAGCCACATGATAATGGATCTCGATCATCGACAATACGAACATAATTTGTGTGTTGCGTAATGAACTGATGGAGCGGAAGCACGAAAAGGGGATCTTGTTCCTCACGTTCCCGGGAAGCGAGAAGAAGCAAGAAGAAAACTATGTTTCTTCACGAAAAACAGAGGGTCTAGGCTTGTAAAGAAACTTTTCTTTGCAAAGCTCTATAAAAGAAACAAATCTTCTTAATTCAATTCAACGTGCTTCTTTACAAGTCTTAGAGGTCTTTAAATAGGGAAGCAAAAGAAAACCAACTCCTAAAAGAAATAGAAAACGGTAGAAAAAGGAAACAACTTAGAAAAGGAAAATTCAAAACAAAAGGAAAAGGAAAACGTGCCAAAGAAGAAAGGATGCGCTGCATCAGGTCTCCCCGGGTAGCTGAAGATTCGACCCCGAATCTGGTTCTTCATTTTCGCCTCGATACGGATAAAGATGCTTGACATTGAAGACATCATGTGTACGAATATGATCCGGTAGACGTAATTTGTAAGCGTTTGCGTTGATGCGTTGGATGACTTCAATAGGACCAATCTTCCGTGACTTGAGTTTATTGTATTCATGAGCAGGGAATCTGTCTTTCGTTAAAACGACCCACACAAGATCACCTGGTGCGAAAATAACTTCACGTCGATGTTTATCCGCAGCTTGCTTGTACGATTCTGCCGATTTCTCCAAATGCGTCTGAGCCTGTTGATGAACACTTTGCAATGCCTCTACAAAATCAATTGCTTGGCCGTGTAGACGAGTTAGGTCTGGTGCTGCTGTTAAGTCCAAAGGACCCCGAGGTAGAATTCCATAAATCACCTTGAAAGGACAAAAACCCAAGCTTCGATTATGAGCATGATTGTGGGCAAATTCTGCATGAGCAAGTTTTGCGTCCCACGACTTGATATTATCACCCACAAGGCTACACAACATGTTACCCAATGCACGATTAGTTACTTCCGTTTGACCGTCGGTTTGAGGATGGTAAGCGGTACTCATGGCCAAGTTTGTGTTGAGAAGCTTCCATAAAGATCGCCAAAAATGACTCAAGAAGCGAGTATCGCGATCAGAAACAATTGATGATGGCAATCCATGAAGTCGATAAACCTCTCTAAAGAATAACAATGCTACTTGAACCGCATCTGTCGTCCTTTTACAAGGAATAAAATGAGCCATCTTAGAAAATCTATCGACAACCACAAAAATAGAATCATGCCCACGTTGTGTCCGCGGCAGGCCCAAGATAAAATCCATGCTAATGTTAGTCCACGGTTGTGTTGGAATTGGTAAAGGCATATATAAACCTGCATTAGTGGCATTTCCTTTGGCTTGTTGGCATGCACGACATCGTTCAACATATCGTTTCACGTCGCGGCGAAGAGACGGCCAAAAATAGTTGGAAGACACAAGGTGGAGAGTTCGATCCCGACCAACATGACCTTCGGAATGAAGTTGCTCGATGATACGTAAACGAAGACTGCAGGCAGGAATGCATAATTGAGTACCTTTGAATAAAAACCCATCTGTAAGTGTGAATTCACGATGAAAACCAGACTGCACTTCCACCCAGATTCGTCCAAAGTAAGGATCTGTCGCATATAAGTCGCTAAACGAAGCAAAACCTAACACTGAATTGTGCATCACAGTGAGAAGGGAATGACGTCTACTTAATGCATCTGCTACGCGGTTTAGTTTACCGGCCTGGTGCTTGATTGTGAATGTAAATTGTTGTAGAAAGGCAATCCAAGATGCATGTCGAGCTGAAACTTTAGCTTGGCTGTCAAGATGTCGCAAGGCGTCGTGATCTGTAAATAATACAAAGTCGCGATGGCACAAGTAATGTTTCCAGTGCTTGATGGCTTGTACAATCGAATAAAATTCTACGTCATAGGTACTATAGCGACTTCGAGCCCCGGAGAGTTTTTCACTGAAATATGCGACAGGTCGATTTTGTTGACTCAATACAGCTCCTATTCCAAGCTTCGAAGCATCGCAATGTAACTCAAAGGTGAGTGAAAAATCGGGTAAGACTAATACCGGGGCTGTGGTAAGCTTTGTCTTAATCACCTCGAAAGCTTTAGCAGCCTCATTGGTCCATGAAAACTTCCCGTCGCGCATACAATCGGTGATAGGCGCCATAATACTACTAAAGTGTGAAACAAATCGACGGTAGAATGAGGCTAGTCCATGGAAGCTTCGAACATCGGTGGTCGTTTTGGGAGTCGGCCATGACTGTATGGCTGCAATCTTGGACTGATCCACGGCTAAGCCATTGCTAGAGACGATGTATCCCAAAAACAAGATTTGATCTGTTCCAAATTGACACTTTTGTCGAGCCCCAAACAAACTTTCCTTGCGTAGAACCTCAAGGACATCGCGAAGGTGAGACAGATGGTCTGCTATTGACGAACTAAAGACGAGTATATCGTCGAAATATACCACCACGAACTTGCCAATAAACGGTCTTAGAGCCTGATTCATAACTCTCATGAACGTACTTGGAGCATTAGAAAGGCCAAATGGCATAACTAACCATTCAAACAATCCTTCTCGCGTCTTGAAAGCTGTCTTCCACTCATCGCCAGGGCGAATGCGAATTTGGTGATAACCACTTTTCAAATCGATTTTAGAGAAGACTGTCGCCGAGCCAATCTGGTCCAAAAGATCATCCAACCTAGGAATTGGAAAACGATAACGAACTGTGATTTTATTAATAGCCCGACTATCAACGCACATTCGCCACGATCCGTCTTTTTTTGGAATCAAAAGTGCAGGCACAGCACAAGGACTAAGGCTTTCCCGTACATGACCTTTGGCGAGAAGACTTTCTACTTGTCGTCGAAGTTCATCGTGTTCTTTTGGGCTCATGCGATAGTGAGGTCGATTGGGTAAAGTCGCGCCGGGTAGTAAATCGATATGGTGTTGAATATCCCTTAGTGGCGGTAGCACATTCGGTAATTCTTCTGGAAAAACATCACTAAACTCATGTAGAAGAGAATCAAATGGTGTAGTGAGAGTAGTTGTTGTTGAAGGCACGACTGGAACATTAAGGACAGCAAAGGCAAATCCGGTGTCACGAAGTTCTTCTTCAAACGTTACTCGTGAACAAAATAAGGACACTTGTGGTATGGCGTTGGAAGAAGTTGTAGGAAGTGGAGGCGGCATAGTTGGGTCCGTAGGAAGTAGAGTAATCGTTCGGTTATCAAACACAAAACGATATGTGTTTCGTTTACCGTCATGCGTAGTCTCGCGGTCATATTGCCAAGGCCTTCCAAAGATAAGATGGCCTACGTCCATTGGAGCAATATCACAATATAATTTATCTTTGTAAAACGATCCAATGGAGAAAGAAACAAGTGTCCGGTGTGTGACGCGAATCTCTGTGCCTGTTTTCAACCAAGTTAGCTTATAAGGTGTTGGGTGGGCTTCTTTCTCGAGTCCTAGTTTCCGCACTGCATAATCAGAGACAATATTATGACTGCTTCCAGAATCAATAATGAATGTACACACTTTGCCTTTGACGGTGCAGGTCGACTGAAAAATATGTGTACGGAGCCAAGGTTCTTCCATCGTTTGAGGCGCCAGACAGATGTGTCTAGTTACCAAGAGAGGACCATGATCACCCCTGAGCTCCATATTATCTGGTAAATCCACGAGTTGAGCGTCATCATCATAAGAATCAAATTCTGGTTCACCTTCTTCAACCAACAGACCACGTTTAATCTGTTTTGGACACGCCGTTTGAATATGTCCTGGCTCCCCACAGGCAAAACAGCGTAGGGCATTAGGACGAGAAGAACGACGAAGATTAGGATCGTCGGTAGACGACGATGCTCGATTAGGGGCTGATAAGCGAGAGACATTCGTTGCCTCTGGATTAGTGTTGGTGGTCTGATCTTGCGAAGTTGCGCTGCGTAATCGAGAAGAAGCATTCCAGTTACCAGAGGAAGAACGAAATTGCCTTTCAAACGTAGCCGCACGTCGATGAGCTTCAGAGACCGTGTTTGGGTCAAATTGCTCTAACGCGTTCTGGAGGTGAGGTCGTAATCCACCGATAAAACGAGCGACGAGCTGAATTTCACTGTCATGTATCTCATTGCGCGTCATCAACAAATAAAATTCCTCGGCATATTCATCTACCGTATGTGTTCCTTGGCGAAGGTTTTGGAGCCGTGTGAACATAGTACGATCAAAGTTATAAGGAAGAAACGTCTTTCGCAAGTGTTTCTTCATCTTATCCCAAGTTTCGATCTTCGATTTTCTCTCCCGAGCGCGAGTCGACTTCAATTGTAACCACTATGATGCTGCTTGTCCTCTGAATTTTGTGGCCACAAGAGCTACTTGACGATCTGCAGGGACTTGTTTAAATTCCAGTATTTCTTCAACCGTAACGATCCAGTCGATCAATTCCTCACCACGAATACTTCCCGTGAATTCTGGTAAATCGGATTTAAATCCTGCTTCCCATCTTCGATCTTGTCTATCATTAAAAAATTGGTCACGATCTCCCTGACGAAGACGATTATCACGAGCTTGAAGTGGAGCGAATGGATTTTCGTTAACAAAATCATCATCTTCATGAGCGTTAGGTTCACGGCGGTGGTGCTGTTGACCGATAGTTGTAATAGCATCCCGCAGAGATTGCTGTAGCGATGTATGAGATTGCTGAATGGATGTATGCAGATTCACCTGCATCTCATGGAGTGTTCTTCGTAATTCATCCCAATCATCTTGGTGAATGTCTTTGTCTTTGTTCTGCTGTTTTGGAGGCATGATTAACGGCAGGAACGACGAAGCTCTGATACCAAAAGTGATGGAGCGGAAGCACGAAAAGGGGATCTTGTTCCTCACGTTCCCGGGAAGCGAGAAGAAGCAAGAAGAAAACTCTGTTTCTTCACGAAAAACAGAGGGTCGAGGCTTGTAAAGAAACTTTTCTTTGCAAAGCTCTATAAAAGAAACAAATCTTCTTAATTCAATTCAGCGTGCCTCTTTACAAGTCTTAGAGGTCTTTAAATAGGGAAGCAAAAGAAAACCAACTCCTAAAAGAAATAGAAAACGGTAGAAAAAGGAAACAACTTAGAAAAGGAAAATTCAAAACAAAAGGAAAAGGAAAACGTGCCAAAGAAAAAAGGATGCGCTGCATCATGAACCATATATGAGTTTGGTATATTCGTTGTGACCAACTAAATTATGCGTCAACTGTTTCCTAGAGTGATACATTTTTGTTTGTTTGGTTGGGCAAGCATATTCATATCGCATATTCTATAGTAGCTCACTAGCTCTGATTCATTAGACATATGCCATCTGTTTTGCCAATTGCCAAATTGAGTCAGTAATCTTTTGACAGATAAAAGAGAAAATGCAAAGAGAGATTTGTTGATCAAATTACATTTCTTTACATTATTTGTAGTTATACATTAATCATAAGTTTAATAGCTTCAAAATAACTTTAAAAGATACAAATTCACTAATTCCAAAACAAATACATTGATATATATTTTTCTATACATATTTTACTATTTAAACTTTAGATAGAAATGATATGAACAAAAACAGAGCGAAATCATTAACAAGTTTTTGGGAAACTTTAATCGGTGTGAATTCGAGTTGGAAAAACAGAGCGCCAAAACTATCGTCTGAGATATTTCAAGAGTGCCACAAGAGACGGTCGTTTTCAATTATATTTGACTATGGGAGGTCCTTCGTGGCTCCACGATTGTCTGCGTCGAGAAGCGGTTTCCAGCATCTAATTCTCCTTATTTTAGGAGGTTGATGTGATCTTATGTCGAAGTTTTTGCTCTGTTTCTTTCGTTTATTGATTCAAACTCCTTGTATTTTTTTCAAAAGCATAATGCATTTCAAGATGGCAAAAACAAAAAATCATATATTATTGATATCATATAATATAGTATAAAAAGAAGTCTAATATTCGGAACCAAACCCTCTAAACCAAGAAAAAGGCAACGATTTGGGGTGCTGCTTATTGAAGGCTTTGAAGAGCTGCTTGATTCGCTGTCTTTCGCGGTCTATTTCAAGTAATTTCATATTAATTAAACTTGATAAGGTATATAATAAACCGAGTAATGGGTCTCTTCAACCCCCACGAGAGGTTGTTTTTGCCACAATTTTATTCTAATTTTCGATTTCCCATTAGCATAATTCAACACCATTATTCTTAATTATATACGTACTAGGATTTAACTCGCGCTAATTAGCGCGTAGTAATTTTTTTAAAAGAAATTATTTTGAAATTTTAGAAAATTGTTTTTATCTGAATTTTACAATATAGATAAAGTTGTCAATTTGTAATAATTTTTCTATTTAACCCGTTTTGCAATGAACTAAAGTATTGTTCGGGCTAACCCGCAAAAACTTATAATCTTAAAAACATAACTCTAATATGCACCGTTAAATGACTCTAGTTTTTGTTGTTAGTCTACGAACTCTTAAAAAAAATAGTTTTCTTGTATCTAACTTTTTATAAAATTAGTAAAATATTTTTCAACTTTTGTTTTTATATATATGAATTGATTATTATTTTAAAATATATAATATTTAAAATAATTAAAAATAAAATAATAAATAACTTTTTAAATGCAAAATATATAATTTCCAAATTGTAATCAATAATTTTAAATGACTATTATATTCTTTCTTATTTCAGTTATTATTTGTTATTTGTAATGACATTTCATGTAATAACTTACAAAACAAAGTTTATTTTTAAAAATGTATTGTTAAATAATACTCCCTTTGTTGTCTTCACTTGTCAATATTGTCACTACATGAGGAAGCCGATCTTTTGAAAACGCCAAACTCTATAAGAAACTCAATGAACCTTATGAAACATTAAACTTTCAATTTGGTCTTTGAATATAAAAGCCAAATCCAGAAAAAGGAAACATTTTTTCACCTTTTAAAGCCTCTACAAAACTTATAAAAGCGTCATTTTGGGTGGGACACTGAGAGGTTTTGATGGGTATTTACTGAAATCGACCTTTTAATTAGTCAGTTTCTCTCATCGTTGAGTTTTGCGTGTCGTCGTGCAAAAAGGAGGAAGAAACAAACTTTTTAGTTTGGTGATACTTGTTTTCATCATTGGTTTCACTGTCTCATCGCCATTGATTAGACCAGGTTTGTCTCTCTACAACTACAAGCATTGCTATTGCATTTGTTTCTGGGTCTTTCGTCTTCTTGTAATTACCGGGCTCTGTTTTTGAGCTTTTACCAAACTGACGAGGTTTTAGGTTTCATCGACTCAATCGTGCTTTGTTTCTTGCGATTGGATCTGTATGTTCTATAATGCTAAATGTGTTAGCTTTGATCAGTTACTTTCCCTTTCTCTCAGGGTTTTGCTTTTTAGGGTTTTTCTTTCTTCCATTACCGATTTCTCTGATTCAGTATCAAGTTTTTAGATCTTTAATCTCGAAGATTAATATGTTAAGCTAAATAATTAGCCACAAATTCGGTTTTTTTTTGTTTTTTTCCTCCAGAATGGCTACGGCTATGTCTCACCAATCAATCGGTTCCTTTGTCTCTCACCGGTCTTCTTCGTCTTCCACAATCTCTCAATCTTTAAGAGAGCCTTTGAACGTAGCAACGAAAGGATTCAAGATCGATTCGTCACTTAGTTATACCTCAAGAAGAAAGAGAAACTTCTCCAAGATTGACGCAATTGCGTTTCAGACAGTTTCTTACAACACTCTCTTGTCTCCT
Organism: Eutrema japonicum; assembly: GCA_030161315.1. Taxonomy (NCBI): domain Eukaryota; kingdom Viridiplantae; phylum Streptophyta; class Magnoliopsida; order Brassicales; family Brassicaceae; genus Eutrema; species Eutrema japonicum. Next base: position 11,953,818 of record BSQW01000001.1, read on the forward strand.
TCCAAGAACATCCCTGACAATTCACAGAAAAAAACAAGTAATATGCTCTTTTGGATTCTTCATTCTCATTAGAAAACTTCGGTTAATGATCATTTTATCTGAACAAGTTTTGTCCTTTCCACTCGTTTTGTTCTGATGTTTTAGATGAAGCAGCTCTGATATTGATTAGGCATGGAGAGTCGCTGTGGAACGAGAAGAATCTTTTTACGGGTTGTGTTGATGTGCCATTGACAGAGAAAGGTGTTGAAGAGGCAATTGAAGCAGGGAAGAGGATTAGCAACATACCTGTCGATGTTATCTTCACTTCGTCTCTAATCCGTGCTCAGATGACTGCAATGCTTGCCATGATTCAACACCGTCGTAAGAAGGTATGTGGAGACCAAGCTCTGCTTCTGACCTTCTCAATCAAATTGATCTTTTGCACATTTTCTGATATCCGGATAAAACCAATCTAGGTTCCGATCATTTTACACAATGAAAGCGAACAGGCGAAAACTTGGAGTCAAGTTTTCAGTGAAGAAACTAAAAACCAATCCATTCCTGTCATACCCGCGTGGCAGCTCAACGAAAGAATGTAAACAAGATTTGGCTTTCCCTTGTCCTTCAACATATCGAGCTTTGAACCGATAGAAAGCTTATCTGCTTTCCGATGTTTTTTGGTTATAGGTATGGAGAATTGCAAGGTCTCAACAAACAAGAAACAGCGGAAAGATATGGGAAACAGCAAGTTCACGAATGGCGTAGGAGTTATGACATTCCCCCTCCCAAAGGCGAGAGCTTGGAGATGTGTGCTGAGAGAGCAGTTGCTTATTTTGAGGACAATGTAAGGAGGATTCTTTTTTCAGTCTCATACCAACTTCGTCCTGAGTTTCTCTACTAACGTCAAATAACCAAATTGCAGATCGAACCAAAGCTTGCAGCTGGAAAGAACGTAATGATAGCTGCTCACGGGAACTCGCTGCGGTCCATCATAATGTACCTCGACAAATTGACTTGCCAGGAGGTGTGACAAAAAAAAAAAAAAAAAAAACTGGTTAAATTTCCATTCTTGATTACTGGGTTTGCGGTTTTTTGGCAAATAACTGAAGTTCTCTCTGTGGTTTTGGTTCTTAGGTGATTAGTCTAGAGCTATCGACCGGTATACCTCTTCTCTACATCTTTAAAAAAGGCAAATTCATGAAGCGGGGAAGCCCGGTTGGTCCAACAGAAGCCGGTGTCTATGCTTATACCAAGGTTAGTCATCATTTCTCTCTTCTTCATCTCCTTAGATATGTCATTTCTGTCTCATTGGTTCTGAGTGTTTCTTTGTGCTTGTAGAGATTGGCTCAATACAGACAGGAGCTGGATGAGAACAGTGAAGTAATTTGTTCCTGAAGTAAACAAGAAAGATTGGTTCTTGATCTACATAGCTCTCATCCCTCAAGCGTAGGACCTTAGAGGCGTTTATATAAGTTATGATTTTGTTCTTTTGTCTAGTTTCTTCATTCATATGTGCCATATCCACCGTTACCTGAAAGGGGCAATGTTCAAAAGCTTGATTTTGTTTTGTTGTTGTTGCCAAACTCTTTAATCAAATAGGCAATAGTCTCTGAAACATTTAAGAATCTGAAGTTGCGTAACAACAAAAAGGATTGCATCTCCAGCTTATTAGTAAGATTTGGTTAAGAAGATGTTGATCTTTTTGTTAAACCAGAAGCTTCTTCTAATCTAGGCTTCAGGTTTATGTTTTTGTTGTATCTAAAGGGGCTCCGTTCTTGATCTTCACATCTTCATTGTCCTCCAAGTTCTTCTTTTCAGAGTCTGAAACTTCAGAATCCGTGTTGGTCAACTGAGCTGAGGTTGATAACAGTGTTGTGTTTCCAAAGAATTTCAAATCATCCTCTCTCATTCTCTCAGCATATTTCTCAAAACTGAAACTCGAATCACTTTTTTCCCCACCAAACGCAACCTCGAGTTGCTCCATATCGAAGAGGTCCTCGAGAATCTTCTTGCTTAGGTTATCATCTGAGTAGACGAATCTCACCTTGTTGCAGGTCTTTGGCTCAAGAAAAGGTTTCACCATCTGCAGAATTACAATTTTCTCTTATGCCAACAAGTTTCATGATACACAAGGATTTGCATTGGGGTAGAGAGATAGATAGATTTTTGAAATTTACCTTCCAGAATGGTTCGAAAATCTTTGGCGGATTGTATAGTATGGCCAAGCCTAAGCGTTCAGGGTAATGTTCTTGTAACACATGAGCGGTTTCTCGAGACACTTTCACGGATATATGCGACATGTTGAAACCGTGAAAATCGATTAGCCAAACCATTTGTTCCTGGTTATCCGGTAGATTCAAGATTGCATTCTCCATGCAGTATACCAAGAATCTAATCTGCCCTTTGGTAGATTTTGTATTCTGTAATAAAACGAAAACGGATTAAAAATCCTAAGTATAGAGAATCAGAGGTTTTGGAAGGAAATGGGATAAGAAGCCAAACCTGGCAACTTGGTCTCATAACCAAAACTGGTCTTCCACACTTGTCGGTACAATTAGCTCGGTATATCTTCCCGGTCTCAGCTTCTCGTGCAATCTCCTCCTAATCCATTTAACATATTCAAAGAAAATTAGAGCCATTTTATGTTTCATAGGATGTTTACAGATTCAAGAATACATACATACCCATCGAATCTCCTCGGGTTTGTACTGAATCCTCCATTTCAAGGTTTCTTTAAGCATTCTAGTTGCTTTCTTGACATGGCCGTTACGCGCAGCTAAATACCGGGTAATGGCAGCATCTGAACAATACTCAGATGACTTCTCACCCAATGGCCCTAGTAATGTCCTCACTTCATTTATCTATATTATGACAATAAATTGTTAAAAGACACAATATTTATATCAACAGGCAATATAATATTTGATTCACACATCAAATTATCATCATCACAAAGCAGCTATTGATTCCTCTTATCATCATCATACCTTGTTTAGATACTCCTCGGGTGGCAAAGTTTTCTCAAATCCACTTGAAGATGAATTTTTGGTATCAGAACTCATATCTTACTGAAATTCAGAATCAAATTAATTAGAGAGAAGGAAAATAGTCAAAAACAACAGAGATTCATATTGCAATTTGATTATTCCTTTCTTGGCCAGGAAAAGGAAGATACAAGAACCAAGGCATAATAAAAAATAGAGCTTGATATTAGCCGTACTTTAGAAGGATTTTATAAGCTACTACGATGTTAAGTAGATACAAATCGAATTTAGAGACAGAAAACATCCAAGTAAATTGCAGTGTTTGAAAAAGAATCAAGACAACTGATAAAAAAAAATCTGACCTTGATCTTACTCTTAGATTACTAGAATCAAACATAAATCCAGAAATAAAAAAAACTCACCTTGGGAGAAAGAAAAAAATGGAATTGGAGCGATCAGGTCGATAAGTCAAACTCAAACCTTGAAATGAAAAGAGCGTAATATTGAGACCGAAAAGTCTTTAAGCTTCGGTCTAAAAGAATGAAAGACTCAATTGTAAGAAAAGTAGTAGAAGATTGGATTCCTTCAGGCAGCTACGTTACGGACAGTGTGATGAGAGCTCAAAGACACGTGACGCGCGATTGAGGGAAGACACAAACACCTTTCTTTTTGTTCAAAGAAGATTCTGTTTTTCTGGATTTAAAACAAGAAAAAAAGTTTGACTTTGTTAATTGGACCGGGAATTATATCCGGTTTGACTTCTTGATCTGAACTTCTGGTTATAAATTGTGAATGCGACGGTCCAACCGTCTTGATTTTCAGCCGATCTGACATTTACCAACCATGTTTTCTCAAAAGTCATACCACCAACTCCACTATACCCAAAAAGGAAAAGTTTAATGTATTAGTTAAGTTTTTTTTTTTAATTACCAAGTTTTAATTAATTAAGCATATAGAATTGATGATTTTAAAATATTGTAAGATTTTTCCCTTTATACTTTAAAATTGTATTTTCTTACAAAATGATAATCTAATCATTCATAAATCACGACAGATAAATCTAAAACATCACAGTGTAAAAACACTAAACTAAACCAAGTGGTGGTAGTGGGGTGGTTCCCTTCTGTGGTGAGGATAGGCCCTGTTGGTCAAGGCCAGGGATCGACTCCCCACGGAAGCGGAATTGCAACATTTAATCCATTTGGCCACCGGGGCTTTCACATTGTCTCTCCGGACCCCAGAAATAGTCGGTGTTGGGGATGTGTTGCGAACCCAGGGTGTAATAGGACTTGCCATCTTGCACCTCTCGGCGTCGGCCGTCCCTAATTCAGCCGGATCACCTGAGTTATAAAAAAAAAAAGCACTAAACTCTTTATCAACTCTTTTTTTTACCAATTGAGCCTCCAAAATATTTAGAGATTATAATATTTAATTATTGTTTTTTTTAAAGTTTAGGTTCATTAACAAGCTTATGTTGGAGTCTCAATGGGTTCTTGTAGCCCACTAAAATGATTTGGTCTAGATCTAATCCCTTACATATTTAGATCTTAAGGATACGTATAAGATTTATATAAATTTCACCGTTTATAATATGAAGATTTTTAGGCTAATAATAGATTAAGATATAAAAATAAACGATTGTTTTCTTAGCAACAAAGTAAAAGTGTTATCAAGTGTCATTAGTTTAACTAAAAAATTATATTAGGCAAAGCCTCGACGTCAATATAATTAATATTACATTATGTGGCTTCAGGTCGGGGGATTACGGATTTCGATTAAAAAAAAAAAAGTGTTGATATTCTTTTGATGCCACATAGCTCATAAAATCAGGGTAACTATTTATCTGTACGCTTGCTATATGATTCAAAATTAGCAAATAGATAAACAAATTTTTCATGTGTAAATCACGTCATTGTATTTCGACCCTTATAAGTTATAATGACATGTAATTAGATGGACCACCACTTGTTTGGCTACATGATTAACTAGCAAACAATATTTGGAAACGTCAATATCTGCAAATAGCTAAAAAAAACGTACATCAATGAAGAATGAAAGAAATTTTGCAACTATCTCGCCAGAAAAAGGGAGAAAAAAAATAACCAAGTTGTTGGTGGTCGGTTGGTTCCCTTCCTGCGGTGAGTGTCGGCCCTGTTGGTCTAGGCCAGGGATCGATTCCCCGCGGGAGCGGAATTACCAGGACAAGCACTTGGCCAAGTGGGGCATTATAAGTGGGCTGTGTCACTCCCACCCGGGAGATTAGTCTGGGCCTTTGGGCTTGGGATTACTCCCGGGGGCCGAAAGGCATCAAAAAAAAAAAAAAAAAAAAAAGAAAAAGGGAGAAAAAAACGACCTCAACGTCAATATCATCCAGATCAATCTCCGTTCTTTTATAAAATAATATTAATAGTACTATAGTTTTGTAATAGACCTTATATCATGCGAAATTCACCCAAAATTCACATGCACTTCCTCTTTCCCTCATAAAACAACGTGCAACTGCGACACCTTCTTTTCGATACTACAAAAAAAAAAGAGAGTACAAATCTAAGTTGTCCTTTCACTTCACCACACACATTTTCACATGCATTTGTATTTTACCCACTGGTCTACTCTAATTCTTATTTTCTCTATTAATATATAAGTTTTTTTTGGGTTAGGTGAGAAACTAATAACCCATAATACGAAGATCTCTTACAAAACTTAAGAGGCCAAGACATGATAATGGTGACGTGGCAGATGATCAACCGTCGTTTGACTTCAACAAACGAAACGGGAAACCGCGTGAAGAGCATTAAAAATGAAAAAGTGACACGCGCAGTTCATGCTGAAAAGCAAAGATTCAATCGGATCCACTTTCTTAGCTTTTTCGACCCATTAGTCACAAATCGGATCTACCTCTCTTTTTCTCAAAATCCTTTTAGTATTACTACTTTATTTAGATCCAATGTATCAAACGACTACTTATAGACAAGTTAAGGAATCATTTAAAATGTCAGTCATTTTTACCCATGAATAAAGGCTTTAAAATGTCAGAGATCTTAAGAGTTCAGTTTCATTTATTAAAAAATATATGAACAAAAGAGAAAAAAAAAAGAGAAAGAAAATTTATGAGACAAATAGGTAGCAAAAGGCTGTCAGTTTTTTTTTTTTTTTCCTAATTTTGCGTAAGAGATTTTGTTGCTTTTTCACGTTATCATTTTTCTCCCAACTCTCATGCTATGCACTAGTACTACTATATACTTTTTAATAATGATTTATATACTACTATATATATACTTTTTTTTTTTTTTTTTTATTAATATGGGGTAATCCAGGGCTTGCTATACACCCGACTAATCCCCATAGGTCAGAGGAAGCTATGTTAAATCCACTGTGGCCAAGGTGACTTATACTTTGAAGACGTTAATATAATATACGATGTTCATGACATAACTATTGAAATATTCCATCAATCCAATACAGAACATGAATATCTCATATATTTTCGTTTTGGCTATCTCGATCCGCTCTAGTGACATAGTATTTCAATATCTTTGTCAACGTCGCGATTAACGCATAAAATTCCAACCTCCTCAGGATATATTGCATGCAAATTAGGGAAAGAAAGAAGAGTAATATGAGTAAGTGGTATTTAATAATAAGAAAATTAGTTTTGTGGAAAAGTTAATTTGAAAATTAATTTTGGAAAAAACGAAATAAAATTACACCACAAATATCTTTCTTTATTTCAAATAATTATAATAATGTCATTTGACTTGAAAACTGCTGAAAACTGTGTTAGCAACTAATATAGCCGATGACACTGTTCATCCACTATCCGTCAACATTGTTCATCGCAGACGACACTGTTCATTCAACGCGACACTGTTCATCCAAAGTCGACGATACTAATAATCATGCCGTCCCGTCGACATTGTTCATCTACCATCCGTCGCGACTGTTCATCTCGCGTGACAATGTTCATTCCAAGTCGACGATACTAATAATCCTGACATTGTTCATTCTGTCGACACTGTTCATCCAATATCTCGTCGACACTATTTAGCAACTAATAATCCGCCAACACTGTTCATCCAAGTCGACGATACTATTCATCATCAGAATAACAATAATATCTTAAACTTGTAACCCGTTAACAACTCTCATATATTATCGTTATCACGTTATCATATTGTGTTAACAAGTTACATGTTATATGTTAATTGGGTTACCACGTTATAAATTATCGAATATTATTGTTAACACGTTACAAGTTTCGGATATTATTGTTAGCACGTTAACATATTATATGTTAATTGGGTTAACACGATAACATATTATATGTTAATTAAGTTAACACGATAACATATTATATATTAATTGGATTAACACGATAACATATTTAATTAGTAAGTTAACCAAATAGTTATCCACTAAATATCTGGTGATGAATAGTGCCATCGTTTGTATAGTGAAGAACAATGTCGATATGATGAACAGTATCGACATGATGAACAGTGTCGATGGGATGAACTGTATCGACAGCTTCGGATAAACAGTGTCGTGTGTGATGAACAGTGTCAATAATATGGTTGATGAACAGTGTCGACGAGGTGGTTGGTGAACAGTGTCGACAATATGAACAGTATCAATTAGATGGTGGATGAACATTATCGCCGGTTTTATTAATTGTAACTAATAAAATACTAATAAAATACGATATCATAGTCACATAACTTAATACAAACAACAACATACTAATTACGCACCATAGAACAGTTATAACTTATATATTTCGATATTAGAAGAAGAAAAAAAACTGTTATATATTTACACATATACGCATGTTTTGTTAGGTTTGCACTACAAAAAGTAATTAATTTTTATTTTAAGTTGTTGAAAATCAATATCCCTCGGGAATATGTTAAAAGTTGTCGTCATCAAAAACCTGTGGAAAGTTTTTGATGGATTAATTTTCCGACAAATAGTTTTCGATGATTGCCGTGGTCATAAGTTTTTTGTCGAAATTTTTTTACAGATTTTCGAAAAACTTTAAACAATTTAACAAACAAGTAAAATATGTTGATAAAAAAATTAAATTCACTATATTAAATAAAAATTATAAATATCAAACATAAATCAACAAAGCTTAAGATTTATCAAATAATGTTTTTGGAATGGCTAAGTGGATACATAACCCACAAATATTTTTTTATTTTGTCAAAGTTCATTTGGGTCTCAATCTTGCAATCTGCGTCATATTGACGGCGTATTCATTGTACACGAAGCAATAAATTAAGTTACGTGACTCTATGATATCGTAAGATAATGAAATGTTTAATACTAAATTAAATGGATAATTTAACACGGTAATGACACTTGAGGAGTCCTCAGCATTCTAACCCTCTAAAGCCTTCTTTTCAAATTTTGTATGGTTTATGTAAATGAAAGTCTAAACTATCCATTACAAAAGATCATTATCACATTGCGAGCCAAAATTATTGCTTAACAATCATGCAAGTCTACGTGCGTCTAATTCATACTATTAGTTGGAATTATCTCAACGCTATTATACTGGTTGGAATTATCTTAACCCTATTATATATACCAGTTGTGTGAATATTTGATGAGGTTTATCATATTAATAAAATAAACTAAATGATAATGGATTAGTGGTTTCCACTTTGTTTGTTGATGATTTGTCAAACTAGTCTAGACCAATGATCAAATTCTCTCAAATGTAAAATTATCTAACTATTTATATTTGGTCATTCATAAACGTTTTTCGTGACAACAAAATTTAGATTTTTATAAAAATTAAAAATTAGTTCGAATCTCAGTTATATATAAAACAAATTTTTGCTCACATATCATCAGAAAACACAATTCGAGAGATTTTTAAATTTGAAATATATTTTTGAAAATAAATTTAATTATAAATAAATTGACATTTATGTAAATTAAACTTGTTATTTGTCAGTTGTATATGTTATCTTGTAGATAACTTATAATGAATACTCATCGCCGAGATGTGTCATTATCCCGAGTTGGTTGTCGGAAAACCTTGTAATTTTTTTTATCGATTTGTCTTTTTGTGTAGCGATCTGGCAAACGATTTCGTTGTTATGAATATAGGGGTGAAATGGATTGGATATCCAAGAAATTTTGAGATATCTGGATCCGTATCCGGCGCTTCCAGATATCCAAATTTCGAATATCCACCTAGATATTAAGATATATGGATCTGAATTTGTAAAAAATTTCAAAAATATTATAATATAAAAAATAATGATAAAATTAAATTTGTATATAATATTTTGTAAAAAAAATTGTTATTATAAAAAATTATTTCAATTTTAATATATTTAAAAGATCCATATCCGGAGATAAGTATCTGAATCCAGATCCAACGTCCTCGAATATCCAAATGTTCAGAACGGATTTCGAATCAAATCTTGAATCCAGAACCACTCCTATCGTAAAATATATGTACCATACCTTAACCATGCATTCAATAAGGTTATTATTATATTTTTTTTGTATCTCAATAAAGTTAGTTGATGATAATTCAAGTTAATAAATTTGAGATTTCAGAGGAGGACAAAAAAAAAAAAAAAAACTGGTAATAATTAATAAATAACTGGAAAATTGTACGAGAAGACGCCACGCCTTCTATATAAGGCGAGCCAAGCTGGGAGAGATAAGTGTATCGGTGAGGCTGAGAGTTATTCACTTAACCAAAAAAAAAAAAAAAAACTTGAGTGCTATCTTTTTTTTTTCTTTTTTTCTTTTATCTGCTGATTTAATTTAAGAACAGAGATCTTTTTGTTCTATTGTAGATTTAATCCGTTGTGAGGGTATTTATGTTTCCCTCCTTTCGGATCTGCAAAGAGGTTTGTTTATTTTAAACCTCTTTTTTACTTTTGATAGGAAAATTCTCGAATTCAATTAGAAACAAACCAAATTATAATGGCAACTGCTATGGATTTCTACAGTTTGATCCTTTCGGGGGTGAATTAATGGAAGCGCTTTTACCTTTTATCAAAAGCCCTTCCTACGATTCTACCGCGTCTGCGTTTGTGTTTGCGTCCGCGTTCTCTCTTCCTCCTCCTTACTCCGGATCATACCCTGACGTCTGCTTGAACCCAACCGATTTCATACGGTTCGGATCTTCAGCAACTCGGGTCACCGGTCCACTCTTTCTCCAACCTCCTTACCCCTAAACCGGTCTCGATGAAGCAATCTCGTGCTGCGCCGAAGCTGTACAGAGGAGTCAGGCAGCGTCACTGGGGAAAATGGGTCGCTGAGATCCGTTTACCCAGGAATCGAACTCGGCTCTGGCTCGGGACTTTCGACACCGCGGAGGAAGCGGCGTTAGCCTATGATAAGGCGGCGTATAAGCTGCGCGGCGATTTCTCCCGGCTTAATTTCCCTAACCTCCGCCACATCGGAGGCGAGTATCAACCTCTTCAGTCCTCGGTCGACGCTAAGCTTGAAGCAATCTGTCGAAACTTAGCCGAGACGCAGAAACAGGGGGATTCTTCATCAACCGCCGCCGCGAAGCAACCGGAGGTCAAATCCGAGGACTACTCTAGCTGTGGATCTCCGCCGTCAACGGAGAGCTGCGGATCCGGGGATTCTTCACCGTTGTCGGATCTGACGTTCGTCGATATGGAGGAGGAGCAGCCGCCGTGGAACGAGAACTTTGCGTTGGAGAAGTATCCGTCGTACGAGATCGATTGGGAGTCGATTCTGTCTACAGTGTTGTAAATTAGTGGATGTCTCAGGGGTATTTTAGGAAATTAGAGGTCCCTGCAATGGAGTTTTTGGTCATTTGCAAGGGAGCCACAGTAATTTATATAATTAAGGGTGTTTTGTGTTAATATGAATAAGTATGTGTACCTTAATGTAAATTATTAGTCTCTGCGTCGGTCCAAGCTGGATTTTTTTGGTCATGCTCTGACCGTGCGAGATTTTTATGTACTTTGTAATATCCTTTGTCTTAATTCCAAGTCCTTTTTTTAAGCTTAAACTTAATCCAAATGCGTACTGTTTTTTTTTTTTTTTTTGTCAATGCGTACTGTTTATTATTCAATTGTTTGGCGCAAAAAAAATAAAAAAATGAAGAAACTTATGTAATAGATCATCCGAAAGTCCCTAAGAGTTAATTTCAATATACGCAAAGGAAGGCAGAGTTTCTTACGATGAGCGCTCACACCTTATGGGACCACCAAAGGCTAACTTCTCATAATGACGCCTCGTGTCCCATTAATTTCAACTTTCAACTATGAAATGAATAATTTCTGCAAATAATCCTCTCTCATAGTGACAACAAAAAACATCAAAGGCCAAATAATTGCATGGTGAAGTTTACCTTTTTGTTTTTTTTTGTTGGTTCAGCCGCGGTCATGTAATATTGTAGTTGTAGGCATGGAAGTTCAGGTTTGGGTCGGTTCTTTCGGATTTCAAATACCTAAATTTTAGAAATCTATGATTCATTCGGGTATTTTTTTTTTTCGGATCAGATTCGGTTCGGGCCGGTTTCGAGTACCCAAAATTTACCTCAATTCTTGAAAAAACTAAAAAAACTGTTTAATAATTTAAATAAAATTTGGTTAAATTTTGCAAAAATTATTTAATTTTGACAAATATAACTAAATTTTTTTGAATATTTTGAGTAATTTGATTATTTCAGTCTAAATATAACTAATATATTCGGTTTATAATTATAATTTTGAGTATTTTGATTATTTCAAAACTATAAATATATACATAACATTTTTAGATATATAATTATATTTTGAGTTCTCGTTCGGGTTTCGGTAAGAAGAACCATTAAGATATTTTATAAATATTCTGTTCGATTCAGTAACCTTATAATTATGTTCTGTTTTTCGATTTCGGGTATTTTATCCATGCTTATACAATGTTAAAAACAAAAGTACTTGGGGGTCTTTTTAATCAAAATAAACTCAAAAGATGTAAAGAAGAAAATCAAAACAAGCTCAAATTAAATGGGGAACAACATTTCGTTTGACCCTTTTTACCTTGCCAGAGGAAGAGATATATAATTGAAAGGCAATAGTAAAAACGTTTCTCCGATCCTTCTTCAATATATGGTACAGTATTGCAAAATTCCTTAAAATCACTCTCAAGGATCGCATTGTCAGCCAGATTCAAACCTAACTCCGTCGAGATTCTCCAGTGGCTGCTCAAGGAGGAGGTGGAGAGTAAATATAAAACAACTCAGTTGAATTTACCAATCTCCATTTTTTTCTTAATTGCTCGTTGTCCATGGTATATGAACGAATCCACTATTCCTGATACCGTGAAGATACCTGTAAATCAAAGGTTTTTTGTTTAATAATTTTTGGGTGTGACGAAGAAAGTATGTTTAATTGAATGAAGAAGAAGAAGAGATAATATTTGATCACCTCCTACTATAGCACAAACATTTGTTAGGAAGTGCAAGAACTCCACATGCTGCTCCTCAAATATCACCTAAACAACAATCACATTAAATTAGTTTTTAGAAAGATACAAAAAGTTCATTTGCACTATACCAAAAACAAAACAAAAACCAAAAGAGACCTTAATTGGCGAAAGATCATAGTAGAAGAAAACACCAGGCGGGGATTGCATGCGACCTGCTTCTGCGCTCTGGAAATGTTCCGTCACAGAGAACTTGCCAGGAAACAAAAAAAATTGTTACATTTTACAAAAAATAATAATGTCAAAAGATGTTTTTATTTAGAGATTTGGAGATGTAGCTTCACCTGGTTTGACTGAATAGTATTCCCGTGAACATCAGTGTATATGCTTGGTACCACCTGCAATCCCATTTCTTTATCAACTATACTCAACAATCTCTACAGTACGCTAAAAGCTAAACTGGATGGAGAAAAAAAACTTCCACTTGTCCACAAGCAAAATATCCTCACATTTTTCTGTCTGTAAACTTAGCTACATATGAGCCATTTAGGAATCTCAAAGATGACTCTTCGAGAATGTTATCTAAAGAGTAATGGCGCAAACCTTGATGAAATATTGATACACGCCATTCTGTTTCTCCTGATTCCACTGCACACTGAGAGAACCAAGAAAAATAGATTGGCAAAACGATAACAGGTGCGAGTAATGGCTTGGGAGAGAGAAAGAAGTATTTACCCATCTAAAGGGTTCACTACACCGGGGAAAAAGTCCCCAAAGGCCAACCTGTTGACTTTGTGGCTAATCTGTGTAGAGATACAATGGACTCAGACCCATTTGAAATATGAGCTTATAAAGAGATATTGAAACAAGAATGAAACTTCTCTTACATTGTAGTTGCCTTGATGGAACAATATCAAATCATGAAACTGGAAACCGGATTGATGAAAGCTTTGCCCGGGAACAAAATGAAAATTCCCAGCAACTTTATTAACTTCCAAAAAACCGTGAACATTACAACCTTCACCATCTTCGTCTTTGACCTTTTGCACAAAGCCTTCTCTTTTACACTGAGATGGAATGAGTAAGAATATCATACAACTAGATGTGAAGATGGATGAAATGAAAGACCAGCCTTGCTTTCTTTAGATATATCCAGATTAACACCAAAAACACGTCGCTACTTTCTTCACACTACGTAACAAGATCAACCAAGTTTTGTTGTTATTAAAAGTATGTCAGTATACCTGGTCGATTGATTCAGGGTCTGAGAGGGCCCAACCTTTCTTTCGGTAAGCTTCACGAACTTCCTCACATGAATTACAACAAGTATCATCCGTCTGTAAAGTATAAAAAATGACAACCATAACATGCAAAGAGGATTCACCACCATAGAAGAAACTAAAATTTTAAATAATTGAAATAACACTAAAGAATTCGATTTTCTACTGCAACTGAAAGTCCAATATCGCATGTAGGAGCATATCATTCGATTGACTTAGGAAAGCTTACCGCTTCAGCTCCAAAACAGGAACCACAATATGTTTCATTGTGCTCCAACCTTCCACCATGTTTTTGTAAAGGTTTTTCAATCTGGAGAGAAACAATAACATTAGGCAATTTCAGCTCTTTCAATGAATTCTTGCAACGAGAACAGAGATGGCACCAGAAAATGAAAGGCCTTGTTTTGAGAAAAACTAACCTTAGTGTGACCAATTCCGTCTTGTTTTGCCTCGATGACATTGCCATGAGAGTCTAATCTTCTTTTAATAATATCATGCCGCTACAACATATAAACGGGCAGAATCGAAAATCAGACAGAGCATAGAGACATCGAATTGACAAAAAAACGTAACGGAAGAGAACAATCCACAATCAACCAGCACTGCAGCACATACCACATCAAGATGCCGCTCTCCGCTGATATCCATGGTATCAATACTAATAATCGAGCACTGAAGCGCAGGGAACGTAACATCAAACTGCAAATTGTAAATAGTAAATAAAGGCCCTTTCTAAACTAATATAATCTTGCAACTCAAAGTCGATGGTAGCCACAAAAAAAAAACCAACTTTACATTGATGCGTAGCTTCTCTCCTCTTGATGTATCAACACGGAGCTGAGTCTCGGTAACCGGGTGCATATAAAGCTCTAAAACCAGAAAGCCCACAAAGAAAAGATAAAAAAGATCAAAACATTGTTGAATTGAAGCATCGTTTCCTCACTACAAATCACGAACAATGGAACCCACGAAGAAAAAACAAAACTTTTGAGCTACAAACATGGACCTTTTAAGCTTCACCAAAGAACAGAACAAGGGTATCAAATGCACTTACGAAGCTCGGAGAAGAAGAGGATTAGCATGACGATTGAAGAAACGAGGGTGATGACACCACCAGAAAGTGTACGCCTGTAAAAATCCTCATTGATCTTAGGGTAAGCGTCCAGATTCCTCAATCTGTTCATCACGCCGACCATTCCCCCCTTCTACTAGGGTTTCGCTTTGTTAGCTGAATTTTGACCGATTCAACGAGAGAAGGAGATGATTCAACGGGACTTCTTTTGACCTTAGATGCGTCAACGACGATCTCTCTGTATCTATTTTCTCGGATTTTCTTCCCCAAACCTTTTTTTTTCGTCTTCTTCTTCCAAATTAAGGAAGAGTATATGTTGATGACGCTTTTTACTATATTTGATGATTACATATTGAGCCCTTTTACTTTTATATTTTTTCTCACAACCAAATGGGTTTGGTGATTATCATTTTGGCCCATATAAATCCCCCAGAATTGTCTAATACGCCTGGATGTTGAATCACCAAATGTTCATAGATCATGTCTTATTCACTCATTTAACTTCGTGGCTCTGATCAATCAAATTTCGTGTAATTGCAGAAAATAAAACCAAACATGTGAAAACTGAAAATAAATAACAAAATAATATCATATATATGCTCAAAGAATTGGTTTAGTTGAAAATCCATAGAATATTGATAACTTGTAGGTATCGGCATTCGGGTATCCGTTCGGGTTCGGGTCGATTCTTTCGGTTTTAGATATTCAAATTTTAGAAGTTTAAGATTTATTCGGGTATTTTATTTTTCGGATAGGGTTCGGGTCGATTTTTTCGGGTTTTGAATACTCAAATTTTAGAAGATTAAGACTTATTCGGGAATTTTCTTTTTCGGATACGGTTCGATTCGGTTCCATCTGGGTTCGGGTAAACAAAATTTATTCCAATTCTCGAAAAAACTTAAAAATTGTTTAATTTAAATATTTTTTTGTTAAATTTTGCAAAAAAAAAAATTAATTTTGGCAAATATAACTAAATATTTTCGAATATTTTAAGTAATTTGGTTATTTCAGTCTAAACATAACTAATATATTCGGTTTATAATTATAACTGTGAGTATTTTGGTTATTTCAAAACTAAATATATATAATTGTATTTTGTATATTTCGGGTACCCGTTCGGGTTTCGGTTCGGATACCCAAAATATTTTATAAGAGTAACCATTCGGTTATTTATAACTATTCGGTTCGGTTTTGTGCTTTATAATTCGATTTCGGTTTGGTACATTTTTCAGCTATTTTTTTTTCATTCAAGGATTTTCAATTATATCAAATTTTCCGATTATTTTAGTCTACCATTCTATTATGTATACTTTTTTCATCTTCTATAATTTTGTTTATTATTAGTTGGAGTTTTAATACATATTTTCTCACGCATTGAACATTATTCAAACATTTTTTTAATCTAATCCCAATTTCCAGTTTAATTCTCTAAAAAGAAAAATATATTACATTTGAAAATTTTGTGATTATTTCCCTTAAAATATGGGTTTATAATATGTTTAGACAGGCTCCTTCTGGATCTACAATCTAGAATGCCAGATTTTGTGATACATATCATTTGATCATGTTCCTTAAAAGTTTAATAGAAGAATGTGTACTTTAAGAACTTCGAATAATGTTGTCAAATTTAATTTAATTAACATGTATATATGTAAATAAAGTAAAATGCATGCGTTGTTTTTTTTTTTTTTCCAATGAAGCATAATAGAGGGGAGGATTCATCCTAATGCATGAATATTTTAAAAAGTAACACAATTAAAAACTCCATTTTCATAGAGAAATCCTATATACATTCAAAGAAATGAGAGGTTTGAAACCTACTCTCGTTTACTAAATTAAGATGTCAATATCAATTAATATTTCAAAGATATGAATTTATTCTCGATATTAATTCTAGTACAATATAAAATGAGATTCCTTACTTAATTTGGATTCGGTTTTCTGTATTAACAGAATACAATTATGAAATCATCCTATGCGCATGCCACCATCTATAAATAATTAGAATCACGGTATAGATTTTAATTATATTCTGTTAATGAAAAAAAAATCGTTCATATATATATATATGAGCCCCAAAAGTTTGTGCAACCACTGAGAAAATAGATTTTAGCGGCTGTGTATACGAGAAAGCTCTTTCAAAAGTTATGGATGTTTCCGGAAAGATCGAGACTTTGGTCGATTCACTGAGGGATTTGTCTCCGACACGCGTCAGATCCTCCTCCTCTGATGAATCTGTATCCGAGAACGACGGCGAGAAAAGCTCATGGATTGTACGTTATTAACATGGCCCCTTGTAGCTAAGCTTGCTTTTCAAAATTTCATTATCAAAGTTTGAGTATATATTATTATTTTTCTACGTAATTATCAAAGTTAACTTCGTTAGACTTATAGCTTTACATTATTATTAGCATTATGAGCTGCTCCATTAGTAAAATAGATATTTTGTTATATATATGTTGGGTTTAGGCTCTTCATCCGTCGGCCTTGGATATGTTCGACAAAATCATGAGTGATGCAGAAGGCAAGCAAATTATTATGTTTCTTGATTACGACGGAACCCTCTCACTAATCACTGAAGATCACGATAAAGCTTACCTAACCGACGAGGTCTTTCTTGATCTTGCTTCACGTTAATTATTATTATGTTCCATCTTCTTCTTATATATTTTTTTCTTGTGGGTGAAAATAGTTTAAGTTTAGTTCTTGAACTAATTAATGCAGATGCGAGATGCTGTAAAGGAAGTGGCTATATATTTCAAGACAGCGATCATTAGCGGAAGAAGCACAGACAAAGTAAATTCCATCAGTTACTATATTCGGCAATATTTGATTCTGCTATGTGTCTCATAGTAAGTTAACAACAATTGTACTATGATTCATGAGATATGCTTTTTTGTTTTTTGTTTTTTTCAGGTACAGAGTTTTGTGAAACTCACTGGTATTCACTACGCCGGGAGTCACGGCATGGACATCAAGGGTCCGACCAATACCGATCAGGTTTTATCGTCTACTTTCTCATAAAACTGAGTTTTTTTGTTGTTTTTTAAGGAAATTTCTGATTAATGAAATCATTGTAGGCTAACCAAGAAGTGATGTTTCAACCTGCAAGTGACTATTTACCGATGATCGACGAGGTGCATTTTGTAATTTCGTCATATTTCAGCTTTTTAATGACGTGATATATATCAAATTGTGATGAACTAAACACAAGATTGTTTTGTAATTATTTATTTATTACTATACAATTTAAGGTCGTTAATATTTTAAAAGAAAAGACAAAGTCGATCCCCGGAGCTACGGTGGAGCACAACAAGTTTTGTCTTACCGTACATTTCCGCCGCGTCGAGGAGAAGGTTCAAATTTTTATTTTTTCATAAATAAAAAGATTTACATATACCAAAACATTTTTTAAAAAATAAAATTAAATGTTGTAAGAAAACATTTAACTATTCTTATTTTTTCGTGATAAAAAGGCACTTCTTAAAAATACATGCACGTCGAAAAAAAAAAGCACTTCTTAAAAATCACACTTTTATAATATGGTGAATTTGCTAAGTGACTATATGTTGGTTATTTATTTGCAAAATAGCACGATGATAAAATCGTAAATAAATTGAATATAATTTCACACGTAATTTAAAGAAAAATCATGATATTTTAATATCATATAGAATAGCAAATAGCGAATTTTTAGTTTTAAATACGCATCAATTTTACTCTACTTTTTTTTTGCTAAATAATACGCATTTGTTTAAATCACTTGAGATATGACACTCTACTTATAAAATTATAAAACAAGGGTTTTTCTGGTTTCGATAACATTTTTGTTGTTGAAACTGTTTAGCCTGTTTTCAATAATTTTGCCATAAAAAAAAAAAACTGTTGGGCATCCAATATTATTGTCATTTTAGTCGGAAGAATAATTGATTTAAATATACTTATGCTCGACAGCGATGGGCTGCATTAGCCGAGCAAGTGGAATTGGTTCTCATTGATTATCCGAAATTGAGACTGACCCAAGGCAGAAAGGTAACATTTGAGTTCTTGTATAATCAAATGTTAATATAGTATTTTATTGTGATTAACTGAATATTCATTCGTTAAACCAGGTGTTAGAACTCCGACCTTCCATCAAATGGGACAAGGGAAAGGCTCTCGAATTTTTGCTAAACTCATTAGGTACTGTGATTTCTCCTTTTCTGTTTCTAAAGATTTGACTTTCATAATCATACTTTTGGTAATGTTATTTAGATCCGTTAATTTGACAATATGTTTGGTTTTATTAAAATAGGAGTAGCAGAATCTAAAGATGTTTTACCGGTTTACATTGGGGACGACCGTACCGATGAAGATGCATTCAAGGTACGTTGAACCAAAATAACACCGTGCCGAATCAATGGTGTGCTTATTTTTCTTTTGTTTTGGTATGCTCAGTTTAGGTTATATAAAAAATAAAAGCATTTCAACCGAAATTAAGACTCAACTTAGTTTCTTAGCTCGGTTAGCAGCGAATCGATCCGGTTTATAGCTATTAAACATTTTTACCATCGCATAATTAAGTTTTTCTCGAATTGAATGATATTTGACGCCTTAATCATTTTTATATAGGTTTTACGTAAAAGGGGACAAGGCTTAGGGATTGTTGTATCAAAAACCTCGAAGGAAACCAATGCCTCTTACTCTCTTCAAGACCCATCTGAGGTAAACAAAAAAGTTTATTAAAAAAAAGACATGTATTATTAAAAAGCAGTGTATTAACTGCAACGATATAATATGCGATGTGTATAGGTTAAAGAATTTCTGAAGCGTTTGGTAAAGTGGAAGAAACAAACACTTGGAGAAAAAGAAGAAGAAGAAATCATTCATAAGATAGATGGAGTTTCGTGTTCTCATGGTCAGTCCTGAAAATCTGAAATATATGAGATTGCAAGTGCACACACTGTATGCAGCAGGAATGGCTCTCCGGTCTTCTTGAACTCTTCTAGGTCGAACCCTGGAAATTCCCTAGATATATATATCTTCTTCTATATTTTTTTTTTCTTGAACTCTTCTATATTCATTTTTCAAGAAGACTTGCTAATATAAATTTGTACACTAGTATATGTTAGTTTTTTTATAAATAATCTTATTAAACATAACAAGTAGACGTTTTTTCCGTCTAACAATACAATAACATATACTTACATTAGCAGAAACGGGATACAGGAAACATATACTTACGTAGTTCATATATATACACAATTCTTTTGGACATCCACACGGATATGGACCCATTGCTTACGGCCCATTTGAAAACCTGGGAAGTGGCCTATCCGTGGGTTACCTTTTTCCCCAGAGATTAGTTTGATCCTTCCATAGGCCTAGGATTTACCATGAGTTATCAAAAAAAAAAAAAAAAAAAAATTGACGCAATTATGGGCCTGAAATATATCATGGAGCCATGGACCCAACTTGTCTGCTTTAATGCTATTTTTTTTTTTTTTTTTTGGATTATCAGAACATTTTGTGCCGAAACTTGTAATTTTTTCAAACCCAAAACCATATCATATAATATTAGTTTTGTTCCACTCGATTTTGTATGCTTAATGCTAATTAATATCGTAATCGAATTTTATGTCTCACTAGAAGCGAGCCCATTTTATAAAGTCGTATCTTCATGAGTTGTATGTTACTCATCCGTATGTTCGCCAAAAGAAAAAAAGATAAAAAGGACCACACTATATTAGATTCTGGATAAATTACTACATCTTCTCACTGGAAAACATCTTACTTTGGAAAAACATTCACACTTCATGGACCATGGTTGTCTGCTTATTAACATCGAATTTTATGTCACTGGCCATGTAGCGCAATTAAATTAATTACTAATCAACCTTGTGACAGCTAATAAACCATTTAATTTTAATAATTTTGAAGCAATTGAAAGTAATAAATATTTTACAAAGCTATATTTAATAAGAATATACGTAACCGAATTACTTCAAATCTAAATACATGAGATCATTCATATGATGAGAGAATGCGCTGTGGTTCTCAATTCGTCCGCCGTGAATATTTGACAAGGAACAATTTTTCTTTAATTTTTTTTATTTCTAAATTCTCTATTTAAAAATGTACATCATTTATAACAACGTTTTTTGGTTGAATACATTTTATATTCAATTAAAAAAACTATATTTGATAGTTCACGTTCAATGAATGACGTCTTTGCGTTTTAAAAAAAAATGTGAATCATTGAATCTCTATAAATTTAATCTCTATAAATTTATACTCAATAAGCTAATCATTAAAATCGTCTTAGTCGTTGTCAAGCGTGAGTTGTACCGGAAATAATTTAGTATAATTCCTATCCACTTTCAATAAACAACTGATATTGCATTTAAAAATGTTAGGGTTGTTATTATTTATTAATTTAATTTATACTAAAGTAACTACAAGAAATGATTTCCTTTTAATTTTCTGATAGCAAAGGGAATAAAAAAAAATTAAAATAGTATCGACAGAATGTAGTCATTTTCTAGTAAAGCATATTCCGTTGTTTAAAGCTTAAAACCAATTAGAAAACTTGAATTCAACGAACCCATTTGGTTTTAATATTCCGCTTGGAATATTATTCCCGATGAAAGAATCTTTTTTTATTTAATATACCATTTCGGATCATTCGTTTCTAAATTCTCTCTTGAAACAAAATAAATACTGTAAACATATTGTCTTTGAAAATAAATACGTCATTAGACCACCACCGTCTAATTAGTTATTTAACATTGAGACTTTAAAGTGACGTAATAATCTAAATATTTTTGGACATTGTTAATCATCAGAGATCATGAACTTACAATTCAAAATTAAATGACAATATTAATACTAACTTTCAATTCAATTTTTTAAAAATGTCATTTAAAAATTATCAGCGTGACTTTGGAACATTGCAATTTTTTAATGCTGATAATTTTCCTCATTAAAAAAACCCGGAAATGTCCTCATTGTTTCATTGATTCTATTATTTATATGTGTATGTATTTATAATTATATATAGTGTGACCCTTCCGAATGCCAAAAAGTTCAAATTTTGCATCATCGTACATAGAAGTATGTTAAGAAGTCTTGGGAACATTCTTATTTCTAATTTTGAACAAAAAAAGGGAACCTTATATATAAATGATAATGATGGAATCTAGTGGTTTTAGATTATAGTATAATTAACAGGATAGTTAACTGATTGAAGAGTTTGTAATAACTAATAACTAACTTAAAAAATTAATAATTAGTTTTTTTACAAAATTAATAATTAAATTGAAAGGGTAGTGTATTAATTAGTGTATATATATTACTTATTTGTAACCAATACTCTAAAAAGAGCTATTAAATTTATAAAATGCAATAAGAGGTAGTCAACTAATTCTAAGGAGTATATGCCTTGGTCTTTCTCTTTTTTTTGGTCAAAATGCATTTGTTATTTATTGCAAAACTGATGATGGTAGAAGCGAAAATAAAATAAATAATCCCAAAAAAAAAAAAATTGTCATCGATCTTTCCGTCAGAATCTTCCAAAATAAAAAACTTTAATCAATTTTGGAAATAACGATTTGTTCGAGATAATTAGTTATTTTTTAAGTTTTATAAAAAATGTTATTTTAAGATTTTTATTTTTATTTCATAAACATTATCGTTTTATGTTCTTAATACATAATTTTGAACAAAAATAATTTTTATTCTTATTGTTTTAGTGTATTAATTAGAGAAAAAATAATTATTTAATGTATTAATAAAAAATAATATTAAATTTTTAATAATTTTTTTAATATGTGATAAATGTGTAAAAATAATACTATTTATAAAAAATGGGATAAGACAAACGTATAGGAATCTACTACTGTATAAAAGATTCTATATTACGATTCTTCTTCGATATTTCCGGAATATGAAACTATGAATCGAGATAATCTTAAACAATGTTTAAAGCAGCGTGGAGCATCGATCAAGAACGCTTATAGGCCGTACGATCTAATCCTGTTGAAAACATCAAAAGCACCAAGTTAAAATAGCATTAAAAGACGGCTAATGGGTCCCACATGCCGGAAAAAGACATTTCCTTTGCTTTTCGCTTCTTCGTTCTTTCCTCTTATTTAAACTCAACACTCTCCTCCAAACTCTTAAGCAGATAATAATAGAAACAAAGTGAAGAGAAGAAACACACAGAGAGAGACTTTAGAGAAAAGAAGAAAAGAAACTCTCTCTTTCATTCCCAAGGTTTCTAAAAACAAGATGGACGTTTTTGATGGACTACCAGATCCGATCGTCGTCGACATCTTGAACAAAGTTGGTGACGTCATAACCTTACTTCGTTGCAGTTCCCTCTCCAAACGATTCAACTCGCTCGTCCCTCAGTCCGAGTCACTCTTCCTCCGCCTCTACCACCAAGACTCCGATTCACAGCCCGATTCTCCCCTCGGCAACATTTTCCAATCCTTATTCAAATCCTTTCACGGTTTCCTCTCTCTATTCTCTAAACCGGCTAAACCGATCCCAATCACGAATATTTCTCCGATTATCCCTTCCAAGATTCTCTCCCGGTTTGACCGGATCAAGAATCTGGAAGTCGACCTTCCCGGCGGCGATGTCAAACTCGAGAAAGGCGCCGCCGTTAAGTGGAAAGCCGAGTTCGGAAAAAAACTCCGGAGCTGCGTCGTCGTCGCGTTTCAATCGGCCTCCACTGTCTCTTCTTCCGCCGCCGAAGACGGTGAGTCCGACGCTGAGTTCGTGGCTGGACTGAAGACGCGCGTTGTGTGGACGATAAGCGCGTTGATGGCCGCGTCGACTCGTCATTACCTTATGAGCGAGGTCGTGAAGGAGCACGAGGAGATGGAGAGTTTGGTGATGCGTGACGGAGGAGGAGAAGGGACGTTGGTGATGGAATCGGAAGGGCTGAGAGAGTTTCGAAAGATGGAGGAGGCGCGTGTGGAGGACGAGGACGAGGACGAGGACGAGAAGCGCGTGGTTAAAAATCGAAGGAGTGTAGTCCCGAGCGTGAGGATGAGTATGAGACACGCGCCGTCGCTTAAGCTTAAGAGTGGTATCTGTTTAGAATCCGCGACGCTCGTCATCGTAAGGCCGAGCGAGGAGTATTCCGACGTCGGAGATGATGAGCTGGCGACGGAGGCTTTCGCCGGAGATTGTATGTACGGTGAAGCGGTCGTCGCTTTGTTAAAGCGTAAGAAGAACGCTCTAGAGATGAATTCGTTTTAAGCTTGTTTGGGCCTTGTAATGGGCCTTGTGGGGCTTTCTGCGTTTTTCATTTGTAAGAAATGTTTTTTTTATTTTCTTGCACGTGTGCATTTTTATACATATTATACTGTACAAAGATGGCTTTACGAATTTTCTTTCTACTTTCTTCGAAGCATATACGGATTTTGATCCTCGTGACAAAATGAAACAATAATATGGCATGAATGGTGCCGAATTACGTAAGAAAATTACGAGAAACGTCAACCAATTGACAATATTAGCTTTTTCTTCAAATATCAATTTGTAAGAACTCGTACAATGACGTTTTTTTTTAACCTTAAATTACAATAATACGTTCAATGACGTTTTCCTTACTTATGATTTGATATATCCTTAAAGTCATTGATAATATTGAAAATTGCAATTCATTGGCATTTCGAACCTTTAACAACAATTTCTTTTATTCTTCTCTTAAACGAGATATCAGACACGTGTCATGTGGTGTTATATTTCTTTATTTTTGTTATTTACTGTAGAATGATGAATCTGGTGTTATAATTAATTATACATTGTTGTATGGGTTAGTTTGCTAAATACAAAACTTGGATATTTATTTGAAAAATGATTTAGTGGTAACATGTGGGATCTTTATTTTGCACATGTTATTTGACCCGATTATGTGTTATATGTGCTATTTTACATTATATCACGTTAATTTGATTTGATGATATGTTGTTAGTGATGTTCATTTATTATGATTGTCCTAAATAGTGATAATGTCTTGATTGTATTTGTATATATGTCTTATTGATAAGTATGTAATATCTGATTTTCAAATTAATAAAGTTAGTATGACGAACAAAACTATTGTTCTTTTCAATTTTGAAATATAAAACATCAATATGGCGATTATGCCTACTTGTTTTGATATGGTTCTCTCCATCTTCAAAAGTGATTTTGCCGGTTTCCGGCGATGTTCAACAACATAGACGTATTGATTACTTTGTCTAAAGGCAAAGAGAAGTTACACGTAATTTGTATTTTCGATTGAAATCAATAAATTAAGTTTGTCGTAAAAAAAACTATTGTTCTTTTCAACCGCTAAAACATCAATGCTTTTTTCTAACTTATCCAGTTGAATGAGTTTGAAGTAATATTGGTCTTAGATATCAAGTATCATTAGTTCGACTGGAAAAATATTTTAGGCAAGGCATATAGATCACATGATCAAGTGACGTTTGAGACGGAACTAATATTACATGTTGTGGTTTCACGTCTGGGGAATTACGGGTTTTGGCCCAAAACCTTGTGATAATCCAAAAAAAAAAAAAAAAATTGGTCTTAGATTACTTTTATTTAAGGCATAAAGAATATATCGAAGAATAATTGATTCTGATATCATTAGAAACGCCTAATCTAATCTAGTAATCATTGTTGTAGCCACTAAGTGGCATCATGACCAAAGGTACGTTGGTGATTAGCCACTGACACACTAATATAATCACGTTGTTATAAATTTCAAAAGCTGCGGAAGTATATAAACATGGGGTTTATAAGATCGAGCTGGATGTTACATGGTTACTAATAAGATTTTTTTCTTTGAAACGAATATAATATAACAGAACATCTCTTATAATTAAGAATTTAAGCTTTGTTAGTGCGGAGTTTAGCTCAACTATAGTCCATAGGTACGAATGATGACTAAATCCAATACATTAAATTAGAAGTGTTAGGCAGAACATTTTATTGGTATGTATATGTGATCTTTGATCAACTATTATTATTATTATTATTATTTTATGCATGTTGAATTAAATCATTTCAGGTCGTTGTTTTTAGTTTGGCTTTGATTGGTAAAGTATGTTAAATATTCTTCTTAGTTAAAGTTTTGACGAACTTAAGTCTGTTTTACAACGAGAGATTGAAGTCGAATTGAATACGAAGCTTATCCATCAATTCAACACACTTGGAATCAGAAATAACCTCCCTTTGCCATCATTTTAATCATTCATTTAATGTGTATAGCAAAAATGGAAAAGTGAAACCTTTAAAACGTCCAATTTCATGGCTACTTGATCATCGGTTATACCCTTGTCACATTCGTATCCCTTTTTTTTTCTTTCTTTCTATATACAATATATTGATTTTGAACGTTACATTGTATGATAACGAAATAGTTTAAACAGGTGAGTGTAAGGTGATTTAGCTTAATTGAAGTTAAAATCACATTTAAGAGAGGTACACGTCAGCAAGGGTGATTTTTCTGGAGATTAGGGTTTCTCTTAGCATCAGCCGCACGCAAGGGGTTCCGGCAGCTCGCTGCCATCACAATGGCGTCGGAGGGTCCTCCGGGGGGGGGGTCAAAAACGCATCCGAGGAGGTTACAAGCAAGTCCTCATGGGCTAACATCGTAAAAAACAAATCGAGCCTTACTAAGTATGATTTTAAATCTTTTGAGACTGAAGGATCGGGGGTTGTGGTAGTTCCACAAGAGGTGATGGAGGATGCTCCGCTATGGGAAGATCTATTGATAGGACGATTTTTATCGACTGCTCCCCATGTAGCCAAGGTCCACGTTATTGTCAATAAAATCTGGCCTATCGGGGAAAAGACAGGGAAAATTGATGTTTTTGTTATCAACTCAACAACAATGAAGTTTCGAATTCGGGATTCAACAGCTCGGTCAAGAGTACTAAGAAGGGGAATGTGGAATATCGCCGAGATCCCTATGGTCATGTCGAAGTGGTCACCAATCATCGAGGAAGCACAGCCGGAAGTTAAGACCATCCCCATGTGGGTATCGGTGAAGCGAGTTCCGCACTCGATGTTTTCATGGAAGGGGCTGGGATTTCTCACGAGTGCAGTGGGAGAACCAAAAAGACTTCACCCAGAAACAGAGCAATGCACAAACTTCGAATTAGCAAAAGTGTTTGTTGAAGCAGATATGTCAAAAGAGCTACCGAAAACTTTCAAATTCAAGTTGCAGGGGGAGGGAGAGAGAGAGGTGGAATTTTGCTATCCCTGGTTACCGCCAAGGTGTTCAAATTGCGACAAATGGGGCCATCTTGCAGGAGCGTGTCTAGCTAACCTGGAGAAGAAAAGAATTCTCCAACGCCCCACATCGGAGTCCAGTGCAAAGTCTACCAGTGGTAAGCCCGGTGGTGCTGCGGAGGGACATAAACAGACAGATGAAGTACATCAGACATTAATTGAGGAGACAATTATTCAGGGAGGAGATGGCAGGGAAAACTCGGTCCACACCTCAGTTACACTTCCAGAAACAGAGGCTAAACAAGTCTTAAATGCAGCGGTAGAAAAGACCTCAGCCGGTGTAAACGAAGAAGCAGTAGACGAGAACAGGAAGTGGAACTCAGTCTCTCCAGCAAAAGCTGGGAGACATTGGGGAAAATCCGGTGGCGAGCAAAGCGATATCTCAGTTTTGCCATCCCGATACTCCATTCTAGGAGAAGAAGAAGAAGGAGAGAAAAAAGACGGAAAAGAGGAAGAAGAAGAAGAGGGAGAGATCAAAAATGATGAAATCCTAAAAGGTCAAGAGGAGATCTTAGAGAAGCTCGAGACAAAAAGGAAACGCCCACAAATCCCTCGTGCTTCAAGGACTGGATCAAAATCACAGGTTGACTCAAATGTTTCGATTATGAAGGAAAAAAATCCTTCTACATCAGGCAGAAGAGTCACCAAGAAACAACAATAATTATGTCGGGGTTTTCATGGAATGTGCGTGGTTTCAACAAAATTTCAAAGCATTCCGTGGTCCGAGATTGGGTGAACAACAAATCGCTGCAGTTTGGTTGTTTACTTGAGACAAGAGTAAATGAGGCTAAATCATCTAGTATAGTTGCTTCGGTGTTTCAAGGCTGGTCATTTCTGTCTAACTACGAGCATCACAGGCTGGGTCGCATATGGGTGCTTTGGAGGGATAATGTGCGACTAACACCGGTTTTCAAAAGTGATCAATTGATCACATGTTCCGTGTTATTGGAAAATAAAGAGGAGGAGTTCTTTTGCTCATTCATTTACGGATTTAACACTGCTGAAGAAAGGAAGTCGCTTTGGGAGGACCTTCGAACTCATCAAGATTCACCACTCTTTAGAAATAAACCGTGGCTAATATGTGGAGACTTTAATGAAATTCTGGAAGGGGAAGAGCATTCGGGTTTCACTTATTCCCCATCTATTCCCATCGGCATGCGAGACTTCCAAGGTCTTGCAAAGTACTGTTCTTTTATGGATCTTGGTACCCATGGACCTCTATTCACATGGTGCAACAAGCGCGAGAACGGGCTGGTGTGTAAGAAGCTGGACAGAATAATGGTAAATGGGGCATGGATCAATACGTTTCCTCAATCTTATGGTGTATTCGAGGCGGGTGGTTGCTCAGACCATTTGAGAGGAAGGTTTACGATTGAGGCGACAGAGGGGAGAGGTAAAAAACCTTTTAAATTCGTAAACGCATTAGCAACTCTGCCTCAATTCTTGGATGTGGTGAAGGAATTCTGGGATACCACTGACCCACTATTCATCTCTACCTCAGCTATGTATAGATTCTCTAAAAAACTCAAAGCATTGAAACCACTTATGAGAGCCCTGAGGAGAGAAAAGCTTGGAGATCTACCAAGACGAGCGAAGGCCGCTCATAAAGATCTCTGCACAAGGCAAGCAGAGACTTTACATGACCCCTCTCCGGAAAAACTAATAGCTGAAGTAGAGGCACACAATAAATGGCAACGACTGGCCGAGTTAGAGGAAGAGTTCCTCAAACAACAATCTAAGATTCATTGGCTGACGGTGGGGGATCAGAATAATATTTTCTTTCACAAATCCAGCCAAGTGAGGAAGATGATAAATACAATCCGAGAGGTAGAAGAAGCCAACGGTGTAGTGCTTACGAAGGGAGAGGAAATCAAATCGGAGGCTGAAAGGTTCTTCCGAGAGTTCTTAACTCAAAGCCCAAGTGAATACGAGGGGATTTCAGTGGAAAACTTAGAGGGCATCCTTAACTACCGATGCTCTGAGACTGACCGTAACATGCTTGTCCAGGCGGTGACAGACGAAGACATTTATAAAACTCTATTTGCTATGCCGAGCTGCAAATCACCGGGGCCAGACGGCTACACGAGTGAATTCTTTAAAGCAGCGTGGCCAATAATTGGTAAGGATTTCAGTATGACTATCAAATCTTTCTTCGAAAAAGGTTTCTTACCAAAAGGAGTGAATACCACAATCTTGGCTCTTATACCAAAGAAAGAAGTGGCTAAAGAGATGAAGGATTACCGTCCAATTTCGTGCTGCAATGTCCTATACAAGGTAATCTCAAAAATCATAGCAAACCGGCTCAAAATACTCCTCCCCAAAGTCATTGGACTCAACCAGTCTGCATTCATAAAGGATAGACTTCTAATGGAAAATATCCTTCTCGCTACAGAACTGGTTAAAGACTATCATAAGGACTCTGTTTCACCTCGATGTGCGATGAAGATAGACATCTCCAAAGCTTTCGACTCGGTGCAATGGGGCTTCTTGCTAAATACGCTAGAGGCTTTACATCTCCCAGTGGAGTTTATTCACTGGATAAGATTGTGTGTCTCGACAGCTTCTTTCTCGGTGCAGGTCAATGGAGAACTAGCTGGTTTCTTCAAGAGTGAGAGAGGGCTTCGGCAAGGCTGCGCCCTATCACCCTATCTCTTTGTTATCTGTATGAATGTGCTGTCTCGACTCATCGACACAGCCGCGATAGAAAGGAAAATTGGTTATCATCCGAAATGCAAAATCCTAAATCTGACACACCTCTGTTTTGCTGATGATTTGATGATTTTTGTGGATGGACAGAAGCGGTCAATTGAGGAAACGATAAAGATCTTTGACGAGTTTGCACTGATATCTGGACTGAAGATTAGCTTGGAAAAATCAACACTATACCTTGCTGGAATTTCAGAACAGCACCGCGAGGACATAGTCGAAAGGTTCCCCTTTGCAGTGGGTTCTCTGCCGGTACGCTACCTGGGCCTCCCACTCCTGACAAAGCGAATGACATCGACTGATTATCTACCTCTCCTGGAAACAATAAGACGTAGAATCAGCTCCTGGACAACCAGATATCTGTCATACGCGGGACGTTTACAGCTTCTAAAATCGGTCATAGCAAGCACAACCAACTTCTGGATTCAGGCATTTCGACTTCCAAACCGGTGTATCGAGGAGATAGAGCGACTTTGTGCGGCGTTTCTTTGGTCTGGACCAGAGCTGAATGCAAATAAAGCTAAGATTAGCTGGAGTGATGTATGTACGTCAAAGGAAGAGGGTGGATTGGGAATTAGATCTCTAAAAACTGCAAACAAAGTCAGCTGCTTGAAACTGGTATGGCGGATACTGTCCTCACAGCCATCTTTGTGGGTAATATGGGTAAAGCAAACTCTGCTTCGGAATTCAAGTTTCTGGGCAGCCCAAGAGCGCCAAACCTCTGGCTCATGGATGTGGCGAAAAATTCTCAAATACCGCGACCAGGCTAAACGATTTCATAAGGTCGACACTGGGAATGGCCGCACAACTTCTTTCTGGTATGACAATTGGTCCAAGCTGGGGAGACTCAGAGATATCACAGGCGCCCGAGGAAGTTGATAACCCTGTATTTTACCATCTTGAGTCCCATATTTTCCTATGTTTTCTTTGTGTTTCATGTTGTTTTCATAACATTTACGTCGCATTTAGGTCCAAATCGAGTCGCATTGCATTTAGGATGTCCTAGGTTGTTTTTGTGTTCTTTTTGGCTTGTTATAGCCTTTCTCAGGTGTTCGGGACTGATTTGGATGAGCGCGGACGGAAGGAAACCGCAAAGATTGAAGAAGGAACGTGAGAACCGGAAAAATACACAGGCGATCGGTTACAAACCGATCGCTGAAACCGATCAAGATTGCTTCAGGCGATCGGTCATAACCGATCGCCATAACCGATCGACATGCATCCGGATTTTCAGCATGATTTTGGGAACCAACCACTTATGTAATATAATTGTCAACATTTCTTCTCTTTTTGAGGAACTCTAGGCACGAAAATATAGACTCTCTGCTTCTTTTTAGTGTTCTAAGCCACCTACTTCTCTTCTCTTCTCTCTTGTTTTTGTATGAAAGATTCAAGATCTACAACAAGCTAGTGAAGATTTTCTTAAACTCTTTCCATCAATCTTCTTATTTTTGCTATGTCTTGCTTTTGTTCGGTTTCGTTTTCTGTTTTGACCATGTGTGAGTAGTTCATTTATGGATTGTGGGATTGGTTGATTTAGAGGAATAGATGATGATCTTTTGATGTTTAGGATGAACTACAAAGGTTCTCATGACTAGAAGTGGTCTTAAAGCTAGGATTGAACTAGCTACTCAATTTCTAGAACATGGACAGATTACACTTGAGAGAGGTTTAGTAACTGTCTAGAAGATTTCTATTTATGTTTTTGATGCTTAGCAAGGCGAGAGTCATGACTAAGAATCATTAATTGGCTTAAAAGGACTTGAGTTTTATGCTTGTCGATAAATCGGTTGCAATTGAGAGATTAGCTAATTTGAATTATCAATGAAGGGTTTAGCATCATGAGAGTGAGTTAAGCTATTTGAAAGTGTTCCTTGCCATAGAATAAGCTCAATGAGTGATTAGAAACATCATTAGAGAATCATCGAATACTCGAAATCGCATGCCATATCCTACGATCCATATCTTCGTCTTCTTGAGTTAAATCGTGTTTAGTATCTTGTCGTTCTTGAATTTGTGTCTCTAAATTTAGCTTTGATCATTACAAGTGTTCTGTATTTTTCTCATTATCTGTTTCTTCTCTTAGCTTTTAGTTTTACCGTAATTAGTTCGTTAGACAAAAGCCAACAAAAACGTTTAGCTTAGCTTGATTAGTTTCTTGTATTCTTATTGTGCTGTTCTTATTTCCCTGTGGATTCGATCCCTAAGTACAACAACGACATACCGTTATGATTGCGGTAGTGTTCACATTAGGGTAATTGATGTGATTGAAAACACGTGTATCAATTTGGCGCCGTTGCCGGGGAAGTTAGCAATAGCCATTAGGATTTGGATTCTATCTAAGTCTAAGTATTTTTCTTTACCTTGTTACCAAACTACCCTGTTTTGTTTGCTCACGAGAAGTCAAGGGCAAGAGAACTTACAACCACTTGTGCAAGACATTCGGAGATTCGAAAGAGATAATCAAAGAGCAACCAGAGAACGTGCCGAGCACGTTAGACGATTAGGTATGGACGGTCAGCAAATTGATCCTCCTCCCCAAGGAGAGAACCCACAGCAGGACGAAGCCCAAGGAGTAGGCGTAAACCCGAGACAGCCTGTCCGTGCTCCTAGACAGCCACAAAGGATCGGAGCATTCGATGAACCTAATACACAAGGGGTTCTAACTGGGATAAGGCCACCACCGTTTGTCAACAACAACTTCGAAATAAAGTCGAACCTTATCAACATGGTGCAAAACGCCAAGTTCCATGGCCTGCCAATGGAGAATCCGATCGATCACATCGATCAATTCGACCGCTTGTGTGGGACTGTCAAGATGAACGGAATCCCGGAGGACGTGGTTAAGCTGACTCTCTTCCCATTCTCTTTGGGAGACAAGGCTGCTCAATGGGAGAAAGGAGTGATTACTACCACCATACCAACTTGGGAGGAATGCAAGAAGCAATTCTTGGCAAAGTTTTTCTCAAGACAAAAGACCGCGAAGCTGAGAAACGACATCACAAGCTTCAAACAAGGAGCAAATGAATCGTTTTATGAAGCGTGGGAGAGACTGAAGGGATACACAAGAGCCTGCCCTCACCACGGAGTATCGAAAGAAGCACTTCTCGGAATCTTACACCGAGGTGTTCTTGAAAAATACCAACTGGCCTTGAACACGGCAAGCAATGGGAGTTTTGCTAGCCAAGACGTTATTAATGGAGAAATACTTGTTGAGAATCTAGCTCAAAGCGACAAAGGCTATGGAGGTGATTATGATCGAGCGGTGAGAGATGCACGGTATGACGATCAGAGGTTCAAGGACTTGAGTGATAAGCTGGACAAGGTTCTGCTTGTGAGCCAAAGATCAGTCAACTACGTGGGAGAGTATGGAGCCCAAGGAGGATACCAAGACGTAGGACAAGAGGGGAATGAAGAGCTTCAAAACGAGGTGAACTACATTGGGAACCAAGGAGGTTACCAAGGGAACCGAGGAGGGTTCAACCAGAATTATCGGAATCATCCTAACTTGTCCTATCGAAGCAACAACGTGGAGAACCCTCAAGATCAGATCTACCCTACACAAAACCAGCAGGGGTTTCAGCCCAAGACATTCAACCAAGGAGGTTTCAAATCTAACCAAGGCGGTTTTCAAGGAAATCAAGGAAGCCAAAGAGCCTACACTTCGAACTACCAGCAAGGGTATCAACCGAAGCCAAGCAGCTTCCCAAACCAGGAGAACGCACCGACCAAGGAAACACAAAGTGATGTGCAAAGCATGCTCAAACAGATTTTGGAAGGGCAAGCTAAGGGGCAAGTTGAACTTACAAAGAAGATGATAGACATCAACAACAAGGTCGACGGTGTCTACATGGATCTGAATGCCAAGTTTGAGAACCTGTCAAAACACGTTAAAGGCCTAGATAACCAGATCGCTCAAGTAGCCTCGACATCTAAAGGACCGAACGGAGTTTTGCCCGGAAAACCGGAGATGAATTCGAAAGAATACTGCCAAGCGATCACCTTGAGGAGTGGTACTGAGCTACCAACAAGGGAACAGGTTGTGGTAGGACCAAAGGAACCAAGTCAGGATGGATTCGAAGAAGTAGTTGAAAATCCGCAAAATCAGAGCCTTGGATCGGTCTTGCCGATCGGTTATAACCGATCGGAATTTGATGAAATCGGTTCCTCCGATCGGTTGCCAAACAGCGACCTGTTACGAGACGAAATCGACCGGTCCGGATCGGTTACTCCGATCGGTTACAAACCGATCGCCAGCCCCCGATCGGTTAGTAACCGATCGCGAAAACCGATCGCAGACCAAAATGACGGGAATGATATTTCGAATGATCCGATCTCTGAGGATTCGAAGAAGAAGAATGAAGATGAATCATCTGAGGTCATCAAGAAGAAAGTAGATTTCATCCTTCCACCGTACGAACCAAAGATCCCATTTCCCGGAAGGTTCAAGAGGCAAATCATGGACAAACAATTCGAGAAATTCAAGAAGATCATGAAGACGGTTCAAGTCACTATACCTTTTGCTGATCTTATGCTCGAATGCCCAACATACAACAAGCTACTCAAGGATGTTATGACCAAAAGGAGGCAGCTTGAAGAGGCCATGGTGGAGATTAACCATGAATGTAGCGCGATAATCCAAAATAATTTGCCTAAGAAGCTTAAAGATCCGGGCAGTTTCACTCTACCTTGCGCATTAGGACCCATGTCCTTTGGAAAATGTTTGGTTGATCTTGGTGCGAGCGTGAGCCTCATGCCATTGACGGTTTCTAAGAGGCTGGGATACACAAACTTCAAGAAGACCAGAATTTCGCTAGTCTTAGCGGATAGAACAATCCGTTTTCCAATCGGGATTCTTGAAGATTTGCCGTTGAAAGTTGGGGACAGCATTATCCCTACGGATTTTGTGGTGCTGGAGATGGATGAAGAACCATCGGACCCTATAATCTTGGGGAGACCTTTCTTAGCAAATGCGGGTGCCATCATTGACGTGAAGAAGGGCATGATCGATCTGCACTTGGGAGATCTCGTTCTGAAATTCAACATAATGGAGGTGATGAAGAAACCAACCATAGAAGGAAGGGTTTTCTACATAGAGACCTTGGATGAGATGGGTGACGAGTACTCGATGGAGTTGAGCATGGAAGACGCCCTAGAAGTTGCCCTTACACAAAACAGCGAGGAGTGTAAGCTTGTGAACGAGGAAGCGACCGAATATGAGAGAATTCTGGACTCTCATCTGCCGTGGAATAAAGAAGCATACTTCTCTGAGATAGGCGAAAGCGTGAGAACCAAGGAAAAAGTAGACACTAGCAATGGTAAGTCTAGTGTGGAGGATGATTGGAGTGAACTCGATGCTCCGCAACTTCAGCTCAAACCACTGCCCAACGGTCTAAGGTACGCGTTTCTTGGACCGAACTCTTCATATCCTGTGATCATAAGTGATGCATTGAGTGATGAGGAAACATCTATGCTTTTGACTGAGTTGAAAAAGTATAGAAAGGCTATAGGATATTCTCTGAAGGATATAAAGAGAATCTCTCCGTCATTGTGCATGCATAGAATTCATTTAGAGGATGAATCTAAAGCTTCAATTGAACATCAAAGACGGTTGAACCCAAACTTGAAAGAAGTAGTGAAAAAGGAAGTTTTGAAACTACTTGAAGCGGGGGTGATATATCCAATCTCGGATAGTACTTGGATCTCCCCGATTCATGTAGTTCCAAAGAAAGGAGGAATGACCGTAATCAAAAACGAAAAAGACCAATTGATTCCAACTAGAACCATCACAGGCCATAGAGTTTGCATTGACTATAGGAAATTGAATTCCTCAACTAGGAAAGATCATTTTCCTTTGCCATTCATTGATCAAATGCTTGAAAGACTTGCAAATCATTCATATTATTGCTTCCTCGACGGTTACTCGGGTTTCTTTCAAATACCGATTCACCCGAGTGACCAAGAGAAGACGACCTTCACTTGCCCATATGGTACCTTTGCTTATCGAAGGATGCCTTTTGGTTTGTGTAATGCACCCGCGACTTTTCAAAGGTGTATGATGTCTATCTTCTCGGACTATATTGAGGATATAATGGAAGTATTCATGGATGACTTCTCTGTATATGGTTCTTCGTTTGGTGGTTGTCTTTCTAATTTGTGCAGGGTGCTCAAAAGATGTGAAGACACAAATCTCGTTCTGAATTGGGAGAAGTGCCATTTCATGGTGAAGAACGGAATTGTTCTCGGGCACCGCATTTCTGAAAGTGGGATCGAAGTCGACAAGGCAAAGATTGAGGTTATGATGACTTTAGAACCTCCATCGACGGTCAAGGGAATCCGAAGCTTCTTGGGACATGCTGGGTTTTACAGGAGGTTCATAAAGGATTTTTCAAAAATCGCAAGACCACTCACGAGGCTTTTATGCAAGGATGCTGACTTTGTCTTCAATGAAGAATGCCACGAAGCTTTTGTGACGCTGAAAAGTGCCTTGGTGAGTGCACCGATTGTACAGCCACCGGATTGGAGCTTCCCGTTTGAAGTGATGTGCGATGCAAGTGACTATGCTGTCGGAGTTGTGTTGGGACAGAAGAAGGATAAAAAGCTCCATGTGATCTATTACGCGAGTCGGACTCTGGACGATGCTCAAATGAAATATGCAACAACGGAGAAAGAGCTATTGGCGATTGTCTATTCCTTCGAGAAGTTCCGATCCTACTTGGTGGGTTCGAAAGTCATTGTACACACCGACCATGCTGCGTTGAGATACTTGTTGGCTAAGAAAGATGCCAAACCGAGATTGTTAAGGTGGATTCTTCTTCTACAAGAGTTCGACCTTGAAATCAAAGACAAAAAGGGGATTGAAAATGGAGTAGCTGATCATTTGTCGAGGATGAGAAACGAGGAAGCAATCCCCATCAATGACTCATTACCCGAAGAACAAGTGAACCTGATTCGAGTCTTGCACGTGGCAGATTCTATGATGAAAGAAATGCTGTCAACAAACACCATGGAGGATAGCTCGCCTTGGTATGCAGATTTTGTCAACTTCTTGACAATTGAGAAAGAACCACCGAATCTCCAAGGGTACTCGAAGAAGAAGTTTTACAAAGATGTCCGCCATTACTTTTGGGACGAGCCTTATCTCTATAGGCGTTGCAACGATGGGCTATATAGGAGATGCATTTCGGAAGAGGAGACTCCCGGAATTCTGTTTAGTTGTCACGGATCGGATTATGGAGGACATTTTGCAACGTTCAAGACGGTCCAAAAGGCTCTACAAGCTGGATTTTGGTGGCCTACAATGTTTAAAGATGCTTATGATTTCGTATCTAAATGCGATGCATGCCAAAGGAAGGGCAATATAAGCAAGAGGAACGAGATGCCTCAAAACCCGATCCTTGAAGTGGAAGTGTTTGACGTGTGGGGCATAGATTTCATGGGACCATTCCCGTCCTCGTATGGCAACCAATACATCCTTGTAGCGGTTGACTATGTGTCGAAATGGGTGGAAGCCATAGCAAGTCCAACAAATGATGCTAAGATCGTGGTGAAGCTGTTTAAGAGCATCATATTTCCAAGGTTTGGAGTACCACGTGTGGTGATAAGCGATGGCGGAAGCCATTTCATCAACAAAGTGTTTGAGGGACTCTTGAAGAGACATGGCGTTAAGCATAAGGTGGCTACACCTTATCATCCTCAAACATCTGGTCAGGTTGAAGTGTCAAACCGTCAAATCAAAGAAATTCTGGAGAAGACGGTTGGGAAAACAAGGAAGGATTGGTCCACCAAGCTAGACGATGCTCTATGGGCATACCGAACAGCTTACAAAACTCCGATTGGGACAACTCCGTTCAATCTGATTTACGGAAAATCTTGCCACCTACCTATGGAGATGGAGTACAAGGCGTTGTGGGCAACTAAATTACTCAACTTTGACGTCAAATCTGCCTCCGAGAAGCGTTTGGTGCAGTTAGAGGAGCTTGAGGAAATCCGGCAAGGAGCTTATGAGAGCTCGAGGATTTATAAGGAACGGACAAAGGCCTTCCACGACAAGAAGATTTTGAAGAGAGAATTCAAAACCGGGGACCAAGTCCTGCTGTTCAACTCCAGGTTGAGGTTGTTTCCCGGGAAGCTGAAATCAAGATGGTCGGGACCGTTTACGATCAAGGAAGTCTATCCCTACGGAACAATGGAACTGTGCAACGATTCCGGAAAAGATTTCACAGTGAACGGACAGCGCTGCAAGCCGTACTTGGCAGACATCAAAATCGAGGAACAAGCCACGGTTCCTCTTTCCGAACCCCAAAACGCATAAGGCGTTAACAAAGTCAAGCTTAGCAACTTAAAACAAGCGCACTTGGGAGGCAATCCCATGTTATCCTTTGTAAATATGTTCATATGTGTGATTTAGGTTTGAATTTATCTTTGTTTTGTGTGTTTTCAGTGTTACATGGCGTCGGGATTAGCAGGAGAAACGTCCGGGATCAAAGCAGAAATTTGGCAAAAAGAACAAGGTCGATCGGTTTCACCGATCGGTTATAACCGATCGAAATTTGCCTCGATCGGTTATTCCGATCGGTTGCGAAGTAGCGACCAGTTACGATGGAAAATCAGACCGTCTCGATCGGTCTTGGCGATCGGTCATAACCGATCGAAATTTGCCTCGATCGGTTATGCCGATCGGTTGCGAAACAGCGACCTGTTACGAAGAAAAATCTGCTCCCAACGATCGGTTTCACCGATCGGTTATAACCGATCGCGACGCCAGGTAAGTTATTTCTTCTTCTTCCTTCGCGACCCTCTCTCTCTTCCTCACTTGTTCTTCTTGCAAAATCAAAAAAAAAAAAAAAAAAAAAAAAAAAAAAAAAAAATCACGTTTTTATTCTTGCTTTTTCTATTTATGAACTTTTGTTACCTCTCGACTTGTGATACACCGAGACGGTGTAAATCAAGTCCTGGGGAGTACTAATTTGAGTTTATTTGTTTTTGAGTTTTATTTGTTTCTTTTTATTTTCGTTTTTGCATTTTGCATTTTGCATTTGCAAAAAAAAAAAAAAAAAAAAAAAAAAAAAAAAAAAATAATCATTTTGCTCATTTAGAATTTGATTTCTCTTTCTTCATTTTTTAGGATTGAGTCTAGAAGCATATAGGATGCATTCATATGCATAGGGGACAATGATTAAGTACTTGAACTTTGAAAACATTGCCCTCGTTAATCATGTTATGATGCTTGAACCGCTTCGAAAGTTTGGAAAATCCATGCTTTGATCTCTTGGCTTGAATGCTCTTGATTAGGATGAAGCTCGTTGTGATTTGATTCCAACTCTAATTATTTGAACCTAATTTGAACATTAATTGTCTCGCCTAGGGGTTCGAAATGCATTCTCATGGTCTTAATCTATATACTCGAATTTTCTTATCCACTTTACCACTCTTGTGCTAATTCGAGTAGCTATCTTCATCTTTAGGATAGTTCCCCACCTCATCACCTAAGCCAATTGTTTCGAACCCATGTTATTTGTGAGTGAGGCCTTTTTCTTGAAAGTGCATACAATTGAAAAATCTTGTAAGAGAAAGGAACGACAAGGCTTATCTTCCTTAGATAAATGACTTGGGATTTGATAGATAGAATGGTTAAGATAAGTTGGAATGAATGGTGAGTGAAAAAAGGGATATGGTGAGAGAAAATCGGGTGTAGGCTAAAGAAAGAGCCTAAGGTGTAAAAAGAAAAAGAAAAGAAAGCGAGAAACTCTAGGAGAAACCGTATATCTAAAGTTATCTAAACTCTCGATATAAAAAAAAAAAAAAAAAAAAAAAAAAAAACAGAATAAGAGTTTAGACTAAGAAGAGAAATTCTCCTAGAGTGTTAAGAAAAATAAAAGAAACGAGGTTGTGAGCAATGTGTATATTTAGCCAAAAAGGGGTATGGGTTTTATTTACGGGATAAGAGATTGTGAGGCAATGAGCTTAAGACGAGAGATTAGAAAGCTAGGATAGGATGGAAGATAATCTTTGATACA
Organism: Eutrema japonicum; assembly: GCA_030161315.1. Taxonomy (NCBI): domain Eukaryota; kingdom Viridiplantae; phylum Streptophyta; class Magnoliopsida; order Brassicales; family Brassicaceae; genus Eutrema; species Eutrema japonicum. Next base: position 11,993,551 of record BSQW01000001.1, read on the forward strand.
TCATTGTTCTATTCCTTCCTTGCTTTTTCGAATTGCCATGCATTACGTTTTTGTGAGAGAAAATCACCCGTAAAATTTGAACCTCCTCGTATATTGCTTTCTAGCCTTTCTCACCAAAACCGATTGAGAATGTATTAGATTCCCTTATGTGAGACCGCACTTGAAAAGATTTAATTGAATGTTAAAGAGTTGGTTGATATGAATGCTTGTGGATTCTAAAGTCTTAGGCACTAAAGTAAAAGATTCAAGTTGCGATAAGTATGGAGAAGTTCGTTAGAGTAGAAGCGATTTTTGCATTGTGGCATTTTTACCTAAGGGCATTGAGTTGAAAGTTTGATGTGTTTCATTTTGGATATGAGTCCCCACCTTCAAACCTCTCTTCTTGGCTTACTTTGCTTTATTCGCTTGAGGACAAGCAAAAGGCAAGTCCGGGGGAGTTGATAACCCTGTATTTTACCATCTTGAGTCCCATATTTTCCTATGTTTTCTTTGTGTTTCATGTTGTTTTCATAACATTTACGTCGCATTTAGGTCCAAATCGAGTCGCATTGCATTTAGGATGTCCTAGGTTGTTTTTGTGTTCTTTTTGGCTTGTTATAGCCTTTCTCAGGTGTTCGGGACTGATTTGGATGAGCGCGGACGGAAGGAAACCGCAAAGATTGAAGAAGGAACGTGAGAACCGGAAAAATACACAGGCGATCGGTTACAAACCGATCGCTGAAACCGATCAAGATTGCTTCAGGCGATCGGTCATAACCGATCGCCATAACCGATCGACATGCATCCGGATTTTCAGCATGATTTTGGGAACCAACCACTTATGTAATATAATTGTCAACATTTCTTCTCTTTTTGAGGAACTCTAGGCACGAAAATATAGACTCTCTGCTTCTTTTTAGTGTTCTAAGCCACCTACTTCTCTTCTCTTCTCTCTTGTTTTTGTATGAAAGATTCAAGATCTACAACAAGCTAGTGAAGATTTTCTTAAACTCTTTCCATCAATCTTCTTATTTTTGCTATGTCTTGCTTTTGTTCGGTTTCGTTTTCTGTTTTGACCATGTGTGAGTAGTTCATTTATGGATTGTGGGATTGGTTGATTTAGAGGAATAGATGATGATCTTTTGATGTTTAGGATGAACTACAAAGGTTCTCATGACTAGAAGTGGTCTTAAAGCTAGGATTGAACTAGCTACTCAATTTCTAGAACATGGACAGATTACACTTGAGAGAGGTTTAGTAACTGTCTAGAAGATTTCTATTTATGTTTTTGATGCTTAGCAAGGCGAGAGTCATGACTAAGAATCATTAATTGGCTTAAAAGGACTTGAGTTTTATGCTTGTCGATAAATCGGTTGCAATTGAGAGATTAGCTAATTTGAATTATCAATGAAGGGTTTAGCATCATGAGAGTGAGTTAAGCTATTTGAAAGTGTTCCTTGCCATAGAATAAGCTCAATGAGTGATTAGAAACATCATTAGAGAATCATCGAATACTCGAAATCGCATGCCATATCCTACGATCCATATCTTCGTCTTCTTGAGTTAAATCGTGTTTAGTATCTTGTCGTTCTTGAATTTGTGTCTCTAAATTTAGCTTTGATCATTACAAGTGTTCTGTATTTTTCTCATTATCTGTTTCTTCTCTTAGCTTTTAGTTTTACCGTAATTAGTTCGTTAGACAAAAGCTAACAAAAACGTTTAGCTTAGCTTGATTAGTTTCTTGTATTCTTATTGTGCTGTTCTTATTTCCCTGTGGATTCGATCCCTAAGTACAACAACGACATACCGTTATGATTGCGGTAGTGTTCACATTAGGGTAATTGATGTGATTGAAAACACGTGTATCAGAAGTATAGACATGGGCATTTCAGTCGGAGCCACGGTGGAAACAGTTTTATCAACTCACCGCCGCCGGACTCACCGGACTGAAACACTCAACAGTATCGAAGCAGAGATTGAGGTCGCAAGACAACACCGCCAAGAGGCTGATGACGTCTCGCTACGGCTCTATGCGGAGGATAAGTTTAAGGAAAAATTTACGACACATGGTACTTGGAACCTTATTCGTGAAATCAAACCGCGAATGGACTGGGCTCAGGGAATCTGGTTCGCGAGGGCCACTCCTAAATACTCTTTCCTCACTTGGCTAGCGGCAAGAAATCGGCTTTCAACGGGAGACCGTATGAAGAAATGGAATAACGGACATAACTATACTTGTGTTTTGTGTAACGATGCAGAAGAAACCAGAAACCACCTCTTCTTCGACTGCTCCTACTCTTCGGCAATCTGGAATCAACTAATGAGTGGATTGCTTGAGGATCGATTCACAACGGATTGGGACAGCATTGTTTCGCTCCTCAATAATGGTACTTATGCCAACACCACTCTGTTTCTAATTAGGTACACTTTTCAAGCGGCCATATATCACATTTGGCGGGAGAGGAACGGCAAAAAGCATGGAGAACCAGCCCTACCCATAGTGCGACTACACAAGCTCATTGACAAGAATGTCCGAAATCGTATCACTGCGATTCGTAGAACAGGCGACAAAGCCTATGAAGACGGTATGATGCTCTGGTTCTCAACTCGACTAGCAGCTTTACACACATAAGTCGAAGACATGTTTTAATGCAAATTTGAAAAACTCAGCTCACAGTTCACATTCATTGTAAAAAACGGTTTTGATGGAATAAAATTTTACATTCTTTCAAAAAAAAAAAGAAAAAGAAATAGTTTAAAAATATAGAATGCAAATAAGAAATCATAGAAACAAATTTATACAAAAATATGAGATTAAACTTACTAAATATAATTTATGAGTATAACTAATTCATGATGGTTTAGTTGTTGAATGATTCACCATGTTAGTTGAGGAACAAAGATTTGAGTCTTTTCACTACGATTTCAATAGTGGTTGGTCAATTTGGACACATTAAATAACAAAAAAAAAATTGGTTTTTCATAGGCTCTAGAGATGAATCTTGATCCGGTTTAAGATTTCTTCGATTAAAAAAAAAAATATGAGTACGTAAAAATTTTGGTTACTAAAAGCATGTGTGATTGTCACCAAAACCACAAAAATGATTATCAATTTTATTTTAATAGTTTTTATTAAATAAATTAAGAAAGGAAACAAAAAACGATTTGCGAGTGCAGAAAGTAGTATTTTTCCGCAAAAGCTAAAGCTTGCGAAGCTGTCACACAAAGATGCTAAAAGGCTAAATAAACAAAATTTCAAAGAAAAAAGATGAAGAGAAAAGCAAAATTTAAACCAAAAGAAAAAACACACACATCAAAAGCTAAACCACCCTCTTCAAAATCGATCCTACATATAAGAAACAAGCGAAGACGAAGAGTGAATCAAATTGGAAAAAAAATAACAAGAGATGATCAAAGGAGGAGGAGGAAACTCTTCTGGCTACTCTGCAGATTTGATGGTTTGTTTTCCTTCGAGAGCCCATTTGTCTTTACCTCCTAAATCCATTTGTAGCCCTTCTCATTCCCTTAGCCGCCGTCAAAACGCTCCTCACCACCGCCGCAGCCTCAGTAAGCTCTCCGGAAGCGGCGGCGTCCGCCAGAGCCGCGGTGATGGTGGCAGCAGAGGGGAGATGGTAGAAGAACCTACGTCGCCGAAAGTCACGTGTGTCGGTCAGATCAAAGTCCGGCCAAGCAAACGCGGAGGAGACGTTGGTGGAAGCAAGAATTGGCAGTCGTTAATGGCGGATATCGAGAAGATGCATAGAAGCAAGTCGGAGAGCAAGTTCTTTGGGATCAAGAAAGATGTCATGGGATTCTTGACTTGTCTACGCAATCTCCAGTTTGATTTTCGGTGTTTCGGTGCGTTTCCTCCGGTAGATGCAATCTCCGACGAAGACGAAGAAGAAGAGGAAGACGAAGAGGAAGAAGATGAAAGTTCGGGGACAGTGTTCTCGAAATGGTTCATGGTTCTACACGAAAAGCAAAACAACGAGGAGTGTGTTGACGAAAAGAAGAATGCCATTTCGGACGCGGAAACTGAGGTTCCGCCGCCAAACGCGTTGTTGCTGATGCGGTGCAGATCTGCGCCGGTTAAGAATTGGATAGAGTTAGAAGATCAGGAGAAGGATATAGAAACAGAGGAAGGTAACAGAGAATGTGAAAACTCTAAAAAACAGAGCGGAGAAGAAGAAGAGAAGGAGACAGTGAGAAAGAAGAATGATTTGAGATCATTGATGGAGGAAGAGAAGAAGATGAATTTGGTGGTGATGAGTTACGACACAAACTATTACAGACTCTCTGCAGATATCGCCAAGGAAACTTGGGTTGTAGGTGGAATTCAAGATCCTCTGTTTCGAAGCCGAAGCTGGAAGAAATGATATTTGTTCTTCTTGATCATTGATCCATTTGTAAAATTAACACTTTTTCTTTTTCTTTTCCTTTTCTTGTGAATTTTAAGTAAGTTTTTCTCATAATAATATATAATATTCCGGTGAAAAAATTTGTGATTGGTTTCAGAAATTTGTTATGTTTTAGTTTCTACTTATTTGGGTTGTTAGACATTTTTTCAAAACTCTTTTAGTTTTCTAGTATTTATTTTTTTTTTCTTTTTTTTGTGTGGCAAATGACCATTTTACCACTGTTTTCTATTCGTCGATGTACTGTACACAGTTGATTTTGCGTAGTACTGTACATAACACGACTAGAAAATCAATGGTTTAGAAAATGCTAAAATTTTAATAAAATTTTCAAAAAGTGATAAAATAGCAAAGAACCCTTTAGTTTGTTGTAACTGAATCTCGAGATAGAATTAGATGGATAGTAGTATTCAGAGGACATCATTTGAAACAGAAACCAAACAAATCAATTTAAACCAAACTACTACTGGTTAATGGGCCATTGAAAGAAACAATAAGTGGAAAAAGATATGCTTCAAGCCCATATATATATGTCGACCCAAATATAAATCTGATTACGTAAGAACGAGCCACATTTTTGGTCGAGAGAACGAGACACTAATTGACACGAACACAAGCTTTACTTTGAGCAGGATGCAAAAGATGCTTTTGGATGGTGACGTGAAGAGAGGAAACTACGAGGAAGCCATAATCGGCGAGATCTGGTTGTAGTCAAAAAGTGAGTAGCTTGTGTCAGAAGCTATTGTTTACGAGACCTTTCCTAATTTGGAAACTAAATAATGATATTCCAAGTCTGGCTTATTCATTGACTCAGATCTTACTAACAGAAAATAGAAACTTATTGACTAAAACATGACCAATTTCAAGAGATTATAATCAACTAAACGGACGCGTAGTCCAATAATATAAACGATGTTTCCAAGATATTTGTTCCATGGAATTTAATTACTTTTACGTTTTTGTTTCTGTAAATTATGTATATGTAGCTAAGCTAAAAAATAAAAATCATTGCATACAAAGATAAATTATATTTAGTTTCTCAATTGGTTTCATGATTGATATACTTCGCGGTTAGAGAGCCTTTACCGATATTAGTTACCTGAGCTTTACAGTATGATTATCCTATTGAATTGTATTTTTCTCTCATAAATTTAGGTTAATCTATGGTTATTACTTATTAATTAGTCGAATTGGTTAACAAATTTTTTAACAATTAAATTGGTTAATTAATTGAGAAGCTAAAGAAAGACAAAGAGAACGCCATAAGGCACACACACATGCACACGGCGTATTTTTGTAATAAGGATCCATTTATATGTCATGGATGCCATTATTTTTTTATTGATTTAGAATCTATAAATAGACAATCATCTTACATTCTTCATCTCTCTACACATTAAAAATAAAAACACTAAAGCGCGTAACAAATACTCCGAAACTATCTGTGATATCTCCTCAAGAACATAAGTTATCTCCGAAACTATAGGAGTTCACAAGAGAAAATGTTAGTACTGCCTCTGCTGTCGTGCTCTCTTATTTGCATTTTATTATTTTGTATCTTTGCTCCTTTCTAGTCCTTTTGTCTTGCTTTTGTTGTAACCTAACTTAAAACGTTGTCCCATTTGGAAATGGAAATGGAAGTGGAAAAAAAAAAAAAGTGGTGAGTACTGTTCATTTAGTTTAGCAACAAAAAAAAGAATTAGGAGGGGACACAATTTAATTGTAAAGAGATTTGTGTGTTGTTAAAACCTTGTTTAATATCTTCATACCACATTTAAAGATTTTCAATGTTTTATTTTTCTCAATAGGAATAAATTGTGCATAGATTTTAGTATTTAACTTTGAATTTTTAAGTGAAAAAAGTTTGATTTAGAGATATAATCCTAATAAATTTTGTGTAATCCTCCTATTTTTTCTCCATCTGATTGAGATCAAAGATATGTCAAAAAAATAGCAAAAAAAGAGAAAATCCAGCATATTTAATCGCATTGTCCGTTAAATTTCGATTTACGTTTTATTAAATAAAAATTTTACAAAACACTTTTCTTCATCACTTTACTAAGGAAAAAAAAAAATATAGAGATTATTTTAAAATAATGATAAATATTTGATGCCAAAAACTTTTGAAAAATAACCCTTTACACTCCCTTCCTTCTCCGTTTTCTCCGTTTTCTCCCGTCACTGAGCCCATCGTCCAACAGACGCCATGAAAATCGCTCAGAGCACGAAGAATAATCAGACATTTTCGCCTTCACCAAACAATTTCTTTCTTCTGTAAAAAATTGTGAAGTGGATCTTCTCGATTCCGTTAAAATTCCGATTTCCGAATCTGTTTCTCCAGAGATTATTATGATGAGAGGTGAATTTGGAGAAGCTTCGTCTTCTTCGTATCTCTCACGTTCTCCTTCTTCTCCTCTGCAAACACCATGGAATCATCATCACTCCCCGAATCTCTACCGGAATCAAAACCTCTTTCCTGGCGACTCGGCTTCGAGTTCGAGTAGGTTCTGTCTTCGATCGCCGTCTGATTACTCGATTTCGAGTTACTTCTCGAACGGATTGTGTTCTTCCGAGGACGGTTCCTCTCGATTCGCTTCTCCTCCTTTCGATGGGATGATGATGACGAAGCATTACAACACTAGTGCTGTCGCTGCTGGTGATGACTATGGTTTTGGTCTTTGTGAAAGCATCCGTCGTTTGAACATCAGAGACGACGAAGAAGAAGAAGAAGAAGAAGAAGAAGAGATCCAACATTTTACTGGAAATCAGCTGAGAAATTTGGGGATTTATGAACCTAACGATGGTGGATTTCGATTTGGTCTTGATAAACCTTCACTGTTCCCAAATCAAAAGTGGTCTAATGCAAATAATCAAATCCCTAGCTTTCAGAGCAATGGAGAGACTCTCAATCCAGAGATTCCTTGTAATCTTGGTTACAAATCCATGGTTTCTTCAGCTACGATCCAGCCATTTATCTTCGACAACAGTTTCATCATGGAAGAAGCTAAAAGCTTCAACAATGTTCCATCAAACGACTCTCATCGGAATATCAGTACTGTTGGAACATTGTTTGATCATCAAGGCAGTGGCAGTAGCAGTAGTAACACTAATCATCCGAGTCTTCCTAAGATATCTGAGATCCAGGGATATGTTTACTTGATGGCTAAAGATCAGCATGGATGCAGATTCTTGCAGAGGATCTTTGAAGATGGAACCGGTCTTGATGCTATGATCATTTTCGACGAGGTGATTCCTCATGTCGTCGAGCTTATGATGGATCCTTTTGGGAATTACTTGATGCAGAAACTATTAGATTTTTGCAATGAGGAACAGAGAACACAGATCATACTCATGGTCACTGCAGAACCTGGACTGCTTGTTCGGATATCACTCAACGCTTACGGGTAAGAGATTTTCTGTATGATGATGTTTACAAGCTAATTAAGGTTGTGTTTGATTGTTGTTTTGTGTGTGTGTGTGTGTATAAGTACTCGAGTTGTCCAGAGGCTAGTGGAATCAATCAAAACCAAGAAGCAAATGTTTCTGGTGAAGTCAGCTTTGAGACCTGGATTTCTCAATCTCATTAGGGATCTAAATGGGAATCATGTGATTCAACGTTGCTTGCAATGCTTTAGTACAGAAGATAACGAGGTAAAAAATACAAGACCTTCTCTTCTTTCACTCTTAAGCTGATCATAAGATGAAAACTTATCATGAACCAATTTCATCACTCTTTATATTATAGTTCATCTTTGAAGATGCTACAAGGTTCTGCATTGACATCGCGACACATCGACATGGATGCTGTGTGTTACAAAAATGCATTGCTTATTCCACTGGACAACAACGAGAGAAGCTCATAACCGAAATCTCTAGAAACAGTCTCTTCCTTGCTCAAGACCCTTACGGGTAATTTAACAATCTCATTAAACAAGGATTTAGCCTCTGAGAGAGTATTCGTTCTAGACATATTTTTTTTTGTTTCTTGATCAAATGCAGGAACTACGCAGTCCAATTCGTTATAGAACTGAGGGATTTTTCTGCGATTTCCACCGTGCTCGCGCAGTTAAAAGGGCACTATATCGAGCTTTCGATGCAGAAATTCAGTAGCCATATGGTGGAACGATGCTTAACACATTGTCCAGAGAGCCGTCTTCAGATCGTGCGTGAGCTCATCTCTGTTCCTCATTTCGATCTTCTAATTCAAGATCCTTATGCCAATTTTGTCATCCAAGCTGCTCTTTCTGTCTCCAAGGTACATAGCCAACTCAAGTTCAAGTAACCCTAACTTTTGATTTAGATTGGAGAAGTGATCAAGATCTTGTCGAATGAAACAGGGTTCACTTCATGCCGCACTCGTTGATGTCATAAGGCCTCACTCGATTCTACGTAACAATCCTTATTGCAAAAGGATTTTCTCAAGAAATCTCTTGAAGAATTGATCAAAATCAAGAGGCTCGAATAGCTGGTGGGTGAGTCTGTACTCTCAGAATCTGTTGTTGTTTCTTCTTCCACAAGTTTGTTCTCTGAATAAACCCGAACATACTTACTTAATCTCTCTAAAGCAATGTCTACTTCCAGACAATGCTCCCTTGTTGTTGTTGTTTTTGTCGCATCTGATTTGTTCTTGGAACGAAATTTTATGTTGTTGGTACGGATAATGTTTTTCTAAACCGGAATCTTCTTATGAATTGATTATGTCTTTTTGCCACCATTGCTTGTCTAATAAATAAAGAAATTGGAAAAAGAAAGATGTGACGAAATTAAGGAATATATTTACTAATAAAAAAATAACAAATACGAATATCAAATTATCTGTTGTGAATAAAAGAGAAAAGAAATTGTTGTGTCTTATTCCATGAATAAAGAGAGATATATATAAGTTTATATAGATTTGGAGAGCAAGCTGAATAAGGAGAATAAAGAAACTGAGAATATTCTAAACCTCCTAAAATATGGGCCTTATAATGGGCATCCATATAATTAATTCATAACACTCCCCCTTGGATGAACATTATACAAAAATGATCCTAATGCGCATAAGATAATGCCTCATTAAAAACCTTACTAGGAAAATCCAATGGGAAAAACTATAGTTAAGAGAAAAAGAGTGCAACGCGCTATTACTTCCCCTCATGAGTACATTACTTGAAAGTTTTGAGACGGCGTGATCCAATATGTTGAACTAGTTTCTTGAAAGTATCAGTTGGAGACGTCTTGATCGCCAAAATCTTCACTTGAACGAATTTTTAGTAGAAGTATATCGTCATTCTTCTGCAATCAATGGATATCACGGATGACCCATCTTGATCATTCTCTTTGCTTCTAATGATCTCATTAATCTTTGGAATGGTGATAGACTTTCATATTTACATTCCCTTAGGTGTCTATCATTTGCGTGTTCTTTGCTGCCTCGTTAAAACCTTGTCATGGAAAAACCCAGTGGGATAAAAATCATGATAAGGAAAAAGAGTACAACCATGCACATCATCATATTTCTCCTCCTAGAAACATCTTCTTCAAGAGATGCATTTCAATCATATAAATCATCTTTAGGGAATTGATATAAGTATAACCTTAGTTAATACACTCGTATGATTATCATAATTTATCAGGTTATTGGACTTCTAATCCATAACATCTTTTTCACAAAGAAGATATTTTCTTCGTTTATTTGGACTTCATGCCAAATTTTCTTTTACATACAATCTTCTAAACATTCATATTGTACATACTTGTACATACGAGCTATTCCTTGTTGTAAAAGGTATTGTTTTGACTTTCCTTCTTGTTATATGAAATGACATCTTTCAATCATGAAAGAGATCAATAAACTACTCAAATAGCATTTTAAATGTGGTACTTCAAGACCAATCATATTGTCACATGTGAGCATTCTTTATCTCAAATCATGCAAGGATCTTTTGAGATAACATCTCTTTCCTTAGATTTACAATTTGGAAAACATAAAGACAATGTTATATTTCTAAAGTCGTTTTCTTCCAAATTTTGACTTCCGATAACTCTTCAAGAGTTTCGATTATGTTCAGATCAAGGATCACATTGATCCATAATCTTTTGATAATACACATGGGTATATCAATTATCTTATAATATCCGCTTTAAGAGTATACCCCATGAAACATATTCACTAAAATTTGCTGCTTCTAACAGTTTAAATTCTTTGAGACTAATCAAGTCTTTCTCTCATTATAAGACTCATAAGGGATCTAAAAATAGTTGCATCCACCACAAGAGAGTATATCTCTTTATATATTTTCATTCATCTTTCGCATAAAGATCCACTTATGTCTTACTAGTTTTACACTTTCAAATGTACGGACTACTGGTCCAAATACTTCTCTGCAAGATATTTTGATTCTGCCTCTACGGTTTTTTTCATGATTGGCCAATCATCACTTTATGTACATTTTTTCAATAAACCTTCTACTACCGCGGTTTATGATCCTCAAATCTCATCAACTGCTTCATTGCATGCAAAAGTATTATCGACGTCGATTTGCTTTTGGTTCCATTTTATTCCAGACATGACACAATTAGTTGAAATCTCTTATCATTACCAGGTACATGGATTTCCTTCTTAGTCAAGTCTAATGTCTCTTATGGAGATCCTCCATAATTCTTTGATTCCTCGATCTTGCCATTTCATAATCTGCTCCATTTCTTTTCGAGGATTATAATCTTTGGAACCAATAGGTCTATCACGCTTCATGCGATCTCTAGACTCAATAACAGTTGATATTGTCCCCCCGTGACATCAATATTGGAGCGCAGCTGGTATATGTGACTTTGTCACTCAATCAGGATCAGGAAATGCTTCTGGCATCAAATTTGCTAACTCTGCAAATGAATTATCTTTTGAACTTCTAGTGCACATTCTTTATGAGGATCAAGGTAATTTCTTTCACTGGTTTTCTTTTCCAGCTGTTTATTTTCTTCTCCCCCCTTAATTGTTGGAAAGACTGACTCACTAAAATTACAATCTGTAAATCGAACATTATCCCTTATTGATGGCTCAATACATTTACTCATCAAGGGAGGTTCATATCCAATAATTCCTAACTCCCTTTGAGGCCCCAACTTAGATCAATGTGGTGGAGCAACATTACATCCAAAAACGTTTTGTTGGGAAATATCTGGTTCCTGACCAAAAACCAATCGTGGGGAGAACTCAGAATTATTCGTTGGCATAATGCGAATCAATGCAGTTTCACTCTAATCAATTAACCAAATACTTTCGCAAAGATACATAGTGGGTGATCAATCCAAAATATCTCCTTGTATACGTACCAGAAAACTAATATATTCCAAATTTATTGGAGAGTAAAAGTCGTATTATCAACTTGATTTATGGACAACATATAAGAATCTTCTGGTTCTTTAATGAATGTCCACATAATTTTCTGATTCTTTTTCGCATTACTATTGAACCGGAATGACCAAACCGGTCAAGCCAAAACAGTGAGATTTTCAGTAAACTTTGTGTATACTATTTTATCCATTACACTAATTTACTGTGTAGTACTACACAATCTAGTAGAGAATGTAGGTAGTTTCTCCAAAACACTTTTATTGCCTTAGTTAATACTCATGATGTGAAGATATTCAATATTTCATTCACTCATTGTCTCAACATGAGTAATCTTGAAATCTCCTGGATTTTCTTTATAAATAATTCATCAAATCTATTTTGAGTGTGAAATCTTCTGGATATTTCATTACGATGGATTGTGGGATTCTTCAATTCTCCCCCTCGAGATGATGACACTTCAGGTCCTTCCATCTCGAATTGAATCCCACTCTATAACCAACAACATACCCAACTTGGGTCATGTATTTTATCTTAGATAACTTTTGAGACTTGGGAAAGTATAGCACATCAATGATTGCGTTCCCACAGGCAAATTTATCTCTCTTCTGGAGCATTCAAAAATCTTTATACTACCTCATCTTCTTATTTTATCTTCACATGAGAAAATATCTCTTGTATGATACCATCTTTACTTTCTCTCTTCTAGTGAGAATCTGAGTTGTGAAAGAAACTCTTTGACATTGACCTTATCCATATACATATCCACGTTCACATCTACGACCACTTCTATAGCCATTTTCTCGGTCAATGTTATTAGCGTGGTTCTTTTCTTTCTTAGTATATGGTGTCACATTCGCTTCAGGGAATGGAGCATAACCAATTAGAAGTGTCTCATGTATTTTCATCTTTAGTTCAGTATTTTGCTCAGTCTCAATTAGACAATATATAAGTTCAGAATACTTCTCAAATTCTCTTTTCATAGTAATGTGTCTTCAGGACAACATTACTGGTCTAAAATGTAAATTATGTCTTTTAGCTTCTTTGCATCAATGATATTATCTCCACATAATATCAATTTACAAATAATTCTGAACATAGCTGAGTAATGTCTACTTACAGACTTCAATTCATGTAATCTTAGATTAATCAGTCATAACGAGCTTTAAGCAATATCACATTCTAGTGATCATATCTTTCTTTTAGATTACTCTAAATAACATGTGGATCTTCTATGGTCAAGTACTTGAACAAAAATAATCGAATAACATCGATTTGCTAAAACTCAGATTTTATAAAGTAATGCATCAATTATCCGTTCAATAAAAAGGGAAATCGTACCTTCAATCAATATGTGAGGATGAAGTTAGTGGATTAAATTGATGGTGTTCCCTGCTTTCGATCTTTCAGGATGTTATAGACCAAAATTCATTCTCGAATCCAGTAAACAAGTTGTCTTTTTCTTTCTTAGGGGTTTGATTGCTTCCCAAGCAATTAACGTTACTCTAGGACAATAACGCAATTTAGTAGCATTAATAATAGATCAACAATTATTGAATGAAACTATATCAACAATATTAAATGAAACTATACAGCATATGTTGATTGATCTCAATACATCAATTTTATAATGTAATATGAATTTATTGATCAGATTTTAAATTCCGACAGCCACACCATAACATAACCTTATTATTATTGCAAAATAAAATTCATCCAAAAGTGACTCTAAAGCACACGATAATCAATTATGCCATGGATATATGAACCAATCATATCTAATTAATATGGAGAGTAAGTTGTACTTAACTCGATAACGGCTATGCGATAACTTGGCATAACAGATTTGAGGCTTAGGGTTTGGCAGATTGCACCTGTTGTGGAGAACTTGTCATATCTCTCTTTGTACAACTTCTTTTGGGGAGTTTCTAGAAGTCCTATAAAGATGACGTCCGGGGCTTTCTGTGGATAGTCGGATCGTCACCTGATTCTTCCGGAGTCGCCGGTAACACGTCGTTGAAAGTGCCTGATCGGAATCACCGGCGGAGAGCTCGACCAGACTGCAGCGGCTTCACGGTTTCGGTCATAACTCCAGAACGGTGGACTCAATTGAGGCGCTGCCAGCGTTTATGAAAATCTGATTCAAAGATCTATTCGTGGGTGGTTGAATCGCCACGAGAATCCGGGTGGTTCGCTGGAAAATTACCCTGAAAGGTGGCAGATCGGAGAGCTTGGGCAGACTGCACCGGTTTCAGAAAAACGATGATATCTCTTTGACCGTGGACTCAAATTAAGCGAGGTCGGTGGCGCTGGAAAGATTACTCGAAGATCTTTCCGTACATGTGTGACTCGTCGTGGTTTGTCGGAAAATCACAGTGCAAGGAGATGGCTCGAATTCTAGGGTTAGCTCAAACGGCTAGAGTTTCGTGCTGATAACGTGTTGTGAATAAAAGAGAGAGGAAATTGTTGTGTCTTATTCCATGAATAAAGAGAGGTATATATAGGTTTACATAGACTTGGAGAGCAAGCTGAATAAGAAGAATAAGGAAACTGAGAATATTCTAAACCTCCTAGAATATAGTCCTTATAATGGACATCCATATAATTAATTCATAACATTATCTAAATAATAGTAAGATATTAAAATTATGGTTCATGTACGATACAATTTGAGATTCAAATTGGGTCATTAAAAAGCATACATCTGTACACTGGAAATGTGATTATGCTGAAGCAAAGAGAGTGATAAGAAACATGTATACCAAAAAAAAAAAAGAGAGTGATAAGAATGTGATCTATATGCAAAAAAATATCTCACATTGGATCATAAGAGAGGGCATGCATAAGAATGTGGGTCAGTGGGTATATGAAAAAGATCTCACATTGGATAGAAAAGTGACATAGAAAAATATCAACGTAAAATCACATGACACAGAAAAATGTATTAGATCAGAGAATTGACTAATCGTTATACAACCAAAAACATAAACACGATTTTAACATAAAATAGTGATCAGATGAGAAGGCATTGTTTGTTTCTTTTGTAGCCGTAGCTTAGCAATATTAAATTGTATTCTTGAGTTGAAAATTATGGTTACATTAATCTTGTGATGATTCGTAAGAGCTTATTTTAAATGAAATCGTTGATATAGGTTTAGCTAACTCGAGGACACTCCAATAAAATAGTGACAGGCCGACCTTCCAAATTAATTATTCAAAATTTAAATAATATTAGGATCGTATGTTATTTAATTTGTCCATATGTTTTTTATTTAGTTGCCAAGTTTACAATTATTTGAATTTAGTTCGGATATTTATCTAGATCAAAACTTATAGTAATTTTGGATTTTAACAAATCACACATGGTTAGTGAAACATAACACAAAGCCTAAACCACTGATGGTTAATTATCAAATGTGAATGCAAATTATTTTGAAAACGTTTCAAAACTTTAATAAATTCGACCGTTATCTTTCTTTCTTTTTTGAAACAAATTCGACCGTTATCTTGATAATTCCATATTATGCATGGTAACATGCAGTCATCTTCTGTTAACACATATCTTTTTTTTTTTTGGTAATACTGTTAACACATATCTTTGCATCTTTGTTTTACAAAATTATAGCTGAAACAAAAACACAATGTGTATATTAGTTGTTACTACGCATAACGCATTTATACTTGTTCAAAATTATTTAATGGAATCGGGTAGACAAGTACAGAATCTTTAATTCTTTCACCAGGAATTATAACTATTTTAGTATTTCAGAAAATAATTTTAACTGAGGGCCACAATTATGATTCTCCATTTAACCAACTAACTAAAGATATGTATTAACTATTTTACCCGCGACCGAAAAAAAAATTACTTGGAGCTTTCATTTTATACAACTTTTTTTGTTTTTATTGTATATCAGAAATGATAAGTTCTGGCGCTAGCTTTAAAAATTACTTGGTATATCAGTGACCAAAATAAAATTACTTGGAGCTTTTACTACTTTTTCCTATTTGTTGTATATTTCAATTTACGAAATTATAAGTTTCTGGTGCTATAGCTTTAAATAAAATGATGAGACATGAATCTTAATTGTAACTGCATGCATGAAGTAGCTGCTGTTATATGTGCTTTTAAAACCTTTTCACACACATCCTTTCAGTTTGTTATTTTCACAATTTGTTACTACTTGAGAAAATTATTTTCTTAGTGATAACTGTTATAGGGGGGATTAGCACCCCCTGGTTTAACTCGGTTCGAACCGAGATCGGTTCAATCAAGACCGGTTTACGATGGTTCGGATCGAGGATAAGTCGGCCCGAAAACATTGGGCCGAGCTCGGAATCTCGTTGAAAGCCCACCTCGGCTACCGATCTAGGCCCATCACAAGTCCGGTCCGTTACAACAGATGAAACCGGAATATTTCCCTTTTCCCACCGATCTCGGAAAAGGAAATATTCCCTTGGGTCGACTCGTCGAGATATCAGGAATTTATCCTTATCTCGGCGAGAAAACCGGAAGATTTCCTCTTCCTAATCGAACTCGGAAAAGGAGAAATCTTCCTTTCAACCGCCTCAAAGACACTATAAATAAGGAGGCCATCGCCTCATTCAAGAAAACACAACTTCCGCAGAGACAGAGAATACAAGAGAGCTCATTACCGATCTCAAGTCTTTTGTCTTTGCCTTCTTACTTAAACTCTGTTGTAACCGCCGACTTAGATCAATAAACGAGATTCCGATTAAAAGTACTGTTTTACCCCTTTTTGTGTGATTTACGGATCAACAATTGGCGCCGTCTGTGGGGACTATAGAACAGTACTTTCGGATATCGTTTGATTGAAGTTCGGCAATGGTTCTTCCAGTCGATACCACCGCAGCCCTCGTCAACGGCTCAGAAACCGACGATCAAAATCCACGGATCGACGAGCTCAATCCTATCGATACCGAACTACAGACAACCGGAGGAAGACCCCCTCCGACCGTGCCTGTTGGAGAAAACAATCAGGTCAATCCATCTCGGACTCTTCCCCAGCCTTTGGCCGCTTCGATATTCACGGATCCGACCGTCTTCATGGAAGCTATGGCGGCGCAGTTCGCCGAAATTAACAAAAAGAACGAAGAGCGGATCGCTTCCCTCATAGCATCCCATTTTGAGCGCCGAAATCAGATCGGTATCCTCGATCCGAATCCGGTCACCCCCGCCAACGAAAGCACGTTACGCCGAAATCTCTTGTCCGACTTAACCGACGCTCGACCCCCAGGCACGATCGACCCGCCGACACGAAGATCCTCCGCGACCGGTTCGGAAATCAACATCACGGACCGAACCGCCCTGAATTTGGAATTCGCCAAGGTCCAGGCCCAACTACAAGATATGCGGACCACAGTCCATCAAGCTACGAGTTCGGCGCCGGAGATCGACCGGGTAATTCAAGAGTCACAGAGGACGCCGTTTACCGACAAAGTCGTCAATACTCCAGTCCGACGATTGGAAAGAGTCAAGATCACACCATACGACGGGTTTACCGATCCTAAAAACTTCTTGACTTCGTTTGTCATCACAATGAACCGATTTCGTTTCAGCTCGGAAACCGAGAAGGACGCGGCCATGTGCCAACTATTCGTGGAGAACTTATCCGGAACCGCGCTCGATTGGTTTTCAACGCTCGAGCCAAGTTCGGTAAACAGCTATAACGAGCTCACTACCAAATTCCTCAAACGCTTCACCATGTTTATCAAGCAGAAAACAAAGAACGCCGAACTCTGGGCCCTCGAGCAGAAGCAGGACGAGCCCCTACGCAACTTCATGGAACGTTTCAAAACGGTTGTATCCCATTGCACGATCGACGACGAAGCCGCAATCGAGGCTCTTTACAAAGCCACCTGGTACGAATCGGACTTTCACAGGGAGATCAAACGCAATAATCCAAAGACATTGGAGGACATCCTGCACAGGGCGCATATCTTCATCATGGAGGAGGAAGAAAGATCCGAGAAAGACAAACTATACGTTCCCCCGAAACAACCCGTCAATGCGGTCCAAACCCAGCAATCCTGGTCAAACACTTGGGTTCGGTCGGATGAGCCAACAGAGCCCGACAACACTGAATCCGCACCGTACTGCAATTTCCATAACCGGTATGGAAATCATTCAACCGAAGAGTGCCGACATCTACAGGAGTTCCTGATGATGAAGTACAAAAAGGGGGAAGTTCCAGTCGAAGGAGCCTTCCAACCCTCGAACAGACCGCGCCATTAAAAAAAAAAAAAAAAAAAAAAAAAAAAAAAAAAAAGAGCCGAGCTCCAAACGCTCGCACTACAAAAACCGAGCTCCAAACGCTCCCGAGCTCCAAACGCTCGCAAAAAAAAAAAAAAAAAAAAAAAAAAAAAAGATCACCGAGCTACTACACATACGCTCGATTCTAATACCATATGAACTACGAATGGCTTGATCCTTCTTTCGAAGGTACGTAGGCAGCCCTCACAAGGCGCAGCTATAACATTAAAATTTTACCAAGGCATTCTACCGAACTCGTACAGTTCGTACCTTCAAAGCCAAACTTTATGTTTGCCGAACTCCAACAGTTCGTATTTTAAAAGCCAAACTTTATGTTTGCCGAACTCCAACAGTTCGTATTTTAAGCCAAACTTTATGTTTGCCGAACTCCAAACAGTTCGCATTTTGGACCACCAACGGTTCCCATATCAACGTCCTGGCCAGGCGATCTGATAAAGCCGAGCTTAGCTCGCACGCATCCTCATGGTGCAATGGATAATACACTTTCCACATTCAAAGCCGAGATCAGTCTCGCACCAACTTCTCAGATTATCCGAGCCAAATAAGCCGAGCCCGTCTTGCACACTCGGATTCAATGTGAGAAAACCTAGAGCATATTAAGATGAGCTGTTCACGTACTCTTAAACTAAACTCTAGGGTCAAGCCGAACGTCCTTCCTCGCAAATCTAAGCCGACTTCTCAACAGTCGCAAAAACTAATAAGCCGATTTCTCAACAGTCGCAAAAACCAGTAAGCCGGTTTCTCAACAACCGCAAAATCGATAAGCCGATCTACAATATGGATTGCCGACCTTGAGCAGGTTCAGTCGAACTTGTCCTCTTCACCCGGCTAAGACCGTACTATTTACGGCACCACTGTGTACGACAAGTTTGAGAAGTCGTATAAAGTACGACTTCAAATATATCAGAGCTCGATACCAAAAACTCACCGAATTCGAAAATTTGTAAAATCGATTCAACCGTAAGAACCCCAATCTAAAGAGGATCCGTCCTTTCAAGCCGAACTTAAGCAGTTCGCCGAACTTGAACAGTTCGTATCATCAAGCCGAACCCAGTCAGTTCGCCGAACTCGTACAGTTCGTATCATCAAGCCGAACTCAGTCAGTTCGCCGAACTTGAACAGTTCGTATCATCAAGCCGAACCCAGTCAGTTCGCCGAACTCGTACAGTTCGTATCATCAAGCCGAACTTAAGCAGTTCGCCGAACTTGAACAGTTCGTATCATCAAGCCGAACTTAAACAGTTCGCCGAACTCGTACGGTTCGTATCATCAAGCCGGACTCAAGCAGTTCGCCGAACTCGTACAGTTCGTATCATCAAGCCGAACTCAGCCAGTTCGCCGAACTCGTACAGTTCGTATCATCAAGCCGAACTCAGCCAGTTCGCCGAACTCGTACAGTTCGTATCATCAAGCCGAACTCAGTCAGTTCGCCGAACTCGTACAGTTCGTATCATCAAGGCGAACTCGAAATAGAATCTGATCAGATCATACCGATCTCAGTTTTAACCGAGCTAAAGAATACTCCCCAAAAATTCGCCGAACTCATAAACTCCCTCGCCGAACTGAGGGGGGGACCAATTGTTATAGGGGGGATTAGCACCCCCTGGTTTAACTCGGTTCGAACCGAGATCGGTTCAATCAAGACCGGTTTACGATGGTTCGGATCGAGGATAAGTCGGCCCGAAAACATTGGGCCGAGCTCGGAATCTCGTTGAAAGCCCACCTCGGCTACCGATCTAGGCCCATCACAAGTCCGGTCCGTTACAACAGATGAAACCGGAATATTTCCCTTTTCCCACCGATCTCGGAAAAGGAAATATTCCCTTGGGTCGACTCGTCGAGATATCAGGAATTTATCCTTATCTCGGCGAGAAAACCGGAAGATTTCCTCTTCCTAATCGAACTCGGAAAAGGAGAAATCTTCCTTTCAACCGCCTCAAAGACACTATAAATAAGGAGGCCATCGCCTCATTCAAGAAAACACAACTTCCGCAGAGACAGAGAATACAAGAGAGCTCATTACCGATCTCAAGTCTTTTGTCTTTGCCTTCTTACTTAAACTCTGTTGTAACCGCCGACTTAGATCAATAAACGAGATTCCGATTAAAAGTACTGTTTTACCCCTTTTTGTGTGATTTACGGATCAACAATAACTAGAGATCTGTTTATGCATATTAGAGGTTAAATATGGCATGGTGTAGCCCATTCACTTGTATTATGTGTTTATGCGCCTACTCTCTTATACACACGAACACGATTTATTTAAGGTACGTTTCAAACAATAAAATAACGTTGAATGACCCCAAGATTGGAGTGAGTACTCAGCAACACAAACGGTTATTTAAATTCGTAATATTTTTTAATATTTAAATAAGAATCTTGAGATAAATTGGTTAGATTCTCTTAGCTAGTGGGGTTTTATTATGTTTTCATTCCCTATTTTACGTTTCAAAACTTAGTTAGAATTTGTCAAAAAAAAAAAAAAAAACTTAGTTAGAAACAATTTGAGTTAAATTCATTTTTAGCTACAGCTGGTTATAAAGATCTACTGAATATTTAAAAGTTTATCAGTTATTTTTGGGGTTGACCCTAATTCGATAATATCTACGAACACACATTAATTACACATAAACACTTATAATATACATATAAATATATATATATATATGGATAAAAAAATATAATATGATACTATAAAAATATAGACGTCAAAAAAAAAGGGTCTCATAAATGTATTATATATCCATGCATAAATGCATCCGTTGAATATAAATAAATGGAAAAAAATAGAAAGGCGATTTATGAGGAAGCTGACCAAAAGAGTCCTAAAAATAAATGAGGAAGCCAAGGTCGTGGCATGGTAGGCCGTTGAAGAAGGTTTCAATCTATTTGAAATTTTGGAATTGACTATAGAAAATTTTCAATATTACGATAATAATAATTACTATATATAGTATATATATATATATGTATTTTTTCTGTTATATATTGAAAAGTGGGAGTGAGAGTTATTGTGGTATTAAAGTTGCATCGGCATTCATGAAGTCATGAACCTTCCCCCTTCAACTGTATTTAGTTTCTT
Organism: Eutrema japonicum; assembly: GCA_030161315.1. Lineage (NCBI taxonomy): Eukaryota > Viridiplantae > Streptophyta > Magnoliopsida > Brassicales > Brassicaceae > Eutrema > Eutrema japonicum. The sequence goes on from BSQW01000001.1 coordinate 12,014,652, forward strand.
TCTATTTAATATTTATTGACCTCTTGAATCGCATTTCTCTTATCACCACACATCATACGCACATAGACAACTTCATGACCAACAAGAATACACACAACTCGTATATATACACATATGCAACTCGTATATATCTCTTATCACCACACATCATACGCACATAGACATACATGTAGACAACTTCATGACCAACAATAATACACACAACTCGTATACACATATATTGCATCAACTTACGTCCAGATAGTGGTTGATGATATCGTCATGATGATAGATAATGTTGGTGGAAGAGAAAAGCAAAAAATAATATAAGAAAAAACAGAAATTAAGAGGAATTCAATAGAACTACAAATCTACACATTTCAATGAGGCTCCTTGGAGCAATACCCTCACTTATTGAACACACCCAACTTGGAACTCACACATCATCATCTACTACGTACTTTTACATTTTTATCTTATCGGTTTTAAGAAGAAGAAAAACAAACCAATGTTTCTTTGTGTTAAGTAAATCTTTCTTGATTAACAAATAGTCAAATACCAAGGTATATATTATATTGTAATCACGCAAAATAATCCCAAACTGAAACCTCCTAATTTATTCGATTATCTACGATATTTATTTAGGTCTATCTAACTCATTTACTCTTGTCTACTACTATTCTACATGAGCCGGTGGAGATAATAACTCCCATGGGTGGCTTCTTTTATATATATATACGACTTTCACAATCTCTTCGTCTATCTGATCATTCGTTCTCTAACACCAAAACAAAGTGAGAGCTTCTTAGGCATAAATAGAGTGAAAGGTCTAATGTTTTCTCAACATGATGGAACCCTCTGTTCTAAAAAGAGGGATCAGATGAAAGTCTATGGAGAATCGATTCATGGTTCCTTCAAACGGAGCAAACAAGGAGATCAAACACAAACCAAACTTGAGAAGAACACTACTCTGTTTTATCAAAGATCAAAGTCGGAGAGCGCCAGATTGATAAAGCCTGATGTTCAGCTTCACCTAGACACTAAGGTATGTATATACGCAAATCGAAATATATATGTAAGGGTATGCACAGAAACATGACCTAAAACATGTTTCAATTCTGTTTTGTAGGCCCAGTCAGAGACATTTGAAGATCATAGGACATACCTGGACCTTGAACTGAACCTTTCTTCCTCATCAAGTTCCACTGGAAAAACAATGATGAAGAAAGACGAATATTCAAAAGAAGGAACTTTGATCATGACCCCAAGTAAGAAGGGGAAGTCAGGTGATATAGGGCTAAGTCGATCCCCATCTTGGCTAGCGTTTGAAGGCGATGATGACGATAATCAGAAGAAGCCAGAGATGGTAACAACGGTGTGCATGAAGTGTCACATGCTGGTTATGCTCTGCAAATCAACTCTTGTGTGCCCCAACTGCAAGTTCATGCACCCTGATGATCACAGCTCAACAAAACAGTTTAAGCCTTTGAGTTTGTTTAAGCTTTTATGCTAGGCTTTGCTTTTTTCAGGACATGTTGGTTCGAGTTATTGGGTCCAAGAATGTGAAATTAGATATGTATGAGTTATATATGTATATACAAGGTACTATTAGTTTCATTTCTATGGTTTGGCTTTAGCATGATCTTTCCTCTCAGAATCAAGTTTGTTAACACCAAGAGTAATTAAATCACGAATTTCACCATTGGATATTTGGATACCACAAAATACATATATGAGGAGAACTATCAATGTTTACTGGTGGATCAACAAAGGATATAACCACTTTCATGCGTTTTTCTTGGGATTATACGGGGGAAAAGACTCAGATTTATCTTTGCTGTAAAAACAGAACGGTTTCTTGAATTGGGGAAAAATTGGTAAGTTATCTTCTCTACGTACTTGTTTTGCTACAACAGGAGACTTTCCATAGCACAAGGATCTTTGTCTTTTGGACCTTATATGTTTCTTGGTTCTTTTCCTAGCATTATACTTGGATAGACACAAAAACATGGCTAAACACAAGTATATATAGATTGTCACCGATCACCCCTCCACTGTAACTGCACAAACTCTTTGCTTCTCTTCTTGCAAGCCCATTGCTTAAACCCTTAAGAGATTCATCTTATAATGGATCTTATGAAACACTTACTTTTTGTCCTTTGAAGATCTAATGCTTCTTGCATACCAGAGAAGGATGTTCCTCTTGAATGGTCAACAGTTGGCCCTTTGATTCTTCTTTGCAATCTGAGCGTTCTTTATCATACTTGGTGTACAAGTCTTTGATAATATGATCAACCTCAAGTTAGAACCACAAAAACACATCACCGAAACATCATCAATTTTCTTAGTATACTGTAACAATACAAATAATAAACAAAACTACAATTACACTAAAAGCTCACACAACAAGAATCGAGTTCAAGATCAAGAGAAAATAGAATCGGAATTAACAGCAAAACCCTTCTTTTTGCCCAGAGTCTTTCACTTATCTGAGTCACAAACGAACCATCCAATTTTCTCGTCATTTGAATCGAACCTGCGATAACCGGAATGATTCTTCCGGTTTAGCCAACCCCAAACTCAATAACCCAATTTCGTGATTTTGATCATATCACAATATTCTCCACCTTGATCAAAACACACACTCACTTCAGCAGATTTCCACCTCGGATTTAACCTTGGACACATGATGAAATCTCCTCTTCACATGATCAGCTTCAACAAATCAAAAGCTGATACAAACTTGTTCACTGGTATTCTTTTGGTAAGTGTATCAGCAGGACTTCTCGAAGTAGGATTAATCTTGGGACACTTCCATATCATCAGATGCAATAAACTGACGAATGAAATGAAACTTCACATCTATATGTTTTGTTCTTTCATGGTAGACATTGTTCTTCGACAAACAAATTACAGAACGTGAAGCACACCAAACAATGACCTTCTTTTGCTCAAAACCCATGTCTTTTATTCCCAAAAAATAATAATAATCAGAACTGGAAAATATTTCATCATTTATAAAAAGCATCCTTGTGTTCACTTGATTCCAGCACGATGTTCCGAATTCAAAGTGACTGTCTGTTTGATTGTACTTGTCTATCACCTTTGTGATCTTCAATGCAAGTAAATTGACTTGCTTAATTAGTATGAAATGGGTATGGTTCTGGTAGGGTGACGTTTCTATTAAAGAAAACAATATTCTTCCGTCTTAGGCTTGAAGTGTTAAATCACATTGGTGTTGATTATTTGTAAGTGCTCTGTACATCTACAGAGTGAACGAATCTGAAGTATTAAGAGGCTATTTTTGAAATTTCTTCAAAAGCAAAATTGTAGAACTTGCTCTACTTTTGTCAGTATAAACTATAAACTCATTACTGGTTTATATGTGTCCACTTATCCATGACATGGTCTTTCGCTATTGGTGTTTAGGCGTCTTAATAACAATTAGCTTATTCATGGCTGCTGTCTTCACGCTGCAAGTTCTGTGAGTGTAACACTGTCTCTGTCCAAATTCCTTTGTGTTCATGTTTCTGACTATTGTTTGGCCAACCTTGGCGCTAAGTCAGAGAATGATATCATCTTGAAATGCAGGGATCTCTCAACCAGTCGAGCTTGCACTGAAGCAAACCACATACCTTTTTGAAAGCAGGTGAGATGGATCTGTGCATAAAAACCAAAGCTCGGTGCTTTATGAGCTCCACATGGCGAAAGATTTTGAGAATAACAAGAGTGTTTAAGATCACCCATAAGCACTATCTAAGACCAATCATCAATTTGCCCAACACAATCTCTCTCACTTGCTGTGATCAGAATCCTCAAAAATCAAATTCAAGCAATTTCAAGATCCAGAAACTGACGCAAATGGATTATATCTCACTAAAAGGGGTTCACATCACCAACACAACCAGCAGCAAACCCAGAAACCCTAACACAAAATCATCATAGAGGGAAACTTACAAAGGAACAAAATATATAATTAAACCTCATCTTCATGGAGAAGCATATTGGGGATTCCCTTGCTCACCGGAAACTTCCGTCCAGTCTCGGGGCAGACAAGCGCGCCTTCCTCAAGATGAAGCTCGAGCAACGCGTGGTGGAGTTTCCTGAGGAAGGACTCGTCGGCGGAATCCAGGACCGTCGCTTCCGGCGAATCTTCCGGTAACTCGGTGTATCCCATGGAACGAGCACCTTCCACAAGAGCCTTCCACTCGATCTTCGCGAACATGTGCCTGAGAAAATCAGCGTTGAAATCAATTTCCTTCTGAATCACTTCCCCGGCTTCGATCTTCAGAGGAAACCCGTTTGCGACTCCTTTGATGTTGCAGGATAGCATGTTGTGCGTTATGAGCCTCATCTCTCTCTCTTTGCTCTCACTGGCCAACCTAAAAAGAAGAAGAAAAAAAGCAAGAGGAAAAAGTGAAGAAGACGAAGATGCTTATGCGGCTGAGGGTTTATGGACTAGTTAGATTTTATATCTTTATATTACTCGGCCCATTAGCTAAAACTTTGCCCGCGAAAAGACCGGTCCATATCAAAAGTCCATTGCGCTCAACTTTGCAGGTTCGGCCCGTAAATCGAAGAATCTGAACGAAACTTTAATCGAAAATAACGACCAAAATTCATAGCCAAGAGACGATGAATTATGATTTTATCAGACTATTTTAATCTCATCTTTTCGCAATGAGACCCTTAACCGTATAGAAATAACATAAAGACATGATATGTTGCAGCAGATGCTTTTTGTTTTGTTTTGTTTTTTATTATAACTTATTTCATTCTATTGAAATGTAAAATAACTAATACAAATCTATGACTTTTTCGATCATATAATTGCTAATTTAGAGAGATGAGAAATTAATTATACACTTAATATATTTGTGGAAACACCCAAACTAAATAAGAAAAGGAAAAATAGATGAAAAAAAAATCTCAACAGAATTCACTTGTTATTATTTTGTCCTCCGCGATTACGCCTTGTGTACTAAGAACTAGGGTTGGAAAAATTATCCGGATCCGAAAATTCGAACCGGTATCCAACCGAAAATATCCGAACCGAATCCGATCCGAATTTTTAAAATATCCGATCAGGTCTTAAATTCCTATTTCCGAAGAACCGAACCCGAACCGAGAACCGAATGGGTACCCGAAATATCTGAATTGTAATTATATACTCAAATATATTAATAATATTTAGATTTGATATAACCCAAATACCCAAAATTACAACTATAAACCCGAATATATTAATTATTTTTGGGGTATTTCGGGTATTTTAGGTATATTTTTGATATTATAGGTATATAGAATACACCTATTTTGTTTTTTTCTGAAATTTTCGGGTATTTTGGATACTTTTGGTTTGAAAATATATTGGTTTTATTGAAATGAATATTCATGTTTTGTGTTTTGTCTCGGATTTCGGGTTTTTTTTGGTATTGTGGATACTTTTGGATACTTTCGGATCCGTATCCGAATATATCCGAAAAAATTTGGATCTTAAAAAAATACCCTATCCGAACCCGAACCGAACCCGATCCAAAATTTTAAAATACTCGATCGGTACATAAATTCCTAAACCCAAAATACCCGATCCGAACCCGATCCGAAGATCCGAACGCCCACCCCTACTAAGAACAATCCATTCCATCTTTAAAAAAATTTTGGATGGTTTTACGACATAATTGCATGTTCGATCAGTTAATTTAAAATTTATTAGTTTTTAATAGAAAATAGCATTTTTTAATAAATTGTGTATTATCCATTATCGTACACGATGTATTATACATGGGTAAATTTGAGTTAAACAGTAATAAAAAATGTTACTTTCTATTAAGGTTTTTAAAAGTTATACTTTTTATTAAGATTTTTAAAAGTATTAACATGTTAACGAAAATTAAAATAAATGACCGTTCATCCAAAAATCTCATGGTTTTACCGATATATCCAGTAAGATTCATTGAGCTAAGGACACTTGCAGCCATCGGGATGTTAAGTACATCCGCCCATGTGTTGCAAAGATAACCTATCACTGAGGATTAAGAATTGAAATTGAACACATTAAAGAAAAACTTTGGATTTTTGCTAAATCAAAATTATTATGAATCATGAATCGTTAGTATTCTGTCTCTAGTGAAACTGTCTACGTCTCAACAACAAGTCTGTATTACATATTTTAACATGTCTACGATATTTTATTTATAAAAAAACAAATAAGCAATTGTATTTTTCATCTTTTATACTATGTTTAACAAAATTAAACTTTAAAATACGTTTAAAATACAAATAGTTATTGTTTATGAAAACGTAAAGTTAGAATTTCGAAAAATGTTTTTGTAATACACAAAATAAATCCGAATACAAAAAAAATACTTCAGCTAAAAAAAAAATTCGTGGGTAGCAAAATACTATTTTGTCTAAACTCCGCTTCTCTACAGCACTCTCGGACTGATCATCCAATCCATCTTGCTGCGACAAAGCAAGCTTAGGAATGAATCTAAGAAATTTAGGTCTCTGCCCCGCTTGAAAGATTCTTCTTTCCTCTTCGGTGAAAGAGGGCAAAGGTGTGTAGGAGAAAGAATTCTAAAAACGTCGACGCTTAATTCGCCTCCGCCTTCAAAAGTCCGTGGGTAATAATAAGTTTAGCTTGATCTAAAGTCTAAACTTTTCTTATATAATGGGCTGGGCTGGGCTCAAGAGAGGCCCATAATTGGAAATAAAACATTACTAGACCTAGTTTAGTTAGTCTCTAAACTTTAGAGGAACACATCACGGAGTATTAGACGACCAAAATTATTTGTTTTCCGGCAACAAATCTCTTGTTTTAGCAGTCAAATATTTATGTAGTATATAAATCAGGGAATTAGCTAAGCTAGTGATGTGTTTAAATTTTAAAAAACCTAATTAAAAGTGTCAAAAAGTCATGAAATGTGTGCGAATCACTTTAAATGAACCAACAAAAGATGGCTAGTAAACGCGTCCAAGCCTTTGACCCTTTCAACTTTCTTGTCGCATTACGTAATAAGAAGAGACTTCAAATTTTATTATATTACAAACTTTGGAAGATAGAAATATAAAATTATATCAGAAAATATTAAAATTTTCATTACGGTCCATATCACGGTAAAAGCAAAAGGTAAGTTTAACGCAATCGTTATAAGCCATCAAATCCAATCTGGACAAACATAAGTTTAATGTTCATATGTTTTTCTCGGAAACGGCTAATTTCATGCATTAAATTGCGGGAAAGCGAAAACATACATTTACTTTATTATACTCACAAAAGTTTTTTTTTTCTCTTATCCTTCGGGTTTGGATATTTGTTAGATGTATTCGGCATACAAAACCACGAGTCTATTTCATAATATAAGATGTTTTAAAAGATTTTTTTTATTTATTTCAAAATAGAAAATATTTTCATTTTTTATGTAACTTTTACCTTTTTTAGAGATTGTGTGATCAATTATATTATGCAATTTTTTTATGATTGGCTGAATTATTTTTAGTTTATATATTAAATGATATTTTTTTGAAGAAAAGTAAATTTCTTAATATGTGTACTTTTAACCAAAACATCTTATATTATGAAATATAAGGAGTATATAATATTTATCAATTTACAACTTTTTTTTTATAAATCATGATGGAATCATTAACGAGTATTCTATTTTTATTTTTGAATATATATATATATTCACTCTCAGGAATATTGATTTTAAAAAAAAAAATATGGATTTTTTATTAAAAAAATGATTTTTGTTCCCCCAACATTTTGGATGTCCTAAAAGTGAAAACGCATATAAAAAAATTGAGATTGTTAAGGAAATGGCATAAATGAGAAGGAAGAGGAAGTCAACATGCTAAATAGCCAAGACTAGTATAATTTAAAATGGCAGCTTTTTAATTGTCTTTGACCAGACCACTCTTCTGCTCCATATCCCCCTCTTTTGTTCCTTTTACATTTATCTTAAGCTTCGCCCATATTTTCCGTTTTCTCTTACTTTTGTCCAAAAGGTCCTATTGTCGATATCTACACCCTCATATATATATATATATTTAAAAATAATTTCCCAAAAAAAAAAGAACATTAAAATGTAAAGAAAGTATTTATAGTCAAATTGAAGCATTTATTTGAACTTTTGTAAATAATAGACGCCAAGAAGAAAAGTGTTTAGGTCAGAGTTTAAGATTACATAATATGGGGCGTAAAGCAAAGATTTAATATTTATGAAGCACGCCAATGCAATGTCAAGAAAATACAGATAGCTCAATATTTTGTTGGTTTCCTGACACAGAATATATAAAATTTTCGCGTAGGAAAAAGACATTAACGAAAGGAGAGCGAAGACTTCGTCGCAGAGGACTTTTGTGGATTTATCGTTGCTTCCTCTGATTGAACCAAATTAGGGTTTTTTTGCAGCAGGTAAAATCCCCTTTTCGATTTGCTTCTTCCTTTTTCATTTCCGAGCTGCTTGATGAAATCCCCCTCTTTTTTTTAATCGAGGTTTTGATTTTGCTTCGTGATTTTTTTTTGCAGATTGTTTGTTTATTAGGATAAATCCGTGAAGTTGAATTAGGTTGAGAATTTTTTCGATTCAAATGGAAAAATTCTGTTGCTTCACTTCCGCTTCCGAGGTAAAGATTTTCATAGATTCTTTGGCTTTTTTTAATTTTAATTTTTTTGAGCTGTCTCAGAGATAATTTTTGTCCGTAAAATTGTTTGTCCTGGATCGGCGATTTCTCTGTTTTTCCCCCTCAACGAGTGGAGAAACAAATCACGCTGTGAAAATTAGTGAGAAACCAATTGTTACCACAAAGTTCACAGAAGCTTATTTTGCTATGATTGATGTGTTGAGACTTCAGAGTGTTTCTGCAATATTGGTTCTGGTGTTTCTATTATAGATCCTTGTCTGAATATTCTGAGTGTTGCGTTGTTTGTATGAAAAAATCTTTTCTTATATAATATTTTTGGTTCATTTCACAAAAAAAAAGTAGAGGGATGTTTGAAGTGAAGATCTGAGCTTTCTATTCTATTTTTCTTGGTGTGGTTTAGGTTGTGGGCGGACAATCGTCATCTCGATCGGGTAAAGGAAGAAATGATGAAGGGCTGATCAAGTATGGCTTTAGTCTAGTTAAAGGGAAAGCTAACCATCCCATGGAGGATTATCATGTCGCTAACTTCATCAACATCCAAGACCATGAATTGGGGCTATTTGCAATTTATGATGGTCATATGGGTGATACTGTCCCTGCCTACTTGCAGAAGCACCTCTTCTCCAATATCCTAAAGGAGGTAAAGGATTTACTCTCTCTTTTTTTTTTTTGTATGCCAAGGAATTTTTGAATATTTACGAGATGGTTCTGTTTGTCTTAGTTTTCTATAAAACTGAAAAATGGAAACCAAGCTTAACCTGGGATTGTTAAAGTGACTGCAGTCCTTCCCCTATGCTTAATTGTTTTTTATTCAGGGAGAGTTCTGGGTCGATCCTCGAAGGTCTATTTTAAAAGCTTATGAGAAGACAGACCAGGCCATTCTATCGAATAGTTCTGACTTAGGTCGTGGCGGGTCTACAGCCGTGACCGCTATATTGATCAATGGGAGAAAGTTGTGGATAGCTAATGTTGGCGATTCACGAGCAGTTCTTTCTCGAGGAGGCGAAACAAGGCAGATGAGTACAGATCATGAGCCCCGTGTTGAAAGGTCGAGCATTGAGGATAGAGGTGGATTTGTATCCAATCTACCGGGTAAAGAACTAATCTGATACTGTAGCTCTATCATTCTTGATCATATCTAATGAATGCTGACAAGAATTCCGCGGTTGTGATGTAACAGGTGATGTTCCTCGGGTGAATGGTCAATTAGCCGTGTCTCGTGCCTTTGGAGACAAGGGCCTTAAGACACATCTGAGCTCAGAACCTGACATTAAAGATGCTACTGTAGATAGCCAGACAGATGTTCTACTCCTGGCCAGTGATGGCATTTGGAAGGTAATGGCATCGTATTCTCGGTATATATTACAATATGTAGACCGATTTGCTTTCGAGTGAAACTAATAATCTCTTGTTAACTTACTGCTGAAATGATGTAAACAGGTGATGTCAAATGAAGAGGCAATGGAGATAGCTAAAAGGGTCAAAGATCCACAGAAGGCGGCCAAGGAATTAACAGCTGAAGCATTGAGAAGAGAGAGTAAAGACGACATATCTTGTGTCGTAGTCCGATTCAGATGACAAACTCTGAAAGGATTTTTTCAGGGAGATGGTTCGTTCTTAATATAAAAATAATAAACCCGCATTTTCAATCAAGATTCATCAGGACACAAGCTTGCTTCACTGGATTCGACTCTGATGATTTTCGTCTAAAGTTTCGATTCCTGACAGCTTCTTGCTATAGCTTATGTGCGTTCGTTGTTGTGTAAATTGTGTGTTATTAAGGACGACAAGAAAATGAAAAAGAAAAAAAACAAAGGAGGAGTGAAATGGGTTGGTGGTGACTTGTGGTAACACTATTGGTTGGTTTGTTATTTTAATTATTCGGGGATATAAATATATTAGGTTATTTTAATATGTGAAAGTACTCTTGGTCTTGGATTAGGTTTGCATATGTTAAAACCAGATATTTGTTTATGTGTATGAGATTTACATTGCCAAACAAATAAACAAAATTTATCCTTATCATTGTTGTAGGTAACCGTCATTGTCCATCATCAAAGGATTAAAAATAGGATGGATCACAGGGTTGTCTGTTGGAGTATAATTTTAGTCAACATTCTTATAATGTTTTGTTTTTGCGCACAAATGACAGTTGATAAAAACATAAATCATCTCTATAATATTATTTAAAAATACATTTTTAAAAACAAACTTTGTTTTGTAAGTTATTACATGAAATGTCATTACAAATAACAAAGAATAATTGAAATAGAAAATGATATAATAGTCTTTTAAAATTATTGATTAGAATATAGAAAATATATATTTTGCATTAAAGAGATTATTTTTTATTTAATTTTTTAATTATTTTTAATACTATATATTTTAAAATAATAATCAAGTCATATATATTCAAAAAAAAAATCTATTCAAAATCTTGCTATATTTTTACTATAATTTATTATATTTTATTTGAATATATATCAAAAGAAAAATTAGAAAATATTTAACTAATTTTATTAAAAGTTAAGACGCAAAAAAACTATTTTTTTAAAGAGTTCGTAGACTAACCACAAAAACTAAAGTCATTTAACAGTGCATATTAGAGTTATGTTTTCAAGATTATAAGTTTTTACGGGTTAGCCCGAATAATATTTTAGTTCACTGCAAAACAGGTTAAATTGACAAATTATTACAAATTGACAATTTTATCTATAATCATTAGTTAGCTATATTGTAAATTTCAGATAAATCCAAATTTTTAAAATTTCAAAACAATTTTTTTTAAAAAAATTACTCCGCGCTAATGATAGTGAGGGTTAAATCCTAGTTATGTTTAAAACAAAACACTTGATCACAAATCTAAACGTGAACAAACGTGTGTTAATGATGTTTTCCAAAATTACAAGGGTTTGGCGTTTTATTTGTACTTTAACCTTTTTTAAAAAGTAACTAATAACATTTAACATAGTAAACTAAAACTAGGTATAGGTACTAATCCGCGCATGATATCTATGAAAAGTTTAATTTAATTTTATTGCGCCATGTCACAATAAAAAAAGAAATCTCAAAAATAAAATTTTGAAAAAAAAAAACTCAAAATATTTTTTATTTATTTTAGAAATGAAATAACTTAGAAACTAATATTGATTTAACCGTTTATATAAAATTTCGTAATTAAATTTATATGATTATGCATAAGTTTAATGTAAATAACATAAATGTAATTATTTTAATAAGTTAAACATTTTTTGAGAAATATCTTAAGAAATTCTATGGTGATGACTCATCAGTATGACACAATTGTAAATAATATGTCAAACTAAAGTTTTGTTTTAACAATATTTCTCAGTGAATATATAAAGGATGATAGTATACGAGGCTCTATGGTGCTGACACATTGTCTTCTTGAAGATTTATCATACTAGTCTGAATTTACTTAGGCCTGCCTGTTAAAGCGGAAACTCACAGGCTTGTTCACCAACTCCATAATATATAGTGGGGGTGGTTTTGGAGTTTATATTTTTATATAGACCTGCCAAACAATTTTTTTTAAAAAATAGTCCTTCCTATAAAATCTAGGCTTAAGTTGTGTTCCATAAATAGACTTAGCTGTGCACAAAAATAAAAAAAAGTTGTGTTCCATAACCATTGTTGTAGACTTCACTAAAAATAATATAGCAACTCAAGGTTTATAATAGAAGAATAAAGATTTATTTATCCTCCTATCCTAGTATTCAAAAAAGTATGACAAAAGGGTTTCACTTTGATTTCATGTTATTCTATAAATACTATATAAATAATATAGCAACTCAAGATTTATAATAGAAGAATAAAGATTTATTTATCCTCCTATCCTAGTATTCAAAAAAGTATGACAAAAGGGTTTCACTTTGATTTCATGTTATTCTATAAATACTATATAAATAATATAGCAACTCAAGATTTATAATAGAAGAATAAAGATTTATTTATCCTCCTATCCTAGTATTCAAAAAAGTATGACAAAAGGGTTTCACTTTGATTTCATGTTATTCTATAAATACTATATAAGTTATCCGCGTGTTGCGCGGGATTAAAACTATATCAAATTCTAATTCGTTATTTTTTAAATTTCATTTTAAGTATTTATCTTTTTACGCTTTTAGTCTAGTTTAATGTTTTGATTGGTCACTAAATGTTTAATTAAATAAATTCAATATTTGTATTCTTCTAAATTCTTATATACTTTTTTTTTTGAATAACCTACATAATAATTTCCATACGTTTATGGTTAAAAAAATACATTATACTTGCCACCATTTTTAAGACAGTAAGTGTGCCGTATTTCTTTGTGTTGTCAACATTGTTTGACGACATTGTTTTGTGTCACAAATTTTTTTTGTTGATAAAAGCCACAATTGTTTTTTACTTTTTATTACTCTGTTTATATTGATTACACGTTCACAGTACATGGATGGTAAGAAATAGGAACTAACTCAACATATTAAATACCAAAATATCTCAATATAGGTTTTGATTTGATTCTCTTTTGCTAAAAATTGTATGTTTTTAAAACTGCATGATATAATTTCCTTGTGCGCTTAGATACTTTAAAAACAAAAAATTATTGGAGTGTTATTCATCATAATATTTGGCACAGACAACAATACCAATGACATGCAATCCATTTTTTAATTAAAATGTTTAATTGTGGAATTCATCCACGACTTATTCTTCCCAAAACTTAGCATGTTTTAAATATTTCGTTTCTTCGAATCCACTAAACTGTTAGAATTTGATACGAAGAAAGAATTCACAACCATGTATTTCTCTTAAAATTTGGTATAGATGATACGGGATATTTTCGTGTCAATTATCCCAAGTGTACTCATGTCATTGTAGTACTTGAGATGTCAATCCATAAGGGGTTAAGATTGAGGCACTAAGAATGCAAGAAACTTCTTAAGCTAGAGCAAACATTGTTTTTGGTTTTTAAATTTATAAGAAAGGAAACAAATGCAAGAAGGAAAACAAAACACAAGACTAAAATGTTGGATTATGAACTAAGCTATCAATGAGATGGGTAACAATCAAACAATGAATCATTTAGAAGCATTAATCACTATCTTAGAACATGGAATTCTCAAATATGACTAATCCATTTCCATGGCACTAATCACCTTGTTAATTATCTAATCAAGAACAAATTTCCATTTGTGATTAAATAATTAACAAGCATTAAGAAACAATTCCAATTAGTTCACTAAACACCCTAAACATCAACTTCCGTTGGCTAGGATATGCATAGCTCACAAAAGGTTCGGATCAAGCAATTCATTTAAACTCGGGTCATGAGTGAAATGCCTAAGATCTAGAAACGAATGAACATACCTAATCTAGTACTAACACCGCTTACTCGAATCTATCCCTAATGCATGGGATGAGACCAAAAATCTAACTAATCTAAGGTGTAGTACTAGGTTTCGGTTTATCATGACAAATCTAGCGTTACGAACCAACCTAAGTGAAAGACTCATCCAAGATCATCTTAAATAACCATTATCTAACCATCAAGACAATTGACTAATGATGCCTAAACATTCAATGCACATTCATTCTTATGACATGGATCACACAAGTAGATTAGTTCACTTCCATGGTACTAATCCATTTACAAAATCATCTAGTTATCAAGAACTTCCGTTCGAAACTAAATGATCCATAATCATTAAGCATTAGTCCATACAAGTCAACAATTCACCTTAATCATCAATTTCCATTGGCTAAGAATTGAATTGCATGCTTAGAAGTTTTCTAGACATTTCATCGAACACCTTCCGGGCGAGAAATGTCTTAAGTTCTAGAAATGAGTTGTCAATTCGATTCTAGCATTAAGATCCCTCCTAACATGAGAACAAATGATTATCTAAGCCTAAACATCAACAATCAACCATCAACCATCCAAATCAAACATTATCTAAAATCCAACAAAAAGTCAACTCACAAGAACATGAAGAACACAAGAGAAAAAGACATAGAAATGAAGAACAAGAATCAAATAAGCATAATATAAAGATAGAGTGAAGAAATCTTCTCTAGAATGGCATTTGTATGAAGAACAATCCCAAAACATCAAGAAGAGAGAGTTGGGGACGAGCCCCACTCTTAGAAGAAGAAAAACTTTTCAATAAAATTAGGTTTTTTTGGCTTTTAATAGAGTTTGGGTCGAGTTTTTTTTGGGTTTCAGATGATTCACAGCGGTCAGGACTTGCCCGCTGCATGACCGCTGTGAATCTCTGTTTTTTTCGTCGGATGAATCCGCAGCGGTCACTGTAGACCGCTGCGCTACACCGCTGTGAGCTCCAATGAGTTCCTTCGCGCGCCAGACTGGACCGTCGTCACGGAAATTGGCATAACTTCTGATCGCACCGTTGGAATTGCCTCAAACCACTTCCAAATGAAAGCTAATCCATTGCTATATCTCGTGATAAAATTTGAGCTCAATCCAACGGTGAAAAGTCCTTCATCCATTGCCAAACTTATGACGTATCAACCTGATCCTGCATCTCTGTATTCTGCAATGACTTTTTTGTGTGGCTATCTTCACTCCTCCAACTCCTATGACTCCAAGAACACCTGAAAATGGCTCATACAAGCCAAAAAGAATGCAAAGACAACCTAGGACATCTAAAATGCAATGAGACTCAAGTTGGACCTAAATGCATGAAAATATCCCAAAACTATACAAATTGGAACTAAAAACCTATGAAATTAAACCTTAAAAACATGTAAAATATGGTGTTATCAACTCCCCCGGACTTGTCTTTTGCTTGTCCGCAAGCAAACAAGAGAAGACAAACCGGAAGAGAGGTTTTAAAGAGTGGAAATTCACAACTAAAATACATGTCAAAGCATTCAAAATAATAGCCCAACATAATACCAAGACATTGCAAAAACGTATCTCAATATGACTCTAACTTCTCTAGACTTATCGCAACTCCAATTATTTTACTCTAGATCCAAAACAAGTATCCGCATGCTTTCTTATCAACCAACTCCCTACATTCATTTAAGTTCAAGAGCGTGACTCTCACATATGGGCAATTGATTTATTCCATTTGGCTCGGTAGAAAAAGGTCTTTACGTATAAGAGGCGGTTCATGTATTTGTGGCTACTCTCAAAATCAAACGCAAGTCATTATACAAAAGCAATAGAGAATAGGAAACAATTTATGCATACAAGATGTTCTTCCATTGTTCTACCATTCCTAAAGCTTTTCATCTAAATTCCCGAACTTGACAAGCAATTTTCTTTTTCTTTCAAAACTCTTCTTAACCACAAACGTATAAACTCAACCCGCCAATCACATCAAACGACAACTCTTTCTACACCTTAGTTACTAGGGAATTTATATCATTATGCCTTTTCTTTTTTCTTATTTTCGATTAACTCTTTTTTTTTTTTTTTTTTTTTTTTTTTTTTTTTTCATCCCCTATAACTTTTATTACAACATGGTTTTTCATTTTTCTTTTCTCATTCCACTTCCCATTTTTTCATTTTCAAACCAATCCCACAAATCCCAACCAATAACCTTTGTAAACCCCTATCAATTGGAAGAAAGAGCTTGTCGTTTCTATCTCGAAAGATTTTGTACATGAAAGCGCATAGAAAAAGACCTCACTCAACGATTTAGCACAATGGTTCAAAATAAAAGGTTTCGGGTTTGGGTGCGGAACCATCTTAAAAAGGAAGATGGCCATTCGAGTTAACAAGTGTGGCATAAAAGGATAAGATAACTCGAATGTTCATGTAAAACCACGGTTAAGATCTAAAGCCCATAAGCGAGATAATTAAAGTTCATTTTCGCCTAATAAAGATGGAGTTGATATCAAATTTAGCAAGCATCAAAAAGACAATGGATTTCAAGCGGAGAGATCAAAGTACGAAGTTTACAAGCTTTTTGAAATCGTTTAAGCAATATAAAACCATTATCGAGAGCATCACAATGAAAGCTTATCATACATGTTTCATGAACTCCCATGCACATGAATGCAACCAATATGATCTAGAAATGAGTGATCAAGTCAAGTCTAGAATGCACATGGACTAATGCAAACTACATGATGATTTTTTTTTTGTTTTTCGTTTTTTTATGCAATTGAAAATATACAATGCAATGACTCAAGAAAATAAAAATAAGACAAAATACACAATGTCAAAACACAAGAACCTCTCCCCCGGACTTAAATCACACCGTCTCGGTGTGAATTAAGCCAAAGAGAGAGTAAAACAAACATAAACAAAAACAAAAACGAAATGGTATATACAAAGGGATAAGTTAGTGGTACCTTGGAGTGGAGTGGATTCACGAGGAGGAAGCATTGTGCGTTGAAGCTCACGGACTTTGACCATTCCATCCGTCCCATTTATTCACCCTTATTGCTCCTACAAAAAACATGAAAACAAAATTTATCAAACAATAAAAGGCAGAAAACAAGAAGTAAAGGATAGGATTGCTTGTTTTATGTCTCTAGCATTGACGAGGGATAGGATTGGGGAGGTCCCCAATGGCGCGTTTAACGTCACTAGCTTGACGGTTGTGTCCTCTTACTCCTTCTCTCCTTGCATGTCTCCTTTACTCCTAGTTACCTAAGAGATCAAGATCACAAGAAAAGGGGAAAAAGATTAGCAACAAAAGAAAATAAAAAGCTCTAGTCTCAAGAAGAATCCAAATCCTAATGATCAATGCTAAACCCCAATGGCAACGGCGCCAAATTGATACAAGATATTTTCGTGTCAATTATCCCAAGTGTACTCATGTCATTGTAGTACTTGAGATGTCAATCCATAAGGGGTTAAGATTGAGGCACTAAGAATGCAAGAAACTTCTTAAGCTAGAGCAAACATTGTTTTTGGTTTTTAAATTTATAAGAAAGGAAACAAATGCAAGAAGGAAAACAAAACACAAGACTAAAATGTTGGATTATGAACTAAGCTATCAATGAGATGGGTAACAATCAAACAATGAATCATTTAGAAGCATTAATCACTATCTTAGAACATGGAATTCTCAAATATGACTAATCCATTTCCATGGCACTAATCACCTTGTTAATTATCTAATCAAGAACAAATTTCCATTTGTGATTAAATAATTAACAAGCATTAAGAAACAATTCCAATTAGTTCACTAAACACCCTAAACATCAACTTCCGTTGGCTAGGATATGCATAGCTCACAAAAGGTTCGGATCAAGCAATTCATTTAAACTCGGGTCATGAGTGAAATGCCTAAGATCTAGAAACGAATGAACATACCTAATCTAGTACTAACACCGCTTACTCGAATCTATCCCTAATGCATGGGATGAGACCAAAAATCTAACTAATCTAAGGTGTAGTACTAGGTTTCGGTTTATCATGACAAATCTAGCGTTACGAACCAACCTAAGTGAAAGACTCATCCAAGATCATCTTAAATAACCATTATCTAACCATCAAGACAATTGACTAATGATGCCTAAACATTCAATGCACATTCATTCTTATGACATGGATCACACAAGTAGATTAGTTCACTTCCATGGTACTAATCCATTTACAAAATCATCTAGTTATCAAGAACTTCCGTTCGAAACTAAATGATCCATAATCATTAAGCATTAGTCCATACAAGTCAACAATTCACCTTAATCATCAATTTCCATTGGCTAAGAATTGAATTGCATGCTTAGAAGTTTTCTAGACATTTCATCGAACACCTTCCGGGCGAGAAATGTCTTAAGTTCTAGAAATGAGTTGTCAATTCGATTCTAGCATTAAGATCCCTCCTAACATGAGAACAAATGATTATCTAAGCCTAAACATCAACAATCAACTATCAACCATCCAAATCAAACATTATCTAAAATCCAACAAAAAGTCAACTCACAAGAACATGAAGAACACAAGAGAAAAAGACATAGAAATGAAGAACAAGAATCAAATAAGCATAATATAAAGATAGAGTGAAGAAATCTTCTCTAGAATGGCATTTGTATGAAGAACAATCCCAAAACATCAAGAAGAGAGAGTTGGGGACGAGCCCCACTCTTAGAAGAAGAAAAACTTTTCAATAAAATTAGGTTTTTTTTGGCTTTTAATAGAGTTTGGGTCGAGTTTTTTTTGGGTTTCAGATGATTCACAGCGGTCAGGACTTGCCCGCTGCATGACCGCTGTGAATCTCTGTTTTTTTCGTCGGATGAATCCGCAGCGGTCACTGTAGACCGCTGCGCTACACCGCTGTGAGCTCCAATGAGTTCCTTCGCGCGCCAGACTGGACCGTCGTCACGGAAATTGGCATAACTTCTGATCGCACCGTTGGAATTGCCTCAAACCACTTCCAAATGAAAGCTAATCCATTGCTATATCTCGTGATAAAATTTGAGCTCAATCCAACGGTGAAAAGTCCTTCATCCATTGCCAAACTTATGACGTATCAACCTGATCCTGCATCTCTGTATTCTGCAATGACTTTTTTGTGTGGCTATCTTCACTCCTCCAACTCCTATGACTCCAAGAACACCTGAAAATGGCTCATACAAGCCAAAAAGAATGCAAAGACAACCTAGGACATCTAAAATGCAATGAGACTCAAGTTGGACCTAAATGCATGAAAATATCCCAAAACTATACAAATTGGAACTAAAAACCTATGAAATTAAACCTTAAAAACATGTAAAATATGGTGTTATCAATAGAATCGATATGATCCAAAATAATTTGTATCACTGTTTACATGTATGTTTTGTTGTGGTAGTGTTTGAACATTCTCAAGCATTGTTTTTTTGTACTATTTAAGTTTTGAAATATAAATATATATATATATATATTTAAAAACACAATATCATAACACTTTAAAATTTCAAGCCATGTAAAAAATATCAAGCTTTTTTATACAGTTACAATGAAATTTACGTGTAAATACTCGACTTCCATCTATTATATATGTAAACAAACAAAGAAAAAATATTCTTGACCTAATTTCTCATATTCTAGAACAAATTTGTAGAGAAATTTTCGAAAAACTTAATTATCTTTGTTTTTCTTTTGAATTTATGATCTCTTAACACTCATTTTTTATTTAGTTCTGACTATTAATAATCAGTTAGTCCCTTTTTAAATCTATTTTCCTACTATCTTTTATTCATAATTTTATTTATTTGTTCTTATATTTGTCTATTTTACATGTTCTCGACTTTGTAAAATTAATTGTAAAAACTCATCTTTACCACAAATTTATAGTATTTTTTGTGACTCTCAAATGATGTAAATTTCATTATAAAAAATTATCTATTCTTGGACCAAAATTGAATAAATTATTATTTTTTCGCTATATGAAGTAAAATCTATTTTACATTCTTAATTTCATAAACACATTCTAACATTTTAAATAGGATAAATATTTAATTCAAGTTTTTGGTTGAAACTCTAACAATATATCGTTTTCAATAAAATATTTTATTATTTTTTATCCAATTATTATCACAATTTTTTTAATTCTTAATATCGAATTATCACGTTTTTCCTATTTATTTTCATTAAATTTGTTTGTATTTTTGTAATTTGTATTAAATAAAAATAATAATAAATATAAATATACATATATTAAATGAATGTTTTAAATATATTTTAATGTTAAAATTTGTGGTTTTGCTGATGTGGACACCTTAGATAGAGAGATAACTCTGTTATTATATATAAGATTGGTCAAGGACAAAGAAGAAATCTATTTAAACATGGAATTATCTCGGTGATCCGTTTGACCAACTCAAATCGTTTCAAAGCATTTTATTGAAAATGAAATGATTTACCATTTTATGAAATATATTTTATAGGAGGAGAAATCGAGCTACAGCCTCTACAACTCAGACTTTCATGAATTTTGCAAGTAGTCCAGTCCCAACTTATCTAACAAAGCTTCATCAATTTATGTTTATATTCTGAGACGGTGATTTTCTTAATAAAACAAAACGAAACATAAACAAAATATTATATTCACCTGAATCCATTTCATTTTACTTCTCAAAGTTCTTAATTCGTCAAAAGTGATCAAAACCCAAATGCATGGTGTCTCAACTCAATAACGAAGAAGCAAACTAAGCGTAAACACAATCCAACCATCATAAGAGAGTTTTGTAGAAAGTCGAGATCTGAAAACATCATCAAGAAAGACATAAAATAAAAATTACACATTTTCCAGTGTTTCGAGCAACGACACTCGCTGTCTTGCATCAAGAGTCGTTTCTCTTGTCACACAGGATTCAGGATTTAGTTCTGCAATGAACCAGTACTTCCATGAGTATCTAATTGTCAATGCAAAAGGCAGAAATAATTTTTTAGCTAGCTTAAACTTTAACAAAAAAATAGCTTTCTATACCTCTTCTTGAGGCTCATCACCTTTGGCTCGCTCGTCTAAGAGAACAAACAAAACAAAAACTGAGTGTAAGCTGCAGATTCGAAGTTATTCAAACGCAAAAAAGTTTGGAAAAGACTCAACAAACCTACAGTAGTAAATCTACACAGATGGTTAATGGTTTTGAGTTCCCAAGCATCAACATATCAACATTTCTAATCAATGTTGTGAGGCTTTCAAGAGTTCAAGAACGAACAAGTCTTACCTCCTTCCTCTGTGAGGTCTGAAGTCCACAAGGTGAGATTGTCTCTAAGTAGCTGCATAATAAGAGTGCTGTCCTTGTATGATTCCTCGTTGAGGCTGTCAAGTTCAGCAATTGCATCATCGAATGCTTGCTTAGCCAATTGGCATGCGCTGTACAGCACATAGTTTCAGAGTGTTAGAGAGTGACACCACCGATTCCATTTTATGTTCTTTCCAAAAATGAGTGAACCAAACAAACCTTTCAGGAGAGTTTAAGATCTCATAGTAGAAAACCGAAAAGTTCAATGCTAAGCCAAGTCTGACTGGATGTGTTGGTGCCAAACCAGTCTCTGCAGCAGCAACAGCAGTCTACATTGCCAGTTCGAAACACACGCATATGTTCAGTTTTTTTCGAGCTCACATATAAGAAGGAAGGCACACACAAAAAACAAAGACAGAAACATGATCCAAGGACCTTGTATGCCTCAAGAGACTGATCTGCAGCTTCCTTGCGTTCAGCACCAGAACTGAACTCTGCCAGATAGCGGTAATAATCTCCTTTCCTACATAGAAAGAACATAGAAATAAAGCCAAAACGGTGAAACAAATAGGGAAACAATGTTCATGAATCTCAGACACATGAATCAACTTTATTTCAGGATAAAACATAAGAAAGAGTGGAAGCTATGTCAGAGTTTAAACATATAACTTCTGTCAAATGGATATGGTAAACCTCAAGGTTTCACTCTCAGACTCATTTTGCGCCTTATATCACATAAATGGTTCAAACCAAATCAACTATACATTTACTTAAGGTCATACCACATTTGGGAGCAAAAATGTTCACAGAATAAAGAAGCACAGGATGACTCACATTTTGTAGAAAAAGACAGTAGACTCCACGGCGTTAGACGATGGAATGAGGTGCTTATCGATGACGGACAAGATGTCATTACAAACTTTGGCAAGCTCATCTTCAACCCTCTTTCGATAACTCTTAAGCCTCTTGACATTTTCCTCATTTCCCTTGGACTCTTCCTTCTGCTCAATGGAGGATAGTATTCTCCACGAAGCTCTCCTTGCACCAATAACATTCTTGTACCCCACAGATACTAGATTCCTCTCCTCTACCGTGAGCTCCACATCAAGCTGAGCAACTTTCTTCATCGCCTCAACCATTTCTGCAACAAAAATTTCAAAGTAAGAAAACCCAAAACATGGACCAATTTAAATAATCAACTCAAATCACGAAAAAAAAAACCCCAATCAGTGATTTTGATTCTTAGTTTGCAATGCACTAACAATATCTTCTGGTTTGCAATCTAGATTACTACACAGAATCAGATCTTGACTTATCCAATGACTAGAACCAAATGGAAATATGTAGCTAAGAATATATTTTTGAAAACAAATATGAAATATCCAGCACCAAAGCAAAAATTGATTCCAGAAAATTTATCACTGGAAAAGACTTACAGACAGCAAGTGAAAAACATAGATCTATTTCATACTAGCCACCTTCGTATTAACACGGACACATGCTAAGAGATTCGATCAAGACTGATCAGAGCAACTAAAGATCAAAGCGAACACAATAAGCAAGGAGTTACTCAAGGCCTCGTCTAAAGCTCTAAATCTAGATCCCAGAGAACGAGTGCAAAATCAAAATTATAAAGATGTAAAACCAAATCTAGTCGAACAAAAAACATTCATCATATCATCGGAGAAACAAAAGATCTGAGTTTCAGAAACATTGACAAATCATTTTTCCGTCGTCGAAACAGTAAACAGAGATCGAAAACGTTCATAGACAGTGGGAAACAAATACCATCGTATCTTTCGGTTTGCTCAGAGAGCTTCGCCAAGTAAACCTGCTTTTCCCTCTCACTCTCCATTGCTTTTTCTTCTTTCTTCTTTCTTCTTTCTTCTTTCTCTTTCTCTCTGTCTGAAACAATGGATGCTCGATTTGATTTGGAGATTAGTAGTAACCCTAGGATGCTCTGACGATGGTAATATACTGGCCGTTGGATCTACTTTCTTTTAGTCAACAAACTATGAAAACTAAAGTTTTTGAAATTATAAAGTAACCTCCAAATTTTCAATTGTTACGCACAATAAGCCTAAACGAAACATAATGGTCAATTGAACCCATCAAATTCGAAGACTGGCAAGTAAAACAACGCAAAACGCTAACGTGACAGACGGAGTAAGACACGTCCTCTTGACGACCATTAGGGTTTGTTCTTTTCTATTTAGTACAAAAACATAATCTAAATTCATTCTTCGGTGCGATCTCACCGGGATCTAACCGGATCAACCGATAGAAGTTTATTAAAAAAAAAAAAAAAAAAATCATTCTAAGAGGGCCTTACGCAGACTACTGAATGAAACTTATGAAAAATAGTACGATTTTTACATTTGTTTTTGTTTTGCAGTGAAATGATGATGAAAAAACTGGCTGAATTTTTGTTTCAACTTCAAGAAGATTTGGTTTCTGTCAATAGTTTTGTACATATGTAACTTTCAAATTATATATCCTGTGTCAGTTATAACATGCTTTGGTTGCATGAAACGCAAAATCTGAACTACAATGAGAAAGCAATTTGTTCCAGGAAAAACGAACTTGTTACAGAACTCTTAGGAGTTTTGTGAGCTCCAAAACTCTAGAAGCTTCTCAGTCGTAGCTGAAAGGCCTTGCGTCTTTTTCATCAAATTCTCTCCAAATTGAGCTTCTGAGTTCGATAAAGCCGCCAAATTCTCCATGTTATCATCACTTTTCTTCATATCGTTGTCTCCATTAAGAAATTCTGCTGTAGAGATCACTTTATCATCTTCCTCCTCCACCAAACTGGTTTTCACTGGATCTGTTATATCGCCATTTTCTGCGCCTTTTGCTTCATCAAACACATCGCTGCTGGTTCTTTCACTCTCACGGTTTTGGTTCGTTTCAGGGTTCAGAACAGGCAAGTCCATGGAATCAGAGTTACCTACTAAAGATTCGTTAGCCATCACTGGTTGTCCTAGAGTCTTGTTGTCAGATTGAAAGGAATTGAGCCGGTTCTTGCTTCGGGATTCAAGAAGAGATTGCAGGTATGTGGAGACTTCCTTGCAGGTTGCAAACTCCTGCCCATCAGGACTGTATATACAGTAAATACATGTTCTAGATGGTGAGCTATGAGTGATAGCAACAGCTAGAATCATAGAACAGGAAAGAAGACATGTTCTAGTGCTTATGTTCAAGGAGATAGCAAACAAACAAGAGGGATAATCAAAAGACTAGCAGCAGAAACTGCAACACCATCATATATGCTTCTATGTACGATTTCTGAATCCATAAAGGTAATCTAGTGCTTAGTTACTATTCTTTGCTATAACCAAGAAGATCTCACAGCTAATCTCAGGGTCTAAATCAGAATCTAACTAGAAACAGAAACATGATAAACAGAACCAGTGAAGACAACTAACTTAAGCAACAATAGGATGAACATTATTATACCTTATGTATCTGCGACAAGCCAGCCACAGATTGGTCCCTTTCTTTTTGATGCAGAGCATAAGTTTCCATCCTCTGGGCAAGTATCCTCCGTAATCACAAGCTTTCACAACTTTCTTCTTCTTCCCAGTATTCACCCATTCACCATTCAACTGTTCTAAGGAAGCTAAGAACTCTTCCTTTGTCCCCAACCCTGCCGTGATCCTACTCAGCTCCTCTCCATACGGATCCTCTTCATTATTAGCCAAGGCAGAGAGATCCACCATTGTACTTTCTCTGTTCTCCAAGTTCACAATCTCTTCCTTATCTTCGCTTTTGCAGCCATCACCACTCTTTCGAGGACGGCCTCTCTTTCTCTTGCCTGGATTTGAGTCCATGGAGATTCCTGAAGCATCATACCCACTCTCCGTTCCTAGATTGTCACGAGTTTTATCTACAGACAGAGGTCCTTCTCTCTCCGAATCATCCGCATACGAATCCGAAACCCCCGTCTCTTCGTTAATCCCCCCGTCGCTAGGGTTCCGAATCTTTCTCGGCCGCCCTCGCCTCCTCCTCGTTTCATTCTCGGAGATTCCCTGAACCAGATCGTTCTTAACCGAATCAAAATACGGATTCTGATACACATTTCTGTTATTATGGATCGGTACAGAAATCAGCGGCTGACCTTCGTTTTCTTCGAGCTCTTCCTCTCCTTCGTCCTCTTCCGCTTTCCTCTGAATCGAATCGACAGAGAACAGAGATCTGAGAAGCGATGCGACTTGCGATTTTTCCTCACAGGAGGAATCGTCTCTTTGGCGTTGCGGCGACGGAGGTCTGGGTGGTGGAGGGTGGCGCGCAAGGCGGAGGCGGAGAAATGTCTGTTTCCGACTGCCAGCGGACTCATTGAAGACGGAGCGATCGATCTTTGGCGTCAAATCGTCGTCTCCACCGACGGAAGCAGCGAGAGACGCCGAAGAAGAAGAAGACGGAGAGTGAGAAGAAGAGCGAGAGAGAGCGCGAAGTTCTGACTGGGACAAGAGGCGCGTATCGATTAACGGCAAGGATTCGGCTGATAAACGTTCTCCAGAACCACCTTCAAAGTCCTGGTGATTGTTCCCGAGGTTTCCGCCGTCCATGGAGGTCACCGCCGCGAACACGTCAGACGCAAACGCCGGATCAACAGACGTTTCAAAAAGATGCAAATCCCGGTAACGTCAGTGCCCTGCTTTTTGCTTCTTAATGCTCTCGCTCTTCGCTTTTCGGTTTGGTTTATCTAATTTTCAATTAACCGGTTATACCATTGCAATCGCAAGATAGGAAACATGTCGCCGATTGTACATAGAAATAGTGAATGGGCCAGGAATAGGCCCACATCGTTGGTTCATATGTAGTTAGTTTCTTCATATGATATGGACATCATCAATGATAACGTTAACGTAATTCCGAGAGTAATAAAATATTAAAATTGGGCCTATCATGGGCTGGGTGAAAAAGTAAAAAAATCATTGTGGTGAGAAAGCTCGAACTCTCGACCTCAGGATCACTCAGTAGCTATGAGACCCCATTGCTTTATATGTTTAAATATTGTATTTATATTATTGATGGTTATCATCTTCTCTGTGTTACTACGTCAATGCTGAAGTTTCCCGTGGATTCAAAACATTTCTTGGGGGCTTTTTTTTTTTTTTTTTTTTCGTTTTCTAAATTATCCAGTAATGAGTTTATCGTCAATGCGATTTCTTTTAATTTGTTGATGGCTTGGTATATAATATTGGACCTTACAATTTTGTATGCTATCATAGGTGCAAAACATAAGAAATTTAAATAAATAAAAAATAATGATCCCAAACAATGCAAGGAAAAGTTAAAATTTTCTCAAAACAAGCAGCCTAAAAAAAAGTTTCACTAAAGTACGGCCCTTTACATTTTCATATTTCATCGCTACAATTTCTGATTACGGATTTGTTTAACTTGTTGAAGAATTCTGAAACATTTTTATTTTGTAAATTTATTTTTATCCACAACGTTCTTTGACAATACCTCAACATATCGCGTGATAGTACACCTTTGTTTCGACGACGTCATTATATCTTTCTTCAACATTTTCCCTAACCCTAAGATCATCTCCATTGCACACTTTTATGAGTGTCTTTAGAATATTTTATATTAAAACTTTAGTAAACAGAGTGTTTTGGTGTCTTTGGGAAGACATCCACTTTTCTATGGAATCGCCACGTGTCGCAGCGTGATTCGCTGAAGAAATAAAATATTAATAAAAATAATATTATTTAAACTAAAAAAAGAAAAAAAGGGAAGACACCCTGTAAGGTATGAGCGATGGTGATGCTCTAAGTCGTAGCCCGACACTAGTATTTTGAAATTTGAAGTCTCCTAGGACTTTTTGTTTTTTTGAACAAATCTCCTAGGACTTCTAAAGTGAAAACTAAACTAAGTTTCTCAATACGCAGCCACGCAGGTACACTTTTTTGAGTTTTTCTATCAACAACATGCACTATAATGAGTTTAAATTTAATCAAAACATAGACGACTCTAGCATAAATCATTCATTTTGTTTTTTTAATAAAAAAAAACCACTCACTTTACGAGTCTGTTTTTCATATATTTTTCTTCTTCTTATTTAGCGTAAGAGAGGGACAACTAAATATATAGAATGATAATGAAGAATGACAGGAGGAGATCCACGTGGATGGATCTGCCAGTTCACGGATTCTCTTCTGTTTCCTCTTTAAAACTCCACTCCAGCTATCTTCTCTTTTGCCATGCTGGCAAACTGACCCCACCATCTTTTTTTTTCTTCTTCTATTCCTATTTTTATTACCAAACAAAAATATCTCTATTGGCCGACCGAACAAATAATGTTGTCATCAACCAACATTTTCATGTAAATTTCTCTTAATCTGATCAGAACCAGTTTATTAGACCAATGACATAATTTTTTTTGTTGGGTCAACCACACAATTATTTAATCTGATTTTGCTCAATACATAATAATCATTTTAAAAATACATACATACGGGACTGATATAGATTATATGAAAATGGGGTTTAATAATATTTGCCATAATGAAAAGAAGAGAAAAAGGGGGTTAAAAAGAGGGATGGTCGTTATTGGGTGCGTGCATGCGTGCGGAGGACTATGTAAAAGCTGTTTCTCTGTTCATCTCATGTGATCTTCTCAATTCTTTTGCTCTCCACTTTCACATATATACATATATATATATATACTATATAGCCTTATTTAACTCTTTTTACTATATGTTTACACGAACGTTTTATGTACATATATAAGAACCGTACCAACACAAACGATTGCTTTAATTTTTAACACAAATAATTCAAATCAAAACTAGTTCACATTATTTTTAGAGTTTTCTGCAAATAAACTCTTCAACTGTATTTTTTGCAACTTTACCGTCGATTTACTGAAAGCGCAGATCAATCCAATAAAATCTGAATCAACCCGTAATATATCCTTCTACCGTATATAGATTTTGTAATATGTATAACTACGTCGTTTTGTAGTTTATACACAAAGATATACAGACTGTAAAATCTATATACGGCCGGATATTATATAGCGGATTGACTCGAACTTCATTAGTTTGACCTGTATTTTTGGCAAGTTGAGAGTAAAGTTGTAAAAAAAAACCACTTAAAAGGTTGATATGTAGAATATTGGTCACATTAATATATATTTAAAAAAACATTTTTTATTGGTCACATTAATAAATATACTATATACAAAATATAATTTCAGTCAGTTTATGATTAAGAGAATGTCAAGTACATGCTATTATGTGAAAATAAGGAATATGGGTTTTCATTATTCAACAAACAAGTTGTAATTAGCTGCATTTAAATTTTAAGATTGATCATATATAGAGTTTCTTTACAAAATGAATTAAATTATTAGCCTTACTGTATCGGAATAAAGCTATACAGAGACGAACACAAGGAAGAGAAACAAGGGATCAACCAACCCAAAAGAGAACATGGGCATACGAATACGAACGATGATATCGTAATATAGTGCTTAATTAATTTAGATATAGTGATGTAGACTTGTAGTAATATACATATTATTTCTCTATAAGACAGGAATATAGAGGTATATGTGTACTAGTGTATATACATATATTGAATTTCAATTGCAAACATGTATTATTGTAATATATTGGTTTTGATCGTTCCCATTGCTAAGTAGCTTGGTATTTTATATTGTTGACTTTGAACATTTTAAGTAAAAATCCTGATTCCAAAAACTTATGTGATTGGTAAAACTCTGTATTATCTCTCAATTTACGGATTATCTGCCAGGTCGGATGATTATATATAATAATAATAAAAACATCATAGAAGATATTTTAATGGATGAGGAAATAAAAGTTGTGGAAGAGGTATAATGTTAAAACCTGGCAAAAATTATAGACAGCGAAGACAGAGTCAGTGCTTGCCTTGTCACTCTTCTTACAAAACCCCAAAGAAAACTAATTCCTTCTTACATTAACTCACCAAGTCACCATTTTCTCTCTCAAGTGTATACGGCACCGTTTAAGAGTTGCAATTTGCAATACAAAAAAAAAAGTTAAGAGAGAAAATGAAAAAGTCGCCTGTGAGGCATTTGACGATATAAAGAAGCTAACTTTCCCTCATTTACAATCTTTTCTTCTTTTCTTTCTTGGGTGATGTTTTAATTAGACAGACCCCATTTTCATAAATTCATTCATTTAAATTTATTTATTCATTCTTGTTATCGGTATATATCATAACAAACCATCATCAACAATCAAAACTGTTATATATCGTATAATAGATGGCTTCTAATACGAGCTATTACCGATCGCCGTTCGGAGACACGACCCACACCAAAGTGTTCGTCGGAGGCTTAGCATGGGAGACTCCGACCGAGGAAATGCGTCGTTACTTCGATCAGTTCGGAGAGATTCTTGAAGCAGTCATCATCACCGATAAGACCACCGGAAAATCTAAAGGCTATGGTTTCGTAAGTTAATTAATCCCTTTTTTTGGTTTTTATCTTCACCGTTTAATTTCAATTGTTTCTCGAGGCCGGCAACGTCATCATCTCGTTGGTCCAGGTCACATTTCGAGAGTCAGACTCAGCAACGAGAGCAGTCGCCGATCCGAATCCTGTGATCGATGGAAGAAAGGCGAATTGCAATATTGCTTCTTTTGGACGGCCACGACCATCGACGCCTCGTGGTTCGTTAACTCAAATTTTAGCTTTTGATTGTGAACTTTAATGATCTCTCATCGGTCTAATTTTTTTTATATATAAATATTCTTCCATTTGACTGGATTATTTGATGGGTTTAATCTATATTTTGTTTTTGTAAATTAACAAAAACTCATACGATGATGAATAATAGACTATTTTCACACTTTCAATACGTAATTTCATCATATTTTTTTGGCAAAAAAATAATCATCATTTTTTTAATCGTTGAAGATATTAATCAGTACTACATATATATATACATATATATTGTTTCCAAAAACTGATATTTATGTGATAAGGAAGAAAAAAATGCTACATTGTCCAATAATGTAATAATTTGGAATTGTATGTAAAATGTTTGACGATTACTCTTTGAAATGGCACAGGGAGAGGACAAGGAGGAAGCCCTAGTCAGTATCATGGTGGAGGACAATCAGGCTATACAGGAATGGCTGCTCCGCTGCAGCAGGCTGGGACTGCCCAGCTCATGTATCCGTCGTACGGGTACGTGAGGTTTTTATGAATTTTTAAAAGAATAATTAATGGGTTTCTTTATTTAAACCCAATGGGTGTAAATATGTTTAATTTTTTTTGCTTAGACGATGAAATGGTCCAATGCGATAGAAATGGTAAGAGACGACAGAAGATGATATTTAATGCTTCAATTTGCGCAAGTTGGAGTCAGCCTGTAAATATATATCATATTCATAATATATATATATATATACTCATATCGGACTAGCTAGCTAGTAGTTGTCATATAAAAAGTATATTATGTATTGAAGATTAGCCGGACCAACTTCGCAATAGAACAATAATAGTGAAATATGTCATGTGTGTATATATAATGAGTATATACAGTATATGTCTCCATGAAATTTCCATGCATTAAATTTGTCGAGGTAAAATAATTAAGTAAACTTGTGTTGGTATTTTGGTGAGTATTTACTATTTAGACTAATTGGTTTAGCATCATTAAATTCTTTTGTTTTCAGGTACACCTACAATTCTGAATATGGTTACCACCAAGTCAGTCTCTCTCTCTCTCTCTCTCTCTCTCTCTCTCTCTCTCTCTCTCTCTCTCTCTCTCTCTCTCTCTCTCTCTCTCTCTCTCTCTCTCTCTCTCTCTCTCTCTCTCTCCCTCCATATGACATAGTCACATACATACACAATTACAAACATGCAATGATCTATACATCTGCTAGGAAAATGTTGTATGACTGCATCTATCTAGCGGCTGTACATGAATTAGTTCAGCCTTTATTTACGAGAACTAAGTTGTAACTAGAATATGCTTGATCAAGATTAACATTAGCCTGATTAAGTTGGTGATATTAATTAATAAATAATAATTTTGTTACTGAATGATTACATGCAGGCGTTATACAACACACAGCTCCAACAAGCACAATACTATCAACAGCAAATGTACGGAGGAGGAGCAACATCACCATCATCATCCAACATCATGCCTTCTCCTTATTACTACTTCCAAGCTCCGAGCCCTAGACCATATCCTCATCAACATCATCACCAATATGCTCATCATATTCATCATCATCAGCAGCAGCAACAACGCTTACCTTCTGCTTCTTCTTACCTAATTTACCCATCCAATTTCGAGGCTCCTACTACTTCCTCTAATGCCCCTCCTTCCCAAGAGCCAATATCTTCTTCAACTGGTACGTCAATAAATAGTACAATGTTTTGACATCATGTATCACCATGCATGTACAATGTGCATATGCATTTATCATCATATAACAAGGTCCAAGTACTAAACAATTTTGTAAAAACAATCATGCATATATAAGAGTACGGAAGATTAAATGGAATACCAAAGAGAGAGTGTGAATGATTCGTCACATGGGATGGATATATGTATAATTCCATCATGTCCATGTGAACTGAGCTGTCTTATTTTTTGTTCCCTCACATCTGTCTATCGTCCATCATGGGTCATGCATGTCTATATATATATATGTGTGTAATATGCATAAACCAATAGTGTTTGCATGTGGGTTTCTGTCACCTTTTTATATTATTGATTCTCAATATCTAGTCACAACTCACAAGGGAGAAGGGACCACTCTCTATTTAAGCAATTATCCAAAGATATTCGCAGAGGGGCAACTAAAACAAATGAATTCTATATGTGGAATTGTAGATTGACTATTTGTTTAAAAAAATGTTTAATCTTGTGGTTATTTGTTTTTTCTTCAGAATCACAAGCACCACATCAAGTCTCAGGAGAAGGAGGAGAATTCGATGCAACGGATGCACCTGAAAGTACAACCACGAACAACAGAGAGTTGACATCATCTTCATGATCAACTGCATCTCCAACTTGTACAATCTTTTGACATTTTTTTTACCCTCCCTTTCTCTTCCTCCAACAAAGGAAAAAAAAGGCTAATTCGTTTATTTTCTCAACCAAATCCTTGCATGACTTAACATGACTGCCAAAATAAAGATGGCTCCCTATCTCTTGTCATGTTTGTTCTTTTTGTTTTTTCTAACAGAATAATATAATAAGTCGACTTTGATATTCTTTCTATTTTAGAATAAATCGACTATTTAAAAAAAGAAATTATTCCTTGTACTTGACTTTTAATTTAGACTATGTCTAACTGATAGCATGTTTAAAACAAACAAAAAATCGAGTCGATTTTGAGAAAGTTTGTCAGCCAAGTGACGTTTTAATATTGGCTGAGTTCTAAATTTTTCAAACTTAAGTTTTTGACTAGCTAGTTAAAACCCATCTGAAATTTTTGTCAAAAGCATAAGAACCGTTGAACTGATGTGTGGATAAAAATTTTAGACAGATTCCAATCATATATGTCAGTAATTTGGTTTTAATTTATAAGCATGAAAGTATATTGGATCTAGTTAGTAATGTGTAAAATGACAAAACGATTATTTGATTATGCGGTTTTTAGCAATTACTTAATTCTATACTTAGTAGGGATGATGGTTTTTCGATGACACATTGGTAATATCATACAACTTTGCTCCGAGCCTTTGACTTGACCACCATAAGGAATCCCACACGGCATTATGAAGACGGGAAACAAACACTTTTGGTGATAACACGAATACAAAACCTTACATTCTCCAAAATTGATGAGTCTCCTTTTATGCATTATCTTTGTCAAGTTTATACCCGATAAGCTAGTTTCTCTGAACCACACTTAAAGAACCGTCGGAGAAACGAGGATTGCAATAACCTTTCAATCACCACACCATGATAAACAGCCTAACAACTGACTTAGGATTATTTTATCCCAAAATTTCAAAAGATCAACTGATTGGTTTTGCATATACATGATATTTGTCAGATCCACACAAAGCTCGATCACAAACATTGTAATTTTCACGATTGGAGATATACCTATATCATGGCGTTTTCAGAAATAGACGTTTGTAGTCACTTCCTCGATTCATGTTGAATCATTGCGCTTTATGAGGCAAACATGGAATGCGTTTGGCTTAGGTCAATAAATCAACATATTCAATCAAACAGTGGAATCCGCGTCAATCTAGAACCAAATATCTTATATGAAGATAACGATGCATGCGTTGCCCAAACTAACGAAAGATATATCAAAAGCGACATAACCAAACATATCCCTTTAAAGTTCTTCTCATACACCTAAGAACTTGAGAAGAATAAAGACATCGATGTGTAATATGTCCAATCATCTGACAATGATGCATATCTCTTCACAAAGTCTTCACCTACCTCGTTGTTCAGGAAACATGTCCATACATTAGAATGTGTCATCAACAAAACCTATAAGTATTAGCTTGTCTATTCTAGGGAAAGTTTTGTGGTTGTACTTTTTTTTATTTTCTATGATTTTTTCCACTAGGTTCTCTTAAAAAAGTTTTTAACGAGGTAACAAACTATTCATCGCAAGATACAATAGTGACATTGATCTCTCAAAGAAGAGTTACAAAATAGATGATCATGAAGTGAAGAAGTGGTGAAAGTGGTTCCCAAGCCACTATTGAAGATAGTAAAATTGGAAAGATTTTACCCTATAAATATGTGTATGTGATCATTGTAGTCTACACACAAAAATCATCAACGACGTATCACTACTTCTCTAAAAATCATTCTCACCTCTCTCCATAATTTATCTCTTACTTTGCTTTGCTCCTACTCCTTCAAGGTTGTTACATAAATTATTTTATGGTTCACACATATATGTATAGTATAATTATAACAAAATTAATTTTATCGAATGGAAACTGTTTAATTTATTTATTAAAATGAACAGAATATTTTCAAAGTTTATTATGGAAGTTTCCTAGGATATAGCTAGACGAGCGCCACGTCAGAGAGTGAGTGACGTGTAAATGGATGTAGGTGGAACAGACAATGTGACGTGTTCCTAGAATTTGTCTTTTACTGTTGTGCTTGCATGTCTAGCTAGTTGCTTCTTCGTGAGGTAATTGTCAAAACCGAAATCTCTCAAGTACTTGCACGAAACTAATAGCTACTATTCTACTTCTTCCCTCTTTCTTTCTTTTATCATGATGATACATTTCAAATATATACATATTTGATCTTATGTTTGACTATATATAGGCTATACTTAAAACATAGAACAATATTAATTTTTCATCATCGTCGCCGATTTGCTACAAACCGAAGCTGATCCCATCGGTTAATGAGCTCTCCGTTCTCACTTTTCCTTTTTTTTGCATTTTCATTTTTGGGCTAAATCGGAGTTTATCTGTTAGGAATTCGCTAATTTCGGTAGGAAAATAAGAATCTCGACTCGGATTTTTCTTTTCTAGATGAGTTGAGGTTGATCATTTTTTGAAATTTTCAACTAATTTTAAGAACTTTCGCTAATTTCTGATGATTTTGGTGAAAAATTAAAGTTTATTGAAGAACAAACATGAGTAGTAGCGTCATTAGAATTATTGGTATGATCCTTGTTAGAGTCTTTAGAGTATCTTGCTTTAGAGTTTCTAGTATGATTCTTGTTAAGAATCTTTAGAGTTCTTGGTATGAATTTTGTTAGAGGTATTACTCTTTTAGTACACTGAAGCTGATGTGAAAAGATTCATGGTTTCCTCAATTGTATTTCATTGTTTTGTGATATATTAAATCTGTTTTTGTTGTCGTGATCGAATTTTCAAAATTTTCTCGCCCATGTTATTTTTAGCGTTTCCGCAATTTTGTCCCTAAATTCTGCTTCTACGACTACAATGTTGGCAGAAACTTCTAATTCCACGATTACTTCTAACTTTGTGACACAGTCAAATCTTGATTTTTTTCCAAATTGTTCCATCATTTATATATATTTGGAAATGTATCAGACTAGCTGTGCATATTGTAGACTAAGTACCATTTATTTGTCATTCTATTTTGCTAACTTAAAGATATCACCATGGGGTTCACAGACGATTCAAAAACAAAACAAAAACTGAAATTAAATACTTGTTCAGGATTATATGTATAACATAATTTGATAATCATCTTATATTTAAAATAAAATTTGCAGTCTCCATGTAGTCTCTACTCTCCTATAAGAATTTGCTAACAAGCTTCTCAAAATTCACAACCGAGGAACCACGTTCGTGCTGCGCAGCTTTCTCGGCCAAGTGCCGCCACTCCTCCGCCTTCTCTCTCATTTTCTTTCCCTTCTCTCCATCCATCAGCTCTCTAACCACCGACTCAACCTCCTCTCTCTTCACATCTCCGCCGATCTCAATCCCAACCTCCCACTCGTCACAACAGAACTTACAATTTGTTTGTTGTTCTGCAAAAAATGGCCAACACACCATTGGAACTCCGCCGCATAGACTTTCCAGCGTCGAGTTCCATCCATTGTGTGTTAAGAACCCTCCTATCGCGGGATGAGAAAGAACTTTCTCCTGAGGACACCAACTCGCCAGCATCCTCCGATCAGCCGTCTCCGTTAAAAACTCAGGCGGAACCATTGCCACATCCCCGGCTACTAAATCCGGCCTTATCACCCACAAAAACTCTTTCCCGGTTGCTGCCAAACCCCAAGCAAACTCCACAAGTTGTTTCGCAGTCATCACAGTTATGCTCCCGAAGTTAACATAAACAACGCTGTTTGGAGTTTTGGTATCGAGCCAATCCATGCATGCCGTCTCTTCTTTCCACAGATTCGATTCCATCCGCCCGATTTCACTATCCTCGCCGATCTCTTGTTTGACTAGTAAATGGAGCGGTCCAATAGAGTAAACCGGAGGTATAAGAGATTGCATTGATTGGATGACGTCTTGCTCGAGATCATCGAACGTGTTGAGAATGATAGCAGAAGCACGTTTGGCTCGGTCGGCCTCACGGACAATGAAGTTGAGCATTATGTCCTTAGGATTCGTCGTATGGATGAAGCTAGGGATGTCTTTTAGTCGTAGGTTCCTCATCGATGGAATCCAATCTATTTTTGTGTCTAAGTGCTCTTTTGTCAAGTAACTCTCATCTGCCAAATCCACTACCATTTTATTAGTAAATAGTTTAAACATCTCAAAATTTCTTAATTAAATTTAAAGCACCGTATTAATATGCATATATATTGAAGATTATTATGCACCGTATTAATATATATATATATATATATGCACAATTATTATGTATGTACTAAATAATTAAGATTGATAGGATGGGGACAGTTTGGAATAGGTGAGAACAGACGGAGCACCCTAATTGACGGTTCTGATGTCGGTATCTCACCTTGAATTTTGTTTTTTAATATTATTTAAATAGGAGAATATTTCAAAAAATTGAGATATACACCAAAATATCAAACTATTTGAGATACTCTCATAATTAAATAGTATTAATTTTTTTTTTTCCAAATTGAGACACTCTTGTGAGAACTCGCAATTGAGGATGCTCAGAAGGACATATAACAGAGGGAGAATAAATTTGAGTGAGAAAGGAGGGGAGATAATATAATATATTATGTACTATATAATATATAAGCTTATTAAATATTATGGATTTCTCTACGTTGAATTAAATATTATAAGACGGATTAAATCATTAATCAAAACAATAATACATACCTTTTAGTGGAGATAACCCCTTCTCGATGAAGCGATAGAAGTGTAGATAAGCCATGAAGCCATAAGCACTAGTGGTCCAAAAAAGAACCTCCGGGACACCGAGCTCCTCCGCAGCATCAAGAGTAAAGCTCATACAACCGTCCGATACAATACAGCTCACCGGAGGGACATCATCTCTGGCAGATGTGTTGATCCGCCGGAGAAGCTCCTTAAAGGGAGCGAGACCGTTCTTCATGGTGGACTCGCAAAGGGCAGGGATGTCCTGCGTGACGTCCACATCAATCTCCGGTAGACCGTCAGGGATGGACTCGAACCTGAAAGAAGGAAGCCCGTCGAGAGCGTTGGGCCCACGAGACCGGAGGAGACGGTTGTGGTTGTAGATGGTGTTGACGAAGGTTACATGGAAGCCTTTAGCGTGGAGGAGTTTAGCCACTTTGAGCATCGGGTTGATGTGGCCTTGAGCCGGGTAAGGCACACAAACAACGTGTGGTTTTTGTGCGTTACAAACGACATGATATCCCATTTTGATACCTCTTATGCGGAGAAAAAAAAGAAAGATGAAAAAATAGATATGTATTTGTGATTGAACTGGATGTGATTCTCTTAGGCTTTAAAGAAAAGTGAGAAGGCGAGGCCACCACATATGATTTCTGGCACGTGGAGACTGTCCAAAAATCTGGCTCACTTGCGAAGATTGCCCATATCGGGCGTTAAGCGTCTCGAGGCCGAATTTGTGTATTAATTTATTGTAAAAGTTATAAGCCTGACAAAAAGATATTTAATGTTTATCTACAAGATGACTAGGTGAAATAGTAGTCAAACTATCTATTATTAGTGGGCCAAGGAGCACTTAAAGGTTGATGTAAACCTGTTCTTGATTGATTATTCAACTGAGTGACGAGAGAGTTGTGCGAACTCGGTTGATATTAAAAGATGGTGATGTCATGTTCAAATTGCAGATTGTACTTGTTCTAAATTCTAATAGAGAGTCCAATATCCAAGTCTTTTCAGGTCAATTTTTTCAACTGGTCTGGCCCGTAAAATAATCGCTTTGGTGCTATTCTCCTTACTCTTTGGTGGCTAGGCTTTCGGTCTTTACCAGCGGTCCTTCCGCCACGTTTCCTTTTGTATACAAGATAAATCGTAGCCAATCTTAGCCTTCAATGTTTTTGGTTTTGATTTCTTTTGATCTTCTGTTTTTGGCTCCATGTAACACAAACTGACTCTATGTTGAACACAAACATTTTTATGACCATCTTAGACCATCTCCATCGGTGAGGATGTCTAACAAAAAAAAAAAGTTATTTTTTAAAAATTAAATAAGTAAATTAAAAAAGGATCAATACTAATCTGCCACATAAGCTATTGGGTGTCTCAGGTTTTGGTGGGAGTGTCTCGTACGAGACACCCTTGTGTCTCTCTCTTCTGCTTTTTTAATTTTTTT
Organism: Eutrema japonicum; assembly: GCA_030161315.1. Lineage (NCBI taxonomy): Eukaryota > Viridiplantae > Streptophyta > Magnoliopsida > Brassicales > Brassicaceae > Eutrema > Eutrema japonicum. The sequence continues at coordinate 12,053,129 of BSQW01000001.1, forward strand.
TCATTTTTTTAATGTTTAGACACCCAATTTTGTTAACCAATGTGGGTGCTCTTAGACCATCTCCAATGGTAGAACCCTTCATGGGGTTCTTACCAATATTTTAATTATAAATTTTAAGAACCTCTTTCTAAGAACCCCAAAAAAAGTTCTTAAATAAGAACTTTAAGAACCTTTTTTTTCAAAGTTAAGAACCTCTCTAATATTTATCATTATTTGTCATTATAAAATTTTAAGAACCTCTCCTCTAAGAACCCCCATTGGAGATGCTCTTATGTTTTCAATTAATCATGACCTATTTTGAGCAGGAGCGGCTCAAAAGTGGCAAAAAAATTTTGGAGCCTGTTCAAAAAAATTTCTGGTAGAACCCAAAAAAAAAACACTAAAAACAAAATTTTGGTTCAAAAAACAAAAAAACAAAAAAACAAAAAAACAAAATTTTTTTTTTTTCTCCAAACACTAATATGTTATTCTCTCATCAATCAAATATAGTATCATAGCAGGTTTCCTCCGAAGTTTTGATCTAACGATCAAACTTTTTTTTTTTTTTTCAAGCCATCGAGTTTATTTTTTTGTTTGTTTTCTTTTAAGTTAAGTACTTCCAAAATTTTAGTTCGTCATGAACCTCTTAATCTAAACCATCGATTTTCCTATTTTTAAGCCTAAATACCTATGAATCTAAGCCATCGAACTTTTACTTATCCAAGTGTATCATAGACTTCTGAATCTTTTTTTCTACCGTGTTTTCAGTGTTACACACGAGATTCTTTGTGTCACACACAATCTTCAGGATACAATCTCTACGAAAATTGACTCGCTCTTCTCAACAAGGTCCAAATCACCACTGTTCCATGCTTTGCAACAACTCACCACACCCTCTCAGCTTCCATCGCATCGTCCATTCCACCCCTTCATCACCTTCTACATCAGATTCTATTGTCAACCTGTCATGTCTCTACTCTATTATCGTTTTAAGCTTGATGAGACGTATAAAAGGATATAGAATGATCTATAATTATCTATAATATTATTAGTAAATATTCCATATTTTAAATATTTGTATCTATTTAATTTAGAAATAACATCTAGTATAAATATTTATGTACCTTAATCATTATTATCATTATGATAGTCAATATACAATTCTTCCCAAATACTAATGTGTTCTTCTCTCGTCAATCTAATACAAACCTTTGGAACTTCGCAGGAAATACTGTCTAGCGTCGAATTCCATCCACTATGCGTTAAAAATCCGCCGATAGCCGGATGAGAGACAAGCGTCAGACATCTTACGAATGTGCCAATCATTTAGAGACTAGTGCAACCAAATAGTATTGCAAATTATTACTCTCTTTTTTGGTGTCCACTATGATGTTTTTGTTAGCAAATTTCTTTTATCCACGTATGGCCCACAACGTAGAAATTATCACATACATATTTGAAATATTAAATGAAACTTTATACTCCCAAAAGCTTATTTTGAAAACTTTTAATCTGAATCATTAATCAATATTTTCTTTACCACTGTTGGATATATATTAATGGATATTAATCAAACAAGTAAACATAAAATTTACTTAGTAATAATCAATATGCAAACAACACATTTATATGATCATCTTATGTTTTACTTAATCCTCTGATCTCTGTCCCAAAAGAACCTTAACAACCTTCTCAAAATTCACAACCGATGAACCATGTTTATGCTCCGTCGCTCCCTCCGCCAAGCGCCGCCACTCCTCTGCCTTCTCTCTCATTTTCTTTCCTTTTTCTCCATCCATCAACTCTCTAATCACTCTCTTAATCTCCTCCCTCCTCACATCTCCACCAATCTCCATCCCCACCTCCCACTCGTCACAGCAAAACTTACAGTTCGTTGGTTGGTCTGCAAAGAACGGCCAACACACCATTGGAACTCCACCTGAGAGACTCTCCAAAATCGAATTCCATCCATTGTGCGTTAAAAACCCTCCGACCGACGGATGAGAAAGAACCTTCTCTTGTGGACACCAACTCGCCAACATTGTCCGGTCTGCCGTCTCCGTTATAAACTCCGGCGGAACTACAGCCTCCTCTCCGACTACTGAATCCGGCCGGATCACCCATAAGAACTCCTTACCACTTCCGGCCAAACCCCAAGCGAACTCCACAAGCTGCTTCGCACTCATAACAGTTATGCTCCCGAAGTTGACATAAACAACGCTGTTTCGAGTCTTGGTATCGAGCCAATCCAAACATTCCATCTCCTCTTTCCATAAATTCGACCCCATCTTTCCAATCTCACTGCTTTCTTCAATCTCCCGGTTCGCTAAGAGATGAAGCGGTCCAACTGAATAAACCGGAGGTAAAAGGGATTGCATGGACTTGATGACATCATGTTCAAGGTCATCGAATGTGTTTAGAATGATAGCAGAAGCGCGTTTGGCTCGCTCGGTCTCGCGGATGGCGAAATTAAGCATAATATCATCAGGATTAGTGGTACGGATGAAGCTAGGAATATCCTTTAGTTTTAGATTTTTCATTGACGGTATCCAATCTATAATCGTGTCTAAGTACTCCTTCGTCAAGTAACTCTCATCTGTCATATTGATATTAGTCTTCCGATATTAGTTAATCGAAAATTAAAAATTAAAGCAATGCATTACACACAAAAATGGCGCGTTTACATAAGGGTGTACGTCTATATGACTCAATATAGGACGCGACATTGAAGTTTATGAAAATTCGTAAAAAGCATTAACCAATGTAAGAATACAGACCTTTCAAAGGAGATAAACCCTTGTCGATGAAGAGATAGAAGTGTAGATAAGCCATGAAGGCACAAGCACTGGGGGTCCAAAAAAGGACTTCCGGGATTCCAAGCTCCTCCGCAGCATCAAGAGTAAAGCTCATACAACCGTCCGATACAATACAGCTCACCGGAGGAACATCAGCTTTGGCGTTAATCCGCCAGAGAAGTTCCTTAAACGGAGTAAGACAGTTTTTCATGGTGAGCTCGCAAAGGGCAGTGATGTCCTGTGTGACGTCCACGTCGATCTCTGGTAGACCATCAGGGATGGACTCAAACCGGAAAGTAGGGAGCCCGACGAGGGCGTTGGGTCCACGGGACCGGAGGAGACGATTGTGGTTATAGATGGTATTGACAAAGTTGACGTGGAAGCCTCTGGCGTGGAGGAGTTTAGCCACTTTAAGCATCGGGTTGATGTGGCCTTGAGCCGGATAAGGCACACAAACTACGTGTGGTTTTTGTCCGTTATAAACGACATGAGATTCCATTTTCTTTCTCTCTTCCGCCAAGACAAATGTGAGGTTATATATTTTTTTCGGAAATGGGCAAATGTGATTTTTCGTTGGCATAAGCTTTTTGACATACGCCATTTTATAGAAAAAAAAGGCGAGGCGAGGCTAGCACGTGCTGGTTGTCGACAAACCTATCTCACGTGCGAATGTTATCCACACCTGCCATGAGCCACTTCGAGGCTGGAATGGCGATTTATTTGTGTAGAATTTATAACCTAACAGAAGATAATGTTTATCTACAAGCTGAAAGTATTGCAGAAAAAATCAAAGTAAGTGCTGATATGTTAAATTTTATACTTTTATGCCTTTGTTACACACGTAAGCCCCACAACTAACTTTTAAAATGTCCAATTTTATGCCTTTGTTACACACGTAAGCCCCACAACGTAAAAATGATCATATAGATATTAATTTAACATATTAAATTAAACTAGTTAGTTGACCACACAAAAAAAATTAGTTAAACTCAAAAAATTATTTTCTGTTCATGAAATATACATTTTTTCAACAACTTACTCAAAAAGTTTTTGTTTTCTGTTAAAATCGTAGTATTTTACTAACATAGTTCATCGCATTCCTCTCTCTCTCTCAAAATTAATATTTTCTTAATTTTTTTTTTTTATCAACAACTTTTAAATATAAATCTTAACCAACAGTACAAATTTATCAGGTATAAATATAACAGTTAGACAACCACCTAGTAATAAGGCTGGAATTCTGTTGTACTGCACTGAGTCACTGACCAAGCATTATGTTATTGGAAGGACAAGAAGTTAAGAAACAAAAAAACAATCTAAAGTCGATTCGTTTTCGGAATATGCATTGCGTACTCTATATAGATGACGTGGTTCAATTATGATTCATGTCTTTCAAAACCAAACTTTAGGTTTTCAATTAATATGATGTCCTGTGGTCACGTTGCAAGGACGTATACCAAGGCAATTAGGTACATGCATATTTAGGACGTAATATTAATCCATGACTCTAAAAATAATAACATTTTAACCCATGATTAATAAGGAGGTATACCTACTCTATGTCAAACAAAGCATTTGACAAAATTGATGATTGAGGTTGAGAGTGGACCACTTGCCTTGATTCTCAATTAGATTTTTATTATTTCTTGAACTATTAAGGTTTTTGTCTTTGTCCAGTGCAATCGTCTGGAACAATTAATGTTTTTTGTCTTAGTCCGGTGCAATCGGGAAAATAAAGTTTTTTTTGTTGTTATTCAAAAGTTTGGCTTTTTTTTACGTCACTCAAAATTTGTGTATTTGTTTCCAATTTTCAATGCTTGTACGTCCCAAACAAAATTTGGATACAATCTCTAATTAACCAAGTTGATGTGGCTTTGACTTCAAAAAGTCCGAGTTGCTCTTTTCTGAATCGAGTTTCCATTGTTATAAACTTATAATCGCAATTGTGAAACGAGGAAAAAGATTTAATTTTGTTGAACAGTTTTTTAATCAATTCAATTGCTAAAAGATCAGTAGCTTAGAGCATCTCCAATGTATTCCTTTATTTTTATCTTTAAAATGGAGTTGAATTTCTCTCAAATGTATTACTTTATTTTTTACTCCAAAAATAATATTTTTAGTATATTTTTCATTTTTATTTTATTATTAATTGTTAAAAATACACTTTATCTATAAAATATACAAATCAACTCATTATTTTTTTTCTTTTAAAACTTTCACAAATTGTGATATTATTTGAATTTAACCATTGCAATATCATAAAAATGATAAAACAAAGCACATTTTAATTTAAACATCACCATTTGAATATTTTTCCCATACATGATCAATTAACGCATTTCGAAGTGAGAAATGAGCGTTTTTATCTTTGATTTCTCTGAATCGAGCAAGAAAATTTTGGAACCGAATATTTTCGTCCTCAGCTATTTCTACCTCTGGAGGTGGAGCTTCTCTTCCAACTTCAATTGGAGCATCGAGATCGCGTTCATCCTCAATTATCATGTTATGTAAAATTACACATGTAGTCATTATGTCATGTAACACATTCTTTTTCCAAAAACGAACCGATCCTTTCACAATAGCAAATCGTGACTGGAGAACCCCGAAAGCACGTTCTACATCTTTCCTACATGCTTCTTGTCGCGTAGCAAAATATTTTTGCATTAAGTTTACTTTATATTATTTCTAATTTCAGTATTTTTATGTATTTTTAAATTTAATATTAGTTTATGCTATTATAATAAAATCACATCATCATATCTATAAATTTTAATCAAGTCCAAATATATTTTAATTATTTAATTATATTAAATAAGAAGTGAATTTATTACAAGAATATTTGATGAGTCATATTTTGTTGTGTTGTTGTGCATATGTGACAAATACATTACTTAAAATTTTTTAGAAAATAATAAAACCATAAAATCATTGTCTCGTAATATTTGTTACAATGAAAGGTACAATTTTTTAAAAAGTGATAAAATATGAAAGACTAAATTATAAATAAAAAAGTTCAACTCCATTTTGAAGTTGAAAATGGAATTACTTCATATTTAGAAAAAATAACATTTTCCTATTTTACAGTTAAAAATGGAGTGGGGTTGAAGATGCTCTTAGTGTCTATAACCTTAAACATCAAGTTTCGAAAACTCCCTTCGTATATATGAGGTTAAATATTGCCTGTCAACATCAAGATCATGGAATATATATATATATATATATATATATATATATATATATGTTATATGATCGTCGACAAGAAATGTAATTGCTATGATTATATAGCGTCGTAAAACATTTTTATCTCTCGCTTGCAGTCTATCTTGGCATCTTGCTAGAGTGGAGTTTGTGTTTTCTATTTCAAAAATGGTACAGAAAATTTAAAAAATTATTCCGTTTGACAACTCTATCTATAATCATGAATTAGACATATTATAAAATTTAAATAAAAATAATTTTTAAAAAAATGTACAACAATTTCTGTAAAAAAATTATCCGCGCTAATTAGTACGGGTTAAATCCTACTATATATATGTTATATGATCGTCGACAAGAAATATAATTGCTATGATCATCTAGCGTTGTAAAACATTTTTTATCTCTTGCGTGGAGTCTATCTTGTTAGAATGGAGTTTGTGTTTTCTATTTCAAAAAAGGTGTTTACAACAGAAAATAAAAACTTGGTCGTTGAATTGTTTAGCTAGTTATGTGTTGAATCCTTGCTATTGCAAATACTCTTTGATTTATATATAAACATGTCGGATTGTTATTATTAAAAAAATACCAGATTTATATATACACTTTCAAACACTTGTCTTGTTATATTTCCTACCTGGTTTTCTTGGAAACTTCATGTAAAACGACAGGAAAACAAAAATGATCCAAAGGGTAGTAAAAAATAAAACTACAAGAAAGATAACTAATGAGTAAATGACGCCGCTAATGACTATATATGTTTCATGTTTGTAATAAGCACATAACGCCGAAAGTCAACACACCCAACATTCTCTCTCTCTCTCTATCTCTATCTCTCTCTCTCTCTCCTTTCCACCAACATATCGAAGAACAAGACTCCGTGGGGTCGACCTCACTTGATTATAATCACCCTGTGATCTATCTAGCAGGATTACAAAAGAATATGCTCTTTCATTTGATGCCATTTTCAAGTCTGCCTAACACGTTTTTTTATTAATACCTTATAACAAATTTCAAGGACCATGTCCATTCTATGTGGTCCTTGATGATCTTTATTATGAGGCAGGATCATATGTTTCTAATCAAACGGAAAGTTTTCTGTCTTCAGTCTACAAATATATATATCTAATCGTTAATGACACATAAAAATGCATTAGAACACTAATTGGTGAGATTGCAACAACTCTTGTATATCAATATATAAAACAACTAAATAAGTTTGGTATACATTTATATGTCTACATCGAGAAAATTTGAAACGATAAACAATTACAAATAAATGAAATGATTTGATCAAAAGTGGGAGTTGGCGAAGTAGAATGGTGGGCTTCCGCTCTTCACGACGAGGTGTTAGGTGAGCGATTATCTTTACTAATATCTCTATCCATTTTAATTTTTTTTGTTTATTAGTTAATCTACTTATAAATATATGATATATCTACTTGGTTACTATTTAAATTTTCAACTCAACATGTGTACAAATACTATAACAAAATTTGAGACCAGCTTTTATAAATCTTGACCATCTTAATAATAATATTAAAATTTCTCACCGAACATTACCACCATCAAATCCATTTCAAAAGGAAGCTAAACCGAATTACGTTTCCGATTTATAATCAGACGACCGGTTATCGCTCGAAACGAATTGACTAATTTACCCTTTCCAAAAATCCCGACGTTGGATTTACCAAAACTACCCTTATAAGTGATTTACCTACCGCAAACACAACTACTTGGTTATAAAACCCTTAAATTCTCTTCATAACACTTCTCAGGTTTCGTGTAAACATTTGTCGAAATCTCAAAACCGAAATCTTTTTTTATTTATCAAAACAATAATAATCAAGGAGAAAAATGGCGCTCATGAATGGGAGCATGAATCTATCATCGGTCAAATCGTCGATATACAACCACCGTCAAACAAGCTTCTCCTCCGCCGTCCCAAGACATACTTCCCTCCGGATCTCCGCCGTGCAAACCGATCCCAAACCACCAGCTTCCTCGGCGGTGACGAAGACCGTCGGGGTTAATGTGGGTAAATCGAAATGGGCACCGGAGAGCTGGAAGACGAAGAAGGCGCTTCAGCAGCCGGAGTATCCGGATTTAGCTGAGCTTGAAGCTGTGCTCGACACGATCGAGGCTTTCCCTCCGATCGTTTTCGCCGGAGAAGCTAGATTGCTGGAGGAGCGGTTAGGTCAAGCCGCAATGGGTGAAGCTTTTCTGTTACAGGGAGGAGACTGCGCAGAGAGCTTCAAAGAATTCAACGCTAACAACATTCGTGATACTTTTCGGATTCTTCTCCAGATGGGTGCTGTTTTGATGTTCGGAGGCCAAGTCCCTGTCGTTAAGGTACGCAACGATTTTGAGAAAGTTTGGATTTTTATGGATTTTGGTGATTATTGAGATTTGAGTTTTGGTTTCTTCGTAAGGTTGGAAGAATGGCGGGTCAATTTGCTAAGCCGAGATCGGATTCGTTTGAGGAGAGAAACGGAGTGAAATTGCCGAGTTACAGAGGAGATAACATCAATGGAGATGCGTTTGATTCGAAATCGAGGATTCCTGATCCTCAGAGGATGATCAGGGCTTATTGTCAATCTGCAGCTACTTTGAATCTCTTGAGAGCTTTTGCTACTGGTGGTTACGCAGCTATGCAGAGAGTTACTCAGTGGAATCTTGATTTCACAGAACGAAGTGAGCAAGGAGACAGGTAAAAAAAAAAATATACTATCATTTTTTTGAATCTTTGTGTTTGCTCTTTAATTGCCATAAAAGCACGATGCTGATTGTTTGTGACTGATGCAAATAGTTAGGTTTTTTTTTACTTACTTTTCTTCAGCAGCTGAGTAATATTCGATTGTTTTCTTTGCGTTTGCGTTTACATGTTATGATGAGTAAGAAACGTTCAGGCCTAATTTTGAGTACCTTTGTGTGGGTGTTTTTTTGTCTAACATGTTACTGCCTACATCCTTTTTCTGGCTTGTGTTGGCCTATTTTGATGCAATGCTCTCTTTTTGAATGCCTACCTTATTTGGTATCGACTGGTTATGTCCAATTTATAGTGTGGATGCAAATTTAGGATTTTTTCCCTTTTCAGTAGCTGATACGCCTGATAGTTGTTCGGCTTAATCTGTTTGTTCGTGAGTTAATTTAGGATTTTTCCTTTTTTTCTTCTTCTCTGTCTACATTTCGTGTATGTGTGTTGAAATCGTTGTATTGGTTTGGCAGGTACCGTGAACTAGCTCACCGTGTTGATGAAGCGCTCGGTTTCATGCACGCTGCTGGGCTAACGCTCGATCACCCCATAATGCAAACAACCGAGTTTTGGACTTCTCATGAGTGTTTGCTCTTGCCTTATGAACAATCACTAACTAGGCTAGACTCAACCTCTGGTCTCTACTACGATTGTTCTGCTCATATGATTTGGGTCGGTGAGCGAACCAGACAGCTCGATGGAGCCCACGTCGAGTTCTTAAGAGGTGTTGCTAATCCTCTTGGAATCAAGGTTTGTTTTTTGAAAAACTCTTCTCTCATAATACATATCACGTTTTAGTTTTCCCTTGTGAAACTGACTGAGATCTTTGTGTGTATAGGTGAGTGATAAGATGGATCCGAAGGAGCTAGTGAAGCTGATTGAGATCTTGAATGCTGACAATAAGCCTGGAAGGATCACTATTATCACAAGAATGGGAGCAGAGAATATGAGAGTGAAGCTTCCTAATTTGATTAGAGCCGTGCGACGCGCTGGACTGATTGTGACTTGGGTCAGTGATCCAATGCACGGAAACACCATTAAGGCTCCTTGTGGTCTCAAGACTCGTCCATTTGACTCCATCTTGGTACGTTTTGATGAGAAAGTGTTTTACTGTTTAGGTTTCTATTGATCATTGCAAATGATAGAAATGAATGAATACATAGGAATAGTATTTTTTTGTAATATAGTAAATATTAGTAGTATATGTATAATGTGGTAGTAGGTGAGATAGCGAAAGGTGACAAAAATCAGACTTTGGTTGGGCCAAAGTTAGGTGGTCCTGATGAAAAAAAAATGAAAATACTAACTCAAGCACGTGTCCTCAATCAATTTGTTATAGCCAGTTTTAGGTGAGTTAACTTATAAAAATAAAATTAGAATAGAGGCCATATTTGTTTGATTTTGATTATACATTTGTCGGATTGGTATATACTTTATACTAACACAGCAAATCTGTTATTTTCTATTATTATTGCAAGTAATCTAATGAAATTATTTGATTGAATTGGAAAATATTTACTATTTTAGGCTGAAGTGAGAGCATTCTTCGACGTGCACGAGCAAGAAGGGAGCCACCCGGGAGGTGTTCACTTAGAGATGACCGGTCAGAACGTGACCGAGTGCATCGGTGGTTCACGCACAGTCACGTTCGATGACTTGGGCTCGCGTTACCACACGCACTGTGACCCTCGCCTTAACGCCTCGCAGTCTCTCGAGCTCTCTTTCATCATCGCCGAACGCCTTAGAAAGAGACGCATCAAGTCCCAACAGGCTTTTTCCGTCTAATTTAAACAGACATGTGCTATAATAATATTCTATATATATAAAATGTGTGTGTGTGTGAACTCAATACAATCTTGTTTATCTTTGATTCAACTCGTTGGTCAATAGAACGGGTAACGTTTTGTTTTATTATTGTTAAAAGAGTATTATTCCCATTTTGGATATAATAAAATCATGGACGGTTGGATTTTATCTATGTTGTGAATAGTTTTGTGTATGTTTATACTATTATAGGTTTGATAATGTTGGGGAAGAAAGAAATAGTTGTTTGGATCCCCTGACATCCTTAGAGCATCATTATTGGTTAGATACCCATAAAGGGTTCTAACTAATATTTTAATTAAAAAAATTCAAAAATTAAAAGTTTAGAATTCATAAGAGGTTCTAAGTATTTTCATAGTTCATTGGTTAGAACCTCTAATGGGTATCTAAAATTTTAAATATTTGAATTTTTTTTAAGAGTTTCTTGCCACACAAACTTGATGTATTAACATTGATACATGAAAAACCATTACATTGAATTAACATACATGAAGTTTTAAACACACTATAGATACACAAACTAAACAACTAAAACAAAGACATAACCAATATCAAACTGAACGAACACTGAAACAAATTCATAAAACACAAAGATGGAACTAATCTATATAACATTCAACCTAAACTATTAACTAATTCATTAAACCAAAACAGAAGCAAAATCATAATTAAACATATTTCATTAAACGTAACTGAAGCATACATCATCATATACATTACAAAAACTTGAAGCATTCGAAGATACATAATCCGAGATAAACTTAAACAGAAACTACATTAAACTTAAACAAAAAATTCATAAACACATAAACACAAACTACAACATTCAACCAGTTAGCATATCACTTATGAGCTTCTCCTTTAAAGTCATCTCCATGTCAGTTAAAGGCTCTGTTTTACTGAGAAGAGTATCCAAGAGCTTCTTGTCACTAAGCTTGTCCTTCAGTGCCAAATCTTGCTTCTTGATCTCCCACATACTCTGAAATTGTGTGAGATTCTTGTCTCCTTGTTCCACGCTTTTGGTACTCCTTTTTCCCTTGCCCTTAGCCGCCTTAACACCCAGAGGACGAGGTTGACTTTCATCTACATTACAGCTTGAAGACTGTTGAGATGTTTGAGATCCATCATCAAGCTTTCTTCTTTTACTCTTGACATGATCTGTTTGTGATGAAGCTAAACACCACTTCTGATCATTCCTTAGCTCTCTCCAACAATGCTCAAGTGTGAACTTGGCACCGTGATCATTGAGATAGATCTCATTAGCAACCTTCATCACATCATTATCATTCTGCCCTGAAGCCTTCTGAGCATTTGCAGCGTGTAAGCATCCTACAAATTTAGAAACTTGGTCATTTATCTTGGCCCACCTTTGCTTACAGTTACCAGGCTCTCTCGAAGGAAGTCCAACAAGCTTTGGACTTGCAGCAAAGTATGCTGCAATCCTTTTCCAAAAGGCTTCAGCCTTTTGCTCATTCCCAATCAGTGCGTCCTTGCTTGTATTCAACCAGCCACTAATGAGGACCACATCTTCTGTTGGAGACCAATTTCTTCTTCCTCTTACTGTTGCAGCCTCAGGTGTGGTGGCTTCAGGTTGGGTTGGATCATTAGGAAACGGAGAACTAAAGAGAGGGACTGCAGATGATCCAACAGCTACACTAGGCCGGAATAAATAGTCTTGTTGACTATTTAGAAGGTTTACATACCCAATGGAGTCATCAAAAGGGTTCGGAGAATCCATTGACTTCTTTGTGATCTTTAAGCAGATACAGAGAAAGAAATGTGTTTATGTGTTTAGAGGTTTCTGAGCTAGAGAAAGAGGAAGAAAGAGAACGTTAAAGAGAAAGAGAAAGAAAACTGGGGAAGAGAAAGAGAAAGAAATAGAGTGATGAAGAGGATCATGTGTTTAGCGTATGTTAGTTTTTTGTTAGCAATGAATGACTAACCAAACAAAAAATGCATTTATCACACAAGTAGCTAAATGTCTATGTCAAAGACTTGCTAATTGATGCATCTAACAAGCATTTATCACTAACAATTTCTACCTAACAACCATTGATGCATCTAACAAGCATTTAAGCAGATGCAAATTTACACAAGAAAGGCATGGATTTTTACCATGGTTTCAGTTGTAGACAAGTCTAACCAGACAAGGTCATTGGCATAATTGTGCTGGTATAGGTTGTCCTTCATATATCGTGCTATCTGCTTCAAAGGACAAGATACTGAAATATTTAGTCTCTGAAATATTTACCTGAATTGAAATGGTTGCACAAGAAGTTGCACCAATTTCATAACCACTCTATAATATTTAGTCTCTGAAAACATTGACTAAAGACTTGAAAAATCTAGAAAAGTTGAATGATAACAAAATTGTAGGGCTACATAGTTTCAGACAAGTTTAAACTTTACCTGAATTGAAATGGTTGCACAAGAAGTTGCACCAATTTCATAACCATAAAGCAGTCCTCCGAGAGCTGGAAAGAAAAACCTAATAATGAAACAGAAACTTCTTAACATGGAATACAAATCTAAACAAGTGAGCTGCCCTTAGATTCTAACATGCTTAACAGGAAGTTGGCAATAAATGAAGAGAATAATGAGGTTTGTGCGACCAATCTGTCAATATAGACAAACAAAAAATTCACTGGTCATTCTAACTATAGATGCAGAAATACGAAATGGCAATAGATAAATGGACTAGCTAGAAAAGAAAACAACCCTAGGCAAAGAGACATAAGTCCAAGCTCCTGAACACAAGTTGTGTTTCCATATGAAATTTACTTGAAAGCTATGCAACGAACCACACACCGCGTCCTAGTTTCCTAGTCAGGTTACATATTATGCTAAATGATACACAACATAAACAAGCGAAAAACACATCGAAATTGTTCACCAAGTGTCTTGCAGAAATACAGGAGTCTGCAAAATTATACTGATGAAATGAACAATGATGACACAAAGTGGGCTCAAATTGTTAGATTGTTTTTTAAGAACTACCAAACTTGGAAAGAGATGAGAGATCTCACGGGAGGATGGCTGCAACTACAGTGTAGTTTTCTGGGATATGACTATCTTTAATAAGAGGTTCCCTTTCTGTGCTGATCTCACCAGATGACTTACCAACCTACAAAGCATAAATAGTTTCAAGAACTTGCCAAAACAGAAAAAAACACTAAGGTAAACAATATCATGAAACCAACAAACCAATTACACAGCATCTTAGGTCTAATCTCATGCTCAAATGATAATTGCATAGGCTAATAGCTAAACCCATTTAAAAATTCTCTCAATTTCTTCTCAGAACTGAAGTAGATCCCTAAACAATGAATATAATCAAATGACTCTTAAATACAATACAATAGCAGATTGACTCTATGACTCCGATTTTAAGTAATTTCCAGAATCTTGTCCATCAATTCGAAACTCTCTCACACAGTTGAAATCGAACAGTAAATACCATTTTTCTAAGCAAACAAACAGAAACGAACATGAGGGAAACAAGAAAAGCAAAAAAGACGATGTGAAACCAGAAGTAGTATGACGTATACCTCTCCGAAAACAGAAGATGAAGGTTGATGCTCGGGATCAAACGCCATAGCTGTGTCTCGATCGATAGAAGAAAAAATGAATTGGGGACTTTGATTCTAGTTCTGGGCTTAGGTTTGTTCAACGAAACCCTTAACTACTACTACCACTCAATTAGGACATCTAGCTTAGGCAAGCCATAACTTTTGATTCGATTTTGAAAACAAATGAAGCAAGAAATCGAGAGAACGAGGAGAGTCGGAGAACGACATGTGCCTTTTGGATACGCTTCCAAAACATCTAACTTTGGATACGGTTCTAAGAGATAAAGTGATTATTGGATTTAATTTAATCAGTTTTATTGATTAAAATTTTAGATACCCACGTTTAGATACTGCAATAATGATGCTCTTAGAGAGTATCTCCAACTATAACACCAAATTGGTGTTATAAAGTGTTCAATTTTTTTTTCATCTCCAACCACAACACCAAATTTAACACTAAAAAAAATATTTTATATTATTATATTATCAAATTTAAGATTCTTTTTATTTTTTAATAATTTTGATAAATACTAATTATTCTTATAACTGATTAATTATGTAACATCCCGATTTCTTGTATATACGGAGAGGCTTATAAGAATTGATTTGGCTACCTATGTCACCAAAGTGTACTTATCTTTTCGGGAACTTGTCCAGAGAGAACTCCAGAGTTAAGCGTGCTTGAGCTGGAGCAATTTAAGGATGGATGACCTACCGGGAAGTGATTCGCGGTATCGTGTGAGTGAGGACAAAACACGGGGAAAGATCACGTGGTGATTGCAGGGTCAGTAAACAAGTATTACAAGCCTCCCGGACTAACGCACCGGCCGTCGGACAAGGGTGGGGCCCACGGGCCGAGAGAGGGCATGGGGCCCACAGGTAGGGGCGGTCGGGACGTTATAAGTGGTATCAGAGACGAACCCAAACACGTGTGTGGAGTCAGGTGGGCTAACACCGTCTAGGGTGACGATCCTGGTGCGCAACGAGGACGTTGCGCTCTATGAGTGGGGGTGATTGTAACATCCCGATTTCTTGTATATGCGGAGTGGCTTATAAGAATTAATTTGGCTACCTATGTCACCAAAGTGCACTTATCTTTTCGGGAACTTGTCCAGAAAGAACTCCAGAGTTAAGCGTGCTTGAGCTGGAGCAATTTAAGGATGGGTGACCTATCGGGAAGTGATTCGCGGTATCGTGTGAATGAGGACAAAACACGGGGAAATATCACGTGGTGATTGCAGGGTCAGTAAACAAGTATTACAAGCCTCCCGGAATAACGCACCGGCCGTCGGACAAGGGTGGGGCCCACGAGCCGAGAGAGGGCATGGGGCCCACAGGTAGGGGCGGTCGGAGCGTTATAAATTATATCTTAAATATAAAATTATAATCGATAAATTGAAAATAGCGAAAAATATCACACTAAAAAGAATGTTATGGTATCACAAATATTTTTTCATCTCTAACCGATTAAAATGAAACGATTAAAAAATAAAATATTTATGGTATATTTATTTTTTTAGTTACAAAACTTAATCACATTGTTACAATACAAATCATATTTAATATAATATTAATATAATATAATAAAATAAAATATTTCAATTCATAATAATACTAAAACAAACAAAAAAAATTATATTTTAAGCTTTGGTATGACACTGTAGCAAAAACACCAAAAACATTAATTTGTTGTTGATTTTGTAGTTCCATTGGAGGTGATATTACACCAAATTTGGTGTTATGCAGTCCCATTGGAGATGGCCTTACAACTCATGATGTTCCGTCATAGCTGCATATGCAATTGCTATTGATCTTCTCGGAATGATGTCACTAGCAATCGATATTGTGACACCTATTTTAGAGTTTTTGAACAAAAAACCTCGTGCTAAAAGAAGACTGAGTGAATGTGTTGTTGGTTTTCAAAGAAGAATGAGTGAATTTGTTGATTATAGAACCGACATATATAATTTCCTTATTAATAATTACCAATTTTTAGTTTCCTTATTTTGTATGTATTTCTTTTCGTATTAGGTTTAAGAACTAGCTTAAGTTTTTATGGATAGATTGTCCAAAGAATCGAAGTAATACAAGACGATATTTGGCAATTCATGTCTCAACAAATAGCTTTGAATAAGAATCGACAGTGAGTGAGGTTTCTGTAGGTGTGGAAGATGATTTTTCTTTGTCATGAGATAGCTTAAGGGAGTTAAATGGGTAAAAAAATATGGATTATTCGTGAGACAAATATGTCAAAAGAACCTGAAAATTTCTCACACTAATATCTATTCTCTTTGGTGAATAGAGTCATCTATCTACTTCACATGGATTTTCAGTTACTCAAGCTCCTACTAAGTCATCTTCATTTGCATTTAACTTCTACTTAACTAAGGCTCAAAACAGATTGCAAATTCAAACTTGGCAGCTTCGTCTTCACCCGCCGCCAAATTTGCGGGGGAGTATAAACACAAACCCAACATGATATAGAAGTCTATGTATCTAGGGTTTTATCAAGATAACTTTCTATTTAAGTGTTTGTAGAGACATTGTGAAAAAAAACTTTGGGAATTGCAACTTTGTGCAACTCTCTCTTCCCATTTTTAATATCAATCACAAATCTTGAGTTTTGGTGTCTTTCAATAAAGTTTTCCTTCTCATTTAGTTTCTTGCACTTAATAAAGCTCATTTGAACTATTTCAATTTCAATAAAGCTCTAGAGATCTATGACTCTATTTTTGCTTTAAACTTGCTTTCATGGTATCAGAGCGACGATTTTGGTGTCTTTGAATAAGAAGCGACAATGAGTGAGGTTTCAGTAGGTGCGGAAGATGATTTTTCTTTGTCATGAGATAGTTTAGGGGAGTTAAACGGGTAAAGAAACCCGGTTTCTTCGTGAGACAAATAGGTCAAAAGAACTTAAAAAATTCTCACACTAATGTCTATTCTCTTTGGTGTATAGAGTCATCTATCTAATTCACATGAATTTTCAGTTACTCAAGCCTCCTACCAAGTCATCTTCATTTGCATTTCACTTCTACCTAGCTAAGACTCAAAGCAGATTGCGAATTCAAATTTGGCAGCTTCGTCTTCACCCGTCGCCAAGTTTGCGGAGATATATAAACACAAGCCCAATTACAAGCCCAACATGATGTAGAAGTCTAAGTATCTAGGGTTTTAGCAAGATAATTTTATATTTAAGTGTTTGTAGAGACATTGTGAAAAACAACTTTGGGAATTGCAACTTTGTGCAACTCTCTCTTACCATCTTTAATATCAATCACAAATAGTATTGAGTTTTGGTGTCTTTCAATTAAGCTTTCCTTCTCATTTAGTTTTTTGCACTTAATAAAGCTCATTAGAGCTATTTCAATTTCAATAAAGCTCTAGAAAGCTATGAATCTGTCTTTGCTTTAAATTTGCTCTCAGTTGATTCCTTCAGCAACAATACTGTTTGAAATTTTCAGCGACTAAATATTTTATTTCAACGTTGCTAATATCAATATTATATTTTAGAAGTAATTTTCATTGATCACTAACTAATATCACCATCCAAACTTTGTATGTACTCGCATTGTTTTTTCTTCTTTTCTTTTTCATGTATCTACTCTGCTGCTATAATCATTTGATTCATATGTATAACTTGTGTTTATGGTATGCAATCTACCAAAACAAAAAACAAAACTAAAGGATTTAGATTTCTTCATCCAACTTTTTCCATATAAAAAAAGCATTTGAATGTACAAATCCAACGGTCCAGATTCCATCTTTCCCATCTTCCTTTTCATCTAAAATTGCAATTTGTCGCTCCCCACTTCTTTCGCCTCTTTAAACATCTCTCTCTCTCTCTTTTAACCTACAGAGATAACTGAATCGAACAAGAAACTGTTCCGATCTGAGATATTTCTCTTATTCTGCGTCTGGATCCATCGTACGAAGGAGGAATAATGGCGCTTTCGTCGCGTGAGGATTTCGTGTACATGGCGAAGCTCGCGGAGCAGGCGGAGAGGTACGAAGAGATGGTGGAATTCATGGAGAAGGTCTCCGCCGCCACCGATGGTAATGAGCTCACCATCGAGGAGCGAAATCTCCTTTCCGTCGCCTACAAGAACGTTATTGGCGCTCGCCGTGCCTCGTGGCGGATCATCTCTTCGATCGAGCAGAAGGAGGAGAGCCGCGGCCACGTTGACCGCGTCAACACGATCCGTGACTACAAGGCTAAGATCGAATCGGAGCTATCGGGGATCTGTGACGGAATCCTCAAGCTGCTCGAATCTACGCTCGTCCCTTCCGCTGCTTCTGAGGATTCCAAGGTTTTCTACCTCAAGATGAAGGGTGACTACTACAGGTACTTGGCCGAGTTCAAGATTGGTCATGAGAGAGATTCAGCCGCCGAGAACACCCTCTCTGCCTACGAATCTGCTCAGGTTTGTGTTCACATTCCGTCTTTCCTAATCTCAACATTCCCAATTCCAGATCTAGTCGATTTTGTGGTTCTTCGCATTATTCTTGGATGTGGATTCAACATGTCGTCTGCTAGGTTATTGTTATCTTCTAACGATTTCAAGCAATTCATTAATTGGATCCCTCATGCGTTGGTTTCATTAGACTTGATTACTTGTCTCGAAGTTATTATCTGATTCTGGATAAGGCTAGATTGTTTTCTGATTCTGGATTAGACTTAGAGATTCTGCATTGTGTAGATTCTACATGGAACTGTTTTCAGCACATTGCCTGCGTTTAAAGCTTAGGGCTTTTGTTTATGCAGGACAATGCCAAGGGACTCGCTCCAACTCACCCAATCCGTCTTGGTCTGGCATTGAACTTCTCTGTGTTCTATTACGAGATCCTCAATTCTCCTGATCGTGCCTGCAACCTCGCTAAAACGGTAACCTAATCTTTGATATATATTTGTCTGTCAGTTATTACCATCTTAGGATCATCAAAATCGAAAATTTGAAACCGGGGTAAATGATTTGCAAATGTGGATGGGACTAGATTTATGTTTGCTTTAATGGATGTATCTTTATATACCTTTGCTTCTATTCTGTATTACTTTCTTTTCAACACTTTCATAGCAAGAAAGTGAGTGTTGTTCTTGCCCCTGTGTGTGTGTGTATGATGATCAGGCTTTTGATGCTGCCATTGCTGAGTTAGACACACTAGGCGAAGACTCCTACAAGGATAGCACTTTGATCATGCAGCTTCTACGTGACAACCTCACTCTCTGGACATCTGACATGCAGGTTTGCTTATCACTCTCTTTACACATTATTATTAATTGTAGCTTGATATTATAATGTACGATTCATCATCATCTCATATTCTACTTTGGTGTGGATCAGGATGAATCAACAGATGAGATCAAGGAAGCAGCACCTCCAAAGCCAGCAGAGGAGCAAAAATAATGAATCTTGGTGTCAACTGCTACTGCTAGCGTTAGGGATTGAAACCATCTTCTTCGTCAATACTGTGTCCAATCAAAGATTTATCTCTATCTCTCTCTCTGTCACCAAGTTGAAGTACTCTCCTACCTCCTTTTTGTTTTACTCATTTGTCACGATCTCCATGATTGGAATTAAATCTTGCTCTGTTTGTCTCACCCATTTTCAGATCATGAGTTCTTTTTTGCTATTTTTCCATGTGATTTAGAGAAAAATTAACTTTTTTTTTTCAAGCGAGTGAGAATAGTTAAAAAGATGTTTCATTTTCTGTTTTAAAAGATGAGTAAGAATTACGACCGCAGATAAAGAAGCAATGATGGACTAACAAGTTTGTCAAATAGAAAAGTGAAGATCACAGCAGGAAAAGAAAAAAACAAAAGGAGCAAAAGTTACAAAAACTCCCCTCCTTTCTCTTATACTTTAAAGGCCTAACTGAGGTTTGTAATCATCCCTCTAGTAGATCGCTTGGAGAATTGGGTCACTCTAGTAGACTACATGAAGGTAAAGCCGCTCGAGCTGGGTGGTTGAAAGTTTTTAGCTCGTAGAACGCTCGGATAATTGGGCAAGTCTAGATGCCATGACGGTACCGTCCCAAAAACTGTTGGTGGAATGTTATTTGATTGTAGATCGTTCGGATCGTTGGGCCACTCTAGATTCCAAGACGGTAAAGTCGCCGAAACTGGTGCTGGGATGTTCTCCGATCGTAGATTGTTCTGAGAGTTGGGCCAATTTAGTACATTCCCGGACGGTAAAGTCGCCGGAATTGGTGGTGGAATATTCTCCGAATTGGGCCAATTTAGTGGTTTTCTGGGCGGAAAAGTCGTCGTAATTGGTGATGGGAAGTCCTCCAATCGTATATAATCCGTAGAATTGGGCCGATTTAGTAGATTCCTGGGCGGAAAAGTCGCCGAAACTGGTGGTGGGATGTTCACCGATCGTAGATCGTTTTGAGAATTTGGCCAATTTAGTATATTCCTCGACGGTAAAGTCGCCATAACTGGTGGGATGTTCTCCGATCGTAGATGGTTCGGATAATTAGGCCCGTGTGGTAGATTCATGGACGCTAAAGTCGCCGGAATTGGTGGTGAAATATTCTCTGATCGTATATCATACCTAGAATTAGGCGCTCGAACTGGTGGTGGGATTTTCTCCGATCGTAAATCGTTTCGAGAATTGGATGGTAAAGTCGCAGAAACTGGTGGTGAGATGTTCTTCGATCGTAGATCGTTCTGAGAATTGACACAATTTAATAAATTTCCGGATGGTAAAGTCGCCGGTAAAGTCGCCGAAACTGGTGGGGAGATGTTCTTCGATCGTAGATCGTTCTGAGAATTGAGACAATTTAGTAGATTTCCGGACGGTAAAGTCACATGTAAAGTCACCGGAATTGGTGGTGGAATATTATCTGATTGTGGATCAGTCGGACAATCAGGCGAATCTAGGATCTCAGACGCTGAATTCGCCAGAACAGGTGGTGGAATGTTCACTGGTTGTTGTTGTTCCTCATCACTAGTTGAGATCGAAGGACACAAGGGAGACCATGCAGAGAAATGTTCCTGGTTCTGGTCGTCTTCGGCCATACGACCCTCAAAGTACTGCATAAAAGCAGCCACCGAAGCTTCCATCGACTCTTGCTCTCGGGGAGAAGGCGGCGGCAACGATGATGGAAGTGACGGTGGAGACGGCGGAGACGGACGCGACGGTTGAGGTGGTGGTTGCGTGTTGGATAATTCAGTTGTTGAGGTGTTCACAGTGTTGGTCGTAATCGGAGCCGGCGGATGAATAGGAGCGTCGTTTAGCCCGGTTGGCTTTGTTGGTTTTGTAGTTCCGGTGAGTCTAAGAACCATCTCCTTGAAATCGGCTTTGTTGGTTTCGTAGATCTTTCCATCACGAGTCTTGTTGATGTATTTAGCTCGTTTTGATATACGATGGGAAACATTGCTAGCTCGTTTCATTGGAAACAAACGGGAAGAAGTTGCTCCATAAAATTTCATCTTTCTCTCTTTTTTCTTTTTGTTTTTTACCTTTGTATCTTGTTTTTAATCTTATAAAATTACCAGATATATATAGCAAATGTTTTCATATCTACATAGGGTACCATTAATTAGATTCCCAAAACACACTTGGTTTTTTTTTATATGTCATTTAGGGTTTAGCTACCAAATTATTTGTTCTATTTTTTATTTTTTTTACTTCAGGTAATCTAATGAATTCAAACTAAAAATCAGACCATAAAAAGAATTACGTCCGAAAGCTATTTTTTTTTGTAAAATTCTATCATTTAATAATCACATTATCTTTTATTAATGATATATTAAAGGGAGAATTGGGAATTTAGAGCAAAAAATGGGAACTATTGTCCACTTAGTATTTATTGGAAGATTATTGTCCCCTTAGTATTTATATTAAGGGTAATCCAATTTTATCCCTTAAAATAATAATAATCAATATTTAAAAAAAAAATTAAAATAATTAGGCATTAATAAGAAAAAAAAAATTACACGACAAATGAAATATTTTCGAGTTAAGTAAAAGGAAAAAAGATTACATGACAAAGGAAAAAACATTTTTAAAAAGGAAATATTTGATCCTGTTAAGGAAATATATTTAAAAAGGAAATATTTGATCCTTTTAAGGGGAAAAACAAAATTTACACGACAAATGAAATATTTTTTGAATACTTTTTAAGGAAAAACGTTTTCAAAACAATTTAAAAAAGGAAAAAAAAACATATTTTTAGTTGTTCCTAGATTTTTTCTCAGATTTTGTTAACCGTTTGGTAGAATGTGTATTCTACATTCAGTAGATACAAGACAAAATAGTAGAACTTATATTCTACAACAAAATAGAATATAGAGAAAATGGTAGAACTTCTATTCTACAAAAAGCAAAAAGTAGAATATAGAGAACATGATAGAATGCGAATTCTACAATTAGTAGAATACATACAACATTGTAGATAACAGATTCTATAGGGATAGTAGAATGCTATACAAATAATAGAATACTTATTCTATACTTGGTAGATTTTAGAACAAATACTAGAAACCAAATTCTACAATTAGTAGAATATGAAAATAAATTTTTCTAAGATAAATTACACAATATATATTATTTACTTAATATGAATTTTCCGAATATCTAAAGTAAGTATAAATATTTATTTTGATTTTTTTTATATTTAATAAAGGGTATTTTAGTATAAAAGTGGCATATCTCAAATAAGTACTAAGGGGACAATAGTTCCTATTTTTTGCTCTAAATTCCCAATTCTCCCTATATTAAATCTTATACTTTCGATTTAAAATTTGGTGTTAAAACTTGAACCATTAAGTAGATTCTCAAAAATACATGATTTACAAATGTGGTATAGATTTAGCAAGCATATTATGGTTTTTTTCTTTTACTTCAAGTAATATTTTGAATTCAAACTAAAAATTAAACCCACACAAAATTACGCCCAAAATATAATTATTTGTAGTTTTTATTATTTAATAATCATAGTACTTTTAGTAATTTAATTCTATACTAAATTTTATACATTCAATTTTACATTTGATGTTGAAACCATTAATTAGATTCCCAAAAACATCTAGTTTGTAAATCTGGTATATGTATAGTAACTATACAATGTTTTCTCTTCTTCTTTTTTTTTTACTTCACATGATCTTTTGAATTCAAACTAGGAGGAAATGAACCCGCATGAAAGTTAGAATTATTTTAAAATTATATCACTTAATAATCATATTACTTTTTAGTAATTTAAATATATATTCAATAGTATAAGTACTTATAAAGGTGTTTCCAAAAAGTATTGTATTTAATATTTTGTAAATATATTAATTGCGCAACGCTATTTGACTATTGTAGTCAAATTAGTCACAAATAGAAAATAAAATTTTATGTCTATTCAAAATAGATGGTATCGGAAAGGAAATAAACAATATTCCAACCAATCAATTACATGCACATATGCTTTAACAATGTTTTTTTTTTGCTAAGCTATTTAACAAAAAAATAACATGCACATATTAATGTATTTTAGAATGTTTTATGGTTACTAAATTATTTATAAATCATAGTTTTATGTCCATAAAAGACAAGTTGTAGATAGAGTTTGGGATAAATTTTAAGATGGACTAACAAGTTTGTCAAATAGAAAAATGAAGATCACAACAGAAAACAAAAAACAAAAGAAGCCAAAGTTACAAAACTTCCCTCCTTTCTCTTATTCTTTAAACGAAAAACAGCAACGATAAAAGGACAAAAAACAAAAAAAACCCTAGTTTTGGAGACAACAGCAAAGGTCGGGGAGAGCAAATCGCTTGGAGGATTGGGCCACTCTAGCAGACTACATGAAGGTAAAGCCGCTGGAGCTGGTGGTGGAAAGTTTTTAGATCGTAGAACGCTCGGATAATTGGGCAAGTCTAGATTCCATGACGGTACAGTCCCAAAACCTGTTGGTGGAATGTTCTTCGATTGTAGATTGTTAGGATAGTTGGGCCATTCTAGATTCCAAGACGGTAAAGTCGCCGAAGCTGGTGGTGGGATGTTCTCCGGCTGTTGTTCTTTATCACTAGTTGGGGTCAAATGAATCAACGTAGACCAGACGGAGAAATATTCCTGGTTCGGGTCATCTTCGGTCATACGGTCCTCAAAGTACTGCATAAAAGCAACCACCGAAGCTTCCATCGACTCTTGCTCTCGGGGAGAAGGCGGCGGCAACGATGACGAAAGCGATGGCGGAGACGGTGGTTGCAAGTTGGATAATTCAGCTGTTGAGGTGTTCACGACGTTGATCCCAATTGGAGCCGCCGGGTATCGATAAGGTAGAGGAGGAATAGGAGCGCCGTTTAGCCTGATTGGCTGGGGACTGCTAACATGAGTCATCGACGAAGGACGGAGACCATCTAGCCGCCGCGAGTTTAGGGTAGTTCCAGTGAGTCTATGAACCATCTCCTTGAATCCGGCTCTGTTGGTTTTGTAGATCTTCCCGTCACGAGTCTTTTTGATGTACTTGGCTCGTTTTGATATCCGATGAGAAACATTGCTAGTTTGTTTCAGATGACCATCCTTTGCCATTGGAAACAAACGGGAAGAAGGTGCTCCATAAAGCTTCATATTTCTCTCTATTTCCTTTTCTTTTTTACTTTTTAATCTTGTTTTTAATCTCATGAAATTACTAGAGATATATATAACAAATGTTGTAATTATATTTCCAAAACACACTTGGTTTAACAACCAAATTATGTTTGTTTTTTTTTGGTTTTTACTTCAAGTAATTTTTTGAATTCAAACTAAACCCGCAAAAAAAAATTGTACTCAAAAACTAAAATTATTTGTAAAATTCTATCATTTAGTAATTATATATTAAATCTTATACATTCGATTCTAAATTTTGTGTTGAAAACAATAAATAGATTCTCAAAAATACTTGGTTTACAAATAAGGTGTAGGTTTAGTAACCATATTATATTTTCTGTTTTTTCTTTTACTTCACGTAATATTTTGAATTCAAACTAAGAATTGAACCCACTCAAAATTACACTCAAAATCTATAATTATTTGTACTTTCTATCATTTAATAACCATATTAGTTTTATAATTTAATTATATACTAGATTTTATACATTCAATTATACATTTTAATGTTGAATCCATTAATTATATTTCCATAAACATTTGGTTTGTAAATGTGGAATAGGCACAGTAACCATATTATGTTTTCTGGTTTTTTTTTTAAAATTCAAACTAGAAATTAAACCCGCACAAAATTTAAAATTATTTGTAAATTCTAAATTTAATGTTGTAACCATTAATTATATTCCCAAAAAATTTAGTTTGTTATAGGCATAGAAACCTTACTAAACCCATGCGACCGTCCTCTGGGGATAGTGGGATTCGGGGATTCAAAGACTTGATTGGCAGACTTCCCGGGTTCGAGTTGCAAAGTAGCTAAAACTACTTTTGTAAACAAAAACACGGTTGTTGGGCCACCAAGAATATTCACATGGTCCCTTAGCCCTAAGATTAGTCGGCGCTCTTGGCCGTGGATCCAGTCATGATAAGTCTAACAAACATGATGCCAAACTCAGCGTTCGCGGATTCCGTTGAGCCGAATTACCCGAGTTATCAAAAAAAAAAACTTACTATGTTTTCTGGGTTTTTTTCTTCTACATCTTTCAAAATATTTATCTGTCTTTCATATCAATTTTTTACAAATATTAAATCGTGTCCTTTGAAATTTTTAAGTAAATACAAGTCATGAACAGATATTGAGACGTAATAAAATACTTAATTCTTTGGCATATCATTAATTTTTTTTTTTCTTTTTCCTGTTTTTAATTGCTTGTTTATATATACATCTAAACAAGTAACTTGTTTAGCATACATGTTGAATACTGCTTTTTGAAAACAATTTTATAATTACTTTTTATATCTTACTGTATAAACAAATACTTATAAAACTGTTACCACAAATAATAGCATTTGGTTTTTTTGTTTGTTAATATATTGTATTGTGTATGCAAAACATTTATAAATATATACCTAAACAATGAAATACTTAAATGTTTTGCAT
The DNA here is from genome assembly GCA_030161315.1 of Eutrema japonicum. NCBI lineage: Eukaryota > Viridiplantae > Streptophyta > Magnoliopsida > Brassicales > Brassicaceae > Eutrema > Eutrema japonicum. The sequence continues at coordinate 12,079,264 of BSQW01000001.1, forward strand.
ATCATTAGAAAATTTACCTTTTCCTGTTTTTAATTAATTGTTTAATACATATAAACAAAGAATGAATTACTTGTTTAACATAAATTTTGAATACTATATATTTTGGAAACAATTTCATAACTACTTTTTATATGTATATCTAAACATGTACATATAAAAGTGTTTCCAAAAAGTATAGTATTTAACATTTTTGTAAATACATTAAATTGCCAACGCTATTTGACTATTGTAGTCAATTAGTCACAAATAAAAATTAATTTTTTTATGTTTATATAAATAGATGGTATAGGAAAGAAAATAAACAATATTCCAATCAATCATTTACACGCACATAATAATATATTTAAAAATATTTTATAGTTACTGTTGGGGAAATAATTTCCCCTTGGATAGTCAAACAAGAGGGTGATACGTGTTATATTATGAAAAATGGTTATTTATTATAAAAACGTACCACTTTGAAAGGGTGCGATTACGAGGTTATATGATCAAATCTTAGGATATGATAGTATATATTTTATGACGTGTCACCGTAGACTAAACGGTCACTAAACCTAAAAACATGCCACTTAGAGGGGGTTCGGTTATGAGGCTAGGTTGTCGAACCATAGGACATGTTAGGATATGGAAATGAACTACCAACTTCTCCCAAAACCGTTCTCGAGTAACGGAAGCGGGAAGTAAGAAGATAAGTGGTCCTGAAATAATAAGAAATCACCTTTACCTGAACCCGTCAACTCATGCCAGGTTACCTAGAGAGTACGGTAGTAAGGAGATGAGTGATTCATGCAAGAACATGTTGACTATCCTTCTACACCACCGTTGATATGCTCAAATTAATACCCTAAAAGTACTAAGCAGTAGTTGTAGTAAAGTTAGGGGTCGAACCACAAAGACTCAAAAAATCGCTCAATAGATTATAAGATTCAAATTACGCTAAGTCAAGTTTAATAGAAGCAGAAAACAATAACTAAATCAAGAGATGTAAATCGATGGGAGAAAACTAGGTTCATGGTATTTCTCAGAAAATCAATGAATGCAGATAAACTAACTAGTAGGATTCAGATTTAGCGCGGTTTTTAAACTCAAATCACTAAAATATAGCTAACCAACTCTCGTTGCGAAAACTATCTAAATCTAAATCCTAGAATTCTAAATCTCTTTACGAATCCTAAAGTCTAAATAAGCTTTTAGTTCAAGTTTGGTTTGTTCACAAAACAACTAAACCAAATCTCTTTGCGAATAGTTATTTTGCTCACCTTATGTTCTTGGGCTTGTGAAGTCTGTCAATACTCATACGTGGCTCCTTTGTAGTATCTGGGAGGGTGTCGATCGATACAGGGGTAGTGTCGATCGAAGCTTGCTCCTTCGAGACGTCCTTAACAGATTCTTGGACGGGTGTCATTCGATACAAGAGGGTATCGGTCGACACAGACGTGATTTCCGAAATCTCATCGTCATCCTTGGCATGAGGGACGAAAATCTCTGCAGTTGAGCTCTTCTGCACTCCTGGGTGTACCTCACTTCCACTCCTCGAGGGGATAGCAGTGACGTATTCGTTCTGTGAATGACCCACCAGTTCCTTGACAGTTGTTGCAGTCTAAGCTACCTGCGTTTCCAGCATCTTTTGCTGAATATTAATAGCGTCGATCCTTCCACTCAGATCATTTTACATGACATAGATCTTCCCATTGAATTCCACAGTTAGCTTCTGCTGTCCTTGAAAGAGTTGTTCAAACATAGATTCAATCTTGCTCTCAGAAGTTCTGGGTGGTGTGGATGGACATTGATACCTTTGATCTTGAAATCCATCTCCACCAACGTAGTTAACATATTCCACTTTATCCTTTTCAGCAAGATGAACAGCCTTCTGCCACTTGCCCATCAACAAATTGTGCATTGAATCTAACTTAGCATTCACCTCAGCAATCTTACTGCAATCCAAGTTACATCTTGCTTCTTGCGCTTCATGTCTGCATTCTTGGTACTATTGCTAGAAACCAAGTTCTCAATAAGCACATAGGCATCGTCAGGATACCTCGTGTAGAAATTTCCATTGCTCGCAGCATCTAGAGCCATTTGATACCTCCAATCAATTCCTCCGAAGAAAGTACCCAGCAACTGAACCTGAGTGAACCCATGGTGCGGACAATCTCTCTGATATGACTTGAAACGAATCCAAGCATCTTTGAGTGCTTCTGTTGGTCCTTGAGAAAACAGAGAGATCTTGTTCCTGAGCTCCTCGGATCTCGCATCGTCGAAAAAGTTGTTTAGGAAGGCTTTCTTCGTCTCTTCCCAAGTGGTCAATGATCCAGGAGGTAACTGCTTCAACCAGTAAGTCGCTTCTCCACCAAGAGAGTATGGGAAAAGCTTGCAGAAAAGGTAGTCGTAGGACACTCCATTGCTTTTGATGCTAGTGACCAAATCCTCGAACCTCTCAATATGATCCATGGGATGTTCGCTGGAAAAACTATGAAAAGGGTGATGTCCCACAAGAGTGTAGTATGCAGGTTTCAGCTCAAAGTCATTCCTCGGAAAAGCAGGAGGACGAATCGCAGATCGATTTGCGTAAAACTGATCAGGCCTGTTGCACTTACCAATCGCTCTACCATGATTAACCACAGCATTCCCAGCGTTCACGTTCCCAGCGACATTCTCAGCGACAACATGAGCAGGTAGAATGATGTTCCCCTCTCCATCCAGACGTTGTCCTCTCTCATTGCACAACCGGCCCTCTTGGTCTCTCAAAGCTCCAACAGCATCCTGAATCAAAATTATTGGATTGTTCATCTCTGTTGGTTTCTTTGCTTTCCTGTTTGTACGTTCCAAATCTGCTAGCTGCTCGTTTGACAGATCAACTAGCGGAGTGTTCTTGTTCTTTCTGGTTTCACGAAGAGGCATGCACCTGAAACACAAAAGCCAAGAACGTAAGTAACTGAAATTCACGACGGGTATCGACCGATACCACTAGGGTGTCGATCGATACTCAACAATTTAGACGAAATTCTAAGCTAAAATCTAATGGCGAAATTGAGTCCCCGGCAACGGCGCCAAATTTGATATGCTCAGATTAATACCCTAAAAGTACTAAGCAGTAGTTGTAGTAAAGTTAGGGGTCGAACCACAAAGACTCAAAAAATCACTCAATAGATTATAAGATTCAAATTATGCTAAGTCAAGTTTAATAGAAGCAGAAAACAATAACTAAATCAAGAGATGTAAATCGATGGGAGAAAACTAGGTTCATGGTATTTCTTAGGAAATCAATGAATGCAGATAAACTAACTAGTAGGATTCAGATTTAGCGCGGTTTTTAAACTCAAATCACTAAAGTATAGCTAACCAACCAACTCTCGTTGCGAAAACTATCTAAATCTAAATCCTAGAACTCTAAATCTCTTTGCGAATCCTAAAGTCTAAATCAGCTTTTAGTTCAAGTTTGATTTGTTCACAAAACAACTAAATCAAATCTCTTTGCGAATAGTTATTTCGCTCACTTTATGTTCTATCAGGTAATTAATCTCACTCTCGTGCCTAATTAATCATCCTAAGATCTAAGTTCCAGATTCGTCAACCTAGAATTAGCTTTGAACACAACCTAAGGCGAAGAACTAATTCAGATGGTGAATCCTAATCAACTAATCAATCTAGCATTCAGAGAAAACTCTTATGAGAACCCTGAACCTAAAGTGGATCTACTCAGACATGGAGAATGAAAACAACATGATTGAATATATCATCAAAGAAAACAATAGAAAACAGGAGTTCAGAGTTGTCTCTCTAAAAACCAAAGTAGAATCAAGAGTAATGAAAGCGTAGCCACCAAAGTGGCTGAAAAACCTAATTATAAAGCTAAAACACGTTTTGGGGTTTCTGGTAATTATTAAAGTCTTCTGGACCAAGTTGCAGAGTCTTTAAACTTGTAAAATCACATTTTTTCCCGTCTGCAGTTGGTGTCGGTCGATACTGGACTGGTGTCGGTCGACACCAGTACATTGTGCTCGCCAGATTGGACTGTTTTCACGAAAACTGTCATAACTTTCGATCGCACCGTTGGAATGGCCTCAAACTACTTTCAAATGAAATCTAATCTATTGATCTGTCTTGTGTCCAAATTTGAGCTCAATCCATCGGTGGGAAGTTCTTAAACGAATGCCAAACTTCTGACGTCTCTGTATGACTTTGCATCTCCATATTCTCCAAAATGCTTCAATATCTCAAATTAAGCTCCAAACGTACATAAATCTGTAAAATACTCTAAAATACTCCAAAATGCTATAAAGACTCCATAAATAGGACCTATATCATGGTCTAAAATGGGTAAAATTCATGATATATCAATCGCAAACCGTCAACATCACCATAAACCCGACATCAATGCCTGGGAAGGTAACTCTCGGATAACCGGATAGTAATACGTATCTGGAAAGGTAATGGGAACCCGGAACCCCTTACCAAGTTATCAGGAATGTAAAAGAGGCTTAATCCGCACGAGTATTATACTATTTTCCCTCTATAGAAAACACTTTGCGATTCGAATTATTCCCGCCCAAAGACTTAGCAGAAGCTTCACGCTATGCGGTTTTAGGGTCAGAGACGGACGAAAACAACGTGACACGGAACTTCAAGAGGCGTGCAATATGGGATGAGCAGACCATGTGGCGTCAAATTCGCGATGCACATAGCAAGGACAACTCATCGCAAGTTAGAACCGCTAGCAGACAAGTGTAGACACATGAAAAACACTTTAGGGCAACATATAAAGGGCTAGCTCAGATGATCCACCCACTCGACCCAAATTTCGGAAATACGACCCGATATACGATCCGGGGCAGGTATACTCTATAAAAGTCCTATCTGCTCCCCGAGAGCAGGGGACGACCATTCTCACTCACTCACTCTCATACACAGTCTTTTGACCTAAATTTCTCTCTTTCACAAAGATACTATCTTTTCTCTCTAGACACCAAAAAGCCTCATCGGTAACCCCATAACCCCTAAATCTCTTACATTTTCCCTCTTCTCCACCATAAATAGCTTCACAAACCCCATATATTTAGCGGATCCATCTCATTTTCTGGACCCTAAGTCACTCAGTCGTTCTAACTCGATTTCTAATTCTCTTCGGACCCGACGCCCAAACCGTGGTCATTATCTCTCTTGTTTATTGACCTGAGCGACATAGCGTTCTCGGAAAACACCCCTCAATTCTGTTTTCCGAACACTCAACGCATTATTTGTATAAATAGATTGTTTTCCAAAAGGACAAAAAAAAACCGAAACATTTACCTAACTTATTTATAAATCATAGTATTATATTATGCCCATAAAAGACAACTTGTATATAGAGTTCGGGATAAATTTTAACTACCATGAATCAAACCTATTACAACGTGGCATTTACACTCGCTGAAAAAATACTCCGAGGAAGAGGTTATCTTTATATACCATGTTGTTGATTAAATAAAAATCTCAGCTTCACTCACATACATTCAGCAAATTCAACTTTTTTTCCTTTTTTTTTTCTTTTTTTCTTACTGTGGCAGTTTCAACCAATGATGGTAAAGGACCAAGACAAGGAGTCTCAGAACGGGAAACCGAGCAAACATGTGGATAATGAATGTTAGTGAGAGCCTAACCAAGCCAGTGTTGCAAATGAGCCATTGTCAATAGCCAATGCCTAAGAGCGGTAAATCAACCAAAAACCACACAGCTTCTGTTATCTCTTATACCAATGTGGAATAGGTTTAGAAATTAGAACCATCTAACTTACTCTTTTCTGCATGCAAGTATGCCTTCTCAACATGAGATAATTAAGTCTTCAACATGTGACTTTTTTTTTACTCACACACAGGCATAGTAAATCTAAGAGCAGAACAAGAAAATACACGGAAATTGACAAGTTCCCCTACATCTCGCTAGATAATTAATCACTCTATTAACTATTTTACTGCACACATACACAGATTCATTTGTCATACCTCATATATATATAAATTCTAGTTTATGTGTGTTTCTATAAACTTTATGTTTTGTGTGTTTCAACATTACGGACGGCCTTTACCTAAACCCCAACAAGCTTGAGCTTTAGGCAACAACAATATATTTTGAAAAAATGTTACTTGGTATAATGGTAAAACTCTTTTCTTTTGGCCTAATTTTCATAAGTTCAAACCTTGGTAATACCATTTTTTTTCTTATAAGTTTTTTCTATGGCCATGTTTCTTTAATTTGCTTTAGGCTCTAAATTACATAAGACCGGCCATTTTCAAATTTATGATCAAGAATCTCTTTAAATTACTTACTTTGTTATTATGAATCTATGATAATTTTAGAAGTGGAATTGTGGAAAATATGGAGACCGTGAAAACGGATCAAACAATCATATATAGTTCCTTCTCAAACGGCTTGGTTGATTCAAGACACATAATGTGTTAAGTTTTTGGTTTGTTCTTTTGGTAATATTTTTTTTTTTGAACAGGTAACCAAAAGTTAACGTCGTTTATAACAACGTCGATCGTTTGGTAAAAGTTAGCGTCGTTTGTAACAACTTTTTTGTTTTGCATTCAATCGGTTAGTAAAACTTCATAATTGCAAAAAATTGCTCTATGTATATTTTTTGAAAATGAATTTCAAGTGAGTTTGTAAATTGACAACAGATGAACAAGAAGCTATAAAGTTTGTAAGACTTTACCAAAAAACAAAAAAAAAAACTATAAGAGAAAACGAAAGGGACGTAAGTCCGTCACGGACTCACGGCTTTTTCTCATTCGGAGACAAACTTAATTAATTACACTGGACAACACCTAATTATTATATATAATAAAATTATTTTAAATTTACAAAATTGTATATATTTTGATATCTGAGTGTTATAATGAGACATTGATTTGAAATTTTATATAGTTAACAAAGATACAAAATTTATTAGTTTCTCAAATGCAAACTTTTTTATTTTCCATTGTTCTTCTTTGTCATTCTTCTTTTCTTCTATTTCCCTTTTTTACCTATGCATAATTTTGAAATTAAAGCCTACTTTAAATTATGCTCTTTGAAATTTTCTTTAAACACCGAGCTATATGTTACGATATACCAGAATAAATATGCTTTGTAGTTTCTAATGATGATATCATTATGATATGATGATAATGATGACGACGTACAGCATATATAATATACATATTTACATGATTCTTTGTGCGTGTGTTAATCTTGTAAGTAAATATGCTTTGATATTTTTGTAAGTAAATTTAGCAGTTTACCATGTAATAGTTAGAACATAAAACTTTATCTTATACTGAAGAGATCCGTTTCATGAATTTTATATTAGGCTCTTACTTCTGAATAAAAATATTCTCCTACATATATACACATGTGTATGTGTTTGTTACTCTTTTTTTCTAGATCTTTAAAATATATAAATTTTTTTGTTTTATAAATGTTAAATTTGGTTTTTAAGTTAAATAAATAACAAAAAAGATCGAAATCTCGTTTTATTAAATATAAGTTTGGCGAAATACAAGGTTTGACTAGATCGTCAGCACTAGATCGTCAGCACTAGATCGTCAGGGGTGACGAGCTAACCGGAAAATAATTAGGAGTTAAGAAAATGAAAGCCGATAATCTCGGAGCTCTCGATCTATTGGCTCTCATGAGTGAATGAATTGTAGGATGATCTTCGAATGGAGAGTGTCTTACATATTTATAAGACGTTTTATCGGCTAAAATTTGATGATTTTTTTTTCTTCATGAATTTGGATCGGAAAGATTTTCTTTTTTCTCGGAGAAAATATGGAAATATTTCGTTTATTTCGGAGGTCGGTACTAATTTAGTAGATTCGGACTTAATGGACCATGAGCAGAGTCGTGCCTAGACATACGGAGCCCGTAAGCGGAGTCAAAAAAAGGCCATCATCGTCCAAAATCCATATAAAACCAATACAAATCATATAAAACAAATAATAACAATCATCGTCTCAAATTCATATAAAACTAATAATAACAATCATCATCCTAAACAGAGTCCTGCGTAAAAATACGGAACCCGAAGCGGTGTTGAAAAAAAAGACGCCAACTCATATAAAACTAATAACATCATCATCCCAAACTCATATAAAACCAATATTAACCAACATCGTCCTAAATAAATAAAAATCCAACCAAATTTCAATTCTAAAACATAATTTTACTCCCCTTCTTTTCTACAAAATCAATAACCAAACTTTCAAAATCAAGACGTTTTAACAAGTTTTCGTTCGATAGACTAGAAAGTCAAGTTACTCAATCTCTCTTGTTATATACTCGAACGAAGATAAGACTTTATCAATTCCGACCAAAAGTCACAAAATAGTTTGATCGTCTCCAAATCTACAAGCCTACAAATACATATCTAAAATTTTAAACCTACTCCAATCTAAAATTCCAAATCATACTTCAATAAAGTTGATAAATTAACCAATTATTTTAGTTTTTGTTTGTAATTTACTCTAAATCACAAATCAAACTAAATCTAATAATATATGAAACAAAGTTATAATGAAAAAAATACTTAACAAAATTAGCAAATACTAATTGATTATGTCCTTATTTTTTAATTGATTAGACGTCCATGTGTTACCCTAATTTTTATTTTAATGTTGAATTAATTTTTTAATTAATTGTTAACTTAAATAAAACCCATATTTTTCTACTATTAAAAGTTAACAACTAGTCAAATATGAACCCTTTAAAATTTTATTCAAAAAATGGGCCCATAGGCCAATGTTTCTTTTATTTACACATAACCACTGCCCTGACCATGAGGCCGGTAATCAAGCCGATGTGGGCTACATTGTTGTCGGTTATTAAACCGTTGTTGATTGGGATCAATTGGACTGATCTCGATTTAAACCGAATTAAACCAGAGATGCGGAGTTCACCACTAACATTAAATTTCTCACGTTGTGCTTGTCGCAAGTGGCTCGTGGGTACGCGATATGCATAATGCATGGGCATGACTTAAATTTTGGGGCTCAAAACTAATTTTAAAGTTTTTGTGTTTTTGGGACTAAAAAATGAAAAAAAAAAATATTTGAGAGCAAAAAAAAAAAAATTGGGCCCAAACAATGAAAAAAAAATAGAGTAAAAGCCAATGTTTCATCTAGCATGGCTCAGGACAGGCCATTGGCATGGGTTAGTGTTCATGTTCGTATCTATGAGCTCGAGCGATTAAGTGTACACGTACGCACAAGACAACCAAACACATAAACTTTATCAGACAAAAATTCGGTTTTAGTTTGGTAAGAGGAACATTCATGCCTCCATGATAGTTGTAGTTTCGTTCTGGTTTTGTAATCCTCCTTCGGGAGAAAATGGATTCTTTTGTAAGTGACATTCAATTTTAATTTGGTATAAATTTAATATTAAAACCAATATTTTTTTTTTTTAATTGTGTTGTAGCACTTGGGAAATATATAAAGATAAGATAGGGAGGATAAGAGTCTCAGATTCTCTCTCTCTCTTCTTCCCCCACTCACCTATAGTGTGCATCTCATAATCACCATGGAGAAGACATCATTCTCTAGCAACGAAGGAAAGCCCATTATATGCAAAGCGGCACTATGTAAGAAAGCAGGAGAAGCATTGGTGATAGAAGAGATCCAAGTTGACCCACCTCAAGCTTACGAAGTTCGGATTAAGATTTTATGCACTTCTCTTTGTCACACTGATGTTACTTTCTGGAAAATAGACAATGTAAGTTGATAATTATATCACAAAGTCAACGCATGAATCTATCATTCAAAATTCGATTTCACTAAATCCTTTTTGACTTTTCCAGGGGCCGCTTGCAAGGTTTCCTAGGATTCTAGGACACGAAGCAGTCGGGTGAATCTTCATTCATTCATATGCATATCTTAATTTGTCTCTTCAAGAATTTGCCTAATGACTCGAGTAATCCAGTGTGGTCGAGAGCATTGGAGAAAACGTGGACGGATTTAAGCAAGGCGACATCGTTTTGCCAGTGTTTCACCCTCAATGCGAAGAATGCAAAGACTGCAAATCTTCAAAGAGCAACTGGTGCGCGAGATTTGCCGACGAGTTCTTTTCAAACACGAGACGATACGGGATGGCTTCTAGATTCAAAGACTCGTCGGGAGAAGATATCTACCATTTTCTCTTTGTCTCGAGTTTCTCTGAATATACCGTCGTTGATATCGCGCATCTCGTCAAAATCTCCCCCGAGATCCCCGTTGATAAAGCTTGTTTGCTCAGCTGCGGTGTCTCCACCGGTAATCTATTCATTCATCTTCTTTTCTTTTCGTAGGGTTGGTATAGATAATTTTAAATATTTTTGAGGTTAAAACATAAAGACAGGTAGAAACTAGGGGTGTGATTGTTATTTGATGAGGAGTCAAATAAATGTACGTGTGGCTTATGGTGTGCGCCACGTTTGAGCAGGAGTTGGTGCTGCATGGAAGGTGGCTGGCGTGGAAGAAGGCTCCACCGTTGCAATTTTTGGCCTTGGTGCTGTTGGACTTGCGGTATTTTATTTATTATTATTTTTTGTTCCTTTCTTTTCCAAAATATGATAATTTCGTTTTATAAAGGAAAAAACAAAAGCACTTTTTACAGTCGTTAACAATAATTAGTTTTTTTTTGGGGTTTAATTAGTTTTTTTTTAATATAAGTTGGTTATCGTTTGGTTAAAAGGTTGCAGAAGGAGCTAGATTGCGTGGGGCCGCAAAGATCATCGGTATCGATCTCAATCCTGATAAATTCGAGTTAGGTAACGTGAAGTTGCTATTTCAATTAAATATTTTTGTCATTTAAAAGTTACTATTTTTTGTGTGGCTAATTCTGATTCTGACCATGTTGGGTTGGTATTGTATCTTACATTAGACTAAGAATTAATCCGTGCACCAAATTTTTTTAATTTTGAATTAAGTGATATATTAAAAAAATTACATGTTATAAACGTTACATAATTATAATATATTGTATTTTTTACCAGATTTAAATCCTATTATAAATTTGGTGCTTTCAAAATCGCCATCATCACATGTTTTGACCTTAATCTACAGATTAATACCTTATAATATTTTTTTTGTTAAGCTTAAATTGGTTGGTATGTATATAAGTACATATATATTAACATCACACAACCAAAATTTACATCAGTCAAATAGTAATTTGATTAGTTTTGTTATAAGTAAATTTGGGTTATAAAAATAATGTGATGTTATATATATATATATATATATATCAACACATATCTAAATTATAATATGTGTTGATATGTAACACATATTATAACTTATATATGTATATCCTTAGAATATGAATTGGGTTATGAAATTTTTATTTATTTGAAATTAGATTATCACTTTTGGTTAATAAATTTTATAATATGCCTAACTAATGATTATAGATAGATGCGTCAAAACAGACTAATATCCCTACTTAACCCATTTTCAGTAGATTAAAATATTATTCATGCTAACCCACAAATAACTATAATCTTGAAAACATCAACTCTAATTTGCACCGTTTAACAATTGTTGGTTTTGTATACGGTCCACAAACTCTTTAAATCAATTTTTTTTTGTCTAATATTTTATACAAATAGTAAAATATTTTTCAAATTTAGTTTTGATATATAAACAAATAAAAATATAACAAATTATAGTAAATTTATTTTTTTAAAATTCATATTATTTTGTAAATTGAGTATAACAACATGTATCTTTAAACTAAAAACTAATATTTTAACTTACGAGATCCGATTTTATGGGCATTTGAAAATTAGTCATAATTCGTCTCATGGCGGGCTAACACGTCTACTTAACCCGTTTTTAATGGACTAAAATATTTTTCGGGTTAATCCGCAAAGAAATACAAATATATGTTTTTTAAAAATATATATAGATTGATTATTATTTAAAATGAAATAATATTTTTAATATCATAATAACTAAGAAACTAAATACATTTTTGAATGGAAAAAAATATTTTCCATATTTTCTACAATAATATTGAAAGACACTTATATCCTTTTCTATTTTAATTATATATTCTTATTTGTAATGGCATTATATGTAATAAACTACAAATTTAATGTTAACTTCTAAAATGACTTCTCAAATAATATATAATAATATATAAGATTAAAAACCATGTATATTATAAAAAGATGTTTAGTTAATTGGCAAGAAAAAGAGATAAATAATTCATATGTTTGCATTGGAAGAAAAAAAAGACATCACTTAAAATAAATGAATTCACATATCTAAAACGGAGGAAATATATTATATTTATATCATGTATAAACTTATTAACCCTTGTTTAAATTGAATAGGTAAGAAATTTGGTTTAACAGATTTCGTCAATCCTACGTTGTGCGGAGAAAAGAGGATTAGTGAGGTATGTTATTTATCTTCCTATATCTTATACCTTTTTCATATATAATATTTATATTTTACATAGGTCGCAGTAATTAATTAATATATTCGCCAAAAGTAATGATTTAATTTGTTTTTGCTGGATAATTACGAAAAAAGGTGATTAAAGAGATGACAGGAGGAGGAGTTGACTATAGTTTCGAATGCGTTGGTGTAGCTTCTTTACTAAACGAAGCTTTTATCAGCACCCGCACGGTACGCTTATACCGTATCTTACCGATTCTCAATCGATTCAACATCATTCTAATGAATATATTGAACAAAACGGTTTTAAAATTTACGATGTTTTTAACAATTGAACAAATAAAATAAACAACAAAACAGGGATCAGGAAAGACGATAATGTTGGGAATGGCAAAGCATGAAGCGCCTATAACTTTGGGTAGTTTTGATCTTCTTAAAGGCAGAAGTATTTGCGGAAGCTTGTTCGGTGGTTTGAAACCCAAACTAGATATTCCGATTCTCGTGGATCATTACCTTAAAAAGGTATTTATATATATATTAATCAATTTATGTGGTTCAGTTTTTTTTTTTTTTGGGTTAACAAAGAAGTATGTTACTAAAAACCCAAAAAGAAAAGAAAAGAGAAGTACGTTACTTGGGAAAAGAAGAAGAAGAGTATGTTACTTGTGGGAAAAGAAAGTATTATGATTAGTTGAGTATATGTTATGTTTTCATGAGATTTAATGTTTCTTTTATAATTGCAGGAGCTTAATCTGGATAGTTTTATCACACACGAATTGAATTTTGAGGAAATCAATAAGGCTTTCGAATTATTAGAGGAAGGAAAGTCTCTTCGCTGCATTCTATGGATGGATAAGCAGTGGCGGAGCCACCTTGGAGAGAGGAAGGTCAAGTGACCTCTACAAAATCGTTAAAACTTAGTTTGCAAGCTTACTTGTTGTGGTGAATTGTTCAAAATCCCTTTCCTTTAAAGTTTAAACCTTATGTATTGAGTTCAAATCTGAAATATGCCTCCCCCATAAAGCTTATATCTAGCTCTGCCACTGTGGATAAGTAATTAATTGCTACGTCAAGCTTTCATGTAGGACTAATGGAGCTTTTTTGCTAGAAGCTTTCGGCTGTAGTTTTCCAATTCCGATGTTTGATTTTTCTCTCTTTTTTTTTGCTTATATTAATAAAATCCAAATATGTATTCCTTTGAGTTAAGCATGAAAATAATCTCTATTCGAGTTTTGACTAAGAATATCGTGCCAAATTTACAGAATAAATAGACATCTAAATAAATCTATTAGAAATGTAGTTTTTATTATCAACAATTATCTGTCTAAAGACGTCACAATCTGATTGCATGGGTTTCAACAACGCTTTCTCTTTCCTTGGTACCACCTCTCAAACAAGGAGACATATTGTCTACGTCGACTTCTCGTCTCAACTTCTCTGACTAAATGATCTCTCTTCCCATAATATGTTTCCTTTTGAGCTTTGATTGTGATAATAACTTGTAATGGATATAATGAAATCGGATCCGGTTCAGACAATGTGGTCTTGATCTCTTTCACTCTATGTTATTATACAAAACTATTTAGAGCATCTACATTCGTTTAGATACCCATTTGGGTATCTCAACAATAAAATAGTTATATTTTATTGTTATATTTTATTGTGATTGAATTATATAATTAAATTTTAATTTTAAAACAAAAAATAAATCAATAAAAAAGAGACAAGTGTGAAGAGAGGTTCTCATGGATATCTCAAAAATTCTCAAATGAAAACTGATTCTCATCTCTCTCTTCCTTTTTCTTTTTTAATATTATTTTAAGGGTGAAATATCCTTTAAAAACTTTTTGATGGGGATGCTCTTACACGTTGTGCTTACAATACTATTGATTTTTTTGTTGTTCTAATTTATATAAAATTAAAAGGATTAAAAAGGAAATTTTATTTGATTGGAAATAAATTTCCTGAGAGAAAGGTGAGCTACATTTAAGGGTTTTAAATAGAGGCAAAGAGTTGGTGAGATAACCAGACGAGTTAGTTGAAATGTGTCTACAACCGTTCGATTGCAATTTGGACAGTTGTGTATTGGCCACGTGGCCTCCATCTTATATGAGTCGTCTTACTTGTCGAGCTCGAGGGTCCGGTATTGCCAGAGATAAGGACACGATGTTTGGTATGACTTATGAGTGTGAGGAATACCACAAATCCATTTTCCCAATTATCATATTATTTTTCAAATTTATTTTATACTAGATAAGTATCCGCATATACGTGGATTTGTAATTAAATATTTTATAACCCGTGAAAAAAAACTAAAAACGAAAAATAGAAAACAAACTTAGATCACCCATAAAAATATATAATATGTAAATTTAGAAACGATTGAAAAACTAAATGGAAATCAGAGGTTTATATAGAGGTGAGAAATTAGAATTTTTTTTCCTTTTAGGATTAATTTCTTTAATCTAAATGGAAAACCTAAGATTTTATTTTCTATTTTTATATTAATTTTGCCTCTTAAGATACTTTTTAAAATTATTTTTTTTGTAAAATTACCAATTATGAATCAGTTATTAAATTTTCTGAATTTTTAAGTTTTTTTTATTAATCAATTTTATTTTCTTACAACTTTGATTTGACATGTGTCGCGATCAGGTAAGTTAACAATATTGAAACATTGAGCTTTATATAATAAGATTTCTTTATTCTAAACTGAAATATACTGTTTAATTTTTCATTTTTTAAATTTTTGGCTTCTATTCATTTTCTTTTTAGGATTGTTATATACTGTTTAATTTCCTTATTCTAATCTGAAATATAGTTTTTTCTTTATTTAAAAAATTTTGACTTTTATTTAAATGTTTTGTTTAATTTTCTTAATTTAAACATAACTACTAGTTTTTCTTTTACCTTTTAAGATTATGAATTGATTATAAATATTATTTTTATTGTTAATATTATGTTTTAAAATATAATTAGAAAATTATTAAAAATCTATCAAAATATTATTGAAAATTTATTAAACATGTTTTAAAATCTGATCAATTCACTTGACATGTCTCTCTAACATAATTTCGATAACGTACAACATAATTTAGCTTTTAACTTAGATAACGTATAACATAATATCGGGTAACGAAGATATATGAAGCGGATATATATAAAGAAGACATTTCATAACATACATCATAATTTCGATTACACAGAAGATTACCTCTAGTCTAGATAACGAAGAGGATGTAGTTTATGGACGAAATATGTGAGTGAAACATTTTTTAGTTGTAAAATTGAAAAGAAAATATTAAATTGGTTATATAGAGGTGATGAATTAGAATTCATTTTCCTTATAGGATTGTATTCCTTTTTAAATTTTCCTTAATCAAAATAGAAATTTTTTAATCTCTTTTTTAACTTTAACTTTTATTCTTTTTTAAATTTAGCTTTTAGAATATTTTTTGGTTTATGTTTTCTTTGTTTACTTTCCTTTTTATGATGTCAATCTATTGTTTTATTGCTTTATTATAAACATATTTTTTTTCATTTAAAAAAAAAATTAAGATAAATTTTATTAATCTAAAAACAACTTTTATTTTCCTTTTTTTGCTAACTTTATTTTTAGGATTAAATCTAAATTATATTTTTTTCTTTTATTGTTAATATTATGTGTCAAAACTTTAAGATAGATTTCTTTAATCTAAAAACAACTTTTATTTTCCTTTATTTGTTACATTTACTTTTATGATTAAGTCTAGATTACATTATTTCCTTTATTGTTAATATTATGTATCAAAATCTAATTGGTAATTTTTTGTACACGTGTCAAAATCTAATATATTAACTTGACACGTATCGCGATTTTGCGAATTACTAACTTTTAATCATTTTCCTTTCTAATGGATTAACTCGACACATGTCGCAATCTTGCGAGTTACTTACTTTGAATCAATATCTTTTAGATAATAAGATATTATGTGTCAAAATCTAGTTGATAATTTTTTACACGTGTCAAAATCTAATGGATTAACTTGATACGTATTGCGATCTTACTAATTACTAATTTTGAATCATTCTCCTTTATATATATAGATTTTTGTGATTTACTTTCTTGCATCGAATGCTGCTAACATGTTATTTAAATAAAAAAACGTGACCACTATTTCCCTCGAAGTGTTTCATTTGCATGATCTTAATGTATGTGTGTTGGTTGCGAGGCTTTTAGGCTCGTCCTAATATATTAGTCTTTTAGGCTTGTAATTAGTATATGATTTTAACATCATCGACGATTAATACACGGAAATACAGATGTAGAAAAACTTATTGATTTTATGGGATTGGAAAGTCGAGTACGCATAATTCCATTATGGATGGCGAAAAAGCTTACCAGCACACAGGAACTGAACGCAAGGAAATAAATATTAAAGAATTTGATATTGGATAGAGTTGGTGAGATTTGGGTAAAGCCTTTTCTGCTTCTCCTCTTCACCACCCATTGACATACCTCTCACCAATCTCCTATGTATTAACCGAGAAGCATTGTTAAAAAAAAACTTTGTATTGACATGTGATTTATAATACTTTTATGTTTGACGTGTCATCACCATAAAACTTGTAAAGATATTTTTGAAAAAAATTTCATTTACTAGAATAATTATATTACAATCTATGTCATTCACATAAAACTTATGTTTCAGTTAATTTATGTGAATGATTCATATTATATTACAATCTATGCTATTCACATAAAACTTAAGTATAATCTAAAAATTTATACAATTATTTTTCTTCAATATAATTATTATAGTTATTATATTGATTATTTTTGGTTTGAATAATCCATGTTTTCAAAAAAAAAAATGCATCTACAAACAT
The DNA here is from genome assembly GCA_030161315.1 of Eutrema japonicum. NCBI lineage: Eukaryota > Viridiplantae > Streptophyta > Magnoliopsida > Brassicales > Brassicaceae > Eutrema > Eutrema japonicum. The sequence goes on from BSQW01000001.1 coordinate 12,096,534, forward strand.
TTGTTCTTGCACAGTTACACTCCCGTGGTCAAACCAAAGTTCGTCTATCTAAACTCAATCAGAGTAGCATTGTTTTACATATTCAAATCATATTAAATTGCATATTACAATGTAATCATATTAAATTACATATTCAAATCAAATTGTATATTAGTGTTGTTTGTACTTTAATCATATTAAATTGTATATTCAAACTGTTGAGTTGAGCTGAGAACAGAAAGAAGATATTGTGTGGAGCTAAGAACCGAAAGAAGATATTGGAGACAAACGTGTATATCTTGTATATATTGTTATTTTGGATATCGTATATTCGGTTTTGCTTGGAGAAGAGGGATTCGCCTTAACTGTTTAGATCGTTTAGAGATCTTCTCCTTGTATATAAATATTGTAACGAGACTCTCTTGAGACATACGGAAAATTCACCAAAGCTTGTGCTCAGTTTTACATGGTATCAGAGCCAGGTTCTATTTTGACTTCGAGCACAATGACGGGTGAAGAGGGCAAAGGAAAGATGGTGGCGCCGATCTATCAATTGGCGGCCAATGAAAACCCTGGTGCAATAATCGCTCAGGTACAATTCAATGGAGATAATTTCGACGAGTGGACTCAGGCGATAAGAACGGCGTTGCGAGTCAAGAAGAAGTTCGGATTCGTAGATGGATCTGTGGTGAAACCGGCGGAGGACGTATCGGAGTTTGAAGATTGGGTGTCCGCGAACTCCATGGTGTGCCTTTGGATATTGAACACAGTGGATCCAAAAATCAGGAGGACCTTGGCAAACAAGGAGAATCCACATGACTTGTGGAAAGAAATCAAGGATCGATTCTCGGAAGGGAATGGACCGAGAATCCAAGAAATCAAGGCGGAGCTAGTACGATTGAGGCAAGGTAATCTCAGTGTGATTGATTACTTTGGCAAGCTTCACATGTTGTGGGAAGACCTCTCCAACTACGATCCCGCACCGGTGTGTAGCTGTGGAAAGTGTACTTGCAATCTGAGTGCGGAGTTTGAGAAGAAAAGAGAAGATGATCGCATTCACCACTTCCTGTTGGGACTCGATGATACGATCTATGGAGCGGTGAGAGCATCCATAATCAGCACTGATCCCCTTCCCAACATGAATCAAGTGTATGCGAAGGTGAAATCTGTCGAGAGGATGGATACTGTGATGAGAGGAAGAGAAAACCATAACACACAGGCGGCGTTTGTGGCTCAAGCGAGACAACCTGTGCTTCGAGGTGAAGACAAAATCAAACTTGTGTGTGCAAGTTGCAGGAAAACTGGTCACACGGCGGAAACGTGTTTCCAAGTGATTGGATTTCCACCATGGTGGGGTGAGAAATTGCGTCCTAATGGACGAGGAGGAGGACAAAGTGAGCGTGGAGGAGGTCGTGGCATGGGACGTGGTCGTGGTGGAACGACCCGAGCAAATGCTGCGACAGTAACCGTGTCTGGAGAAACCAATGCTGAGGCAGAGAGACACGGCTACACTGGGCTGAGTGATGAACAGTGGAGGACGTTAATCAAGCTGTTGGACGAAAAACAGAACACGACTCCACGACTTAACGGTAAATCTTTTCTCTCGGATTGGGTTCTTGATACCGGGGCCTCTAACCATATGACAGGCTATAGAGATTTGTTGATTGATGAGAAGTATGTGTTGCCATGTTCTGTGGGTTTACCGAATGGGACATTAAGTTTGTGTAGAGAAAAAGGAACTGCTGTGTTTGACGAAGATTTCAGGCTGAGAAACGTATTGCTTGTGCCAGATTTGAAATGCAATTTGATTTCGGTTTCACAACTTATTGCGGATTTAGATGTGGTTTTGCAAATTGCTGACAAAGGTTGTGTGGTTCAGGACCGTACAACGAGGAACCTGAGTGGAGTGGGGGAGCTTATAGATGGTCTTTACTTCTTTCGTCGTTTGACAAGATTTGATGCTTTTCGGTTGAATAAAGACGAGGCTGATGATGTGTGGCATCAAAGGCTAGGACATCCGTCTAATGGTGTTTTTGATTTACTTCCAATTGTAGGCAGTAGAGTTAAGGATTTTTCTACTTGTAGTACGTGCTTGAAAGCAAAACAATGTCGAGACATGTTTCATTCAAGTGATAATAAAAGTAATGGTGTTTTTGAAATGATTCATGTCGACTTATGGGGACCTTATCGAGTGGCAAGTATATGTGGTTCATACTATTTCCTTACAATCGTAGATGACTACTCGAGAGGAGTATGGGTATATTTGCTGCGTAACAAGGGACAAGTAGGGAAAATTCTTCGTGAGTTTATGGCGTTCGTGCAAAGACAATTTGATAAATCTGTGAAAGTGGTTAGAAGTGATAATGGAACAGAATTTACATGTCTCACCAATGAGTTTCGTGAGAATGGGATAATACATCAGACGTCGTGTGTCGGAACACCACAACAAAACGGCCGTGTGGAGAGAAAACATCGGCACATCTTGAATGTAGCCCGTGCGATCTTGTTCCAATCATCACTTCCTGCGAAGTTTTGGGGAGAGAGCATTTTAACAGCTGCCCATCTAATTAACCGAACACCTTCGAAGCTGTTAAAAGGTACAACTCCGTATGAAATAATACATGGACGCTTACCTGATTTTGATAATCTCAAAGTCTTTGGGTGTTTGGCATTTGCGCATAACCAAAGGAGAAGTGGAGACAAATTCGGATCGCGCAGTAGGAAATGTGTTTTCATTGGATATCCTTTTGGGAAAAAGGGATGGAGCTTATTTGATCTTGACACAGAATAAATCTTTGTGTCACGTGATGTGGTTTTTGTAGAAAACAGTTTTCCTCTACTCTCTGAAATTCGTGATGACCACCGAGCAGATTGGAGTGGAATGGGCGAGTTTGAGCTGGAGATAGCGACTGCATCAATTGCAGATGAAATCGTGAATGAGGCACGTATAAATAAAGAGATTGCAGAACCTGCAATTGTCGCTATAGTTGAGGCTGAGATTGCAGAACCTGCAATAATTGCTGATGATGAAGAATCTGGAACTGTCGAATCGGCTGTTGATGCGATCGATGAGATACGACATGATGGCATAAAAGAATTGGGTCGTGGACATAGAGAAAAACAACCCTCCACTAGATTGAAGAACTTTGTTTTGCATACCGTGCGAGATTCGCAAAATCCACTAGAAGCTACTGTGGAATTTAAAGACAACATCGAGTATCCCCTCTCACAATACCTCGATAGTAGCAAGTTTTCTGCTGCTCACCGAGCTTTTCTGGCTGCAATAACCGCTGAAACAGAACCCAATACGTTTCGTGATGCAGTTGTTTATGAAGTATGGCGAGGAGCTATGCGTTTAGAAATCGGAGCGCTGGAAGAGAACGGTACATGGGATTTGGTGCCGTTGCCTCGTGGTAAGCGAGCACTAGGATGCAAATGGGTCTACAAGATCAAGTATCGGGCAGATGGTACGATTGAACGATATAAAGCAAGGCTGGTAGTCCTTGGAAATTGTCAAGAGGAAGGAGTTGATTACACGGAAACGTTTGCTCCGGTCATTAAAATGACGACGATTCGTGTGTTTTTGAGTGTTGCAGCGGCGAGGAAATGGGAATTGCATCAGATGGATGTGCATAACGCATTCTTGCACGGAGATTTGGAGGAGGAAGTCTATATGAAGCCCCCTCCAGGATTCAAGACGGATGATCCAAACCTTGTGTGTCGCTTGCGTAAATCTTTGTATGGACTTAAGCAAGCTCCCAGATGTTGGTTTGCGAAATTAAAGGATGCACTCAAGAAGTATGGATTTACTCAATCATACTCCGATTATTCTCTTTTCTCGCAAACAAGAGGATCCTCAGAGATGTATGTTCTTGTGTATGTGGACGATTTGATTATTGGAGGGAATGATTCTCAAGCCATAGCAGATTTTAAGACATACTTGGGGAAGTGTTTTCATATGAAGGACTTAGGTCCGTTGAAGTATTTTTTGGGCATCGAAGTGGCAAGGAATGCGGACGGCATATTTTTGTGTCAACGAAAGTACACGCTCGACATCATCGGTGAGGTTGGTTTGTTAGGTGCAAAGCCAGCAGCGTTTCCCATTGTGCAGCAGCACAAATTAGCCCTTGCCGAAGGACCTTTACTCGGTTCCCCGGAACGATATAGGCGGCTGGTAGGTCGTTTGATATATCTCGCCGCTACACGCCCAGATTTGACGTATACCGTCCATATTTTGTCGCAATTTATGCAGTTTCCTCGTACTGATCATTGGGATGCTGCATTGCGAGTGGTGCGCTATTTGAAAGGTACGCCTGGGCAAGGAATAGTTTTGCGCTCTAATTGTGATTTGAAAGTACATGGCTGGTGTGATTCTGATTGGGCGGGATGCCCTTTGACAAGACGCTCTATTAGCGGCTGGTTTGTGACTCTTGGCAAGTCACCAGTTTCGTGGAAAACAAAGAAACAAGATGTTGTTTCTCATTCTTCTGCAGAGGCAGAGTATCGATGCATGTCCAAATTGTTGGATGAACTAAAGTGGTTACGGCAACTTCTTATAGATTTTGGGATACATGCAGTGACACCAATGGCTATGTATTGCGATAACCAAGCGGCATTGCACATTGCTGCAAATCCGGTATTTCACGAACGCACCAAACACGTTGAGATAGACTGTCACAGTGTTCGGGATGCTGTTCAAGACGGGACTATTGTTACACGCAAGGTGAACACAACAGATCAACTTGCCGACATATTTACAAAAGCTCTTGGTCGTCATGAGTTTGAGCTTCTTATGTCCAAGTTGGGTACGTGCAACCCACACGCTCCAACTTGAGGGGGGGTGTTGAGTTGAGCTGAGAACAGAAAGAAGATATTGTGTGGAGTTAAGAACCGAAAGAAGATATTGGAGACAAACGTGTATATCTTGTATATATTGTTATTTTGGATATCGTATATTCGGTTTTGCTTGGAGAAGAGGGATTCGCCTTAACTGTTTAGATCGTTTAGAGATCTTCTCCTTGTATATAAATATTGTAACGAGACTCTCTTGAGACATACGGAAAATTCACCAAAGCTTGTGCTCAGTTTTACACAAACCAAATCATTTTACACATATTTAAAACAATTTATCATTAAATATTCAAATCAAATTATCATTAAATTGCATTTCATTTACATCATATTTTTGAAATCAATCAACGAATAATCATTAGGGCACTCTGAGTTGGAACCATGAATTTTAACATAACCGGACTAACAACCACATGGCTCTTTCTTGAAGCAAATATATCTCGCCGTGTACCCGCCACCTTGCAAAGCCAGAAAAAAAAAAATCTAATTAAAACAGTCCCGAATCAAATATCAAACCATCCAATTCAATTCATCCACGCAGATCTTGCATCTACAATGGTCTTACGCACATTCCAACCATTCGAATTCTCCGAGGTATATTATTTTTGTAACAAGGAAGTGTTTAAAAAGACCGCTATATATAGGAGTTTAATTTTGTTGTAGAAAACGATTAGAATGTACATTCCAAACACTTTATAATTAATATTGAACACATAAAATTAATTAAAACGTTGGTTGATTGGAATTCAATCAAGATTATAAAAAATGTATATGCTTTTAACTTTAACTTTTTTTATTATTCTATCAACCACCAGTTTCGGATATGTTTTGCATCTATTTGGGATAAATACGTTTTTTTTTATGTGGACGAATTATGTATTACCACGTGCTGTTTATAGCTTTTTTGCAGATACGATTTGGTAAACTGTGTTTTTACCGGTTTCTAATATTTGTTTTTGTGTTTTTATTGAGTCAAAGTGTCTTTTTAGAGCCTTTTAGTTCTTTATCGAGTCTTTTCAGGTTTTAGGTCAGTTTGGAAGAAAATGAGCTGTTTTAGGTGAAAATAAGCATATGGAGGTGCAGAATCATGCAGAGACGTCAGAAGTTTGGCATTCGTTGAAGACGTTACCACCGATTGATTGAGATCAAATTTTGGAGACAATATATATCATTGAATTATCTCTCATTTGGAAGTGGTTTGAGGCCATTCCAACGGTGCGATCAATAGTTATGCCGGTTTTAGTGAAGACAGTCCAGTCTGGCGAGAAGAAGAAGCATGTGCAGGAATGTAACCAGCAGGCAAAAACGATCGATCGGTCCTAAAAAGATCGATCGATCCTTTTCCCAAAAGTTCACCAGAAATCTTTTCGATCGATCGATCGATTCTTTCCAAAACCAGCCGGTGGCGACGCAGAAGAAAAAAGAAATTTCGGTTTTCCTAATTTTGGACCGGTTTCGCCTAGGGATGGGAGAAAAACGTGTTTTGACCTATATATTCTATTTTTCAGGCATTGTTTAGGCTACACTTTATTTTATTCATCAGAGAACTTCTGGATTGGTTCTTGTAAGATTAGAGGGAGACGAATCTCTACTTTATACCGGAGAAGATTTATGAACCGTGTTTTAATTTCCTTTTTATTTGATTATGAATTTCTCTTTGAATCTCGGTGTTTTCTCTGCAATCATGTCTGAGTAATCACCTTGTTAGGTTTTTAGGGTTTCAATGGATTCTCCATGAATCATTGAAACGTATCTGTTAGATTAGGGAATTACATAGAGTTCTTTATCTATTGTTGGAATTAAGGCTTAGACTAGATTGATCACCTAGTTTATGATTTTAGGATTAATCTATTCATCAAAAGTGCTTTCGATTTCTTGAAAGAACTTAGATGAACAAATTGTCTTTAGCCAACAAAAGCTGATGCTAAGGCAATTTGTGAACTTATCAAACCTGAACATTAATGCTTGCCTAGAACACTAAGGTCAAACGACAGTTTAGATTCTTAGGTTATTAGGCATAGTAGGTAGTACCACGATAGTGGGCTAGCTAGACATTCATGTTTGAGTTCGAGAACATGTCTTAATTATCTCCCTAATCGATAATCTGTTTAGTGAATCTGGGTTTCCTGCGAATTACCTAAGGATCTAGCGTTTTCTCTCATTGAATTTATATCGTTTCATTCATCATTCTTAGTTTTAGAAGTTACAACCAACAAACAAACATCATTCGTCTTAGATTTACTTTCATCATGCATTCTCATAGAGTTGCATTTGGTCTCTGTGGATTCGATCCTAAAGTACTACATCGATATACTGTTATGATTGCAGTAGTGTGCACTTAGGTTATTAATTGACTTGGTGAAAACACTTAAATCACGACTCCTGGGTCAAACTGTGCTCAACTCAGGCTTTTGCACCGGATCTTAGGACCTACATAACCAAGAGATCCGGCTAAAGCCACCTGCCTCCGAGCTCCCTGTATCTGACAGTGCATGACACGCTGTCAGGCACGAAGATATTGGGAGCTGAGTGGTCAGGAGAAGTGATCGGTTATTTTTTCTTTACCTCGTCTGAAGATCAATAATCTAGAGAGATCGGGAAAGGGTAATCCACACAGGTACGGGGAGCGAGGCGCACTCTGGACGGGCAGCCCCGACAACCTGATCTCTGGTATCAAGGGACTCGGGCCAGGTACGCAATTTGTTTGGGCCGAAATAGTTGATTTAATACTTATGTTTTCCCTCCAATCGACAATTATAATATATTCAAACTTACACTCATGCTTATGGCGACCTACAATTCATGCAATTAATGCTTTTTGTTCACATTTGATAGGTGAAACCGTGAAAGTGACAATACTCTGAGCATAGGAAAGAGCAACAGGTATGGGAGATGCCCATATTGCGCCTAATCCTCTGCTTTCAAGGCCGTACACTGAGAGAGATAGCGACGCAACAAGGCTTGGTCGAGAAGCATACGCAACAAGACTTGTTCGAGAAGCAGACGCATACACCCAAAGAAAGTTGGTGAGAAGTCAGGCGCACTATGGGTACAAAACCCATTCAACGGATCCGATATCCGACACAACAACCCGACAGTTTAGGATCCGACCCGGTGTACTAAATAGTGTCAGGTAAAAGTATATAAATACGCTCTTTCCACCGACGGGAAAGGAGTTCACACTTTTCTCATAACTTCCTATAGATTGTTGTGAGATATATGTGCTTACTACTTCGAAATATTTAGTTTTCCTTCTTTCCTTCTTTACTTCTTTATGAGATCCTCAATCTCCTTTCCGACCATTCTCTTATCATCTTTATGGTTGTTTTTAAACCATGGAATTCATTTATCCAAATTCTTGTTTTTTCTATTTCACCACAAAAAAATCCACCATTTAAAGTATATTGCGGATCCATCTTTTTTTAGAGACCCAACCGACATCTTCTTTCACCCCGTTTTTATAGAAGACTTATAAAAAAAAATCCCCTAAACTGCATGATACAATCTGCTAATGTTTTCATTTTCTTACGATTTATTTAAAAAAAAAAAAATCTACAAGACAAAATAAAGTTAGGCCGTCAATAGAATGGAGACAAACATAATTATTCTACACTACGAGACATATGGACACAACCTTTTCGTATTTTGTCAATAGAATAGAGACGAGAATAATTACTATACACTACGAGACATATGGACACAATCATTCTACTTTTATTTTTGTTAAAGTAGCTTAATTATTATACACTCCACTAAAAATGTACTTTATTCGAAAAGTAAGCTATCGATCAAAACTAGGCAATCGTTTTGGAAGGAAAGATATTCGTAAATAAAAAGATAGGAAGAACAAGCGACTCTCTCTCTCATTTCCACTCCATCTTTCACCATGGACATGACATTCTCTGTCAACGAAGGAATGCCGATTCGATGCAAAGCAGCAATATGTAGAAAAGCAGGAGAAGCATTGGTCATAGAGGAGATCCAAGTTTATCCACCTCAAGCTTACGAAGTTAGGATAAAAATCCTGTGCACTTCTCTTTGTCACACTGATGTTACTTTCTGGAAATTAGACAGTGTAAGTTTACATTATATATATATATATATATATATATGGAAAAGTCAACGCATAATTTAATCATCATTCAAAACTCGACTTCGCTAATCCTTTATTCTTTTCCAGGGACCGGCTGCGAGGTTTCCTAGGATTCTAGGACACGAAGCAGTCGGGTGAATTCATCTTCATTCATTCATATGCATCTTTTAATTTGTCTCTTCAAGAATTTGCCTAATGACTCGAGTTAATTCGTTGTATGTATTAATTGGGAATGAACACGTAATCAAGTGTGGTCGAGAGCATCGGAGAAAACGTGGACGGGTTCAAACAAGGCGACGTCGTTTTGCCAGTGTTTCACCCTCAATGCGAAGAATGCAAAGACTGCAAATCTTCAAAGAGCAACTGGTGCGCGAGATTTGCCGACGAGTTCTTGTCAAACACGAGACGATACGGGATGGCTTCTAGATTCAAAGACTCGTCGGGAGAAGATATCCACCATTTTCTCTTTGTCTCGAGTTTTTCTGAATATACAGTCGTTGATATCGCGCATCTCGTCAAAATCTCCCCCGATATTCCCGTTGATAAAGCTGCTTTGCTCGGCTGCGGTGTCTCCACAGGTTTTTTATTTTTTTTTATTTTTTTATTTTTTTATTTTTTTATTTTCAAATAAATCTAAAGCGAGGAATATGAGTAGTTAGATAATCCCGCGTTTGTGGAGAATCGATCTCTGGCATAGAACCACTAACCCACCATTATTTTTTATTTTTATTTTTTTGGGGGCGGCTCCACATGTATTTGTTCATATTCGTGTAGGGTTAGGCCCGGCCCAATAAAAATGGTGGTCCGAGACAAAAAAAAAATGTGGTCCTTTATAAAATGTATAAAATAAAAGTTTTAAGACATAATTCAAATTTAATTTGAAAATCATTGGAAAAAACAAGAAATAAAATAACTTCATATAGAAAGGATAAGTATAAAATGTTTTTGGTGGCCTTATAAAAAATGGAAACATCAATTTTGTGGCCCATCAAAAACTAAAAAAAAAGAGTGGTCCAAGGCCTTGGCCTAGCTTGGCTAGCCTCAGGCCGGGCCTGGGTTGATTTGTATATTAAAATTTTGGTGAAAACATAAATAGATATATAATTACACTTATTGTTAGAAAAAAGTTAGATAATGTAATGACGATACGCTACGTGGAGTAGGAATTGGTGCTGCATGGAAGGTGGCTGACGTGGAGGAAGGCTCCACCGTCGCTATGTTTGGCCTTGGTGCTGTTCGACTTGCGGTATTTAAAAAAAAAAAAAAAAAATTCTTTTTCACAGTTCATAAACAAGTTAATTATTTTGTTTAAATTAGTTATTTGCGAATCATATAGTTAGATGGTTTAGAAGACAGACAGAAAATGAATTGGTAAATAGGTTGCAGAAGGAGCCAAGCTCCGTGGATCTGCAAAGATCATCGGTGTAGATATCAATCCCGACAAATTTGACATAGGTTTGGTTTTGCTTTATTTAATTATTTCTTTCTCTTGCAATTTTTTTAACTAGTTGAATTCGAATAGTCCATATCCCTTTAGAGCTAAAAACATATCGAATATCTTGGAATTAAAAAATCCGTGGTACAACTATTTGGTTCCAAACAATTGAGTTCCACGATGTTTGGCTACGGATATACGAAAAAATTAAACTAGTGAACAGTGTAATATAAAACATGTAAACTTACAAACGTAAAATTATAATACTTTTATAAGTAGTTTAAAACTATAAAATATATATAACATATATTTAACGTCTTTGAATCTTTAGATATCCCGACTTTAAAAGCAAGAGGTTGTATATGAATTTTGATTCAAAATTTTATCATCACTCGAACCTCTGAATGTTTGAATTTTTGGAACATATATTTTTAAGCCTACATGTTGTATTATTTATTTATTCACTAAAAAAACATATAACTTGATTTCGAGTAGGTAAAAATTTCGGGATCACGGATTTCGTCAACTCTGCTTTGTGTGGGGAGAAGACAATTAGCCAGGTTTGTTGATGTAAACTATCTTTATATGAAATTTTAATTTCTATACATCATGTATATAAGTTTTCAATTATTACTTCTTTCAACCATTTCTCGATCTCTTCTTTCCCACGACTGTTCAAAGTTGTAATCGCTACTCGTTACATGTTGTTTCAAAGTTTCGGTGTCGATAATATCAATTTAATTTCTAATGTTTTTGGTTTGTCAAATCATTAGATCTTCCGTTTGAGGGAGTTCTAAATTTTTTTTTTTTTTTTTTTGAGCAAGTTTTGTCTTATAGTTTTAGTAGCATCATTTGTAGGCAAGTACAACTTGTAATAGTTTAATCTTTAAATAATAATTCACATAATTATCAAAAAAAAAAATTTCTATTCATTACAAGAAAACATAGTTTTAGCGATTACAGCAGTAGTCGCCAAATAGTCGCTAAAACACGAATTGCGACTAAATAGCGACTAAAGCATGTAGTCGTTAAAACTTAGTCGCTAAATTTCGTAGTCGTAAAAATAGTCTCCAAATGGCGACTACTTTACGACTACGTAAAGTAGTCGTAAGATTTAGTCGTAAAGTAGTCGTAAGATTTAGTTGCTATTTACCGACTATTTGGCGATTACTTGTAAAAAAATAATTAAAAAAAAACAAAAAAAAATATTTTTATTAATTAAAATAATTAATTACAAAAAATGAAAAAAAAAATGACAAAATGAAAAGAAAAAAAAAGAAGATCGAAGATCTTCTTCCTTCCGGCGCCGAGGAAACCCAACACCTCCTAACCCACCTCCACCTCCTCACCCAACGATCGAAGATCTTCTTCCTCGCCGGACCTCCCCGCCTCCTCCACCTCCTCCACCTCCTTCACCTCCTCATCCAACGATCCCGATCCAAAATCACCCATCCAACGATCCCAATCCAAAATCACCCATCCAAATACCATCCTACGTCGCAATCTCGCCGAATCTGCTCCCACCACCACTGTGGAACCTGAAAGCCAACCTTCAGCGATTTTTTTGACAAAAATCGTGATTGTAAATAGAGATTTTGAAGAACTTATCTTGGTTAATCGAGAAATATGGGTTGGGGGTTTTGTAGAGGATGAAAAAACAATGGAGATTAACACTAAAATTGTCGAAATCTGTTACGAATCAAAAGAGATCGAAGGAAGAGAAGGAAGAAGAAGAAGATGAAGGAAGAGAAGGAGAAGACTCGCAGGAAGGAGAGAGAGAGAGAGAGAGAAAGAGAAGGAAGGAAGAAAAAAAATAAAAAAGAACGAATGATAAGAAACATTTAAAAAACATAAAAAAATAAAGTAGATTAAATCTTAAAATTTATGATTATATTGAAAATTTTGTAAGTGTTATTTTTTTTGGTATAAAACACATGTAGTACTTAATATGGTATGTGTTTGGGGTTTATAATTTAAGATTTATAAAATGATTATATTTAAAAAAAATTGTATGTGTTGAATTTTTTTGTATATTATTTGATATTTATGTGTAATTAAGATCTAGTTTATAATTTAAGATATAAAGTTTATGATTAAGGATTAGATGTTTATGATTAAGGGTTAGATGTTTAGGATTAAGGGTTTGTGTTTTGGGTTTAGAATTTTTGATTTATAAAATGATTATATTCAAAAATTGTAAGTTTTGATTTTTTGTATATTATTTGATATTTTATGTGTAAGATCTAGTTTATAATTTTAGATTTAGAATTTATGATTAAGAGTTAGAGGTTTAGGAGGTTTGTGTTTGGGGTTTAGAATTTAGGATTTATATTGACAAAAAAAAGAATTAAGGATTTATAAAAATCGAGTGTAGTCGTATAATAGTCGCCAAAATGGTGACTATTATGCGACTACTCTTTCTTGTCGGCAAATTAGTCGTAACATTAGTCGTAAATAAGAGACCCGGCGTAAGAGTCACCTATTAGTCGCTAAATTAGCGACTATTAGGCGACTATTATTTTCCGTCTGAAATGTAGTCGTAAATTAGTCGTAAAAATAGCGACTACTGTAGCGACTATGTTCTTTGGTCGTAAAACAGCGACTAAATTACGACCAAATTGTATTAGTCGCCAAATAGTCGCTAATTAGTCGCCAATTAGTCTTAACTTTTAGCGACTACTTATTTAGTCGCCATTTGTAGTCGGTAAAACCTTGTTTTCTTGTAGTGATTACTATATTTAAGGGTGGGCACGGAGCGGATATCCCAGTAAATTATACTATTTGTGATTTGCTCCGTTTTTACCGAATATCTAATTTTGTGATTTGCTTTGCTCCGGAAAAATACGGATATCCGGAGTTCCGGAGTTCCGGATATCCGGAAAATTTACGGATATTTGCGGATATCCGCGGATATCTATTGCGCTCCATTCAATACAAACAAAAACTAACAAAAAAATGTTTATAATTCATTTTTTTATCCAATATGAACTAACAAGTATAAAACAAGTCAAATCATCTAGTTTCATTTTTATATAAAGAATAATAGACAAAATAATCATACAAAAATGTAATATCTTCACTTAAACTTCAGTATAAACATTTTTATTAATATTCAATTAATTATTATAGAGTTTATATATTTTATCGTGCATATTTTTTATTTATTAAAAAAATAAAGAAAATGTAAATAAACATTATAAATTTATAACATATTATGAATATATATATGATCTACGGATCGGAGCGGATATCCGGCCTTCTTAAACTTAGTATTTGTGATTTGCTTTGTTTTAGACGGATATTACATTTTAGTATTTGCTTTGCTTCGAATCTTTATGGATATCCGAATTTTTCGGCATTTGAGTATATATTCTTTTTAAAATTGCAGGAGCTTAACCTAGACGGTTTTATTACACACGAATTAAGTTTTGAGGAAATCAACAAGGCTTTCGATTTATTGGTGGAAGGAAACTCTATACGTTGCGTTTTATGGATGGATAAATAAATGTTTTATATCTTTGATTTTGTTTTTCTGATCCATCCATCATCGTCCATTCGTCCATGTCCTAAAACATAGTTGGGGCCAGAACAAATTGTAATCAAAAGATATCCGCAAATTTATCATATGTAATTTGTGGTGGAAGATAAACACAATTTGAATCTTCTTAAACGGTTAAGTGAAAATATGGTTTTTTAAAGCAGTATGTGGTTGTTAATTGTGTGATCCGTTCAGATATTATTTTCATTATGTGTAAGCGTTTATGGACAGTGTATCTGCAATGCATGGGTTAAATCGATCTTCATTTATTGATTTCGTTTCTAAAGTTATTTAATTCATTTTTTTTTGCTGGTCAGGAATTTGGTTTTCTAATATATATTTTTTGGGAGTTCCATTTGACCGGTTCCATTGGTCGGAAGCTGGTTGGTTTGTTTGAAGTTTTCGGTTTGCAATGTTGCCATTGATATCCGGTGTTAAAATCAGTGCTTTGATCCAGTGTTCAGAAGATGGTTTAGTTCTTGTAGTGGGAAGTTTCTTTGTTTGTTCATGGCTATATCAGATCTCAAAATCTTGTAGTGGGAAGTTTCTTTGAGCTTTAGTCAGCTTCTTTTCCACATGAACAATAAGGCAAAAAGTTCAACTTCGTTCCTATAGCGCTTTTTTCAGATTCTTTTAGCTTACACTTTCTTTCATTCGTTTTGTGATTCATGTTTTTATAGTTTTAGTTTCAGCTTCTGTGAAGAATATATCTCGCGTTAGAAGTGAGAACAAGGCGGCTATTCACATAAGCACAAACCCGGTTTTCCACAAGCGAACAAAGCACGTCGAGTTGGACTGTCATTTTGTGCAAGATAAAATCATCTTAGGTATCATCGCTACTCTTCATGTTGATATTCATTCTCAATTGGCATATATATTCACAAAAGCTTTAGGACGACACGAGTTTGAAAAGTTCAGGGACAAGTTAGGCATCCAAAATTTTCATGCTCTAATTTGAAGGAGTGTATTAGAGATTCAGATCAAATCACGACAATTATGGAGTGATTGGAATTTTATATCACATTTGATTACATGCGTTGATATTTGCTTCTTGTATCAATTACAATTACTGTGTATCTTATCCCTTTAGGAAAGTACTTTAGTATATATATTTGTAAAAACCTCTATTGTAATACACATAAAATTCTATTCAATTCATAATTCTCTGAGTCATTTTACAGTTTCAGTTTCGAACTTGGTTGTTTCCCTTGTTTGGACGTTTATACTCTGTTTTTTTTCTTTCTTTTAGGTTGTAATAATTTCAGATTTCGATCATGAATATAATCCATCAGTTAGAAAATATATATATATATATATATTTATGTATATATCGACTATAATTGTCTGATTTAAGTTTCCCAAAAAAATAGTTATACATTGTAGATAGACCATCAAGTGTAGATTGGGCCTAAAGTTAATTTAGAAAATCCAGGCCCAATTAATGTTTCAGACAAAACACAGTCGTTTTGTTCTGTAAGGAAATAGCCAGATAGGTCCTGGAGAGCTTAAACCTAACAATTTGCTCGAGTGTTTATCATCAAAAGATTCTCTCTCCGATCCTCGTCGCTCTCTGGTACTCTCCACTCCCCTGAAGAATCTTCTTTTGACCACACACTTCAATGGCGGAAGCTGTGGCTGCTCAAACTCCGTCGCTATCCGAGGTATTCTTCATCTACACCCATTTCTCATTTTCTCTCTCTCTGTGCTGTATCTCGCCGATGCTCAGTTTTCAGTTTTCATCCGATCTACTGAAGAATCAGCTGATTCTCTTTGATTTCTATTTTGAATTTGCTTTTGATTCATCCTTTGTGTTTCTTTCTTTTGTATTCACATTTGTTAGATCTGATTCAATTCAATTTTGATTACCATTTGATAGTGAGCGGAAAAAAAATAGATTTCTTTCTCTCTTTAGTTCATCTTAAATGGTTTTCAATTTTCCGATCGATTTACCAAAACAGATTGATTTGAACAGGTCAACACTATTGGATCATGCCAGTTTTTTTTCTTTCTGTCTTATAATTCTCAAAGAGTTTTCTTTTCTTCAAAGACCGACGTGCGTTGAGTTAGATATCAAACATGTTGCAGCATAACATTGAACTTCGTTAGGAAAAAAAAAACAAGAAAATCTTTAGATGAGCTGTAAAAGCAAACATCTTACAGTTTTGTATCATTGTGAATAACATCAATAGCTTATAGAAATGGCCGACATTCACAAATCAGTTATTATTGTCTGGTGTGAGAATCTATGTTGGTATCATTTGGTCTAACATCTGGAACCAATGATTCACATGGCAGCAATATCATTTGGAGAAAGAAGCGAAGCAAGACACAACTGCAAAGCCTGTCGAAGTGAAAGAGATGGCACCAGAAGTTACTACTCAAGCTGAAGAGGTTAGCAGGGACGAAGCCAAGGAAGAATCTCCTACTGAGGAAGCGGTTTCTGCTGTTGAAGAGAAGTCCGAGTCTCCTGCTTCCACAGAGGTGACTTCTGAAATGGCTCCTGCTGCGGCTGAAGACAACGCTGAAGAGGCTCCTGCTGCGGCTGAAGAAAATAATGACGAAAACACTAGTGAAGAAGTTGCTGAGGAAACTCCTGATGAGATCAAGGTATATTGTAGTAGCCATCCACCTAAAAAGAAACGAACTTTGTCGCGGTTGCTCTTCGTTCTCTGGTAATTAGTAATATCTTTAGGCTCATGTGGTGTTTTTTTTGTTCAGCTTGAGACAGCTCCTGCTGATTTCCGTTTCCCGACGACAAACCAAACACGGCATTGTTTCACACGTTACATTGAATATCACAGGTGAAAAATTGATGTTCTGCTGTGGTTTTCCTTTTTTTCTTAAATTATGATCTCTCTCTCCATGTCTAACTCTTCTGATTGTTTTCAAATCTCCAGATGTGTAGCTGCTAAGGGTGACGAAGCTCCAGAATGCGATAAGTTTTCAAAGTTTTATCGATCTCTTTGCCCCGGTGAATGGGTATACATTCCATTAAGTTTCCTTCACTCCTTGAGTGTTTCCAATAACTTGATAATAGATGATGATGATTAGTTAAAGAAGACCTTTTTTAAAGACTACTTCACTGTTTTGAGATAACAAAATTGTCATGCAATTAGCTCTGTTTCCTTTTGGGACGTTTTTGCTGTCCTGCTTCTTAACACTGCAAAATCTATCTGTTTGTGTTTTGCAGGTTGATAGGTGGAACGAGCAAAGAGAGAACGGAACTTTCCCTGGTCCTCTTTAAGACTGCTACCTGAAGAAGGATCATATCCCCATCATCCTCTTTTGCTGTTACCTTCATGATATCGCCCGATTTACACTGCAGAGTTTAATAAGATATTACAAAACCAGCACTTCTGGTTCCCCATCATAATATGTGAGAATTTAACTAAACTTATAATCTCAATTTCTCTCTTTAATTTTATGCTCAACTCAAGTTTTGAGGATCATCCGATTCTGAAATGTTGTTCTTCCTGATTATGTTGTTTACATGGCGAGCTTCAATTCTTAGTACTGGAGGCATTTCTGTTTCTCCAATGTTGCATACATAATTATTTATCATGATCAATCAAAAGAAACATTGAAAGATCTGTAAGTTCTATCTTAAATTTTTTTCTGACAGTGTTTCCTCATAATTTGAAGACAACAGTTTAAGATGAATAGAATTTCCTTAGAATATAATATTAATAAAACGGTAAAGTAAGTTTAGTGTATTTGATACTATTTTTAACATGTCTAGTATATCTATATATATCGCATAACCACTTCAAAAACTTTAAAAAGTTACGTTTTCAAAACGTTAAAAAATTGTATACCATTCATTACCAAACTGTTTGACTACATCTGATTCATTAATCAGCAGTGGTTTTCATGGAAATTGCTCATTTTATTTCTCAACTATTTGTAATTGACACAAATAATCTTCAACAATCGTGGTTGCAAAATAATTCCTCAACTCATCGTTGACCACGCAAAATTAAAATTCAAAAAGTCAAACGCTAATTACTAAATGGATACATGTCTACTAAATCGGTTGTAACTCCTTCAATACAACTCCGAATGAGGTGAACCCACTTCCAATATCCAAATAGAAGGCTTTCGTACGCGTAGATTTTCTAGACACATATTATTGATGCAATATCGACTTGTATGGAAGTCTTCCCTTTGAATTTAGCTTTGGAGCTCTTCATAAAAATTATAGAAAATTGATTTATCTTTCCAATAGTAGTGGTTTCAACCCATTCGGGGTTGTATTGAACGAGTTACAACTATTAAATGGATATATGTCCACTAAATCGGTTGTAACTACTTCAATACAACCCCGAATGAGTTGGAACCACTACCATTGTAAAGATAACTCAATTCAATAGAACTTTGATGAAGAGATCCAAAGCTAAATCCAAAGGTAAGGCTTCCATACAAGTAGATATTTTATCAAGAATATGTGTCTAGAAGATCTACGCGTACGAAAGCCTTCCTTTTAGATTTAGCTTTGGATCTCTTCATCAAAGTTATATTAAATTGATTTAGTTTTCCAATGGTAGTGGGTTTACCTCATTCGGAGCTGTATTGAAGGAGTTACAACCGATTTAGTGGACATGTATCAATTTAGTAATTAGCGTTTGACTTTTTGAATCCCGATTTTGCGTGGTCAACGATGAGTTGGGGAATTATTTTGTAACCACGATTGTTGAGGATTATTTGTGTCAATTACAAATAGTTGAGGAATAAAATGAGCAATTTCCCGTGGTTTTCACTATATTGCTATAACCTATAATGTGCCTATAACTATCATTGAACTTTATATATAATGCCTGGCATTAGATAAATCCCACAAGGCTTGTTATATCCACTTCTCATGTCTCATCATCTCGGTTTACTTGAGTCTCTCTGGCAGAGACAATCCGGTAATGGATTTTCGTAGAAAGATTCCTCAGAACGATGTCTCTCCAAACCCTTTGTTCCAGAAACCGGTCCTTTTCTTCTCCTTGGTGATCCTTGTCTGTGTTATTATACCACAACACTTAGCGCCACTACATTATCGAGATGAGTATTACTGTATGAAAATGTTGGTTTTTGCTTACCTGCTTTTGTGAATCTCTATGATTCTTTCATACACTTTCATGTTATCTTTCTCAGATCCTCTTCCAATTTTGTCTATCAACCTCACAATGCCTTTCCTGAATCACAAATACAAAACAAAAGTGAGATTCCATGACTTGAGACCAACACAAAAACACAATCTCACCTGTCGGGAGAGATGGTTTTCCGGTGACCAAGATATCGGCGATTCCCTTCAACAGCTCTCGCCATGTTTCCGCTGTATGACGGAATAAAAACATCGCTTTCGACGGAAACAATGTAGTCAAGTGCAGCCATTTGAGTTGAGTGGTTCATAAAAGGCTTAAGCTCTTCTTTTGTTGCCAATTTTTCCTTCATTGTAACAAAAGGGTCAAGTCTTTACTCGGTCCCATTAGTTAATAAATACCCAAAAGCTTGAAACTTTGTAAGTAATACCTTACTCATTAACATGGAGAAACGAGAGCCTAGACTGGCTAACCGAGACTCACCACCGTAAATCTCACCAGCAGCTATATATATCGGTGTGTTTGATGAATATCCGAGAGCTGTCAGCAAAATTCCGACTTCTTTAGGAGTCAATGGGCAATACCCTTTGAGCCTTTGTACTCTTCCATCAATATCTTTCACTTTCCAATACGCTGTGTTCTTCCTAAACAAGCAATATTCTTATTCGAAAAGTAACAGCCAGCAAGAGATTACACAAATAAGTAGTTTTTTGTTTTGTTTTGTTTTGCTTACCTTATCTTCCTTAGCTCAGCAGCTTCAGAAGCAGATAAACCGTGGTTGCAGCCGCTGAAAGCTAGCATGTCTTTCTCGAACCTTAAATGCAATGCGATGTATGGACCATACGATCTCATCCTATCGACCAAAATCTGCAACATATATCATAAAAATGGAAAGTTTAGATAAAGAAACTTAACTGTTAGATAGAAAGATATGTCATCTGAGATGGTTATAGGTCAGTCAAATCAATAGTTTTACATTTCCCTTTGATCTGATTTTAGTAGAGAAGTGTAGAGCCTCATAGCAAGCACGGCATCGCAGCTTCTGAATATCTTGAGGTAGATTATTGTTTGCTAGACGAGAATCGGATTTGGCTGCTCGGATCACCTGAGTGAAGAAAACATTAAAAGGGCAGAAATCTTTTTAAGCACCAAAAAGAAGGAGTTGAAGAATATGATCACCTTGTATTCATCCCACATGCTAGCTATCTCATTTTGGTAGTAACTCAATCCTGAATAGCTTTTGAAATGCTTAACCACCTTTGTGAGTCCATCAATACCTTTTGGAAGCTTCTTGATGACTCTTACATCTTTAGATAGAGCATTGATGAAGTGATCTTCATCAAAGACATCCGAGAATTTACTATTTCAATCGGATCAATCCAAAAAGAGAAACAAAAACAGGTTAAAACAGGATCAAGAAATGCTAAGACAAGAAGGAAAAAAACAGAGAATGGTAACATGGGATTAACCTAGTATCCTGCCAAAAAGATCGTTTATCGAGCTCTGGGACTACAAGTGTCGCATTTATAATACGGGCTATAGCTACCATGTCACATATCTGTAAGAATGATTCAACCATAAGTATTTCATACTCGTGAGTGCAGTTAAACACAAAGAATACTACTACATACTTACCCCAGCACGCATCTGGTTAAGCCCGCCATTCGTATGAACAAGAAGATAGCCTCTAGATTCCGGTGGAGCTGAAGAACCAAAATAACCAGAGAGTATGGAAAAAGATTTGAGTCATGAGTCAACACAAGAATTTGATTTTGGCTACAAGAAGAAACCAAACCAGACAGTTTTCTTTTCTCACATGTGTAATTAGGATTGGGATTGACACAAGGAACGAAATTGCGGTTGCGTGGAGGTTTCCAAAGCTTGTCAAAATCCGGTGTCCCGCTTGTAGTAGTGTTCAACTGTCAAATCTAAAAGAGTGAAAAACACGAAAGAAGCATGATCCTTCTATTCAAAACAATCGAATTTCTCTGTATCCAGGAAACAAATGTCTAGTGTTTAGTATATACACAGGCATTGTCTTGTAATTCCACTATTATTTAAGCAACAAACCCATCATCAAGGTATCTTGCATCATTTTCCCAATTACTAAAGATTCACTTACAAGCAATAATTTTAGGCCACCCATAAGTTGTATCAAGAATCAAAATGTATCAAACCTTGGAAGAAGAAGAAGGGTTTGTGGAGATATGAGGAGGAAATAGCTCCTGTGTGTTGTTGATGTGTTCCGATGTTGAACTCTGATACTGAAGAAATTTGACAAAGAATCAGCCACAAGGTTAAAAATAAACAATATCAATAGCCAAAGTTCAAAACTTTACACACCAAACAAGAACATCTCAAGAAATGTGGTAAAGATTGAACCTTGGGTTTGGAGATGAAAGGAGATTCAATCGATTCCGGACGAGACAGGTTCCTCGTGGAGCTCTGTTCTGTGATCGATTTGTCGTAGTTGATGGTGCCTCCTCGCTGTTCAACAGAGGAATCAAAATCCGTAAAAAAAACCCAATCTCAGAAACAGAGTTAAGAAGACCACTATTCTTGCCCGAAACCAAACCGATCAAACGATTAAAAATCTCGAAATCTTGAGAGCGTAGAGATTGGTTACGGACGCGAGTGTGGTGGTGGTTGTTTAGGTGAAGCCTAGGGAGTCTGTTGAAAGGAGCAACGTAGATGTGTACAGAGAGAAAGCCGAGTAATGCTATTGCGCATATGGCGCACATTATCACCCTCCGTATCACCGCCACCACGACCGCCTTCCTCCGCCGTCGCATTTCTCTGAAAACGATCCAAACGGCAACATTCAAGAAAGAAGGAAAGATTCAGAAAAAACGGATCTTGATCTACTTCTTCTTGTGTCCTGTGTTTCGATGGTGAGCAATGAGCTTTCTATTACGGGAGTAGAGGTGTTTTGCCAAAAAAGGAAAGTAAAGAAGTCAAATGCATCGACGATCTTTCCTTCCATTTCTGATTGGTTCTTGTACTCTATTTTAAGATGAAGGGTCACACGTGACGTTTGAACCGATCTAGAGAGAGAGAGAGAGAGAGAGAGAGTTGTGTTAATTGTGAGGAGACGATTTCTAAATGAGAATTGTAATTTACAATTTGTAAATGGACAGTGTCGTAACCTATAAATCTAATTTATTGCATTCTACAAGATTTCCATTCGATATCAAAGTAATGGTAGAGAAGCTGGTAAACTCATGGAAACTGTATTTGAAGTATTTTTAAGCCATTGATACATAAAAGAAAAAATAGAATTTTTACGCGATTATAATATATATATGATCAATAATCAATAATCAATTTATGCATTTTAGCAAAAATTAAAATTCAAATTATGCAATTCCGACAAATTGGCTAAGAGCATCTTTAATGTATTTCTCAATTTTCATCTCCAAAATGGAGTAACTCCAACTTATGCAAGTTGGAGTTACCAAATTCTCCGTTGGGGCATAGCCAAGTTCTCCATACTGAGCATGACCCCAACTTATGCAAGAACTATATGCACCAACAAAATGATGCATGCTTCCAGAGTCCATCCAACGCAAGTTCCAACCACTGCGTAATGGAGTAACTCCATTTTTGAGTTGGATTTATCTCCAATGTATTTCTCAATTTCCTACTTCAAAAAGAATATATTAAGTATATTCTTTTTTTAATTTATTGTTAATTGCTAATAATACACTATACTTATAAAATTTATAAATAAACCTGTTAATTTTTTTTTTCTTTTAAAATTTCCATCAATTTTGATATTATTTAAATTTAATCATTATAATAGAAAGAAAAACACATTGCATCACCAAAAAATAACAAAACAAAGTAAATTTTAATTTAAACGTCACCATTTGAATTTTTTTTCCATAAACGGAAATTTCTAACCATGATTCTACTGCACAAGCATCTCCAGGTTTGCTTTCATTTTCTCCGAACATAGATGATGATGAGGTTAATGGCGGAACTCCTTCTCAACGACCAAGTGGAATAAAAAAATCCAAGATGAAAAGAAAAATTGATGATAGAACTTCAGATGTTATCAACTCTTTAGAAGAAGGAAATAAGCAACTTTTAGAGCAATTAAAAAAGACAAGTGCCCAAAGACAACAACAGTTGGATATTCAAAGTAAAAACTACGCCTTGAAAGAATTTAAGGAAGAAAACAAATTTTTGTTCTAAGACTTGAACTCGATACAAGATACGAATCTTTGTGCATATGTTCAGTCTGAACAAACACGAATTTATCGAAAAAATGCCGAGCAACAACAATATCAACAAAATTCGCCTCAATTTGGTTCATTTAGACAATACTTTAATGATCTTGGTAGATCCGAAAGTGGTTTACCAGATTATTATTAGTCATTGTTGCATCAAATTTATTTTATACTGTTTCTAATTTCAGTATTTTCATGTATTTTTAAATTTATTATGAGTTTATGCTATTTTATTTTATGTTTTCAATTTTTAAATTTACTTATCCTTTCTTTTAAATTAAATACATATCATCATTTTATATTATATTTGTCAAAACAAAAAGTAAATGGGAGTAAAAATCAAAAGTATACAATTTTGAAGGACTATATTATAAATAAAAAAGTTCAACTCAAAAATGTGGTAGAAAATAGAGTTACTCCATATTTGGAGGAAAAAATGGTATTTCTCAATTTTGGATTTGAAAATGGAGTTGGGTTGGAGAAGAAAATAGGATTTGGAGTAGAAAATGGAATAGGGTTGGAGATACCTAAATAACTATGTGTATTTCCCGTACGTTTGTTGATTTAATAAATAAAATGTTACAAAAAAAATAATATATATTGATGATAAAAAAATATATATTGTGTACTACCTCGTAACCTATAAATCTAATTTAACCAAAGTAAATTTTTCTTTTTTCTTTCGAGTTTTCCATTTCTTAGACGATATGCATTTACTAATATGGAACCTATGGAAATCCGAATTTTCTTACTAGATCCCGAAACCTAGGAAAATCCGAATTTTCTAACAACTTAAAGCGTTTACAGGTGGCTAATCATGATTCACTGTGGAAGAACTCGAATGGTCAGAATAATCCTCATAACTTGTAGACCACCATAAGTTGGTTAATTACACCATACACAATAATATATCCATTAAATAGCTCTTTTTCTTAATGTCGATGCATCCATCACCATTGGTTTTGCACGGTTTGATGCTAAAAAATATAGAGCACAAGTCTATTCTTTCTTACATAAAAGTTAAAGGGAGATCTACCCATTCTTTCCGGGAACTTCCCAATTTCTTATGGGTTCATGTTTTGTTTTGTTAACTCAACGTAACTTTTTTTATTTCAATAGATTGGATAATCGTTAGTGTTCATGTTTTTTAAATAACTAAATTGGATCATCATTAGGATTCACGTATATAAATTCAAGTTCATAGTCATTAATAAATCATGTGTATCTTTCATTTGCAGGATATGAGATTAGAATGACACTACAGAGTTTTTTTTTTTTTGAACAATAAATGACACGACAGAGTTGAATAGCCTAATGCTAATTCCTATTAGCAGAGCCTGATTTTCAAATCCCCTATGGAACGTTAAAAACAAAATGTGGTCTTTGAGCGTTACTTCATTAATATATGATAAATATTAAATTTTGACGAGTAACGTAATTAGATTTATTTCACATATTATTCTCCTAGGAGAGCATCCGTGCTATGCGCGAGTTTTCTTTTAATTCATTATGAACATCACGGTAAAGATTAGCCATCAGAAATTTTGGAGCGTCGGGTCCATTGAAAACGTCGTAAATCTCAGCGATATGCTAATTGCACTATGTCCTCTCATGCTTTCTCCAATGTCCACTATAAATTGTTCTCGCTTCCACCACTTAACTTCACTTCGGCAGCCGCTAACGCAGCTTCGACGATAACGTTGCTGCCGCCGTCGGGTCTCACAGTGTTTTCCCTCTTAGAACCACGACGGAATTCGACACCGGAATAACTCAGAGCTGTTGCTTCCTCTCCCGGGTCCAACGGGCCTGAAGTCGCGCTTCTCTCGGACCCGACATGATCGCCTCTCTCTCTTTGACTTGAAATAAAAAAATTTAAAAAACTGGAAAAAATCCAGAAAATGATGCCTCTTCACGCGTCATGGTCACTTCCCACACATGCGTTTCTCTCTCACTTCAAACACTCTCTCTCTGTCACACTCTCTCTCTGTCACCCTCTCTCACTTCCCTCCTCTCGCTGGCTCTGCAATGACGCCGGCACGAATATCTTTTTCGCCGACGCAAAATCCGACCACGTTCGCGACCAATCCTCGCAGTTCAAGTCTCGGAATTGTTCGACGGCGTTGTCATCGGCTGCTCCGTTAACCACATCATGACTGACAAAATGTTGTTGTGGAATTTTATTCCGATTCCATATCTTTCCATTATAGATGTAGTTGATAGGAATCTCATTATTTTCTTCGATTTCATGATGCTCTGCATTATCATTGATTTTGTTGATCCAACTTGAAATTGATTCAATAATAAGACGAACCAACATATTGAAAATGCATGGTAGAAATAATATCTCATAACGTTAAATAATATATAAAAGGCATATATCAATTTATTAATTGCCAATTAATTTTTAATATGCAATTAATTTAAAGAAAAATTTTAAAAAATGACCAATAAAAGGGGACATGTGTCAGCCCTGGAGAGCCCCTTATCTCTTTATAGGATATAGATATTGGTCAAAATGAAACTGTTAAATTATCATATTTTATAATAATTTGTCGGCATTGTATCTTCGAATTATAGGTTTAGAAATCTCCAACATCCATATACTCATTCATTGTTAATTGGATCTAAGAGCAACATCATCGGGGTATCTAAGTGAGATACTCTCTAATAAAAAAAAGAAAAAGTGAGGAGAGAGAGAGACAGGAGGGGTCTCGTATGAGACCCGCTCAATGGTCTCACCGATGTTGTTGCTCTAAAGTAAAAATCCATGACCTTTGACATAATAATAACACAAACATCATTTATATAAATCTGACAAAGAATTTTCAAATTACATTAAAAATACATTTCCATCGTTCTATATATTATCAATCAACTATGTTACTAAAACCTAACCGATCATATATATCTTAGTAAGGGTTTCACATAGCTAAAAATCGATATCCATTAGAAATGTAGATGAACACGGAATATTAACCCAAAATAAAAACATGTGTTACAAAACAACCAATAGGGTCTATTTGCAGATTCAGGGGCTTGGTCAATCAAAGCATTGTAGAAGCCATCTCGAGCTGAAAATCTAGTTTTGTTCCACGTTCTGATCTCTCTAGAATTTTCTGCACGGCTAAAGTTCCGTTTCATGTGATAAACTAACTATTTGTAGTCAAGCCTAGCTAGACCATCCGACTTTTTTAGCAAGCGCAAACCAGATCTAAACTCTTTCTTCCTTCTCTCGGCAGATCCGATGCCGCTACTGTCACCATCTTCTCCGGGAGACATCGTCTTCACCCTGGTCGCCAACTAGCTTCTCCGAGCACCCGTTCCTATGTATCTGTTTCAAGCTCGCCGGGATTTAGAGCTCGCCAGAAAGAGTACATCTTAGGACAGTTCTATAGATGCTCGCCTCCTCCTGGTGGTCTAATCTATGCAGTTTTTAATAAGATATGGGGAAGGAAATGCAAAATCACCATTAGGAAGCTAGGTGAATCAAATTATCTCTTCCACATTCCAGATGAATCTACTAGGTCTTGGGTTCTTCAAAGAGGTCTTTGGCATGTTGATGATTGTCTAATGTTTGTAGCTGCGTGGACTCCGGGCGAATCTTTAGCAATCCCAGAGATCAAAACAATTCCAGTTTGGGTACCCAACATTCTGTACTCAATCCCGGGTGTTAGCCACATAGCTTCTGGATTAGGTGCTCCAATGGCAACTCACAAACCTAGACTAGATCCTATTCTCATGGGTGAGGCTAAGATTCTTGTTGAGGTTGAGTTGAGCAAAGCATTTCCTACGAGAATTGCTGCTAGTGATGTAACAGGATTTATCTCTATGGTGGATGTGGAGTACGCCTGGTTGCCTACTAAATGTAGTAGATGTGGTCAGTTGGGTCACAAAATCAGGCGATGCTTACAATCTATAACAAGTTCACAAGTCGATTTTGCCACAACCACGGACAAGGTTATGGTGAATGAATCGGAGGTGTGCACTGGGATTATCTTGGACTCTAGTTATGTTCCATTGGCTGCAAATGAGTATACCGCTCCTATTTCAGAAACAAGCTTTTGATCATTCCACAACATCTATTGTAGAAGATCATATTAGTGGAGGAGTTGTTTCAACCATTGAGAAGGTACATGTGCCTCTATCTATCACCAACAAGAACCAATTGAGTTACATAACTCAGCTATGGCATCAACAAATGAGGCATCTACTTCCAAATCTGCTTTACAATCATTTGATCAAGAAGGAAATGGTATTCGAAGAACCGTGTCCAACTCGGCTTTGATTAATAACAGATATGCTTCTCTGGATTCTTCAGAGTTTTCAGAGGATAAAGAGGAAAATGAAGATGGAGAAGAAGATGAGGTTGAGGAGGAAGATGAAAGGCCGATTCAACCGTCAACCAAGGCTAAGGAAATGCAGTGGCAAATCGTAGCGGGTGGACGTGGGAATCGGAGTCGAGGAAATAGGGGTGGACGTGGGTAATTGCCATTTCTTATGAAACTCTTTAAATCGAAGCGGAAGATTCGATTATAAACTCTATCAATAGATTGTAATCTAAGATTTACACAATGTGTAAGATCTTAAAATCTGTATGGCCTGAAATCATATCCTGCTGTAATCGTTTTCTTAAATAAAATATAAAGAGGTCTATTTGTATCACGACGTCACGTGGGAGAGAGAGTGTGAGAGAGAATGTTCGTGGAAAATAGCTGAGTAGATCCATCAGTGTCAGACATGAACTGGCCACTTCAGTTGTACCTCTGTATGTACAACCCACCCACTCATTTCCTCCTAACTCGCTCTTTTAACATTTAGTCCATGATCTCTTTCTCTTCTCCATCTTCTTGTATTATTTAACATCAAACAGTGATTATTAGTATTAATTACCAACGCTATTAGTCAACGTAACAAGCAAGTTTCAAAGTTAAATTTAGTGAGTTTTGATCAAAGCCTTTCGAGTTCCAAGTAAAGATACTTGATTTCTTGGAAATTACGAAATAACCATTTTCTAATGTGATTATGCAAATGATTTATTATTTTTACACACACAAAAAAATGGTTATGGAATGAATTTTGTTATGATATTGGACTTGTGTGGATTAATATCTTTGTGCCGTTATAAGTAAATAACATTTTATTATACGGAATAAATAAAGTTTTAATTGCATAACCAAAGTGGGAGTTTTTCAGTGGTTTGATAACAGGTCTGGTTGTGCCATTTCTGGTTTTTTTGGGTTCGATCCACCTTAAAAATGCTTTAGTCACTTAGAAATACTTTAAGTGGTAAGAAAACGTGGAGCGCACGCGAAACTCGTGAAATTAGTCTTTACATCTAGCAGCAAACCTTTGGATTCCCACAGTTATCAAAAAAAAAAAAAATTTAATTGAATTTCATTAGACGAAGTATTAATTAATATGTTATGATGGCACGGCTAGTTAGTAAATTTGACCAGCTGTAATACCAAACCTGAATAAATGAAGCACAACACGTCTTTGTCCTCTCACCGTACATTAACTTTCTCTCTATATCTGCCAACTGGTTATGTCATGTGCCAACCAATCACAGCATTCGTCTGCATTCTCTGTTTTTTTTTTATATAATAATTCTCACATGGTTTACATATTAAATCACAGATGGCCAGTGTAAATTAATCACATTTGCCGTTAAATTTCAAGAACTTGAAATAAAATATGTTCTTATATATAGAATATTTGCTAATTTATATAGCAATTCTTTAAATTTTTGTGATATTCAATTCTCAAAATATTTGTAATATTTTGTATATGTGATGTAGATTTTTCCAATTTTTAATCGACATATATAAAACAATTTGTTGAGATCTTGTTGTGCTTATTCTCTGTATTTGCGGGGTGAAAAAAAAACAGAGAAGAAAAATGAATATATTAAACCCAAAAAAATGTGGTAAATAATAGTTAAAGAAATAATCTGGAGAGGAAGTTTTGTTTCTTGGGATGTTTCTTTTTCTTCTTGTTCACGACGATCTCACTGTATCGATGCTGTAGAGGAGACAAACAAGAAGAGACGGAAGAGTAATAAGAAGAGATCGCCGTCGAAGAATAATTTGATTCTGAATCTGAAGAAGCCGATGAGCAAGACGACTCCGTTTTAGCCCCGTTTTTCGAAGAAGACGAGCTCATGCTTGAACTATAGTCATGGAAATCGAGAGACAACTTGGAGAGACTCTCGTTGAGACAGAGGGAACATATTCCAGGAGATTGTCTGTGCTTCGGATGTTTCTTGCATACTGAGTAATTGCTGTCTGAAGAATAATCTGACCTTTTCACCGTAAGATTCTTGGGTTTTGCTTGATCTGTTGTTGTTCGTGTTGACCTTCTGTTTCTGCTACTGATGAGGAAAACGTTAGCCATTGTTGAAGTTGTTGTTGTGACCTAATTTGTGTGTTTGTTGTTCTTCTTCTTCTTCTCGCCGTCTCGTGTGTTGTGTTTGTGTTTATTTATAGTTGCTTGCAAGCTGGTTTGATCTCTATTTGATGTTTCCGAGATATTTCTTTTTCTTTCTGTTATTATTATTTTCTTAAAAAGCCGATAAAAACAAAAAATCACTGGTCACCGCACCGGTTCATTTTTATCATATTTTATTTTAATATAAAATAGTTATTCGCAGTAGTTAAGAAAAAAAGAAAAAAAGAAAAAAAGACAATTAAATTGTACTAAAAAGAATGAAAATAATGGGTCACTCTTCCATAATATATCGACCAAAGTACATAATTATATCACATCAAATTCTAGACTGATCTCCGATATATTAACGAAAATTTAGTTTTTTATATATATTTAAAATGTAAAACAATAGCCAAGATAAACTCACAGTAAAAAAATCTTTAAATTGAAATTTGATCTCTAATCCAAATACATAAATAATCATAACTTTTCTAAATTCGTCATATGGTCACCATCTCTAGGTTTTTTTGTTGTTGTTGTTGTGCAACTCACCATCTCTTGGTTAAAAACACAAGACAAACGATATTATTCTGTTGTTGCCTCGGTTTGTATAGAGATCTGGAGTGGTTACAATGTTTATATATAGATGGACGGCTTAGATGTACGAGAGATCGAGTGAGCTACACACCTAATTAGGTGAGACGGTGGATCTGATGCTTTATGGAGTATCATACTCAGAAGATGCTCTCACATACTAACACATGGCAATCTTGTTGTTGTTTTTTTTGGGGGTTCAAATTCAGTATCGTTTTTAAAGATTTAAAAAGACCAAAACCATTCTACATGCATCAATATTCCGGTATAGTTCTGATCAAATAGGTTTATCCGAATTATAGGACTCCTGATTTGAAAGATACGTAGATAAACTAACACATACACACAAACAACAAAATTTTCAACTAAGACAAAGCCGAAGCATAAAAAACAACGGCCCAATTCACAACCAAAGCCCCTAATGGAAAAGATACGGCCCAAGCTGCACAAGGAATGGCCTGTGTGGTCGTGGGAATGTAACCAGCACCTCCGGTAAAAGGGGTTGGTGTGGTGGTGCCGCCTCCTACACCGTTTGACGAGGCCGACGCGACGGTGACGGTGAGTTTCATACCGGCGGCGCAATGGCTGGGGATTCCACAGATGAAGTAGCGAGGACCAGTGGTCTTGGGAGCTATGGTCGTTGTTCCGCTGGTGTCGGATGTAATGGATTTCCCTATACTGCAACTCTTGTAGTCGTTCTCGCTGACTTCGTCCGCCGTGTGACCAGCACCATAGCTGAACACTGAGTAACACAATTGTAACATTATTAATGTTATCCAGTTCAATTGTGAATCCATATGATATAATTAAACTTAGTATATGTTTATTAGTTTGATTTGATTTTTTTTTCTTTTCGGTTTCCATGTTCATTCTACGTAAACAAAACCATAATGTCATCATAGTCATTTTTATCATGCCAATAAAATGAGATTAGTTTCCGGATTAGGGTTTCTCTTGGGCTTTCTTTTGATTTTATCTCAATCTAATAAATATATATACGTAAAAAGAAAAACGAAAAAAAGAGAAAAAGGTGATGAAAAAAAGAGAAAAAGGTGATGATGTGTCACCGATGGTATCTCCGACGGCGAAGGTCTTTCCGGCGGCGAGCGGAGTGTAGTCGGTGCCAAGGGACCAGTTCACGTAAGAGTGGCGGATGAGGCAGCTGCGACCATGTAGGAGAAGATGACGACAATGCAACCAAGAAGTTTGCTCATATTGTTCACGAGTATTTGTTAAATATAAGGGAATACTATCTTATAATGACAATTTCTTGTGACTTGTGCATGTATATATAGGGTGGAATAACAATATGGTGTGCTTCGTTGGAGTTAAGTTAACTAGTCGATTAAACTCATTAGTAAGGTTTTGGACTTTTGGATATTTTGGAAAAGGGTGAAAGTCATCGGTTATCGTCACAGCTTCACAATGATTAAATATATGGACTAAACAAAAAAATAGGTGGACCAACTTCCATTCCGAACAATTACTTAGGCTAATTAGCTCTTATATATAGTGCCCACTCATTATTTACTAGACTTTAGTTCTTTGGTGACATATATAACTTTTACTATGTTCTTGTCAACAATTTTTTTTATTTAATTAGACTAACAAATGCATAATTCGTTAATCTGGATGAAAATAATAATATTGAAAAAGACATGCTTTAGGCTTACTCAACCTACAATCTAAGCTAATCAAAAGGTGGGTCTGTGTGGTAATTACTCTTGAGAAAAGTATATGATCGAGACACCGTAACTAACGATGTGCATTTTCATTTTGTTTTGATCATGAACGTTATATTCATAATATTTTTGGGGGTTAAATTTACCAATGCAGGAAAGTGCAAATTTACAGCTCTGACATGTTATCTTTCGATTAAACACTTTCTTGCATCCCAGATTTTGGGAGTTAAGCTTCCGCGAATTCATAAGCTGAGTATCGGACTCAAGGGTTTATGTTCATCAAACACTTTCTTGTCGTCAGCTGTATTTGACATTAAAGATAGTTTTGTTTCTGTAAAAAATATCGTTTTTTTATACAACTAACAAAATATCATTTTCACTCACTTTAGTATAGAAATCAGGGTGTGATGTGCGGATACGCGCGGACGTTGTAAACAATTTTTCTAAACAGGTTTTGATTGACTAATGTTATTTTTTTTATAAATGTGGTAGTTAATTGAATTGTCTCTATCAGCTTAAAATATGTGTATTTTTTAATTTTTGGTTTATTTTCATAATTTCATAAATTTATGATCTTATATGTATTTGTTTAGTCGATATTACACATTCTTACTTTTTTTTTATTTATTGGTCAATTCCATACAATTAGTTGGTTTTTTCTAAGAGAAGATCTTAACAATTTAAACTTTTATTTGCATAATTTTTGTTTTTTTCCTTTTTTTCATCTAAAACCTATTTGTTGAAACCCTTGTAAAATATGTTTCCCTTTAATATTAAGGAATTTAGGAATTTGGGCTACTTTTAAAAAAATTAGTTTTAAGATAATTTTTTTTTAAATATGTTGGATGTATAGATACTATGCGCGGGCATGGTCAACATTTTTTTTATTTTTTTTATTGTGTAATATTATTTTATTTTCTTGGTTTTGGAGTTAATGGAACTGTTTATAACAGTTTAATATTGGGTGATTCCTTATTTTATTTTATTTTCTATTTTTATATTATTTTTAATCAATTTTTTTAACATCATTCTTTTAATCGTGTTTTATGTTGGATTCTAATCCTCTTTATTGTGTGAAATATGTTGCGTGTTTCTTAACTATATTATTTTTAAATTTTTGTAACACCAATTTTTAAACCCCCCCCCCCCCAAAGTAATTGAGAAGTTTATTCTCGCCGTCATCATCGTAGGGTTATATTGACGGCAGTCGGAGAAATTCTCTTTTGATTGTCCAACTAATCACAGACCAATGACAGCATTTGTTGATTTTTGGTGGTTAGGAACGTGGCATGCGGGAATGAGATGATAGAAGAGGCGGGTGTGACTCTAGAACTTAAAATTGAAATAATAAGATATGGTTTGCACTCTCCCCTCTACAACGATTGATCCTTCTTCGGGTATATCGTCATTGTCGCCCCTGTGAAGCGATTCTCCATCGGTGAGTCCGACATATGTGTTTTTGGGTAAACAATAGTTGACATATTTGAGCTCATTAAGGTCAAATAATGGCCAATTTTAGGCCATTTAAGATTTAGTTTGTGTTGTTATCCGAAATTTGCTTTCAGAAATTTATAATCAAAGCTAGAGATTAATAGTGCTTGACCCAAAACAAAAAAAAGGCTAGAGATTAATGGTGATGTCCTTGTTTTGTGTACATGTGGTATTTTTTTAAAAATGATATTCAATCGAAAGTCAGAGTTGTAGAAATTATATATAATCAAAATTGTCAAGCTATGTCAATTCCCTTTTTGTATAATTAATATCTTAATGGGCGACAGTGACGATATACCCGAAGAAGGATCAATCGTTGTAGAGGGGAGAGTGCAAACCAAATCTTATTATTTCAATTTTAAGTTCTAGAGTCACACCCGCCTCTTCTATCATCTCATTCCCGCATGCCACGTTCTTAACCACCAACAATCAACAAATGATGTCATTGGTCTGTGATTAGTTGGACAATCAAAAGGGAATTTCTCCGACTGACGTCTATATAACCATACGATGATGACGGCGAGAATAAACTTCTCAATTACTTTGGGGGGGGGGGCTTCAAAAATTGGTGTTGCAAAAATTTAAAAATAATATAGTTAAGAAACACGCAACATATTTCACACAATAAAGAGGATTAGAATCCAACATGAAACACGATTAAAAGAATGATGTTAAAAAAATTGATTAAAAATAATATAGAAATAGAAAATAAAATAAAATAAGGAATCACCTAATATTAAACGATTGATCCTTCTTCGGGTATATCGTCACTGTCGCCCCTGTGAAACGATTCTCCATCGGTGAGTCCAACATATGTGTTTTTGGGTAAACAATAGTTGACATATTTGAGTTCATTAAGGTCAAATAATGGCCCATTTTAGGCCATTTAAGATTTAGTTTGTGTTGTTATCCGAAATTTGCTTTCAGAAATTTATAATCAAAACTAGAGATTAATAGTGTTTGACCCAAAAAAAAAAGTTAGAGATTAATGGTGATGTCCTTGTTTGTGTACATGTGGTATTTTTAAAAAAATGATATTCAATCGAAAGTGAGAGTTGTAGAAATTATATATAATCAAAATTGTCAAGCTATGTCAATTCTCTTTTTGTATAATTAATATCTTAATGGGCCTATTTTTGTATATTTTGGAATTTTTGTTTTGTGTTTGAGTTTTTTTTTTGTATTTTTTGTTTTATGTGTGTGTTTTTTGTTTTTATTTTAATGTTTGTTGTTTAGGTGGAAGGTGGTGTAGTATTATGAGAATATGGCAAAGTTAACTTTATATATATATAGATGCCTGTGTTGTCAAAGCTGAATCATCCACTAGTTGAAGTTCCAAATAATCAAATACAACCAACCTACATAATGAAACGTAAATGGCCCAATAGTAAATAACTCACTTCCTAAAAAGGCCTAGATACTAGGCCCAATCATAGTACTAGCCGGTTAAGAAATATCAGTGCGTATGGAGAAAACCATATGTAGATTCCCAATTAATTTGTTGTAAGAAAAACAAAAAAAAAGATTCCCAATTATATTTTTGTTTATTTAGATTGGCCCAATTTGAGTTTTTTTTTTGTTCAATAATAGATTTCAAAAATTCTTTCTCACCATTATTAATCCTTAATAGACGAAATGTATCAGCTGGAGTTTAACATGTTTTTAGTTTCTGATAGTTGACTAAATATAAAGGACATTACAAATTAGTCCATATCATGAATATTTTTCTGGCGTACCCATTGTATGTTTTTTTGTTTCCATGCCCATTTTATGTTCAAAGAGATAGTAGATGAATACAGTTATAAATACAATAAACAAACAAAAAAGATAAAGAGAAAGCTGCAAGATTGTCAATCTAAGCTCAACACATAAAAAAGCTGCTGAAGAGAACAGTCGGCTATATTTTGTAGTGTTTTCGTATTTAGATATAAATGAAAAGTTTTCACATAAGAAGTTTGAATTCATACCTATAGGCTTTACTTTTTACTTTTATTCTATTAATACGTACCTCTACTTTTTTTGCTTTTTAACCCCAAAAGTGAATAGAGGTTCCATGTTCTTTGATGGGTCTTCATGATAAGACAATGATCATCATCTCTCTTCTTCCATGAATCCCACGTACCTCTGATTTTGTGTCCCAATTTAACTATAAAAGAAAAACCCAATACATGGATTGGTATTACTTATTATTAGGATCACTGTGAATTTCTACAAAAAAATCTGACAAATTATAAGGTCTGAAGTGATGGAGAAAATCATATTTCTTATTATATTTTGATTTTTTACAGAATAAATTATTGTTAGTTTGAACTAGCTAGTTTCCAATCGTTAATTACGAATTAGTTTTTGGTGCACGATCAAATTTTGTGCGCGCGTGTGTGTGTGTGTGTGTGTGTGTGTGTGTGTTATATCTTCTTTGATAAACTATAATACTGTATCTCTTGATCTTAGCTCAAAATATTGTGTTGAATTACATATTAGAAATTGATTCGAATGCATATACAGGTGAGCCAATCACAAGTGAGTAACAAGATTCAAACTTTTCATAATAGCGTACTAGTTTTTTGACGAGGATGATCATCCACTTCAGATCTAACATCTAAGGTTTAAACTTAAAACTATACAAAACTATAAATTGAAAATGTGTAGTTTGAGTATTGGAGGGTTTAGTGGGTTTGTATATAGAGTTGTCCATCATATGGTTCATATCTCGAGGTGAATAGTTTATGCATGATTGTTATGGTCGACTAAATGATTTTTTTATAAAGATGTAACCTCAATAAAAAGAAATTCTTAGCTTTAATTTTTGTTTTCCGATTTTTTAGATACATAGAATATATTCGCATTCAAAGCTAAAAGTATAAATTGTCCGCTATCACAGGAGAATGTTAATATTTTGTGGCCAAAGGGTTAAAAGTTGAACCCACAAAATTTCAAAGTTCCAGAAAAAAAGATGAAACCCTTTTTGAAGAAAGGAGCCATATATGGTAACTATTAACTTTTTATAAATTATTAACCCATTTATATAAATTATTAACTTTTTTTTCCCCTGAATTAATGATACTTAATTTCTCTTTTTCAATCCCCCAATAGGGACATCGTTTCTGAGTTACATAGCAGAAGCTCGAAACAAGTGAGCTAAGAGAATCAGGCTTGAAGCCTTATAAGTTATAACAACAACATCGAGTGAGGGAAATATCAATGCACTGCTTGGCTAACATAGTGCACAGACAGAGACATAGTGAAATAGAAAAAAGATAGAGAAAAGTAACCATGTAGCATGAAGCAGAGTAGCATAAATTAGTTACTTTTAACCATTGATAAGAGCGCTAGGCAGGCGTAGAAAATGGCCATTGGCGCCTAATGTCACATAGCTATCGACTTAACCTAAATTTTGTTTCAACCTTTAATTTTTCAAATATATATGACATAGAATAGAGGCCAAAGACAACCGATTCATTACAGGAGACAAAAAGATGCAACTTACATAAAAAGAGAAACATTAAAAAAAAAGGTACGTAAATGAGAGAATTTTGTATTTCAAAAGAAATATAAAGAAAAGGAAACATTAAAAATTAATTACTTTAATCTATATGCTAAATTATCACTCTTCTTGAATCCTCCTTATGATTTGATTCAAAGCTGTGGCAATATCGTCCACCGTATTCAGTTGGCTCCCTTCTTCAACCTGAACAATCCATTTATTTGTTAAAAGAATAAATAAATATATATATAATATATATACTATAATTCTTGAAAAAGGTTAAAGCTATCAAAACAAATCTTGATATTTTACAATAAAATATCTATTTTGTTAATAAACAAGCTAATGAATATCTCCTGAAAGAAGTGGTGGCCTCACTTGGTTGTCCGTACACATTGCATCTACAACAATTCTACGACCACCAAACATCCACACTACATACACATGTATATACATATATATATAACTCGTGCATATAGATCGACACATATCCGTGTTTCATTTTTTAGGTTGGTCCCCTGACTCTAATTACAAGAATCATTATGATACTCAATTTATTTGAAAATAAATATATTAAAACGATGATTTTGAGTTTGACCCACAACTATTGATCGCTAGCCCTAAGTAACCAAAGGAAGTAAGGAAACAAAAAACAAAGGGAATGATTTAAAAAATTTTCTTTGCAACCTTTTTAAATCCCAGACATAACCATAACTAGTACTAATCCAATTTTTTCCCCAACAGTATAAGAGACAAAAAAAAAAAGTGAATCAAGAAATTAAAATCATATGCACCACTCAACAATTAATCAATCTAATCTCATGATTAACCCAAAATCAAACAGATTAGAAATAAAATAAAAAGTGGAAAAATGTATATACGTACCTTTACGCTGACGGAGTAGAGAATTGAGTTGTCGAGAGTGGTAACATTGAGATGAAGAAGAGTGAGTCTTAGGCTCTGTATCGAAGCTACGAGCTTAAGAAGTTGCTTCGGCTTCTTCTTCGCCATTATCTTGATGTTCGCGTGGCCTTCAGCCATCGTCACTTCTATCTCCGCCGGTGAAGATGAGCTTTCCGTTACTGATGATGGCTTTGTCGAGTATTGAGGGAAACAGAAGAAATCTGAGAATGGACCCACTAACGAGCTAGTGCTAGTGTTGGCTTCATTTGTCGTGGTCGTATTGGGCTCCATAGACTGTAAGATGTGCTCTAACTTCTTCACGTAGTTAATGGCTCCCCCTACTATCGACGCTTGATCTCCCTTTACCACCAAAAAAAAAAAAAAACCATATTCAAATCAGATATATATATATGTGAGTGGTTCATATAAGATTTGAACAAATCTTTGAACGTTAGATAATTACATACCCACGTATCACGCCAAATTGCATACAAGTCTATGCTTGATTTTTTTTTTTTTTTTGTTAATAAATTGTATAAAAAATCCCAATATAATTACTCATATACTCATTCTTATAAACAATTGTCACATAATTTTTTGTTAAATACTAAAATATATATTAGAAAAAGATGTACATGTATATATATAGATGTATATAAATGCATCACCTTGCATACAAGTTAACATGGTAGATGTTCTTGTTAATAAATTTTATTAAAAAACATCCAGATATTTTCAATCATTCTCATACTTTTTCTTTGTTATATATTAATATAATTTCTATGAAAATTAGTATTTATTTATTTGGTTTGAAACAACCTCAAATACGTAATATTACTGAGTCCTATGCCAAGGAAGTGAAACAAAAGGACACGCAAATTTGAAGGACCGATGAAAAAATGGTGACCAGTATATGTATATGTGCGTGAGAGTAATTAAAGACTAAATTACCCTTTGAGCATATGACGACGGCATTAGAGAACGGAGAACAGCGAGGTACTCGTTCATCTGTTTCCGGCGATTTCTCTCGACGGCGATGTGAGTCATTCTTTGGTTCTCTATCTCTTCCTTGTTCTTGTTGCTTCTAGTTCTCCTCCTCTTCCTCCTCTGCTGCAGAGGAGGATGATTCTCCGTATCAATGGCGGGAAGACCAAGCTCTTCTTCCAACGAAGGGATTAAAGGGTACTGATGATGATAGTCTCGCCATTGATAATGATCTTCCTCCTTATCGTTTTCCACAAAGCTCTGTTCTTGACCTAACTTATCAATGTTGTTCTTCGTATCTTGAGCTACTACTACCTCTTCTTGATAGTAAAAGTCGTGGAACATGAAATCTTTGCAATTAGAGAGGTAACCGTATGGATCTTGGGGGTATAGGATAGCTTCTAAGGGCATTTTTGAGCCAGAGATTGTTGAAAAGTTAAGCTCAAGAATATGAAAAGAAAGGATTGAGAAATCGAGA
Source organism: Eutrema japonicum (assembly GCA_030161315.1). NCBI lineage: Eukaryota > Viridiplantae > Streptophyta > Magnoliopsida > Brassicales > Brassicaceae > Eutrema > Eutrema japonicum. Next base: position 12,135,791 of record BSQW01000001.1, read on the forward strand.
GAGGGAGAGAGAAGGAGAGGAAACAAAATTATGACAGAAAGTGTTTGTCGCTCTCTTTTTTGTCTTGACGGGGAAATAAAGGCAAAAGGGTTAAGACGCACTAAGGAAACTAAGCTTGTAGTTAACTATGCAAAGATTCTTTTTAAATTGATTTTACAAATTATTAAACTCTCAAGAACTCACCGGCATGAAGGAAGAAGATAAGAATGTGAAAGAGGAAAAAATATGAAGATCAAACAAAGTGGTGTGTTTATTTATTGAGGGACGATCTTGCGGTCGGCCGATGGAGAGAAGCTTTGTGAGGCTATAAAGCTAGTAATTAATTTATTTTTTAGAAACTCCCAACAGTTGACCCAAAAAAAAGCTCCCAAAGAAATCCAAAATGAAAATAAACTACAAAATAAAGAGGAGATAAAGTGCAAATTTTAATAATTCCAGTATGGTAATAACTTGTGCATAATACGTTTTTATTATTAAAAAAGTTGATATATTGATAGAATGGTAAATATATTATGAAGATGTTAATTGTTTTTTCGGAACTATTCCTTAATATATTTTTTAGCAGATAACTCTTTTTAATCCAAAATTACTTAAGAATTAATAATGATCTATTAAGTAATAGTTTAGGCAGTATGGGAAGTGGTTTTTCTTGACGTGCAAGGTAAAAAAAATAATCATAGTGATCATAACTTTAAAAATAATTTAAGCGGTATGGGAAGAGATTTGGAATTTAAAAAAACGTCACTCGGAGAAGTGAGTGGCTAGCTTTTTAATAAAAAGAATAAAACCAAAGGTGAAAGTATTTCATTTGGACAATATAAAATGTAAAGCATTCTGTTATTTAGTGGGTTTTAAGTTTATGTTAAATTTTTTTTTTAATTTGAATGTTTACTTTCTGTAGTTATTTGTCAATTAATTTTTAGGTTTCCTCATCCACATTTTGTAGCAATTTGTCGGTCTAAAATTCTACCAGAAAAACCTTAGATTATCCGTCCAATTACGTGGAATTAAATTCACTAATCAGCTTGAATCTCTGGTTACTAATAACCATTTAGATACATAAAGGGACATATATATACATATAGCGTACAAGTTCGCATGTGTGATAGTAGACCGTAAGACCAAAGAAAGAGAGATTCTAGTCGTCTAGTTACACTCAAGCTCAATTTAACTTAAACAAAATTAATTTATTTCATATCAAGTAAATGACTGTATTCGATTAAACTTACATAAATCTAAACTAATAACCCCCACTTAAATACAATTGTTTATCAGATAATAAAAGTAAGCAACCAAAGATTTGTTTTTGCCGGTGGATATAGTTTAATGTCAGGTTTAACAATTTGTTTTTGATGTTATAAAAATTATCCATTCCGTTTCAAATTGATGAATATATTTTTTTTTTAATATTTCATAAGGATGTATATTCTTTATTTTTATGCATATAGCTATATATATTTGTGTTGATTTTTGTTTGTTTCTTCAATAATAAATACAGTTGGAAGTTGACAAAAATATAATAAATAAAGTTAGAATTGTCATATATATATATATATATATATAAACATAAGTGAAAAAAATCAAAACATACATCAATTTAAATCGGAAGGAGTATTGAGATGTCATTTGACATTATTGACATGTAAGAAAATGATAGAATAGATATATATGGATTTAAAAATATTTTTGTTTTTTTCATTATCAACAACAAAAGTTACTTATTTAAAATTAGGTGGCATCTTTGATTATTCTGATCTAATCACTCTGGGAATATAGAATAGTGATAATTAATCTAATTTAAATATGAAAAAATGTTGAAGAATTAGATAGATGTGACTAGGGCTGCGTTATGTTACTTATGTATCAAATTGGTCGGACACTTGGGATCTTAAAATCTGAACCAATTTTCCAAAAAAAAAAAAATCAAATGTGAACATAAAACTTCAGGACAAAAATTCATGATGATACAAGAATCTTATTGGATTGCACTTGAAATCAAATTTCAGCTGTAGTAATCTTGTCTCCTTTGAATCCGTGTACCTAATGATATATATATCGCCAAAACAATATTTTATTGGTTAGTTATTTTCTAAATATCTAAATTTTGTTTCGATCATTCCTTTCTGTCTTTACAAAATAGTCCTATGAATTACGCATTTTTTAGTCATTTAGCAAAAGTGATATTTGATATGGGTGAAACTGTTATTCGGGATCTGATCCGAGATCTGATCCGAGATTCGATTCGATCCGTTCCGAAAAACCAAATATCCGAGAGGGTTGGATCCGAATCTCGATAGTAAATTTTGGATTCGTCAAAACCAGATCCAAATATCTGGATCCGGATTCCGGATCCTTTAAGTATATTAAAAATTTATATTTTATTAATAAAAATATTAATATATTGAAATTTAAATATATATAAATATATATAAATAATTTAAATAAAATTAAGTTTTTTATACTAACAGATTTTTTTTACAAAATATTATATAAAATTTTAATTTTATCATTATTTTAAATATTTTAATATTTTAATTATTGTTTACGGATCCGGATATTCACGGATATCTTAATATCTAGGCAGATATCTGAAATCCGAGTATCCGAAAGTCCTGGATCTAGATAAATAAAACTCGAATCTAGCAGATCTGGATATGAATATCCTAAAATTTTTTGGATATTCGATTCGTCCCACCCTGATATTTGATGATATTTCTCCAGGTGATGAAGATGTGTTTAGCAGGAATGATATTTATTTTGCATTGATCATACAAGCGTTTTGTTTTTTGCTGTAGACGTGTAAAGTGAAGTTCATTTTAGGACAAAAGGTAAAATAAAATAAGAGGAGAAGCCATGAGCATAAGTCCAGAAGAGTCCATGTGACTTCACAAGTTTCTCTTTTATTGTCTCCCAGGTACTTTCCCAAGAACACACAACTTACAATTTTCCAACGGGCTTGTTTTCTCATGCCATCCTCCGAATCATTTCCCTTATCATTGTTATCTTTTTCTTAATTAAGTTTGTTTTTCTTATATCAAAATCAAACTGATTAATTTTAATTTTATGCATATGTTACACTTTATACTAAACTCTCAGAAGATTAATTTAAATATTTATCTAATCACAAACAGACAAACTTTTAAAGATGATAATATATGTTCAGTCCTTCCTTTTTGTTAAACATTTTTTACTCCATTTTCTGTTTTATTAAGATAAATGCTTATGATATTCTCTGCAAATATGTTTCCTATTATTATGTAATTTTATCTGCAAATATTGTGACTGTTGACAATTTTCTATTAGTGTATATAACTATATATGTAGACTAGCTATTTCTTTTATCTATATAACCATCTATGTTAATCAATTTTATCTAACGTGCTAATTAAAATTTGTATATAATATACATATTAACCCATTATTCTCTTGTTTATTTGATTAGATTATCGCTGTTGCTATATTTTAATTTATGGTAGGAGTCCACTTATTTCTTAGATGTTATGGCTTTTCTTGATTGTTCAATGTATTTCCGGGATCTTTGGTTTAGTAATATTTTCTTGTCTACGTAATAATTTAAATGGTATAGGTTTCTTTATTTATGTCAAGAATTATAATTCTACTATATTAGTAGCATCAAGTAATGATTACCAGTTACATTATCTTATATTTTTTCCATTTTGCAATAAATGTTGTTTTATGCTAATTGTTTTAAAAAGTTTTCACTTTTGAACTTCAATGTAAATGTTGATATGAAAATATTATTTTTCCTGTTTAAAACAAAGAAAAATGTGAAATATAATAGAAATTCAAGTATCAACTTTAAAAAAAATTATAATTAAAATGTAAACTAATTTTTTTAATTCGTTTGATAATGTTGAAACTATACTTATAATGGAAGGGGGAAAATATGACATTCATTATAGTTTAACAATTAATTTTGACAGGTGACAAAAAACAATTTATTTGACAAGAGGACAACTATGTCGTCTTTGATAGAGCTATGACAACAGAAATACATAAATTTTAATTATGATAAAAAAAAACATTTTAGTTTTCTAAATTCCAACTACGATCCTTAGAAATTGGTTGTTTTTTTATCACCAGAACGGCAGGTTATCAGATTTCTCTACAACCTGAATTCTAACTATGATTTAGTGATTAGCTGAAATGCAAACTTAATATAAACAAAACGGGAAAGTAACCAAAGTGTAATTTATTCTCTATAGGGAAAAAAAACAGAGGTAACTGAGAATACAGTAATTTTACTATCCGCGACACGTTGCAGGTTTTTGGCTGTCGTATGTATTCAGACGCACACTCTTCTATAGTTCTCATATCATGTCTATTGATTTTAAAAGTATTTTAATGCATTGAACATATATAAAATATGTATTTGTGATTTCATGTTTCGGTAAAGAACAATGTGATTGTTTAATACGTGTAGTACATGAAATGATTCGTGAATCGTGATGCTCTGGCCACAACTTCGTCGGATTGTGACAACTCTTTCGTCTTAGTGAAGAATTCATGATTTGTTTATTACTGTTGTTGTCAGTAGACTCTCATATTTCTTCTCTATTATTGGTTCGTGGTTTGTTTTTAAGAATTTCGCAAAGATTTGATCACTGGTTCTGGTCACATACTATAGATTATTTTTATAATTCAAACTAGATTAACTTTATAAATAATTTCACTGTTAAAAAAACAGATGTATAATTTACTGATATACGGGACCAAACCAATTCTTTTGCCTACATTTACACATTTTCAACGTTTCAATTCAGAATTGTTGTGTTGGTAGTTGGTATGAAAAAAGGAACACACACAGTCAATCAATTTTGTTGCTCTGTCGCTCCAAACGCAGCTCTCTTGCACTCAAAACTCTACACAATTAAAGTTTGACAATTACAAAATTACTAACACAAAACATTATTTAATTTTATATTGTTACTTTACCCCAGCTTGAATTCTTGAAGTTTCGTTTTGAAATTAGTTAAAATTAGTAATGATGAAAAATAGCGTTTTATAGATTTAATATTTTATTAGGTGATAAAATAAAGAAATATTGTACAACTAAGCATCTAAATAAAATACAACTTAGTCTATGTTTAAAATAAAATTCCTTAAGTAGTAAGTGGACATTAGCTTTAAAAGGGACATTAGCATGTGGTGCAACCGTAAATTCCGCTGCCTGAAATTCTTACGTGAGATAATATTGTGTACTTGTCCGGATCAATTCCTAATCAGATTCTCATATTATTACTATTAATTAATTTTGCTAATAATAATAATAATAATTATAATGATCAAAATCAAAATACATTACGATATATATATAGATCGTCGGTCCCACCTTGCGTTCTCCACGAGTTATCACATACCTGACGTATATTTATGTATCTAACCAGGGGCGGAGGCAAGTGAAGACCTCCAGGGGCAGTTGCCCACCATGATTTTTTTTTTTGGGTGTAATTATTTAAAGTTTTTTTTTTGTCCCTCTTGATATATGTATTTATGTACCATTGCCCCGGGTGAAAATATGTTCTAGATCCGCCACTGTATCTAACTAACTTATATATTCAATAACTCAATAACTATAATTATTCTATTAAACTCTTAAGCAATTGTATACTAAACCAATGTAGTTTGGGTCGGAGATGGTCTATATCGGTGTCTTCATCCCGCAGTATTTCTTGGTAGTGCGTTTGCGCGCCAGACAAATATATGCTCATTAAATTTATTGTATCTCTTGAAACGATACCCGGAATGACTTGAAACAAGAGCCAAACGAAAGTTAGCTCGGTTATCTATGACTTTCATCAAGATCTCCGAAGCTAAATCCAAATGAAAAATCTTTATTTGACACAATTTTTCAGTCACTTTGAATGGTCTCTGCAATTTTTTTTACACTTTTCATCTAAAAGCATGTGATTCATATTTTCATGATTATCTTATCTTATAATTTCTCTCTCATGTTAAGTCTTCATACATATCCATGCTCCAATCTCCAAAACACCTAAAAATGATCCAAAATACAATGAAAATGTAAAGAGACACACATATGACTATAAAATGTATGATATGAGAATTTTAAAGTAAAACAAAATGCATGAATGATGATGAGATTAATGCAAAGATGGATTAAAAATATAAGAAAAACTAAATGAGAATAATACAAAATACACACATATCAGATGTTTCGATCATATAAAATTAAACTATACTCCCTCCGTTTTTTTTATAAGTAGTTTTAGATAAAAGAACGCAGATTAAGACAAATGTTGCTTTTTATATTTTCTAAAAAAAATTATTATTTTGTCTGAGAAGTCACCAATAGTAAATTGTCATTTGATTTTTTGCTTTTAACTTTTAATTAAATATTATAACTTTTTTAGCTTGAATTTTGAAAACAACTTAGATTCTGAAAAAAAAAATCTCCAAATCTACTTATAAAAAAAAACGGAGGGAGTATTTAACTACAACCCATCTTGTATTCCTCTAGAGCTAAAAAACAAAAAATCGAACTGAATACTAACCGCGAAACTTTTGACAATGATGGCACATATACATCAAACAAATGAATAGGAAGGAATGTAGGAACCACAAAACTCTTTTTCATCATAAGGAAAATTTTATTTAAGTATAAATAATACTTTAGTTTTTTTTCTTTCAAAAAATGTCTTTTTAAAATTTTACAATTACTATAAAAATGTTCCTTTTTAACAATCCTTTAAAAAAATTTGGTGGTGCTTGTCAGAATCCTTTTAAAATTCATTGGTACTACTTCCGTTTTATAAATAATGTCGTTTTACATTTTTATTACAAAATTTTGAATAAAGTTCCAGTTTTAATCCTGTTATTTTAATGTATTAAACGAAGAGAGAAAAATTGTTTAGTGTATTAATAAAATGTAATATGAAATTTTTAATAGTTTTTTTAATATGTGTGAAATATGTCAAAATGATATTTTTTGTGAAACATAGGGAGTAATAGTTTTAGAATTTATTTTAAGTTGCAGTGTATTTTAGAAAAAAAAATCATTTTAAGGAATTTTCTTTTTTCATGACCATCAATGCAAAACAATAAAAATAATACGCACAATAATGACAAAATTAAGAAGATGAAATTTGATAAAATGACAAAACAAAGCTGCTTTCATATTAATAATGACATTTGTGCCGGTCCTATAAAAGATCGTAGATATTTCTGATGGGCTTGTGTATACGCAATAATCATATATATAATGCCATTTTTTCCAGTTAATTCTTTCATGAACATATTTATTTAACATTTTAATCTATTTTCTAATGCGATTGAGGATATAATAATTTTTAAAAGAATAGTAAAATAATAATTAAATTAATTTTAATGTAATTGAGTTTCCCGAGAAAACCGGGGATTTTGGTACCTAAAATTCTGGGAAATGTTGAAAGTATGCAGTTGGAGTGATTCGGTGACTTCAAGATTCGCTTCCAACTATTACGTTACTTCTCATTATTTACCTTTTTAACTCTCCATTCTGCCACGTCACTCCCTACCATTTTCGATATCTCAATGTTTGACCTAATTTATTTTATTATTGTAATTAGGGTGTGGTAAACAATTTTTCTAAACAGTTTTTATTGTCTATTATTTTATTTTTAGAATATGGTAGTTAATTGAATTGTCTTTATCAACTTAAAATATGTGTATTTTTTATTTTTGGTTTATTTTATTAATTTTTTAAATTTATGATTTTATATGTATTTGTCTAGTGGATAATACATATATTTACTTTTTTTTTCTTTGTTGATCAATATCATGCAATTAGTTATTTTTTTAGGAAAGATGTTAACAATTTAAAGTTTTCGTTGCATAATTTTTATTTTTTCTTTTGTTTCATTTAAAACATATTTGTTGAAATAGAATACGTTTCCCTTTAATATTAAGGAATGAAGGAATTTGAGCTATTTTTAAATTTTTAGTTTTAAGATAATTTTATGTTATTTTTTTTTAAATATGTTGGATGTATAGATACAATTCGCGGGCCTGGTCCACATTTAAAAAAAAAAAAAAATTTGACTGTGTAATAGTATTTTATTTTCTTGGTTTTTGAGTTAATGGAACTGTTTATAACAGTTTAATATTGGGTGGTTCCTTATTTTATTTTATTTTCTATTTTTATATTATTTTAAATCGTGTTTTTTAAAAATCATTCTTTTTAATCGTGTTTCATGTTGGATTCTAATTAGGCATGTCAAGCGGTTCAAACTTGCCCCACTAGATCCGCTCCGCACGGGTTAATTTTTTTGTTCGACCCGCACCCGCCCAGCTTGAATTCGTGAGTATCCGCGGATAACCCGTAAATATTTAAATAATAAATAATAAAAAAACTTAAAATCTCTCGACCCGCACCTGACCCGCACCCGACTGGCGGCGGGTTAAACAGGGCGGGACCCGCAAATAATGATTTAAATTGACAGCACCGATTTATGTATATTTTGGAATTTTTGTTTTAAGTTTGAGTTTTTTTTTTTGATTATTTTGTTTTATGTGTGTGTGTGTTTTATTTTTGTTTTAATGTTTATTGTTTAGGTGGAGGATGAGGTGTCATCATGAGAAGAGAGAAAAAGTTTCTTTATATATATAGACTAGTGTGTGATCCGCGCTACGCGCGGACGTAAACACATTTTTTTATAAAAAATTTGGTATAATATTATTTTAGTTTTATTAGTATGATTGTTAATCGATTTGTCTATATTAGCTTAAAAATGTGGATTGTTTATTCTTAAGTTTTTTTTCCTTTCTTAATTTTATGTTTATTTATGTATTTGTTTAGTGGGTGATCTACAATTTGATTTTTTTTTCTTTGGTTGACTATTTATTCAATTTGTTGGTTTTTTAAAGTTAAGTTTTTGTCATTTTAAAGTTTAGGAAATTGTATATTTTTTAACCCAACTGAATACTAATAAAATAAATACTTTGAAATTGGGTTAGTTTTGTATAATCCGAAAGTTAGTTTTGTGAATGTAGAATTCTCCGAACTTATTAAAAAAAATACTTCGAAATAGGTCCCTGTATTAATATCTATTTTACCTAAAACCGAATACTAATAAAATGTTCAGAATTTAATATTATTCATCTTCGATGATCCAGTGTTGGTAACTACAAAATGAATCTAATTTATATCACTAATTTACCTATCAAAGTCATCGTAGATATATGGGTTAATGAGAACATTTGAGATAATACAGACCGATTTGGAAAAGTATAAGAAATATGGAGTCGAGCATCGATCTAAACATTTCAAGAGAGAGAGAGTTCTTGTGAATAGGATTATCTTGTAAAAAAATATTACCCACTCCTATAAAACTCTCGTCTTCTCCGATATCTTCCCTCATCGCCGGTGAGATTTCACTTTCAATTTCAATCACAAAGGGTATGATCCGCGCGGGCGTTGTACATAATTTTTGAATCTATTGGTATTTTATTTTATTTGGTCTCGTAGTTAATTTAATTATCTCTATCAGCTTAAGATCTATCTATTTGTTTTTTGTTTTCGATTTAATTTATGATCATCTCTGTGTTTATTTATTGGATGATACGTAGTTTTACCTCTTTTTTTGGTGATCAATTTTATGCAATTAGTTAGGGTTTTTAAAAGGAACATATTTACATTTTCAAGTTGCATAATATTTTTTTTTATTTTGTTTCATGTGAAGTTATTATTTTTGAAGTGTTTCATGTATGATTTTAACCCTATTTATGTGTGCAATATGTTTGTGATTCCTAAGTTTTTTTTTTTGAAAACGCTTTCCATATATAACTGGAGAGAAAGATAGAAATTTAGCCTACACATAATGATATTGATAAATGGTAAGTCCATAACAACAATAATAGAATTAACAATTGATCAACTTTTGTTGATTTTAAATCTACTCATGGATTGCATGTCACACAAATTCAGATTTAACCGTTTTAGAATTAGCTTATTCAAAACAATGTGTTAGATTATCTATTTTGATAAAATAATAAATTTAATTACAACAATAATAAAAATTTAGCCAACACATAAAGCTATTGATAAGGGGTAAGCCCGGTGAGATTCAACTTTATATAAGAAATTTTTTTTTGACCCGCGAGTTTTAGTTGTTTAAGTTTTATAATATTTTAATTTATTGATGAGAACCTTTTTCATGTTTAGTAAAACAAACCATTGCTTGTAGATTGTAATCCTAATATTCTATTTGAAACTTAACTAATTGTTTCTCTTATTTACACCTCCATTAAAATGAAAATGTAATTGATAGTCAATCATTTCAATATATACGGTTAATCAATTCTATATAATTTACAAATAATCATGTTTGTTTGGAATTTTCATATCTTATATATATATATATATATATATTTAAAGACCAAATAAATCATATTATTCAAATATCTAAATAACTAAACGTTTCATTTTTATTATTTTTAATTATGGCTGCAACTGGTTGCACCTTTTGAGGAAAAAAATCAGAAGAAAAATAGATTCTTCTAAAGTTTTACTATTTAGGTTGAAAATGGAGCTTGAGAGTAGGGGTGTCAATTAGGTCCAAAGCCCGAGGGCCGGCCCGACCCGGCCCTGAAAAACAGCGGGCTCGGCCCTAGAAATAAAAGCCCGGAAAAAATCGGGCCTTTCAGGCTAGTGTGTTTTTCGGGCTTAGCCCGATCGGGCTCGGGCTAGCCCGAAAAGCCCGAACCTATTTGATTATGTATGTCTTATTAAATTTGGGTTCGCTTATCATATGATTTCAAAACGTATGAAAAACGTACCAGAAGAAGGAAAATCTAAATTGACTCTATACTTAGAAGACGATATGTTGGAACTGACTTTTTATTTTTTATGAAGACATGGATATTTTATAATGGTAGAAGTGTCAGTCACAACATTATGGTGAGTTAGCTCGTATGGCATGTGATGTTCTAAGCATTCCGATAACTACAGTGGCATCACTGATGTTGGTGCGCATGTCTTGGATAAATATAGAAATCGTCTTCTACCAAGATACGTTGAAGCACTGATTTGTACATGCACTTGGTTGGATGAGTTTACATTTCATGATACATGTACCATTATCATACATCTATATTTACTTCATATTTTTAAAATCTTTATCTACAGACTTTCAATGACATTTCTATATGATTTATACCTCTAAAAACTTAATATTATTTTACTTTTTTTTTTTATCTGTAACTCTTGATGGTGATGAAGATTTAGAAGACGATGAAAGAGATACTAATATGAACTTTACTACCTAGATTTGAAGTGTTTTGATTTTATGTTTTATTTAGTAATACAATTTATTTGAATTTTATTTGTTTTTTAGTCAATTTTTTGCTTTTAAATTTAATTGGATTTTATATAATACATTTAAATTTAGATTTATTTTGATAAATATTTTGTTTTAATTATTTTTCAATTGAGAATTGTGATTTTTTGTGTTTGTAAAAAAAACCGAAAAAGCCCTAAAAACCCTAAAAGCCCTAAAGCCCTGTCCGGGCCGGGCTTTAGAATATAGGCCCGATTTTTTTTCGGGCAGGGCCGGGCCGGGCCAGCCCGATTGACATCCTTACTTGAGAGGAATCTATTTTTCCAACTCATTTTACGTTAATTAGATGAACAAAGAAGAGAAAATTAAGGACAACTTTCCTTTACTAAAAAGGAGAGTAACAAGTTAAAAATTTTCTTCTATATTTTTTCTACTAATTTTTATTCATCTTATTATTTTGAAAGACAACCAGTTGCAGCCTATGTACTTTTGTTTTTAAAAAAAATCAATTTTCTTATATATAATTTATTTAAAAAAGTTACTATAATATGCATTATTAAACGATAATGAGTTTACTTTTTATTTATTAGATATTCTGTTTTTATAAAACAAATCTCTATATATTTGTGGTATGTTAAATTAATATTGTATATATTGTATACTATTAGTTTGTATCAAATAATATTCATTCACTAAACATATGTTCGATATAAAACTGTAACATTATAACTATAATAAAGTGTATAATATATTAGTAAAACTAAAATTTTAAATCTATTGTTCTTTCAATAAATTTTGTTGATTTTTTTAGTTTTCCATGATATGAATATGAAAATGACCTTTCAAATTCCTTACATAATTTAATAAAATATATAGTTAATATGTATATCAAAATTTTAACTAATTAAGTTATGAAAATTAAATATCAAAATGATGTGCTATATATGTGGATGATATATGTTACATCAATATTGTATATATTGTCTACTATTTGTTTGGATCAAATAATATTCATTCACTAAACATCTTTTCGATATAAAACTTTAACTTTGTAACTATAATAAAGTGTGTAATATATTAGTAAAACTTAAAATTTTTAATCTATTATTATTTCAATAAATTTTGTTGATTTTTTTTATTTTTCATGATATAAATATGAAAATGACCTTTCAAATTACTTACATAATTTACTAATTATATAATTAATATGTATATCAAAATCTTAACTAATTAAATTATAAAAATTAAATATTAAAATGATGTGCAATACATGTGGATGATATATGTTACATCAATATTAAATATATTGTCTACTATCAGTTTGGATCAAATAATATCCATTAACTAAACATATTTTCGATATAAAACTTTAACTTTGTAACTATAATAAAGTGTGTAATATATTAGTAAAACTCAAATTATTATATCTATTATTATTTCAATATATTTTGTTGACTTTTTTAAGTGTTCATGATATAAATATGAAAATGACCTTTCAAATATCTTGCATAATTTAATAAAATGTATAATTAATATGTATATCAAAATTTTAACTAATTAAATTATGAAAATTAAATATCAAAATGATGTGGTATACATCTATATATTGTGTAATATATTAGTAGAACTCAAATTTTTAAATTCTATTATTCTTTCAATAAATTTTGTTGATTTTTATAAGTTTTCATGATATAAATATGAAAATGGCCTTTCGAATTCTTTGCATAATCTATATATATAAAGTAAGCTTTAAAATGGCCTTTCAAATTCTTTGACTATCAGATGAAAATGGCCTTTCAAACATCATTTTGATATTTAATTTTCATAATTTAATTAGTTAAAATGTATAGTTAATATGTATATCAAAATTTTAACTAATTAAATTATGAAAATTAAATATCAAAATGATGTGGCATACATGTGGATGATGATGTGTCTTCATGAGAAGTGAGAAAAAATTACTTTATATATATAGATTATACAAATAAGAGTTTGAGCTTTCTCTGGTATGAGCCAACAGACACTTGCAAATAAGATTTTGAAAGGAAATTTGTGTATAGGGAAATATGAGCAGAACGTCTGCATGATAACAAGAGAATACAACCGATCCAAAAAGCCAAAACCAAATCACAATAAAATTTGGTTAGTCCATTGTGGAGCAAATCCTACTATCTTTTAGATTTGTTATATTCCTTTGGATTTACTGAGCTAGTATAATATTATATGAGAAATTATGTGTTTTCAATTCAAAACTTATTGAAAATAAATGGAGAAGTTTATATCCTTTAATATACTAATGTTGAATTATCTCCATTTCCAATGTGGAACACCCTATTAATACTACATGTTATCGAGATGGTAAGATAATTTAACACATCGTATGCCAATCTTTTTGTGCTTTAAAAACGTGATTTCATTACTTTTTAATATCAAAAAAAAAATCATTAACTTTTTATATCGATCTTTACGTTTTTAAATAGTAATTCTGTTGTATATTTTGGAAGTGTTGAAAATATAAAAAAAGAAACAAAACTTCATTAATCTACTAAAACCAGATTAATAACTTTTTTTAAATAATTTTGCAAGTGTTTACGCTATTGAATCAATCGACTATTCTCATACCAATCAAGCCTACTCAAGTAATCTTTTATCGAGATCTTTTTTTGTTTTGTGCAATCTAAATGTTAATATACATCTCTTAATAGATACTCAATCCGTTTCACAAAAAATGTCGTTTTAAAGTTAATTTTTTGTTTGTTTCAAAAAGACTATTATTTTATATTTTCAATGTAACTTTTCAAACTAATTCTCAAAATTACCCTTTACCCAAATCTAATAACCTTTATATTTATATCATTTTAAATTAATTATGGATATATTAAATAAGAGCATATTAGTATATATATATATTTTTTTTAATATGTGTGAAATGTGTCAAAATGCTAATTTTTATAAAACATAAAGAGTAGCTATTAGTATATAATACGAGACAAAACCCAAATATTAATCAAGAGATGATGTTAACTTTCATAAACAGCTTCGCTGTCTCATAAAAAAAAAACAGGTATGGAATAGATCTTATGTGTTTTTTATTTCTTTTGTTTCACAAAAAATGTCATTTGAACATATTTAACACATATTAAAAAATATATTAAAAGTTCTATATTACTATTTATTAATACACTAAACAATTTTTCTCTTTCTAATTAATATACTAAAATAATAAGGTTAAAACTGAATTTTTATTTAAATTTATGCATTGAAAACATAAAATGATATTTTTTGTGAAACAAAAATCAAAATTTAAAATGACATTTTTTTGAAACGAAAAACGAAAAGAATATATGAAACGAAAAGAGTATATAGGAAGCAAAGTACGAGATCGGGTCAAGTAGTGAATGATTGAATTTTATATATATTCTAGTATTCAATTAGCTAGGCTTTCAACACTACACACCCTCATATCTTGTATATAGAAATTGTACATCTGTAACTATGCAAATAGATTTGTAGGGCTGGATGTCCATAGCTGAAAAGCATCCAATAACTCTATATAATAATTTAATTATTTATATATGTGTACGATATATAAGCGATCGATTGGAAAAATAATAATATAGAAGCGAGTCTTTTTGTATCCATTCTTCCGCACCATCCTTTGGGAAACATAAAAGGGTCGTTTACACAATAAGTTCTTCATATCCAAACAAGCCCAACAAATTGATGTAGGCCTTAGAGCATCATTATTGGGGAGTTCTTGATGGGGTTCTTAACCCAAAAAAAAAAAAATAATAATAAAAATTATGAACAGTGTAAGAACCGGTTCTTAAATAAGAGTTTTAAGAACCGGTTCTTAAGGGGGTTCTTACACTGTTCTTAGCCACGTGTCAACCTCTAATTCGCTGAATTTTGTTTTTTGCCAGATTTTTTTTTTTTACTTTTTCTTAACTTAACTTAAAAAAGAATTTTTTTAAAAAAACTTTTTCTTAACTTCAACTTTAAAATTTTAAACTTTTTTTTTTACATATTGATGAATTGAAATATTTACATAATGAATTGTAATATTTACATATTAAACTTTTTTTACATATTAATGAATTGGAATCGTTCGGTGGATGAACATGAAGTGATTCATATACAAGATCAGAAAAAAACCCAAATTGAATGTTCTTTTTCATTTTTTTTTCAAAATCTATATTTAAAATGTTATGTTTTTATGTTAACTATGTTTAATTAAAAAAATAAACTCTATTTAAAATAAAACAAAATTATTAATTTTTTTTTTAAGAACCCCTAATAGAGTTCTACCAATAAAGCAACAAAAACAGAAGTTTCTTAACAGAGTTTCTTAACTTCAAATTTATAATTAAATATTACATAAGAAACCCAAATGGGTTTCTCCCAATAATGATGCTCTTAGTTCCAATCCTTCTCTATATATGTAAATTAAAGGTATAAAGAGACTACTTTTTTTAATTGAGATTCATATACTGCACATAAACATGACCACATTCATCTTAATTCCATTTATGATATGATCCTCTAGCTTGAGTAGTTTTCAAGCCCCGTATATTTATGATATGATCCTCTAGCTTCAACTTATTTATTATTATTATTATTATTTTGAAGGAATTTCTGGAACTAAAAAAAATTGCTTTAGAAATTTTTCATTTGACTTGAAACATTTCATCCGCCGTTTAATTTAGATTTGTCTTTCTTGATCTGTCCTGAAATGAGAACGTATATGAGATATAATAAGGGAGTGCAACTAAGGCCTACATCAATTTGTTGGGCTTGTTTGGATATAAAGAACTTATTGTGTAAACATGTTTCCCAAAGGCCAAAGCCGTCGAATCGGATTATATAGTTTTCTATTTTTCTTCTTCCTTCATACGACTTATTCAATTTTCCAATCACAGCTGGACGTCATCTTTTCATTTTTTTCGGAAAAAACGATGAGTGTTTTTTTAGACGTCATCTTTTCATTTTTTTCGGAAAAAATGATGAGTGTTTTTTCGGAATGTATTATACAAAATAATCGGATAAGACTGAATATGCAGAATAAGTGTGATTAATAGTGTGAAACGAGTAAAATAATCAATGCAGAGGAGACGAAACAGACGAAACAAACGAAACAAATTTGAATGGTAAGCATAATAAATGGATGTTTGGCACCATATAAACTTCATGCAAGATTTTGTGTTATCTTCTTGCAGTTGTTCTTTGGTATCGTAGGAAGACGTTTACTAAAAAGTAAACGAAACGGTCGAAATTGCTTAGAAGTTAGGAAAGGAGACTGAACAAATTTGAATGGTAAGTTTCGTTTACTTTCTAGTAAACGTAACCATTCAAATTTATTCCGTCTTTTTTTTTTAACTCTTAAGCAATTTCGACCGTTTCGTTTAGTTTCCAATAAGCGTTTTCCTACAATCCCAAAGAGCAACTGCAAGACGACGACACAAAATCTTGCATGGACAATAACTCTTGGCAATGTGATATTTTCTTAATGGATAAGATTTCTTTACAAAAATAGTTAATATATGCTGACAAAAACAAATGAGGAAATAATCCACAACTCTTTAGAAAGATATGCATGCATGCTAACAAACTCTACCAGATATTTTACCGACTTTTTATTAATTATTTTTAATTTTATTTTTATATTATATAGTTGAGTAGTCGAACAAAACAAAAGCTAATGGTACTAGTGCTATGTTTTTTTCCTCACGGTATATAAATATAAATAATATAAATGATTATGTAATAGTCTAATAAACGGACAAAAATATTGTTACACCATATTTGAAAGCCTGCATCAAAAGAGATAAATTGGAAGATGATAAGATGAGACTCATATATAAAGTTTAACTAATGATTTACAAAGTGTCGCCAGTTCGACTGGTAAATGTATCATGGACGAAGCCTTAAGGTCACATGATCGAGTGATGATTATGACATAACCATTTAAAATGCTTTGGTCCCGAATCTGGGGGATGTACGAGCTTCGGCCCAAGACCTCCTGGTAATACAAAAAAAAAGAGTGACTCATATACTACTGTCAATATATCGATTATAAACCGAGCGATATTTATTAGAAAAGAATTACTAGACAGAAGAGAATCCAATAAACCACAAAAAAATACAATGATCTTTTTAAAAATTTACAAATTTACGAGGCAAATTTTTTAAATGATATGCTTATAATACCATCCACAGCTTTGTTTCGAATTTTTTGAAGGACCTCCAAAAAGAATTCCTGCACAATATGTTCTGAAGATAGACTGCTAACACGTTTGACGATATTTCGAATATCAAATCTGATATTTTCCGAATTTAATGAATGTCATTCTATGATTTACCTTCGTCAAGTTTATCTCGCTCAATAGACCGTTGGACAAACAAGACCTGCAAAAGCTTTTCAATCGCCACAACAAAATAAACAAACTATCTAAGTTTTAATCTAAAAAAACAAAAAACTACAAGGGAAAATCTAAACCACAAGCTCTATCTCTAGCCAAAATCAATACATTTAACTGACGAAAAGAAACATATCCCCAACGAGATAAACATAAGCTCGAAAGAGGGAAACACAACGCCTCATAACTGAAAGATGCCAAAAAAAGAGAAATAAATCTATGATAAAAGCGACCATGAGTGAGAAAAAACGAGGCTTGATCCTGTAAACACCAAGACCGAAAAGGGATGATAAGCAAAAACATATATGGAGGCATGAGGAACTTCAACACTTTCTCCCCAAAACCTAAGACCAAAAGGATCCATCATCTTGAAGAAATATCGAAAGATGAGGTTTAAAACACTACTACAACCACCGATACAACGAGATCCCCCATCCACATGTTTAGATCCTTCCACCATCACTTCCGAGGAACAACGGATGAGGGAGCCCCTGATATATCATGGTTTTTACCCTATTTAAGCCATGATATAAGTCCTTTTTATAGAGTCTTTATAGTATTTTGGAGTCTTTTTAGAGTCTTTTACAGGTCATAGCACGTTTGGAGGATTATTGGAAGTATTGGAGCTTTCTGGAGCAGTTTGTAGCAGAGCTAAAGATCGTGTCGCTGAGAACCTGAATTCACGTCGAGCATCGATCGATACCCCTTGGTATCGATCGACACTCAGCGCAGCAAGACACAACCCGCGAGTTTTCCAAGACTTGAGGAATTGCAAAAGTGCCCAGAAGTCTTTAATAATTACAAGAAGACCCCAGATCGTGTTTTAGGTTATAAATAGGAGTTTTCAGCCACCTGTTTAGGCTATGCCTTTTTAATGCCTTTTTATGCTTTTATTTTATAGTTTGATTTTACTTTGGTTTTAGAGAGACAAGTCTGAATCTCCCTTCGTCCGAGATCAGATCTCTAAACCCTTCTTTCTATTCTATTGATGATTTATTCAAACATGTCTTTTGATTCAATTGCCATGTCTGAGTAGATCCACTTTAGGTTTAGGGTTTTCTCATAAAGGATTTCTTTGAATGCTAGGTTAATTATCTGTTTAGGATTCACCATCTGAATTAGTTCTTCACCTTAGGTTGTGTTCATAGCTAATTCTAGGTTGACGAATCTGGAACTTAGATCTTAGGATAATTGATTAGGCACGAGAGTGCGATTAATTACCTGATAGAACCTAGGTGAGCAAATTGATTATTCGCAAAGAGATTTGGTTTAATTGATTTGTGAGCATATCAAACCTGATATTAAAGCTGGTTTAGAATTTAGGATTCGCAAAGAGATTTGGAATTCCTAGGATTTAGATTTAGATAGTTTTCGCAACGAGAGTTGGTTAGCTATATTTTAGTGAATTGAGTTCAAGAACTGCGCTAAATCTGAATCCTGTTAGTTAGTTTATCTGCATTCATTGATTTCCTGAGAAAAACCCTGAGCCTATATTTCTCAATTGATTTACAACTCCTTTAATTTCTGCACTGCTTTTAATTACATCTATCTGGCTTAGCGTAATTCGACACTATAGAATCTATTGTGCGTTTCTGTGAGTCTTCTGTGGTTCGACCCCTAGCTATACTATTACAACTGCTTTAGTACTTTAGGGTATTAAATTGAGCATATCAATTTTGGCGCCGTTGCCGGGGACTCAATTTGCCATTAGATTTTAGTTTAGAATTTCGACTAAGTTCGTCGGTATCGATCGATACTCTGTAGTATCGGTCGATACCCGTCGTCTTCTTTTGTTGGTATCGGTCGACACCACTTGGTATCGATCGATACTCAACGTATTTTTCTGGTTACTTACGTGCTTTGCCTAGTGTTTTGTTTGCAGGTGTATGCCTGTTCGTGAAACCAGAAGCAACAAGAGCACACAACTAGTTGAACTGTCACTGGAACAGCTAGCGTTTGTGGAACGCACAAACAGAAAGACCAAGCAAACATCAGGGATGAACAACCCAGTGGTTTTAAGAGCTGATGAAGCTGGAATTCTGAGAGACCAAGAGGGTCACGTGTGTAATGAGAGAGGGCAGCGACTTGATGAAGCCGGTAACATCGTTGTCCCTGCTGCGGTTGTTGAGATTGTCGCGCCAGCTGGGCGCGCCAACGCAGGGAATGCTGTGGTTAATCGTGGAAGGACGATTGGTGAATGCAACAGGCCTGACCAGTTTTTCGCCAATCGTTCAGCAATTCGTCCTCCTGCGTTTGAGAGGAATGACTTTGAGCTGAAGCCTGCTTACTTCACTCTAGTGGGACAGCATCTCTTTCATGGTCTTCCTCATGAACATCCAATGGACCATGTAGAGAGGTTCGAGGACTTGGTCACTAGCATCAAGAGCAATGGAGTGTCCTACGACTATCTCTTCTGCAAGCTCTTCCCCTACTCTCTGGGTGGAGAAGCTACTTACTGGCTGAGGCAGCTATCTCCTGGATCGCTAACTAATTGGGAGGACACCAAGAGAGCCTTCCTGATTAACTTCTATGATGACGGGCGATCTGAAGATCTGAGAAATAAGATATCCACTTTTTCTCAAGGACCTACTGAGGCGTTCAAGGCTGCTTGGACAAGATTCAGATCGTATCAGAGAGATTGTCCACATCATGGATACTCTGATGTGCAACTGCTGGGTATCTTCTTCAGAGGAGTAGATTGGAGATATCAGATGGGTCTGGACTCTTCCAGCAATGGTAATTTCAACACCAGATATCCTGAGGATGCTATTGTGTTGATCGAGAACTTTGCCTCTAGTAGTAGCACCAAGAGCGCAGACTTCGAGCGCAAGAAGCTGGCTGGTAATCAGGATGGGTCGCAGATCGCTGAAGTGAAGGCTCAGCTGGATTCTATGCACAGTCTTCTGCTGGGAAAGACAACAAAGGCCGTCCACTTCGCTGCTGAGAATGAAGTGGAAGATGTTAACTACATTGGTGGTTCTGGTTTTCAGGGTCAGCGATTCGGATACAACTCCAATCGAAACTTCACCAACAATGCTCAGCAAGGAGGGTACCAATCCCCACCACCCAAAGCTCCTGAGAGTAAGATTGAGGCTATGCTTGAACACCTGGTTCAAGGGCAGGAGAAGATGACAGCCACCTTCAATGGTAAGATGGACACCATGTACACCGATTTGAGTGGAAGGATCGAGGCACTAAATACGAGCCACAGGATGCTGGAGACGCAAGTAGCTCAGACTGCAGCAAATTCCAAGGGAAAGGCGGTTCAATCACACAATGCACACGTCAATGCCATCAGCTTACGTGCAAAAAATCTCGAAGCCATTCCTGAAATCGCACAAGCATCGATCGATACTTCCCAGTATCGATCGATACCAGCCCAGACATCTGCTCGAATGGATTCGAAAACCCGTGTATCGATCGATACCCCATTGGTATCGGTCGATACCGGGGCGATTTCTGAGGAAACAGTTGAAACTTCGACTGTGGTGCCTAAGGTCGTTGCAGAACGAGTGTATGTAACCAGGATGCCTTATCCTATGGTTCCTAAGCTGACAAGGGAGGAATGGGAGATTGCTAGACTACAGTATATGCTGGATAACCCGAACGTGGAGCTTCTTTCTGATGAAGATGTACCTGTCAGAAACGATTCAAATCGCATGGCGTCGATCGATACCCTACCTGGTATCGATCGATACCCCTCGCAGAAAGAACCAGAAGCCAAGAAAACACCTGAGGTGATCGGAGAAAGAGTTCGCAATTCACTACAACCGCGGAAATTGACACAGAGGGAAGACCCAGGGAAATTCGCTGTTCCATGCTCCATCTCAGGAGTTAATTTCAAAGAGTCTCTTGTCGACTCAGGGGCTAGTGTCAATGTCATCTCAAGGGCAATTGCAGAGCGGTTAGGAGCTGATATTCGATCACCAGAGGCATCTATCACATTCGCGAACAACTCCACCTCGCTTCCACACGGTACTATCCATGGTTTGCTGGTCAAAGTAGGAGACTGTCTGGTGCCTACTGATTTTCAGGTTGTGGAGATGGGTGCGATATCTCGTATGCCTATACTCCTGGGACGACCGTTCATGGCTACTGCAGGCGCGATCATAGACACACCTAATAAGAGACTATCTTTCTCTTACATTGACAGTGATGTCTACTATGATGTCATTCCACCTAGGAGTATTCCCACACGTGCCTCTAGCATCAAGGTTATCACAGGAGAGTCGCTAGCAATTGATCTTCTGGAAGAGCCTCCTGATGAGCCTACTGTCACAGACGTTCCAGCTGAACCGCCCAACATCCCCAAGAAGAAGACTAAGGCAACAAAGAAGAAGAAGGCCAAGAACAAAAAGGTCGATGTTGATCCGTAAATCACACAACAAAGGTAAAACTGTACTTTAATCGGAATCTCGTTTATTGATCTAAGTCGGCGGTTACAACAGGATTTAAGTAAGATAAAGACAAAAGGATTCAGGATCGGTAATGAGCTCTCTTTTGTATTCTCTGTCTCTGCGGAAGTTGTGGATGGATTTGAATGAGGCGATGGCCTCCTTATTTATAGTGTCTTTGAGGCGGTTGAAAGGAAGATTTCTCCTTTTCCGAGTTCGATTAGGAAGAGGAAATCTTCCGGTTTTCTCACCGGGATAAGGATAAATTCCTGATATCTCGACGAGTCGACCCAAAGGAATATTTCCTTTTCCGAGATCGGTGGGAAAAGGGAAATATTCCGGTTTCATCTGTTGTAACGGACCGGACTTGTGATGGGCCTAGATCGGTAGCCGAGGTGGGCTTTCAACGAGATTCCGAGCTCGGCCCAATGTTTTCGGGCCGACTTATCCTCGATCCGAACCATCGTAAACCGGTCTTGATTGAACCGATCTCGGTTCGAACCGAGTTAAACCAGGGGGTGCTAATCCCCCCTATAACAATTGGTCCCCCCCTCAGTTCGGCGAGGGAGTTTATGAGTTCGGCGAATTTTTGGGGAGTATTCTTTAGCTCGGTTAAAACTGAGATCGGTATGATCTGATCAGATTCTATTTCGAGTTCGCCTTGATGAATTGTACGAGTTCGGCGAACTGACTGAGTTCGGCTTGATGATACGAACTGTACGAGTTCGGCGAACTGCTTGAGTTCGGCTTGATGATACGAACCGTACGAGTTCGGCGAACTGCTTAAGTTCGGCTTGATGATACGAACTGTACGAGTTCGGCGAACTGCTTAAGTTCGGCTTGATGATACGAACTGTTCAAGTTCGGCGAACTGCTTAAGTTCGGCTTGATGATACGAACTGTACGAGTTCGGCGAACTGACTGGGTTCGGCTTGATGATACGAACTGTTCAAGTTCGGCGAACTGCTTAAGTTCGGCTTGATGATACGAACTGTTCAAGTTCGGCGAACTGCTTAAGTTCGGCTTGATGATACGAACTGTACGAGTTCGGCGAACTGACTGGGTTCGGCTTGATGATACGAACTGTTCAAGTTCGGCGAACTGCTTAAGTTCGGCTTGAAAGGACGGATCCTCTTTAGATTGGGGTTCTTACGGTTGAATCGATTTTACGAACTTTCGAATTCGGTGAGTTTTTGGTATCGAGCTCTGATATATTTGAAGTCGTACTTTATACGACTTCTCAAACTTGTCGTACACAGTGGTGCCGTAAATAGTACGGTCTTAGCCGGGTGAAGAGGACAAGTTCGACTGAACCTGCTCAAGGTCGGCAATCCATATTGTAGATCGGCTTATCGATTTTGCGGTTGTTGAGAAACCGGCTTACTGGTTTTTGCGACTGTTGAGGAATCGGCTTATTAGTTTTTGCGACTGTTGAGAAGTCGGCTTAGATTTGCGAGGAAGGACGTTCGGCTTGACCCTAGAGTTTAGTTTAAGAGTACGTGAACAGCTCATCTTAATATGCTCTAGGTTTTCTCACATTGAATCCGAGTGTGCAAGACGGGCTCGGCTTATTTGGCTCGGATAATCTGAGAAGTTGGTGCGAGACTGATCTCGGCTTTGAATGTGGAAAGTGTATTATCCATTGCACCATGAGGATGCGTGCGAGCTAAGCTCGGCTTTATCAGATCGCCTGGCCAGGACGTTGATATGGGAACCGTTGGTGGTCCAAAATGCGAACTGTTTGGAGTTCGGCAAACATAAAGTTTGGCTTAAAATACGAACTGTTGGAGTTCGGCAAACATAAAGTTTGGCTTTAGAAATACGAACTGTTGGAGTTCGGCAAACATAAAGTTTGGCTTTGAAGGTACGAACTGTACGAGTTCGGTAGAATGCCTTGGTAAAATTTTATTAATGTTATAGCTGCGCCTTGTGAGGGCTGCCTACGTACCTTCGAAAGAAGGATCAAGCCATTCGTAGTTCATATGGTATTAGAATCGAGCGTATGTGTAGTAGCTCGGTGATCTCTTTTTTTTTGCGAGCGTTTGGAGCTTGGGAGCGTTTGGAGCTCGGTTCTTATAGTGCGAGCGTTTGGAGCTCGGCTTTTTTTTTTTTTTTTTTTTTTTTTTTTTTTTTTTTTTTTTTTTTTTTTAATGGCGCGGTCTGTTCGAGGGTTGGAAGGCTCCTTCGACTGGAACTTCCCCCTTTTTGTACTTCATCATCAGGAACTCCTGTAGATGTCGGCACTCTTCGGTTGAATGATTTCCATACCGGTTATGGAAATTGCAGTACGGTGCGGATTCAGTGTTGTCGGGCTCTTTTGGCTCATCCGACCGAACCCAAGTGTTTGACCAGGATTGCTGGGTTTGGACCGCATTGACGGGTTGTTTCGGGGGAACGTATAGTTTGTCTTTCTCGGATCTTTCTTCCTCCTCCATGATGAAGATATGCGCCCTGTGCAGGATGTCCTCCAATGTCTTTGGATTATTGCGTTTGATCTCCCTGTGAAAGTCCGATTCGTACCAGGTGGCTTTGTAAAGAGCCTCGATTGCGGATTCGTCGTCGATCGTGCAATGGGATACAACCGTTTTGAAACGTTCCATGAAGTTGCGTAGGGGCTCGTCCTGCTTCTGTTCGAGGGCCCAGAGTTCGGCGTTCTTTGTTTTCTGCTTGACAAACATGGTGAAGCGTTTGAGGAATTTGGTAGTGAGCTCGTTATAGCTGTTCACCGAACTTGGCTCGAGCGTCGAAAACCAATCGAGCGCGGCTCCGGATAAGTTTTCGACGAATAGTTGGCACATGGCTGCGTTCTTCTCGGTTTCCGAGCCGAAACGAAATCGGTTCATTGAGATGACAAACGAGGTCAAGAAGCGTTTAGGATCGGTAAACCCGTCGTATGATATGATCTTGACTCTTTCTAATCGCCGGACGGGAGTGTTGATGATCGTGTCGGTAAACGGTGTCCTCTGTGACTCCTGAATTACCCGGTCGATTTCCGGTGCCGAACTTGCAGCCTGGTGGACTTTGGTCCGCATCTCTTGCAGTTGGGCCTGTACCTTGGCGAATTCCAAATTTATGGCAGCTTGGTCTGCGATGTTAATTTCCGAACCGGACGCGGATCTTCTTGTCGGCATGTCGATCGTGCCTGGGGGTTGAGCGTCGGTTAAGTCGGACAAGAGATTTCGGCGTAACGTGTTTTCGTTGGCGGGGGTGATCGGGTTTGGTTCGAGGATACCGGTCTGGTTTCGGTGTTCGAAGTGGGATGCTATCAGTGAAGTGATCCGCTCTTCGTTCCTTTTGTTGATCTCGGCGAACTGTGCCGCCATGGCCTCCATAAAGACGGTCGGATCCGTGAATATCGAAGCAGCCGGAGGCGGCGGAAGAGTTGTCGGGGGGTTGGTTTGATTATCCCCTTCAATAAGTGAGTTCGGAGGAAGCCCTCCTCCGTTTGTTGGTAGCTCGGTATTGACTGGATTGGGTTCGTCAGCGCGCGGGTTTTGACCGTTGTTGTCCGAGCTGTCGACGAGGGCTGCGGTGGTATCGACTGGAAGAACCATTGCCGAACTTCAATCAAACGATATCCGAAAGTACTGTTCTATTTTCCCCACAGACGGCGCCAATTGTTGATCCGTAAATCACACAACAAAGGTAAAACTGTACTTTAATCGGAATCTCGTTTATTGATCTAAGTCGGCGGTTACAACAGGATTTAAGTAAGATAAAGACAAAAGGATTCAGGATCGGTAATGAGCTCTCTTTTGTATTCTCTGTCTCTGCGGAAGTTGTGGATGGATTTGAGTGAGGCGATGGCCTCCTTATTTATAGTGTCTTTGAGGCGGTTGAAAGGAAGATTTCTCCTTTTCCGAGTTCGATTAGGAAGAGGAAATCTTCCGGTTTTCTCACCGGGATAAGGATAAATTCCTGATATCTCGACGAGTCGACCCAAAGGAATATTTCCTTTTCCGAGATCGGTGGGAAAAGGGAAATATTCCGGTTTCATCTGTTGTAACGGACCGGACTTGTGATGGGCCTAGATCGGTAGCCGAGGTGGGCTTTCAACGAGATTCCGAGCTCGGCCCAATGTTTTCGGGCCGACTTATCCTCGATCCGAACCATCGTAAACCGGTCTTGATTGAACCGATCTCGGTTCGAACCGAGTTAAACCAGGGGGTGCTAATCCCCCCTATAACAGTCGAGAATCCCCATGTCACTCTGATTCCTCAGAAGCGTGATGGGAATTCGATTGATTACAAGGTCAAATGCAAGGGAGCCTTGAAGCCATTCTCCAAGGCCAGAGTCCTTCTTACTTCTGAGCTGAAAGAGAAAGGGCAAATTTTTGTGGACAGCATGCTAAGCAGAACTCTGAAGCTAGTAATGTCAAGTGATGGAGCATGTCTTGGTGCAAGCTCTCACTCTTATCCAGCCTGAAGGGCGTTACAGTCAAGCTATTGACGTTAAACGAGCGCTTGGTGGGAGGCAACCCACTGGTGAGTCTGTTTTTGATTCGTTTTTATTTTTATTTTCGTTTGTTTTGAGTCTGTGTCAGGATGAACAAGGAGCAACTCGAAATCGCCTAAGCATCGATCGATACCCCTATGGTATCGATCGACACCAATCGCGGATGAAAATTCACAAAGTCGATCTAAGCATGGTATCGATCGATACCATGCCGTGTGTCGATCGACACCGACTGTTCCAGAATGGTAATTTCTTGTTTCTCTTCGTTCTATCCTTTTTCTTTGTTTCTTTCACTGACTCTAGGCTAGATAACACTGAGGACAGTGTTGTTCAAGTCTGGGGGAGGTGTCTGCTGACATTGTTTTCGTTTTTCTTAGAGTCAGTCGTTTTATCGAGTCAAAACTGTTTTATTGAGTCAAAATTTGTTGGAGATGATGATCCTGTGCTTGAACCTATTGATTTGATTTTGTTTTTGAGTGCACAGTGTTACAGGATCAGTTCTAGATCGACTAATGAAAAATCCAAAGGCTGACCAGTTGACTAGAAAACATTCATGTCTCCAGCAGAGTTCTTCTGAAGCCTGAGCCAAATTTTTGCACTTCATCAATGTGGTTAGTGTTCATAGAGCTTGATTCATCATTCATATCTGATAAAGGAACCCGTGTGTTTAGAATTATGGTATCTCTCTCCCCTGAAATAAGTTGATAGATTAAGAGCATAAAAGATTGAAATGATTTTCTTCTGAGTAGAGGGTTAGGAAAATTTCCAGCGATCCCATTATTCTACTTAAGAGGGGATGATCACACAAAGGATTGGAAGCGAGGCTAGGATTTTCCTATGATGCCATTATTCGCCTACATCCTTTGATACATAGAGAGGGAAGAACCGGGGATTTGGTGGCAAACACCATCAATACTCGCGTCTCCTACCTTGATATGTATATGCTAAGCTGAAAATAAAAAATAATAATAAGGATATAATAAGAAATAAGTCTGGAGGAGAGAAATTGATACAAAAAAGTGTGAAAAAGGGTGGTTCCTTTGTCAAGATATTGTCTGGTAAAGAGTCTAGAAGGTTCTTAAATATTAGCTGCAGAGATGAAACTGGCGATGAGGGCTTTACTTGAACAATGCTGTGGGATTTTGTGTGGAGTCTGGAAAAGCTGCAAATGTCTACGGAGAAGTACATGGTGGTTAGATCGAAACCTGATCAGGTGACATTTGGGTACTTGGGAAAAGGGTCTTTTCGATGGTTCAGGAATAGGTGAGTCTCTACGTTTTCAAACCTCTTTTTCTGGTTTAGTCTTCTATTTGCTTGAGGGCAAGCAAAAGGCTAAGTCTGGGGGAGTTGATATATCATGGTTTTTACCCTATTTAAGCCATGATATAAGTCCTTTTTATAGAGTCTTTATAGTATTTTGGAGTCTTTTTAGAGTCTTTTACAGGTCATAGCACGTTTGGAGGATTATTGGAAGTATTGGAGCTTTCTGGAGCAGTTTGTAGCAGAGCTAAAGATCGTGTCGCTGAGAACCTGAATTCACGTCGAGCATCGATCGATACCCCTTGGTATCGATCGACACTCAGCGCAGCAAGACACAACCCGCGAGTTTTCCAAGACTTGAGGAATTGCAAAAGTGCCCAGAAGTCTTTAATAATTACAAGAAGACCCCAGATCGTGTTTTAGGTTATAAATAGGAGTTTTCAGCCACCTGTTTAGGCTATGCCTTTTTAATGCCTTTTTATGCTTTTATTTTATAGTTTGATTTTACTTTGGTTTTAGAGAGACAAGTCTGAATCTCCCTTCGTCCGAGATCAGATCTCTAAACCCTTCTTTCTATTCTATTGATGATTTATTCAAACATGTCTTTTGATTCAATTGCCATGTCTGAGTAGATCCACTTTAGGTTTAGGGTTTTCTCATAAAGGATTTCTTTGAATGCTAGGTTAATTATCTGTTTAGGATTCACCATCTGAATTAGTTCTTCACCTTAGGTTGTGTTCATAGCTAATTCTAGGTTGACGAATCTGGAACTTAGATCTTAGGATAATTGATTAGGCACGAGAGTGCGATTAATTACCTGATAGAACCTAGGTGAGCAAATTGATTATTCGCAAAGAGATTTGGTTTAATTGATTTGTGAGCATATCAAACCTGATATTAAAGCTGGTTTAGAATTTAGGATTCGCAAAGAGATTTGGAATTCCTAGGATTTAGATTTAGATAGTTTTCGCAACGAGAGTTGGTTAGCTATATTTTAGTGAATTGAGTTCAAGAACTGCGCTAAATCTGAATCCTGTTAGTTAGTTTATCTGCATTCATTGATTTCCTGAGAAAAACCCTGAGCCTATATTTCTCAATTGATTTACAACTCCTTTAATTTCTGCACTGCTTTTAATTACATCTATCTGGCTTAGCGTAATTCGACACTATAGAATCTATTGTGCGTTTCTGTGAGTCTTCTGTGGTTCGACCCCTAGCTATACTATTACAACTGCTTTAGTACTTTAGGGTATTAAATTGAGCATATCAGCCCCCTCAAGGCAAAACAAAAATTTAAAAGGGCGATGAGCAAATAAACTACTAGAAATGAAAAACATAAAGAAGGACACGGCGCCGAAGATGATCTCCGGATGCCGATAAATATGTTGAGAACCCTTAGAGCATCTCCAATGGGGGTTCTTAGAGGAGAGGTTCTTAAAATTTTATAATGACAAATAATGATAAATATTAGAGAGGTTCTTAACTTTGAAAAAAAAGGTTCTTAAAGTTCTTATTTAAGAACTTTTTTTGGGGTTCTTAGAAAGAGATTCTTAAAATTTATAATTAAAATAT
Organism: Eutrema japonicum; assembly: GCA_030161315.1. NCBI lineage: Eukaryota > Viridiplantae > Streptophyta > Magnoliopsida > Brassicales > Brassicaceae > Eutrema > Eutrema japonicum. Next base: position 12,165,185 of record BSQW01000001.1, read on the forward strand.
TGGTAAGAACCCCATGAGGGGTTCTACCATTGGAGATGGTCTTAGAATCGCCTTTAATATTACCTATTTAAGAAGGATATCATTATTTAATGTTTATTTTGGAAAATATCATTGTTGTATTTGTTTTTAAGGAAAAATACAAAAAAATCTAAAAATAACAAAAAAATGCAAGATTAACCTCGATATAAAAAAAACTGCAAAATAAACCTTCAAGTATCAAAACAATGCAAGATCAACCTCGATCTAAAAAATTGCAATATAAACCTATTTCATATTAAAAATTATCAATTTGAACCTCGGCATTAATACTATTAATAATATTAACTAAAAACAGCTACGTCGTTTTGTTGCCAAAATAATAATAAAATTTTAGATGTTGTTGAATTTTTCAGATCTTCTTGGAGCAGAGTACAGTCTGATTTGGTAAATGCAGTTCAAGAGTTTTGTAGAAATGGTCGTTTATTGAAGGATTTAAACACTACCTTCATTGCTATGATTCCTAAGACTACAGAAGCTTGTGCTCTAAGAGACTATCGGCCTATCAGCTGCTGCAATATTGTCTATAAGGTCATCTCAAAAATCATTGCAAATCGCCTCAAACCAATTCTCCAGCAATATATATCACCTAACCAAGCGGCTTTTCATAAAGGTAGAAGTTTGGAAGAAAATGTTATACTTGCAACCGAGCTAATCATAATGTATCAGAAGTCTCACTGTCCAAAGGCCTCAATGCTCAAGGTTGATCTTCGAAAGGCGTTTGACACAGTTTTCTAGGAATTTGTTGGCAAAATAATGGCTGCTCAGGACTTCCCTCCGCTGTTTAGGGGGTGGATAAGACAGTGTTACTCCTCAGTCCGTTTCTCTACTCTGGTGAATGGTGAGCCATCCACTTTCTTTGAGGGTAAAAAAGGTTTGAGACAAGGGGACCCATTATCCCTTTATCTAATCATCATGGTCATGGAAGCTCTTACCTGAATGCTAGAATTTGCGGTTGATCAAGGATGTTTTGGGCTTCATTTGCAATATCAAAACCCAATGATTACCCATCTGCTTTTTGCTGACGATCTGTTAGTCTTCTTTGATGGTTCTCGAGGCTCTTTGCAAGGGATTGTGGATATCTTACACATCTTTAAAACTTTCTCTGGTCTTGACAGGAATGCAACTAAATCTGATGTGTTTTTTAGTGGCTATCCGGATGATGTTGCTGAAGTTCTCAGTGGTGATTTGGGAATCAAAATGGAAAGCTTTCCTACTCGGTATATGTGCCTGCCGCTGAACTCCAAAAGATTAACGTTCTCAGTTATGCAACAATTTCTGGAGAGAATTACCAAAAAGCTTCACTCATGGACCGCTAAGTGCCTTTCTTTTACTGGTAAAATCATGCTTATCTCCTTAGTAGTATATGGTATGGTTAACTTTTGGAGTCAAGTGTACAAGCTTCCAAAGGAATTCTATTCCAAGGTTGACTCCTTGTGCTCAACTGTCCTTTGGAAAAACAATACTCAATCTGCAGCTGGTGCGAGGGTTGCATGGGTTGATGTGTGTAAACCAAAGAGGGTGGGCTCATGATTAGACTTCTTGAAGATTTCGAAGTGGTTTTCAGATTGAAGCAGATTTGAATTTTGTTTACGAATGCGGGTTCTGTTTAGGTGGTGTGGGTCAATGGAAATGTTTTTAACCATAAGAGTTTCTGGTTAACTTCAGATTCAAATTATTCTCCAAGACTATTAGAAGTATGCTGCAGTTGAAGCCTCTCTTGGCTCTGTTCTTGCGATATGATGTAAAGAATGGCCTCTGATCGTGCGGAAATTGACTTAACAAGTTATACCCTTAAGTAAAGCTGTAACTGCACATCAAACACATTAGTATTTAATGGATCAAATCCACATAGATTTGAGTGCTTTCGATTTCTATCAATTTCTAAGTTGTGTCTAGACCTAATCATTTTGTAGGACGTTTATTGTCACAATTTTTGTAGCTATATGAATTAAAATAAACTAAGCGAGAAAAGTAAGCAAGCAAGTAAATAAACAAATGAGCAAAGCGGCGTAAAAAAATAGATTAAAAATGTTGGGCAATCGGGAACTCTTTAGGGATCATGGTCGAATTATCACAAGCAATTAATTAGGATTTTTAAAGCGAATTAAGTCGTCTATTGGTTCTAAAACTTGAACACAAAATTATTATTAACATATTGTCGTAGAACTAACTACCTATTCTCTATATACTTGACTAGTCAGCTATCGTTGTTAGCCACACAGAAAATAACGCGATAAAAACAAGTTCATTAACGCTCACAATACTCTACAAGTATACTTTCGTATCTTGTAGCAAAATTGCTCGCCTATCCTAGTTCAAGCACTTAGATTCAGCACTTTCGTGGTTCTAATTTACCTAGGTTCAGTCGCAAGGTGATCAATCAAGCAAACATGCATTAACAATAAGAATAGAACGAAGAACCCTAATTCGATATCCTAATCTAACAACCTAATGAAAATCGATCCATGAGAGCCCATTGAGATCCCTAAACCCAACAAGAAAACTACTCAGTCATAGAGGAGCTAAACATCATAATAATTAAATGAAAACAATATAGAGAAAGAGATGAAGAAAAGCTTGTCTATTGAAGAACACAAGTTGAGAAATATTTTCTACAAATTGATGAATAAAAGCGGCTAGAGTTGGTCTCTTTGTAAAAGCACGAAAAGAGATACATATAAAAGGCCTAAAAACATGTATTTATAGTCTTCACTTCTTTGGGGACGTCTAGGGTTTAGAGAATAATTGACGGAATAAGACCCGAAATTGAAATGGGCTCGATTGGGCCGAATCTAGGCTGGCCGCGGGTGCAACCTTCCTGGCCACGGGCGCGATGCTCGGAGTCGCGACCTATTTTGCTTGGCTCATCTCTGCTTCAAGGCAACATCATCTGTCTTCAGTGAATCAGAAATATTTAAAGATCAAACCGTTGGAATATCTCTAAACCAATTGAATTTGAAAGCTGGTTGTCTCCTCTTTGTTGTGTACAAATTTGGGGATGATCGGACGGTGGAAAAGTCATCAATGCTTGCAATATTTCTGACGGTTCAAGTTTATTCAAAATTGGACTTTTGCTCCAAAATGCACTCATTTATCCCAACTTACCTAAAATATATTTTTAAAACTCTAAAATAAAAATCACTTAAAAACCATTGAAAACGGAGTTAAAACACGTGCAAAAGATATTAAAATAATTCACAAAAATGGTCAAAGACCGATGTTATCAGCCTCGTTCTGGTTTGATTCATGGACGGATTTGAGACCTCTTATCGATCTTGTGGGTGAGAGAGGCCCTAGAAAGCTTCGTATTCCACTGGATGCAAGTGTTCAAGAAGTTGTTCTCAATGGTCATTGGATTGTTTCAGGTGCACGATCAGAGAAAATCTAAACTCTTCTGATTCATCTCACCAAAGTCTTTCATCCGGCTCTATCCGCATGTCATGATGTTTTTCTTTGGAGATTGCCATATGGTATATACTCTCACAAATTTTCCTCTCATAACACTAGGGAGCAACTTCAAATTGTTGGGCCTCAGGTAACTTGGTCACAAATTGTATGGTTTAGAGAATCTCTCCCATGAGCTGCTTTTATTCTCTGGATGGTAATTCTTGGCCGACTTCCAACCAGATATAGACTTCTCAGTTGGGACATGACAGTTCCTCAGCTTTGTCCTATCTGCACTTTGGGCATTGAGTCTCATGCTCATTTGTTATTCGAGTGCGTTTTCTCGGGTAACATCTGGTAAAGTTTTAACCAACCCGCCATATTTTCTCGTGGAAATCATGGATCTGATTCTGCAGCCGCTGGATTGTTACCAAACTTCTCCTTCAAACCATTGTCTATGCTATTTGGAAAGAGAAAAACGTTAGAATTTTCACCTCCATCTCCACTCCGCCGTACGTGATCAAGGCTTTGGTAGACTGTACAATGAGGAATTGCCTTATTTCTTTCCCTCCAAATGATAGTACTTCTAGTTCTTTTCTTGAATTTTATTTTGGTTGTATTTCTCATCCGATATGATATAATCTCTATTTGTTGGGTTCCATTATGAGTAAGTTGTAAAGCTATATAGCTATAACATATATTAGTTTACAATTTTAACTCTTTTTTGATATAAAATCTTAACATTAAAAAAATATATTTTCTTGTCAAAGTTACACAAACTATTAATGTTTCTAGAACTCGAACAAAAAAGCCAGTTAAACTTAAATTTACGAAATTAAATATATTAAAGGTTTAAAATTAATTTATAAACTTTTATGAGGCATGTCACGTTGATTAATTTATACACTTTCATATGCATGATCGGAGTTACGTGGTGGTTTATATTTTAAAAGGGGTTTTTGCATAACCGGTCACTTATTCTAACTTTTGTTAACATATTAACACTTTTGAAAACCTTAATAGAAAGTAGCACTTTTTATTAATGTTCAATCTAAAAGTATCCTGAACAGTACGACGCATACGATAATGGCCGATACACGATGTAGTAATAAAATGCGTGTACGATAATGGACAATACACGATGTAGCACTTTTTATTATTGTTCAACCCAAAAGTACCCTGAACAGAACGGCACATACGATAATTGACGGTACACGATGTAGCAATGATGTAGCAATAAGAGATGTGTACAATAATTTAACTATTATTGATTCAAATATGTTTAATTTGTAATTTTTAAGTTTATAATATATTTAATAAATATTTGACAACATATTCAATTTATTTTTTTAAAAAATAAAAGATATTTGGAAACATATTCCAAGAGTCCTTCTGTTTAAATAGTATAGATGTCCATATAGATATAAATCTCAATCTAATTAAGACTCAATCAAACTTGGGATATCAAATTATAATGATAAAACCACTTCTCTCCAAATCGGTTTGATTAATCCAGTTTGTATCGTTTTAAATTGAGCTACCCCCATCACAAAAATAATTTAGACCATCATCTTACAAACAAATCAATGTTTTGATTGATGGTATATTGTGATGGTAGTAAAATGTGTACCATATACTATAAAATCAATGAATCAAATGGTATACAAAAATGGTACAAAACTAAGGGTACAGAAAATAAAAAGATGGTGACACAAAGCAAAAAAAGGTTATTGTTTGTTCGCTTCAAATTTTTGAACTGCCCCACTATTTTTTTATGTCACCAAACAAAACCTACATTTTCTATAATCACTTGGTTTGTTGATTTTTATGTTTTTGTTTTGAACGAACGTATTTATATTAATCTTAAAACCCAGTTACAAACCAAAGAAACCAAAAGTTCGTTGTCAAAAAGTCCGAACTTAAAGCATAATTAAAATGCAAGACAAGATATGGGGTTACAATGATAGATAATAACCAGAAGCTTTTTCGAAATGGTTATTTATATTCTGCTAGTAAAGCAAAGCAAACTGCCCTCTTAATTAATGTTTCACACGTTCTTATGATATCATCTCCTTCCCATCACGTTTTTGTTTTTGTTTTCTTTCGAAAGCCAAAAAATGACAAAAAGAAAAAAGACGAGGATTTTGTTCCTATAAAAAGCTAACTTCTTCACTAGGAAACCATAGCCGCAATTAAAGCTTTGTTGGTCCTCATGAAACCGGGAGGTCAAATTACTTATCTCAACCGTTTGCTATATGGTGAGTCGTTTGCGCAAAAAGACGATCCAAATTTTTTGAGAGAGAGAGCTATTTTGACACCTAAAAATCTAGATGTCTAGAAGATTAATGAACATATGCTTTTACAAGTACCAGGTATTCTTATTTAAATGAAGTCAATAAATCTTATTCATAATCTTAATCTCATATTAGCGTTTAACATTTAAATATAATGATTTAGGTGATGAAAGAGTTTATTTAAGTGCTGATAGCATCGATCCTAATGAAAAAACAGTGGTCGGCGAAGCGGAAAAGGACCCTTCTGATCCAGATTTGCCGAATGATATTGTCTACACACAAGAGTTCTTAAACAACATCAATATTTTTGGTTTACCAAAAATCACAGATTGATTCTTAAAATTGGAGCCCCTATCATCTTGCTTCGACATATCGACCCAAAAGGAGGCTTGTGTAATGGGACGCGGTTAATTGTCAGCCAATTGGCTAATCATGTGAAACAAGCGAGAGTCATAACAGGTATACCAAATGTTGATGTTGATGAGAGGGTCTTAATTCCAAGAATGTTTGTCACCCTTGCAGATGCAAGATTACCTTTCAAGATGAGGCGAAGACAATTTCCCGTATCTCTAGCTTTCGCAATGACGATTAACAAAATTCAGGGAAAAACTTTGGGGAAGGTAGGGTTATATTTGCCAAATCCAGTTTTTTCACATGTACAACTTTACGTCGCAATTTCAAGAATGACATCGAGAAAGGGTTTGAAGATATTGATAACCAATAACAAAGACGAACCACAAGAAAAAACCACAAATATTGTCTACAAGGAAGTTTTTGAAAACTTATAAACATTGTCTCTACAAAGATTTTATTTCCGAGAGTGTTATTTAGATTATGCAATAGATACCATTTTTAAAAAAATGTTTAACCTAGATTTCGCTTTGTGATGATGAATCGTCCTCTGGTCCTACTATTACACGTTTTTGCTCTTTCCTTTTTAGCCTAAGACAAAGTTGTTCTGATTAGGAACAACATCCTATCTCTCTTTACCACATCGAAGCTTATTTCTGTCAAGTCTCTTAACATTAACCAATTTTCCAAACCTAACCGCATAAGCAAAGAAAAAAAATCAAAACTATATATACAACTTAGATTTCGGAAAAAAACCCCTAAAACAAAATATAGCATCAGATAATAAGGAATCAACGCGCGAACGTAAAGCTTTTAAAATATATCAAAAATACATACAACAAATTACCAAAACACTAATATGTAATAAAAAGGTAATTAATACAAGAAATTAGGGAGAAATATTACTCTGTTTAAGACAAATATATATTTCTGAGAAAAAAAAATTAAAAATCAAAAAAAAAAATATCATGTATAAAACACATGCATATTAGTCCACGCCAGGTGCGGAGCCGATCACTAGTGGTTATTTATTCTGCTAGTAAAGCTAATCTAAGCAAAGCAAACCGCCCTCTTAATTAATGTTTCACACGTTCTTATGATATTATCTCCTATGATCTTACGTTTTTTTTTTGTTTTCTTTCGAAAGCCAAAAAATGACAAAAAGAAAAAAGACGAGGATTTTGTTCCTATAAAAAGCTAACTTCTTCACTAGGAAACCATAGCCGCAATTAAAGCTTTGTTGGTCCTCATGAAACCGGGAGGTCAAATTACTTATCTCAACCGTTTGCTATATGGTGAGTCGTTTGCACAAAAAGACGATCCAAATTTTTTGAGAGAGAGAGAGCTATTTTGACACCTAAAAATCTAGATGTCTAGAAGATTAATGAACATATGCTTTCACAAGTACCAGGTATTCTTATTTAAATGAAGTCAATAAATCTTATTCATAATCTTAATCTCATATTAGCGTTTAACATTTAAATATAATGATTTAGGTGATGAAAGAGTTTATTTAAGTGCTGATAGCATCGATCCTAATGAAAAAACAGTGGTCGGCGAAGCGGAAAAGGACCCTTCTGATCCAGATTTACCGAATGATATTGTCTACACACAAGAGTTCTTAAACAACATCAAGATTTTTGGTTTACCAAATCACAGATTGATTCTTAAAATTGGAGCCCCTATCATCTTGCTTCGACATATCGACCCAAAAGGAGGCTTGTGTAATGGGACGCGGTTAATTGTCAGCCAATTGGCTAATCATGTGAAACAAGCGAGAGTCATAACAGGTATACCAAATGTTGATGTTGATGAGAGGGTCTTAATTCCAAGAATGTTTGTCACCCTTGCAGATGCAAGATTACCTTTCAAGATGAGGCGAAGACAATTTCCCGTATCTCTAGCTTTCGCAATGACGATTAACAAAATTCAGGGAAAAACTTTGGGGAAGGTAGGGTTATATTTGCCAAATCCAGTTTTTTCACATGTACAACTTTACGTCGCAATTTCAAGAGTGACATCGAGAAAGGGTTTGAAGATATTGATAACCAATAACAAAGGCGAACCACAAGAAAAAACCACAAATATTGTCTACAAGGAAGTTTTTGAAAACTTATAAACATTGTCTCTACAAAGATTTTATTTCTGAGAGTGTTATTTAGATTATGCAATAGATACCATTTAAAAAAAAATGTTTAACCTAGATTTCGCTTTGTGATGATGAATCGTTCTCTGGTCCTACTATTACAGCTCTTTCCTTTTTAGCCTAAGACAAAGTTGTTCTGATTAGGAACAATATCCTATCTCTTTTTACCACATCGAGGCTTATTTCTGTCAAGTCTCTTAACATTAACCAATTTTCCAAACCTAACCGCATAAGCAAAGAAAAAAAATCAAAACTATATAAACTTAGATTTCGGAAAAAAACCCCTAAAACAAAATATAGCATCAGATAATAAGGAATCAACGCGCGAACGTAAAGCTTTTAAAATATATCAAAAATACATACAACAAATTACCAAAACACTAATATGTAATAAAAAGGTAATTAATACAAGAAATTAGGGAGAAATATTACTCTGTTTAAGACAAATATATATTTATGAGAAAAAAAAATTAAAAATCAAAAAAAAAAATATCATGTATAAAACACATGCATATTAGTCCACGCCAGGTGCGGACCCGATCACTAGTGGTTATTTATTCTGCTAGTAAAGCTAATCTAAGCAAAGCAAACCGCCCTCTTAATTAATGTTTCACACGTTCTTATGATATTATCTCCTATGATCTTACGTTTTTTTTTTTGTTTTCTTTCGAAAGCCAAAAAATGACAAAAAGAAAAAAGACGAGGATTTTGTTCCTATAAAAAGCTAACTTCTTCACTAGGAAACCATAGCCGCAATTAAAGCTTTGTTGGTCCTCATGAAACCGGGAGGTCAAATTACTTATCTCAACAGTTTGCTACCATCGATGGTGGTCATGTCACGATTAAGCTTCTGGTCTTCACTTTTGCTACTGTTACGGCTCGTTGCCGCTCAAGGCACCGAATCTGGAGGAGGGAGAGAGATCAATCTAGTCATGTTTATCTTAATGATCGTACTCGTCAGCGTTTTCTACGGAATTGGATGTTTCTCCGTCTCCATACAGTTGTGTTTCGGGGATATTCTAGGGCGTCGATCTGGTGACGCGGGACAGACGGCGTGTGGGCTCGACGAGTCTGTCATCGAAACGTTTCCTACGTTTCGTTGCTCCACCGTGAAGACGTTGAGAATCGGCAATGAAGCGTTGGAGTGCCCCGTTTGCCTCAGTGAGTTCGAGGACGACGAAACGCTGCGCTTGATTCCTCAATGCTGTCACGTGTTCCATCCTGGTTGCATTGATGTCTGGCTACGTTCTCACGCCACGTGTCCTCTCTGCCGTGCCAATCTCGTTCCTGTACCGGGTGAGTCTGTTTCTTTCGAGATACCCGGTCAGAATTCTCTCGGAACGCCGACTGATGATAACCGGAGAAGTGTTTTGGGTTCTCCGGACGAGCGGTTGATTGACTCAGTGGCTTGGACAGGTAACCAGAGCATGCCACGTAAATCTACTGGGTGTAAAGTGGCAGGATTATCCAGCCAGTCAAGTCCGACCGGTCAAACGGGGGAGAATTTTGATCGATTCACGCTAAGATTACCCCAAGAGATACACGATCATCTCGTGAACCAAGGGTCAGAAGCCCATCTGGCGTTACCTCAAGCGAGGAGCTCGAGACGAGGGTACAGAACCGGAAGCCTAGGGTCAGAATTGGCGTTTCCTCAAGCGAGGAGCTCGATACGAGGGTACAGAACCGGAAGCCTAGGGTCAGAAGAAAACTTTTTCTACTCTGATCGGTTCGATCAAGACGTTCGGTTCGACCGAAGACCGTTTTCTATAACACCTCCGGACCGGACCGGTTCGATCTTGTCTCCTGATGGGGGTATTGACGGCGGCTGTAATAACCAGGAGCGTGCTGGTCCACCTAATGGTTTGCTTCAAGCAATAAGGTCGCCGTTTGATCGGTTATTCACTGGGAAGAACAACGTCGGTGAACGATCGTACCTTCGATCCGGCGATGCGAGTCCCGTCTAGGCGGAAGTAATAATTGGGTTTCTTGAGAATTTTGTAGAAAAAATAAAATCTGTAGATATTTTCTTCCAAGTTCTTTTGTTACTCAAGAAATTCAATACCTTCTACTGCTGAAATGAAATAAATGTTTTTGTTTTATCCCAAGTCTTCCAACAGTCGAACCATGAACATAAGAAGAAAGTGCCAAACAAGTAAACCATGTCACTTAGTTCTTCAACTGTAATGGTGTAATGATGTGCAAACTTCAGAGAGATTCATGAACCAGAACCACCATGACGGAGATGGAGAACGGATCGGTAGAGAGCAGCAACATGGAGGAAACAAATCAGGGCTATGAGTATATCATCTAGAAAGCCGATAACCCCCAAGAATCCTGACAAGTAAAGGATACAAAGTATTGGTAATTAACATAAGTTGATCGAAGACAAGAGTGTATTATATGATTTATAGTCAAGGGATGAGAATGAGGAATCACCTTCCGGAATGATATCTATTGGGCTGATTATGTAAATTGCACTGAATATCAACTGCAACAGACCAAATGTAGTGAATTTCCGTTAGTCACAGCATTTTTTAGTTCAGATGTGATCAAGTGCTCAAAGTTGTGAACATTTTTTAGCAGAAGATCTAGTTGAAAGCAAGATAAGCTTATTTATGGTTCACAAGTATGAATGTCTTTTAACTAACCGCAATATAAACGCGAGCTCTGATGACCAGTGGAAGCGTTCTTCGTGGATCCATCATTTCCCGCAACAACCTTCGGAGTAAGAAGGGAAGGTCTTGCATCCTCTGCAAAAACAAATTGAAGTTTCATGTGAGAAGGCTCAAGTAAACTCTAGGTTTACTTCTTGTCCAACTTATGAGATGGATGAATTTGTACAAAAGAAATAACAAGATGATGAAATTGTAACCATTCATCCCTGACTTGCAAAGACGAAGAAAACAATGAGAAAAGTAATAAAAACCACTGAAATTTAAAGAAAACAATAAGTTGGCATCTAAACAAAATCCTCACTATAGAGTCTAGATTCAATCCTTGAACTGCAAAATTGCTTTTCCTGGTAAGCAGCAGCAATTCATATTTCCTTGTATCATACACCACACCTCAAGAGCTAAGCCAATATGTAATTCCTTAAACACATACCCTCAACAACTATTCTACTTCTCACCAAACATGGCTCTGGTCAGTTTTGAACATCCTAGTGATTGTGGAGAAAGATGGAACACATACCTGAACTAGACCACTAGACTGTCCACCAAAGACTCGGTTGTAAGTTTCAACATGGCGAAGAACCTCGGAAACCGTATTGTCATTCCGGCCTCTCAACGTTTCCTCTGAAGGAACCAGCAAACTAATTGGACGACGACACAAGGGACATTTGCATGGCCGTAATGTAGATCCATAATTCCAAACAAGCATAATGCAATTTCCTGCAATGATTGAAGGAAGATTGCTTAATCTCATGGGCTTCCCTGAACAATCATATTAGACATGATTATGTGAACATACAGAATCAGAAGAACGAGACCTGAAGCTTTCTCTAAACTAAGTCCGATTCTAAACACAATCACTGAAAACTCTGAATAGCGAATATACAAGTCGAAAGCAAAATTCACAAGAAACCCGAGCAAATTAAGGAAGCAGATTCAATGGAAACAAAGTCAAGACCGTCACAAATCAATGAACTGAGATGATACACTCGATTCCTGGGATAGCTACTGAAACTACAAGCGATTCGAGAGGAGGAGAAAAGGGAAACGCGGAGAAAGCAAAAGAGTAAAGAGATCGCACCGCAGAACCAATGGGAGCAATTGGCTTGGCAAGGAGCACTGAAATGGCCATGGCATATCGAACAAACTTCGATCTCCGGAGGCGAATTCATCTTCTTCCTCCTCTGCTATTAGTCTCTCGTCGTCCTCGCTCGATGTACTGTAATTTTCCGTAGCAGTTAAGTATTAAGAAAATGAATATATCGGTTACACGTGGCGACCGATTAAGCTATAGTGGATAAATAGATTCAATCCCAGCCGTTCAAACGCTTCTAATTGTTGGGCCTGCAAGATCTTAAGGGAAAGACGCGGAGTTGATTGTAGCTGTGAGAGACGTTGATAGGTTATCAATTAATTAAAGGATTTTAAAATAAATACTCCTTCCGAAAATCTAGTTTTAAGATTTTATTTTTGTTTCACACACAAAGAGTGTCATTTTAGGTTTATAATGCATCATTTTGAATAATGTATTAATAAAAATAATATAAAATTTTTAATAATTTTTTAATATGTATAAAATATATCAAAATGACATTCTTTATCAAATATAAAAAGTATAATTGATAAATTATGACCGCAAAAACTGAACTTCACTCGAAGAATTGTGACCGACGAGATCACAACTACGAGTATACAAATTGATAAAATATGGATTATATTGTTGAAATATTCGATTGGTTATTTAAGCTATAAACATATCATTCACTCACTTAGTCGATATGCCATGTGAATTACACTCATTCGGTTGACTAGTAGCCTGAATAAAGGAAATGTAGAGGCAAAGAAATCAAACCGGGGAAATTATTGATCTGGCTCAAGATCTTTCCGAAAAAAGAAGTAAGAATAAGTGGGTCAATAACATTTTCGACATCAGTGTGTACAAAAACCACTGAAAAGCAAACGGTTTAACAATGGCATGTCCTGCAAGATCAACAACCATTTTCATAACAATGTAAACAACTCTTGTATTAAACACCCATCAATGTTTGGGTTTATCCTCAACCTTCCTCGTTGTCTTACTCTTCCGCTGCCTGGAATCAATCATCAAGATCAAGATCAACAACAACAACAACAAAAAACACTCAACTAATTGATTCTACTTTCTAAGGATTTCGTAGACTGTAAAACATGACTGGATTAGTCACTTTTACCTAATGGCACAGTTATTAATTACTAATTTGCGTACACTTTGACAAAAGATTCAAACTGTTCTGGTTCTCATGATACTCGGTTATTATTCTTATTTCTTGAGAAATAAAGACAGTTTCTATCCTTGATTTTTATCCCGTACCTAAAAGAATACCGTTTCTCCTACCCGTATCGAATAGAACATGCTGAGTAGAATCTACCCGTTTATAGTCATTGATTTCCAACACGTAGTTCCAACGAGATCAAGGGCAACGATACTCTTACATGCAATGCTCAGAATGTGAAATTAGAGGTAAAAAAGCAAAGATGCATTTGATCTCACGAATCTATAACCATAGGTATAATAAAAGGCTGGCCTTTGTTCAAACCACCTATCGTTTAAGCTACTCTAAAGTCTAAAGCCCTCTAATTTCAGCATCATTTCTAACTTCCACTGTTTGTCCCAAATGCGAATAACGAAACGATCCAAAGAAACCATATGCATTCGTATTCCCACAATCAAGGCATGACGTCAAAGAATAAGAGAAATTTCCGACTAACCTGAGATACAGAAGTCTCTGTACTCTTGGGAGCTAGTAAAGTGGCTGATGCTGAAGACGATGCATCAAAAACACGAGAACAATCTGTGTATGCAGAGCCAATACCGATTCCGGCACCAAAAGCAATCGCCGCCCATCTTGTAACGGGACTCCCTAAGACAACACACACACACACACACAAATTGACTATCAACACAAAAACCGTTTAAAGCTAATTTGAATCAGAACCCTATTCGATTGTGATCTTCGAATCATTAGCCAGAAACCTAATTTGTAACAACACGATGTGTACGTGAACGCAATTAAAATCATAATAAGTAGAGAGTGAGGGTATCGGAAACACCGAACTGAAGAAGAGAAGACCGGCGAACGCGCCGCCGAGGGAAGAGTAGACGACACGACGGGCAGTGAGATCGAGACAGGCATCCCATTTGGCGTTGACATCGGACTCGCTGTTACTCTTGTTTTCCATTTTGTGATTCGATTCTACTTTTCCGATTCGATTTCTCAGAAAATTTCCTCCTTGTGTTCTTCCGCAATTCGCTTCTAGCCTATTTCGATTTCAAAGGTTTGTAATTATGGGCCGAATTATGGGCCGATTTATGCGTTTATGATGAAATATATAGGCCCCCTTGGTTTCTACATATCTAATGTTTTAGTGTAAGTGAATTTCAAATTAGACCAATAACAAAAGTGGAATTGTTGAACAACAAAAACAAAAAACCATAGTGGAATTTAATAGTGCTAGCATGAATTCGGACACGGATAGTTTGGATATCTAAAATATTATTATCTTATAAATCTATCTTTTTATAAATAAAAAAAATGGGTTGAATAATTCGGATGGGTAAATGTCGATTTTCTTATAAAACAAAAAGTGGGTTGAATAATTCGGATATAGGATAGGATATGGATAATTAAGATACCAAAAAAAAGTTATATGCAAACTTTCATTAGATGTGTAAAAGTCGATTTTATTTTTGTTACAAGGTAATATAAAGGAACGTATGCGGCTAGGGTTTAACGTGTTTTCTCTTTATGCAAATATACAAGAGTATTTATACAAGAGATAAACTTGACCAACAAGCTATACTTTCCTATTCTAGCTAACCGACATATACATGTATATCTCAATATTCCCCCTCAAGTTGGAGCATGGAGATCACAAAGACCCAACTTGAATGATAAACTCTCAAACGGAGCACGACCAAGGGCTTTCATAAATATGTCGGCCAATTGTTCATGCGTACGAACATGAATCGTAGCAATGGTATCATTTTGAACAGCATTCCGAACAACATGGCAATCAATTTCAATGTGCTTTGTACGCTCATGAAACACCGAATTAGCAGCAATATGTATAGCCACTTGACTGTCGCAGAACATCCGAATAGGAGAAGTTTGAGGAAATCCTAGATCAGCCATAAGTTGCTTGAGCCAAGAAATTTCATCTAATGCATCATGCATCGATATATACTCAGCTTCAGCCGACGAACGAGAAACGGTGGGTTGTTTCTTTGTCTTCCAAGAGATAGGAGAACCTCCCAAAAACATGATATAACCGGTAAGAGATCGACGTGTATTGGGGCATGCTGCCCAATCAGAGTCACAATACGCGGTAAGACAAAGATCATAGTTGGAGCGTAGCAAAATACCCTTACCGGGTGATCCTTTAAGATAACGAACAACACGTGTGGCAGCCTCCCAATGATCAACACGAGGTGCGTGCATAAATTGAGATAAAACATGAACAGAATATGATGAGTACATCAAGTCCGAAATCTCACAAGGACCCAAGATCAACGCCATGAAAGCTCATGGGATTGCTACTGCCTTTGAAATGGACTGTACTGAGTGTACGGCAGGCTTAGACCCTCGTCCTATAGGCAACAGCGGTCCCATTCCTAAGGCCGGGACAGTAATTCCTAAGCTCCTAGCCCGAATAGAGCCGACCGTCCCACCACCCAATAGAGGTGGGATTCATCGACCAACCCACCACGAGGAAGAGAACAGTCGAGCCAGCATCCCCGTAGCTCGACCTTGGTACCACGGTGACCCGATCGTCTACGAATCGAGCAAGACTGGTGAGCTCGACGGCCAGGAGGATCCAAACGTCCCACCACCCAAAGGAGATAGGTTTCATCGACCAACCGACCATGGAGGAGGGAACAGTCGAGCCGGAATCCCCATAGCTCGACCAAAACCGGCACTCACCTTAGCCATGCTCCACGGCGCATCCGAGAGAGCGTACGAGCCGGGAAACATGTGTTTTGGCCCAAGATCTTCAAGCACTGATCCAGCCAAGGCCCAACACGCATACTGGAGCCTCTTATGGTCCAAACCAAAGGAAGAATTGACTTGGCACAATCCGAATCTAAACCGGGAAGGCCAATCTCCTACGCGGGCCCGTTTGGAGCCAAGTAAGGAAAGTCCGACTGCGGGTCCTTTGCAAGACTTCTCCACGTGTGTCATGCTGTCCACAGAGTATACAATGGGTCCTAGACCACCAGATCACAAGGAGACACGCTCAAATATCCTGCACGGTCGTTTTGGCCCAAGGTTAATGAAACTTACCATATCCGGCTATGCACGCGATTTGCTAGATCAAGGCAAGATATTGTCTTCTAATCTCGGCCATCCAATCTCAGCATCTCATCCTAGACGTCCAGCACCCCAAGGAAGATTCGTCCTTCCCTAAACCGCAACAAAAATATCGCCCAAAGATCACAATCGCAACAATGACGACATCCGAAGATCTCCTTTTAATTTCTTTCCTTGTTTTTGAATTCTTGTGACCGTTAGGTCTTTTGTCGAGCTCCTATAAAGCTCTCTTTGCTTCTGTATTGTCATTCACGAATTTTATAAGTTATTACAATAAACTTTCGAGTTTAGTTATCAAAGCATCTTTGTCTTTGAATCGGTCCGCCTTTGTTTGTTCTTAAGTATTGCGCGAGGTGTCCCCCTTGCTTAAGAGCTGCTTGAATCTTCCCTCTCTAGTGCGTGGTTTCCCCCAGGAGAGTTAAGTTCATCTTGTTTGTCCGGTCCCATCACAACCGAGCCAAGCTTCCGCAATCATCACCATCGACCCATCATTCCGCAACCAAGCCGCTTTGAATAACTTTGAGGCCTTGATTGTAAATCCGACCTCGAGTCTTACATCATTGGTATCAGAGCTCAAAAGCTCCTATCTATCAGGTTACCTCGTTCCTTGTCTAAGTTTGTCATTTGTTTCATTGCCCTTTCATTTTTTTCTTTACCGAAAACTACAAAAAAAAAAAAAAAAATCTGCTTTACCGTCTGTTTTGTTTTAATTTTCATAAAATCATAAAAACTCATAAAAACATTTCGTCTTTTGTGTTTGCTTGTTAACTCATCATAGAAAAATACAAAATTGTTTCTGGAATTTTAGAAGTTGATTTAATAAATTTAGATCCAGCAAAACTGAACCGGAAAATTTCTGTGCGAAAAACAGTTTTTGTGTTCTTGTTTGTTCTTAAGCTAGACTTTGATTCCTGTGAATTTTCTTGTGTAAGGTACTATGGGAGAGCTAGCCAACGACCCCATGTCACTCATGGCTCGTAACTTCACTGCTTTCCAAGAAGAGATGAGAAACATGACCCAACGGCTAGAGCAAGGCTTAGCCAACGTGGGAGGAAGGCTTGACCGAGTGGAAGCACGGCCTCAAGGAGCAAACAGGGGAGCTCCACCACAAGCAGCACAGCAAGACGATGAACACATGCCCGAGCTTGATGGCGACCCACCACCTGGTCGGAACCAAGCACCGGATCCACAACAAAACCAACAACGCCGGAGAGATCCAATGAACCGAGGCAGGCCCCGTGATGAAGGTCAAGGCCAGTACAACAACAGCAATGATTTGAAGATAACACCACCTACCTTTGCTGGGAAGGTAGATCCAGAAGCCTACCTTGATTGGGAGAGGCGTATGGAGTATATTTATGAGTGCTATAATTATCAAGAGCACAAGAAAGTTGCCTTTGCAGCTGCTCAACTCACCGACCATGCACTTGCTTGGTGGGATCGAGAGATGGCAGAAAGAAGAAGGTATGGAGATGGACCACTCAACTCTTGGAGGGAGATGAAATCACTTCTCAAACGGAGATACGTTCCACCACACTATCATCGAGAACTCCAAAGGAAATTCAGAAAACTTTACCAAGGCCAGAAGACGGTCGAAGAATATTATGATGAATTTGAGATCTTGAGGAACAGGCTAGAGCTAGAGGAGACCGAGGAGACCCTCATGTCTCATTTTCTCGAAGGCCTTAATGAAAAAATTGCAAAGAAAGTGGAGATACAACCGTATCATCAACTTCATGAGCTGCTACACCTTGCTATCCAAGTGGAGAAACACCTCAAGAAGAAGTCATCTACGGCCCCTAAGCCGAAATACAACCCACCGGTATGGAATTCTCCAACAACTCAAGCTACGGACAAAGGGAAATCAATTGAAATTGAATCTAGATTCAAGAGTAAAGCGGCCGAGCCCTATAGAGATGCACGACAAGAGCAAGGTAAGTCTTCTACTCCTTACCATACACGTGAGCTCACTTGTTACAGGTGCAAAGGAAGAGGCCACATCTCAAGAGACTGCCCGAACCCGAGAGTGATGATCATATTGCCATCCGGTGAATGTGAATCTCAAGACGAAGCAGAACCGGATGATGACAAAGAGACCATTGAATATGCTGATGAAGGAGAGTCCCTAGTGATCATGAGAGCCCTCAACACTCAGGTGGTTGAAGAGGACACTGCCCAAAGAGAAAATCTCTTTCACACACGTTGTACCGTCCAAAACAAGGTATGTCACCTCATCGTCGATAGTGGCTCTTGTACTAACATTGCAAGCTGCTTGTTAGTTGAAAAATTAGGTCTTACCGCCACGGACCACCCTAGACCATATAAGCTTAAGTGGCTGAACGATAAGGAAGAGCTAAAGGTGTCAAAACAAGTGCAAATTTCCTTCTCAATCGGTGCATACAAGGATAAAGTGGTGTGTGATGTCGCACCAATGGAAGCTGGTCATATTCTCCTAGGAAGACCCTGGCAATATGATAGATCCGTGTCCCACAATGGAAGAACAAACCAGTACTCCTTCCATTTCAACAACAAGAAGGTCACGCTTGCTCCATTGGACCGAACGGAAGTCCGAGTGTTGCAAGCAAGGGCAAAAGGGAAAAGAGAGCTCAAGGTAAGTCTTTTTCTTGAAAATTTCGATAAGCTATCTTCCTTAGAGCCCATAACACACTTGTCTTTGCCATTCGCGTCGAAAACAGGTTTTGTAGGTTGCAAGTCAACTTTGTCCGAGGCCACATCAGTTTTAGCCGAGAAACCAAAAGCTGCCGAAGCAGCACCAATTCTAGCCGAGGCAAAATTCACTATGACCGGGGAGAAAGAAGTTTTAGCCGAGAAACAAAAGATTGCCGAGACAGCCCCAATTTTAGCCGAAGCACAACTCATTATAGCCGAGGAAAAAGAAGTTTTTGCCGAGACAACTTCAAAGGCAAAACCAGACTCCACCAAGCTCCGCACCACTACCAGCACACTCAACAAGCCGAAACAAGGATATATCTACTCCTTGTTGATCCAAGAAGCACCGCCAATGGTGGCCCACATCCAAAAATCAAGCCAACTCCGAGGTAAGCTCCTAAACCACCTTTCGGGATACAAGTCTAATGCGTTATGTTTGGATGTAGGTTTGAAGATTTCGAGGACGAAATCACTTGAAGAGGGAGGGTATGATGAGTACATCAAGTCCGAAATCTCACAAGGACCCAAGATCAACGCCATGAAAGCTCATGGGATTGCTACTGCCTTTGAAATGGACTGTACTGAGTGTACGGCAGGCTTAGACCCTCGTCCTATAGGCAACAGCGGTCCCATTCCTAAGGCCGAGACAGTAATTCCTAAGCTCCTAGCCCGAATAGAGCCGACCGTCCCACCACCCAATAGAGGTGGGATTCATCGACCAACCCACCACGAGGAAGAGAACAGTCGAGCCAGCATCCCCGTAGCTCGACCTTGGTACCACGGTGACCCGATCGTCTACGAATCGAGCAAGACTGGTGAGCTCGACGGCCAGGAGGATCCAAACGTCCCACCACCCAAAGGAGATAGGTTTCATCGACCAACCGACCATGGAGGAGGGAACAGTCGAGCCGGAATCCCCATAGCTCGACCAAAACCGGCACTCACCTTAGCCATGCTCCACGGCGCATCCGAGAGAGCGTACGAGCCGGGAAACATGTGTTTTGGCCCAAGATCTTCAAGCACTGATCCAGCCAAGGCCCAACACGCATACTGGAGCCTCTTATGGTCCAAACCAAAGGAAGAATTGACTTGGCACAATCCGAATCTAAACCGGGAAGGCCAATCTCCTACGCGGGCCCGTTTGGAGCCAAGTAAGGAAAGTCCGACTGCGGGTCCTTTGCAAGACTTCTCCACGTGTGTCATGCTGTCCACAGAGTATACAATGGGTCCTAGACCACCAGATCACAAGGAGACACGCTCAAATATCCTGCACGGTCGTTTTGGCCCAAGGTTAATGAAACTTACCATATCCGGCTATGCACGCGATTTGCTAGATCAAGGCAAGATATTGTCTTCTAATCTCGGCCATCCAATCTCAGCATCTCATCCTAGACGTCCAGCACCCCAAGGAAGATTCGTCCTTCCCTAAACCGCAACAAAAATATCGCCCAAAGATCACAATCGCAACAATGACGACATCCGAAGATCTCCTTTTAATTTCTTTCCTTGTTTTTGAATTCTTGTGACCGTTAGGTCTTTTGTCGAGCTCCTATAAAGCTCTCTTTGCTTCTGTATTGTCATTCACGAATTTTATAAGTTATTACAATAAACTTTCGAGTTTAGTTATCAAAGCATCTTTGTCTTTGAATCGGTCCGCCTTTGTTTGTTCTTAAGTATTGCGCGAGGTGTCCCCCTTGCTTAAGAGATGCTTGAATCTTCCCTCTCTAGTGCGTGGTTTCCCCCAGGAGAGTTAAGTTCATCTTGTTTGTCCGGTCCCATCACAACCGAGCCAAGCTTCCGCAATCATCACCATCGACCCATCATTCCGCAACCAAGCCGCATTGAATAACTTTGAGGCCTTGATTGTAAATCCGACCTCGAGTCTTACATCAGAATAGCACAGCTCCGGTCTAGTAACAAGAAGATAGATAAGACGACCAACCAATCTGCGGTAAAGCTCGGGTTTAGCAAGAAATGCACTTGTGCTCGAACCCAATATGATTTTGTTCCATGGGTGTAAAGGACGGCTTAGATCCAAGGAGACCGGTTTCCGCCAAAATATCCAAAACATATTTTCGTTGAGAAATATACATGCCTTCCGATCCACGAGCAATTTCAATGCCGAGAAAGTACTTTGCATTTCCTAAGTCCTTCATATGAAAGCACCTTCCCAAATAATCCATAAAACTTTGAAGCATACGTGTATTATTCCCACAAAGAAGCAAATCATCAACGTAAATTAGAACACGAAGTTCAACTTCACCACGGTTGGAAAATGCTGCTCAGCTTCACAATCCCAACCACATCAGTTCACTCAGTTTTTGATACGATATGTATTTCAAGCTACTTTTTATCATTTTTGGCGATAGCGGAATGGTAGAAAGCATGGAGAACAACTCTTACTGACATCACAACTCATCAAGTTCATTGATAAAAATGTACAAAACAAGATCAACTTTATTCGAGACACCATAGATCACTTATACGATGAAATTATGGTTTGGTGATTTACAACCCGCCCACCATAACAATCTCAACAAAGACCCAATGCTTCTTTTCACATTGTATCCTTCTACAAAAGATGCAAAAATAGTTCTATCTCTAAAAAAAAATGATGCATCTATTGTAAAAATGTTTGAATAATTTTATATTCAATTAAAAAAAAGATTTAGGTTGAGTAATCTAATAGTTTTGAGTTATAATTTGAATTAAAATCTTTGATAATAATTTGGATAATTAAAAAAAAAAATTATCCAAACGGATAACTGAGTATCCGAATAATTATATGTTTAGTATATTGACCTAAACATAATTTTTAAAAAAAAAATCAAGTGCTATTTGCTTAGTGGTACTGTGGTAGTAGTCAAATTGGTTGGGATGGGTATGTGCCTTCCCTTGGGTTCGATTGCGGTTGGCCACCCGGAAACGTTTTAAGTGGCAAGAAAATGTGGAGCGCGTCCGCGGGCCTCGTGGGATTAGTCTTTAAACCTAGCAAGCCTTTGGAATTCTCACGGTTGTCAAAAAAAAAAAAAAAAAAAAACATATAATTTTTTTGTTTGAGAATTGTGTGGCATTTTTCTCTCACGGTAATATCGTGTGTACTTTGTTGTCGTGTTGGTCCATGCATGTCCCCTCCCTATGCACCAGATATTATTAGTTCTTAATATTCTTTTACACCGAAATTGTATACATATGTAATCATTAAAAATCCTTTGTAACTTTAAGACAGGCATTTTAATTGGATACTATTTGTTTGTTGGGTCAGCTTTCAATTTCTAGGTGGAATAATATAGGTGGTGTGGTTAAGAACTTATGTTATGATGTGAGAATCGAATTCAGCATAAGATCCTGAGTTTTCAGTATTGTTTCTTTTTAATTATCTTTGGCATTTAGTGGTGAAGTGAGGCTAACGCAGCAGTCGAATCTTCTTTCCAAGAAAATACATATATAGAGCCAATAATTTCATATTACGTGGAACAAATACATATCTAGAGCCAATAATTTGAAAATTTATTATGGATTGTTAAAAAAAAAATCATTTATTTGAGAGGAGCAAAATAATTGGAGACCGGAGCGGTGGAGACATTGCAGAGACATTGCAGAATGCAGACCTTTTCCTCTTTTTATGTCAATGAAGCAGAGTAGGATTTTGACCCAAGAGACTATGTCATGATATGAAAAATACAATACTATATGTTATTTTTGTTTTTGTGCAACATTCTATATCTCTATAATATTATTTAAGAAGATGTTTTTAAAAATGAACTTTATTTTGTAAGTTATTACATGAAATGTCATTACAAATAATAAAGAATAATTGAAATAGGAAAATATATAATAGTCTTTTAAAATTATTGATTAGAATATGGAAAGTATATATTTTGTATTAAAGAGTTTATTTATTATTTTATTTCTTAATTATTTTGAATATTATATATTTCAAAATAATAATCAATTCATATATATTCAAACAAAAAATCTATTCAAAATATTGCTATATTTTTCACTATAATTTATTATATTTTATTTGAATATATATCAAAAAAAAATTACTAATTTTATAAAAAGTTAGACACAAGATTTTTTTTTTTAAGAGTCCGTACACTCACCACAAAACATTTTAAAAAAATATATATATTATGCTCTATAATTAACGCGGATTAAATCCTAGTGTTATTTTAAATGAAGAATTATATTCACTTAGAGAGCTGCTTTCGCTTAGAATGATTTAGCAATGGAATAGTCAAAATCATGAAGAAAATCTTTAACAAAAAAAAAAAAAAATCAAAATCATTTGTCTAATTGGAATCGATTCTTGAACTTGAAAAGACAAAATATAAGTTCAAATTTACTCAAGTTGTCAAGTAATGTAGCAAATATTATTTGAATGGTAGTCGCATCTCGGCACACAAACATTTGTATATATATATATATGAATCATCAATAAAAGAAAATCCCATCACCAAAACAAATCAAAACCATCGATAAAAACACAATCCCCTTTTGAGGTTTCAAAAAATACATAAATAAATAAAACTACTAAATTAATTAAAATTTCCCACCTCCAAATAACAAAATAACCATTTTTCTTTTATCTTCATTCAAAGATCAGGCACATAATTATCTTATGCTTGGGTTTTGAACCTGTAGAGAAGCTTCTTCTTCTTAAAGGTCTGGTTATCAATCGTGATCACGATCTTTCCCGGTTCACCCGCCTTGAAAGAATCGGTTATCACAGGTTCATCAGTTAAACCGATCTTCCGGTTCTTAGAGACGATCACGGTGTAGCTTGCCTCGTTGGTTGGCTCAAATTGAGCTCCATAGCTCACGTCCACACCCAATACCCTAAGCTCCCACGAGAGCGTGCAACCCTAGCAGTAGCAACAACATTCACATAATTAATCTTTCAAGAATATACCAATTTATCCAAATAGAAAGTTATATATCTTTGATTGTTTCAAACGCCAATTTCAATCGTTTCCGTTATCATGAAAAAGAGTATTCCGTTTTTTGAAATATTAAATTGTTGTCATTTTTTAATAAAAACAAAATTGCACAAAGCAAACGTAAATAACAAAAAAACTTTCGTTTGTATTTAAGATTGACTTCTAATTTAGATGCTCAAGATTGTGGATTATTTCGAAAAATACTCATTAATACCTCGATTGTTTCAAATGTGATTATTGGGTTAGTGTTTAAACGCAAACACTAGATTTCATAAAATATTACTATAAGAAACAAAAGGATTACATAAAATATTTTTAGAGTTTAAACGCAAACAGTAGATTTCTTTTCGCTTGCGTTTGACGGTTTACGGTTAAGATTTAACTAAGAAATTTTTGGGTTTGTGTTTACGATTATTCAAATGAACCCACTAATTTGTCATTCTAGGCAAAATTTCTTAGTTAAATCGTAACCGTAAACCGTCAAACGCAAGCGGAAGGAAATCTAATGTTTGCGTTTAAACTCTAAAAATATTTGAATTTACGTTTTCATTGTGATTATTGGGTTTGTGTTTACGATTTACGTTGTACTAACCGAAAACGTAAACACAAACACAAACACAAACAACCAAAGCCTAAATGTAAAAACAAATATAAACGAACGTTAATAAACAACCGAGATCATATATACCTCGGAAGCAGGCAATTCAATGGTGTGTTTAGCTGAGGATTTAACGACAGCCTCGGTGACTCCATCTTCAACGGTGAACGGACTTTCTTTGCTTAGTCCACCGTATTTAACCGGGACTACTTCAGGAGCTACATACCTGTTTCATCCAAAAACAGAGGATATAAGCTTTTATGTGTGAAAAGAGAAACATTAAATTTTTATATAGTACAATATTTCAATGAAACATAATATACTTGAAAATTGTATCAGCGGATTTGGATGGACCAGCAAGGACCATTTTACTCCTTGTCCTGGGCGATGTAATGATACTCCCGAAGGTTTTGTAGTAAGGAATGTACCACCATGGGACATTAATGAACAGCTGAAACATACCCCAAAACTCGTATAAAGATTAAAACTTCAAAGTTTTTAATCGTAATCATAATCAAAATAATAATTTATTTACCTCTTTGGCCACGAATTCTGGATAATTGTCTTCGAATTGCTTAACCGCCCGTTTGATAAACTGCCACAATGCTCTCTTACCGAGTCCAGGAGCGTTCCTGAAGTCGCTAACGAACACGAATGACGATTTAGCCTCGGGGCTAAAGTCGAGAGACCTCACACACTTCTCTTGGAACTGAATCCTCCATTTGAGGAACTTGTTGAGCTTCTCTTTGTCTGAGAACATCTCCTTGTTCTGAAACTCACTGTACGAGCTGTATATCACCACGTGACCTTGTTTGTCAACTCCGTGAGTGAACACCATCTTCTCGAACTCGCTTCCTTCAAGATCTTCTCCGACAAGCTCGTCGATGTTGTTGTCTTTACGCCATTGGACAGTGTTTTTAAGCATCGTCAAGGCTTCTTTGACCTTAAAGTCGCGTGCTCGGAGGAATTTGAGGAGGATAACGTCGGATCTTTCGTCTTCGAGAAGTGGAATTCCCCAGATTGAGATTTCCTCTGGCTCTATTGACGCAGCTGTCTCTGGAAGAGTGATTGAGACGATCGTTTCTTCGATTGCTTCAACGGTTTTGGTTCCGTCTTCTTGATCAGCTGCGAAAGCCTTCTCGATTGTTACTACTGCTTCTTTCTCTTCTTCTTTCTTTGCCTCGGTGGTGACCGGAGCAGCCGGTTTGGTCTCTACAGGCGCAGAGGTGGTTGCTTTCTCCTCCTTCTTGGTCTCAGTGGTGACCGGGGCTGCCGGTTTGGTCTCTACCGGAGTAGGAGCGACCGATTTCTCTTCCTTCTTGGTCTCTGCGGCGGGAGCAGGAGCGGCGGATTTATCTTCCTTCTTTGTCTCTGCTGCGGTTGGAGCAGCAGATTTCTCCTCCGGTTTGGCTTCAGCCACAGCAGACTTTTCCTCTGTTTTCACTTCCTCTGTTTTCTCTTCCTTCTTTTCCTCTGTTTTCTTCTCCTCAACTTTCTCTTCCTTTGCCGGAGGTGGTGGTGGAGCGGTGAATTGACGCTTGTTCAAAGCTTCCCTCACCATCTCCTTAAACTCCGCCAACGCCCTCTTCTCAGCTTCCGGCAACTCTGAAGCCAAATAGCCTTCCTCCTTAAACGATTCCGTTTGTATGATCTCCTTCCCCGTCGCGATCTCTTCCACCTTCTCCGCCGTCACCGTTACCGTCGCCTCCTTCTCAGACACAACCTTCTCCTCCGTGGCTTCCGGAGCAGGCGCTGTAACCGGTGCCGAAACCTCCTTAACCGGCGCCGTAGATTCCTCCTTAGCCGGAACAGGGGAAGTGGTTGAAGCAGCAGGTTTCTGTATCTCTTCTTGAGCCATGACTGATTCGAATTTCTCGATGATCAGGGAAATTAAAGAGAGAGAGAGAGAGAATTTGAGAGAGAAAGAGAGAGGAGAAAGCAGAGGTTTTTATAAAAGAAAATCAAGGAAGAGAGAAAATGGAGGAGATGTTCGATGAGAGAGCAAAAGGGAACAGACTGTTTCGGAGCTGTTCGACAGCTAATTTTCAGATACTTTTCTTAGTGCGTCCTATCTTTCTTGCTCCAAACGGCCGTCTTTTGCTTCTCAAAATAATCGCACATCCCAATTTTAAACAATACTTTAACTAAATTAACAACTTTTTTTTTTTTTTGGAATAGTAGTTAATCATATTCCCTTTTAAATTTTGATTCGTTTCTCTTATTCGATTTTCTTGTGTATGGAAGGATATATGTATCCATGTTATTTACTCATCACATAAATTTTGTTTTTGACTCTTTTCAAACTCTTGCATAAATGCTCTTGAGTGGCTTCATTCATTTCCTCTTTTTGTAAGAAAAAATTAGCGCGTATTCATAACGTTTTCGTATATATATTATCGGGCACATAATATCAAGAGAGTCATGTTTTCATAGTACATAAAGTTTTACAAAGTTGAATGTGTTAGACAAAGTATTAAAGGACAAAGAACGATAATTATATGTTTGGTTTTGTGTGAGGAAAAAAAGTGGAATATGATAAAATATAGTTATGTGTTAGAAAAGCTAATCGGGTTTTCAATAAATTAGTTAAAAGTAGTTTTTGTCAAATCATGACACCATGTTATCATCACCTGAGTGTTAAATATGTGTTGATATATATAATACGTTTGGAATTAAACAAAACAAAAAAGTTTGAATCGTTCCAACTAGAATTTTCTTACTCGACTATGTTGTCATTTTTATTTTATTTTTGTAATAAGACGTTTATAAATAAAAATGGTTTGATTATATGAATAGGCAGTGTAACTCCTACAAATGTGAAAGAAATTATAAGGACGTCGACTAGAATTACGGCAGCCTTGGTAATAAGATTGCGAGATATAAAAGAAAACGAGAAAACAGTCAGACTATATGTTGTCATTTATCGACATTCTGTAAGAGAGTCTTCAAAACAACATATCGTAATCCCATAACTATCTTCAGTTTATAGATTCATGAGTCTAACTATAAAAGTGTACGAGTTGACTTTGGTTTGTCAGCCGGTAACGGTTGCGGCTGTGACCTACGGCAAGACACTGAGAGGTTGTTGTTCGTTTGACAATTAGTCGCTGCGATATGATTTTTTTCAGCGATCAAAAATTTTAAACTCAAGTGGTTGCGTTAAGTAAACGAACACAGGTTGATCGCAGCTGTAGCCTCCTGCGACATGTAAACGAACATGTCTATAATATGTCATTTTATTCGTTCTCGTGTAAAAATGTTTACCTACAAATAACAAAAAAAAATTCAAGTTGAATACCAAAAAAGGATGGTTTTAATCACGAGTTATTTCTAACACATTCAACTTTGTAAGACTTTAAATGGAACTTCTAGGTATCCATGCAAGAGTTTTTTTTCTTTACATAACAAAATGGATCCAACTATTCAAGGGTGACCAATCTCAAAGACTGAAACCAACTTTTTGTCCGTTAATTCAAATTGTTCATGTCTTTATAGTAAAAGTACCATAATGTACTTTTATGGTGGTAAAAGTACCATAATGTTTTTCACAAGTTGTGCAAGCTAACGCTTTCTAGAAACCTTGTAATTTATATATAGTAATGATTTGATTCATGAAATAAAATCGTTATATT
The DNA here is from genome assembly GCA_030161315.1 of Eutrema japonicum. Lineage (NCBI taxonomy): Eukaryota > Viridiplantae > Streptophyta > Magnoliopsida > Brassicales > Brassicaceae > Eutrema > Eutrema japonicum. The sequence continues at coordinate 12,193,265 of BSQW01000001.1, forward strand.
TTATCAAAATCCAACTACACAAAGGGTTACATGGCAACGACTAATTGTAACATAAAATACTTGTTTTTCTTTTCTTTTCTTACTAATTAATATTCATTTTGCTGCAAAACAAAACTAATATTTATTCTTTTGATATATATAAATTTTTGAAAAATCATGAAATGGGAGGATGACACACATATAAACGTACAGACTCATGCCTCGCACGTAAATGAAGTGTCTACTGATTTATTTATTCATAATATAAAATTTGGACCCATATTTTGGTGCGTTGTAATCTTAAAAATAAAAACTAATTGTTATTTTATCTGTAGAAATTAAATATTAGTTTAAAATTTGATATTACCAGAGAAATTCCAAGATATTGGAGCTGTCACGAGAAGTATTAGGATTATAGTTTTAAAATTTAATACGCGGACTGCTTCATGTAGGCCTACACCACACACCTCAGCGTTACAACTCTTCATATGGGCAATTATATAATATTAACAAAACGAAAATTATTAAGTGGATTTTATGTTCCAAATGGCAACACCGAAACAAATTACAAGCGATGTGAGATATACGAGATGAGCGAAACGGATTAATAACAAAAAAACCATATTGAAACAATTTTTGACAGGTGACCTAAAATTTGAAACGTATATTAATTATTAAAATTTAACTAGTTTTTGACTTTTTAAATATTTTTTTTTTCTAAATTAAGATTTAAAATATATTATTAGGTTTTAAACTTTCTCATCTTTGGGTGATAAAGACATTGGACTAGAGTCCAAGACTAGAAGCTAGCCCTAATCTTAGATGTGATCCAATCTAATTAAGAAATTTTGGTCGACCGAATTTTCAACTGGCCTCAAACATCGGATTGGAAGAACATGGTTCAACTTACTTTGAAAGAACTAAACAACATGTACAGCCCGTCGGTAACATATTTTCGAACGCGTATGATTTCAATTCACACGTGAACAACTCTCTCAACTCTTTTAATTTAAACTAAAATCGTTAGTTGTCAAAGTACAAGCGGAAAAGTTTCTCTTGTGTATTAACATTAACAATGTACACATATATAGCTATTCATATTGTAGCACTAAAACGAGTGTTATCAAGACCCATCAAAAACTGTGACTTGCGCTCCTTATCAGGTCGATTGATGTGTGCAAGTTGCTGAGCACACCAAGTATTCTCGTAGCAACAAGAAGGAATATGATAGTAATCCTCCAAATCATCCTACATACGCTTCAACTTCCCGTAATAAGCATGAACATATAATCCTTCTTATTTGCAACTGCTAATAGAGGATTGCAACTCATAGAGAAGCTCGGGATCAAAGCTCGGGATCGATCGTGTTAAGGATCATTTCGACAGAAAATATTTCCTAATTCAAACTCTGCCACAAATCATAGGCTGTGTCAGAACATGAAATGGAGGATCAAAGCTCGGGATCGATCGTGTTAAGGATCCAAGCAACCAACATATAATTGATAATTCCCCAAAGTTTGTAGTGATCAGTTCTGGGAGATGTTCGAGGAAGAAGGCCATCGATAAAATTGAGTTTATTCTTGGCATGAAACACATTCCTCAGAACTTTCGCCCACAGTTCATAATTTGTTCCATTAAGAATCACTGTGGAGATGATATTTCCGAGATCATCTCCCGGAGGAAGGTAATAGTCAGACAAGATACCAACATCTTTGATGGTCGCAACAGTGATAGTATTGTCTTCCATCGCAGAAAAATCAAACAAATGACCGAATCAACAACAACAATGAAACGGTAAAATAAAAAGAGTAAAACTTCGAACATCGATAAAGCAAGTGGCTCAGATCGTGAACGATTCAAATACAAGAGAAATTGACTATGTTGAACGATGATCAAAACATCGAGCAATTGGCTCGTAATCAAACAAACGAAGAAGAAGATAAATCCGAGAAAGGGATCGTATTCCATTAGGTAAAAAAAAACGAGAAAGTTGCCATGAGAAAAAGATAACTATTTAGGGTTTTGGCTTTGATAACATGTCAAAGTATGAACATAAATTTTTCTTTTGTGTATTGGACCTATATATACAACATAACCTTACTCATATCTCAATATTAGTGGTATAAATGCATTCCAAAATAATAATGTTTACCAATAAGACTCGAATAAAAACTTATTTGAATTATGTGAGTCGATTTCAATACATAACCAAAAAAAAAAAATTTAATTAACAAGTTAGGTCAGTATTATCGCGCAGGATCCAAGAATTATCCGTTAATTATCCATTCATAGTAACAACTTTTAATTTGTCAAAAGCAAAAGAAAGTCGAAGCTGTTTGGTTGGTTTGTCATTACTGGTGGTGCCGCCACTAAAAAAATATTGGATTTATCTGTGCTTATTTCTTTTGATTTTCAAATAATTAATTATTAAATAAACAAGTCTAATATAGTCTTCACAAATGATTGATGGCCAGGTATAGCTTAAGCATTGTTTCTTCTTTCCAATTTTGCCCGTATTGACCTATTCAATTAAACACACATATATATTGTGTGCTCTATGAACTAATTTCACAAAAGAGAAGGTAATTGGAAAAGTAGCATGCCAGTATTTCCTGTGTGGTAAAATGGAGTAATGAAAAATGTTTTGAGAGAAAATGTTCTTCATAGTTTCTCTTATTCGACTGCAACGACGCGTGACATGAAAACATGTACTTTTTTTATAAAGGATATTCTTTTGAAAATGCATGAAATTACTACAAACTATGACTTTTCATACAGTTTAGAGGTGTATATCCAGAGATAGAAGTTTAAGCTTACACCTTAGTCAAACTTGAAGAGACAAAATAAGCTAAAGAGAATGAAGACATGTACTTATTTATCCAATAGAATGACATTTTTAAAATTTAAGAACTTATTTTGATGAGGTTGAGGAAACATAAACGGTGACTAAAAAAAAGTTTGTGAGCACCTCTATATTTAATTAAACTACTTAGTTTATTAGAGAGACTTCCAACATCTAAGTTTATTGAATATAAATAAGATAAAATGCATTGTTGAAAGAAAAGAAAAGCATAAAATGCATTGTTGAAAGAAAGACAAATTACATAAATAAGATAAATTGCATTGTTAAAACTTAAAAGATAAATTGCATTGTTGAAAGAAAAGAAAAGCATAAATAAGATAAAATGCATTGTTGAAAGAAAGACAAATTACATAAATAAGATAAATTGCATTGTTAAAACTTAAAAGATAAATTGCATTGTTAAAACTTAAAAGATAAAATGCTAGTTGTGCCTCCAATCTGATAGTTTATCTGCCATTGAAATCATCTCACTTCTCAAGGCTTGATTAAGTTTGATCATTGCTCTGTAAATTAAGAGGAACAAACCGTGAAAGATTACAATGTTGTATTTCGCTCTTAAATTTTGTTCAAATTCATAAATAAATTAGTATAAAACTCACAAGAATCATAAATTAATAACATAACTTTAAAATAAAATCTAAATTTTAATTACCTCTTCTTTTACGGTTCCAAAATTTTCTCAAGTGGAGATCAATACATTGGCCGACAGCTTCATATATTGGATCGTATAGTTTACTCGGTGATCTGAAAAAAAAAAAATTATTGGTTAAATTCTTAAGAATTGGTTAAATAAAAAAATATACACTTATTCATAAAAAAATTTTGTCACCAATAATCATTAATTATGAATGTGGCATGCTAAATATATTATTAGATAGCGGATCAACACTAATAGCATAATACATCATTCACGTAATTGCACGTTAAATCAACAGTCTCTTACGTCACTAATATGTATATCATCACCATCTAAGAGAATGATATATCGTCCAATCTTCTCAAATGAACCGTAGTTTGGATCAAAATAAAAACATGAATGTTTTCACTTATAATGAACGACTAATATATCTTCTTATATTGAGAATATCGTGCATGTAAAAAAATATAAAGAAAATATATGAAACAAAAACCTTTCTTCACGAAGATTGGCTGCAACTGATTCATCATTTTTTGCTGGCAAGTTGACCCTCTGCATTTTTTAGTTAACCCATATTCTTATTACTTTGTATAAAAGTTTTCCTAATCAACCCAATTACATTTCTTGATTTAATTAATTTTATTTACTATATTTTTAATTGAAAAATGTAGATTTAGACAAAAACGTACCCTTCGCCGAATAGAAGATGATGATCCTCCATGTTCAAATTGACTTTGGTTACTTCGTTGGCGACGTTTTTTCTGTCAGATATATGATATAAATAAACTTTTCAGTGAATGTATAGTAATTCATGTATCAGATATTAATGCAAAATAATAAATTAAATAAAAATACATTTCTGCTGTTGTTTATTGGTGTGCCAATGGTAAGATGATGAGTTGAAGATTGTCCATTGATCTGGCCTCCAGTTTCCTATTTGGAGCTCATTAGTAATGTTTAGTTATTATCTTGTGTAACATTAATTGTAAAAAAAAAAATTATACAAATATAATTAATGGTTTCATTCATCGCATAAAAAAGTTTGTACCCGTGGAGGTATGAATGAGTTTACGAATGGACGTATAGGTGTCTGAGTATTAAGGCAAGGAGATCTAAAACTCGATGAAGGCTGATCAATAAACCCTTGCATGCCACCTTGATGCCTATAAAATGAGATAAAACATAAATTGTTTGGTTTTAAAAGTCAACAATAATCATTTTGGAGTAGCTTATTTTATCTTTCTTGCAAAATCCACTAAGTATAGACTCGGTACCTTGAAGAGCTTGAAGGCATTTGAGGTCTGGGTATGGGAGAGATACTATATTGTGAATTAGTGGTCTAGCTAGGATTCATGTAAGGTAGACTTTGTAGAGGATATGTCATGCGAGAACCCGATAAATTTAGCAAAATAGTGTATAAAAGTAATTGTTTTAATAAACATATATATATATATATATATATATATATATATTGAGAGAGGAATATATAAATATTAAATAGGAAAACTTTTAAGGCTGTTTATAGGTTGATTTTTATTTCTTTTATTTTGTATGAGAAACAAGTTGGAGAATATAAAATGTAAGTGAAATTGAATCACAAGTCAATTGATTTTTTTTTACTATAAATTCCTTGATTTTCTGCTAATATATTTGGGAAAAGACGTTCTTACCTAGTTGGAGCATTAACCTTCATTGAGGCTAAAAGTTCGTCTTGGTGGTCAACTAATGGCAATGGCTGCTGTGGTTGCTGACCACCTTGATGCCTATAAAATGAGATAAAACATAATATGTTTGGTTATAAAATTCAACAATAATCATTTTGGAGTATAAAATCTTATTTTATCTTTCTTGCACAATCGACTAAGTCTAGACTCGATACCTTGAAGAGCTTGATGGCATTGGAGGTCTGTGTATGAGAGAGATAATATCTTGTGGATTAGTGCTCGAGCTAGGGTTCATGTAAGGTAGAATTTGTAGAGGATATATGTCATGCGAGAACCCGATAAATTTAGCAAAATAATATGTATAAGTAATAGTATCGCATTTATCATAAAAATTATATATATATAAGTAAATGTTTTAATTTTAATAAACATATATATATATATATATATATATATATGCTGAGAGAATATATAAACATTATAGAGGAAAACTTTTAAGGCTGTATATAGGTTGATTTTTCTTTGTTTTATTTTGTATGAGAAACAAATTGGAGAACAAAAAAATGTAAATGAAACCCAAAATTTAATCACAAATCAATTGATTTTTTTTTACTATAAATTCCTAGATTTTCTTCTAATATATTTGGGAAAAGGTGATCTTACCTATTTGAAGCATTAGCCATCATTGAGGCTAAAAGTTCGTCTTCAGGGTCAACTAATAACGATGGTGGTGGTGGTTGCTGACCGTACATAGCAGAAGATGAAGCAAATGGGACACTTTGGTATGAACCACTTGATATATAGTTTGGTGTCCTATTTTTTCAAATAAAAAAAAAATCTTACGTAAATGTTATTAGTATACAAAATGTTGCATTTGAGTTATAATACTAGTTTGGGGTGGAATAGTTGGACACTATGTGAGTAGCTAGGATTATTTGAATTGGCAACCGTATTGTGATTCCAATTAATATAACTTTCGTATTGATTGTGTAACAAAGGTTCCCTTAATCACTTGGAAAATGATAAGTAAAAATAGTTATTGGATTAGAATGATTTTAAAAAATAATAACATACCCAAATGTAGAGATAGGAGGGTAAAGATGATTATGTTGTTGTTGCTGCTGCTGCTGCATTTGAACCTAAATATTTGGTTTAGAGATTAGCATAACTAAGATTTAAATTTGATTAATAAAAGAAGTTAAAATCTAAAATGTTGCTATTGTACCATCGTAGGAATATTCGGCTCTTGAAATGAATTCACCAGTGTCTGATTGTATCGACCTTGATCATTTGATGGTACATACGAACTGTTTACTTGTTGTTGCTGTTGTTGAGATTAATTGGAAAAATTAATATTAATATGAATACTATAAGTTTTTTTTTTTTAATTCTATAAATTGTGATAAAGATTTTTATGAAATAAAATGGGCAAGTAACTTACTGTTGCATATGGACTCTGTGTAGAGACATGGAAGTCGTTGTGGTTTTGCGCAGTACCTAAAAATGATGGATGCGGTTGCTGACCATACATGTTAAGAGATGAAGGAATTGGGACATTTTGGTTTGAAGTATTGGATGACCAATTTTGTGTCCTGTATATTATGAAATCGTTTTTTCTTTGTTAAAAGTTAGTACATCAATATTATAGGTACACAAAATACTGTCTTGAGTACCAATACCAATTCGTCAGACCTGTTGTTGTTTTCCTCAGTTTCTACCATTCGAGATCGCAAGATTTCCTTTAGATTCCACCCAAAACAAAACAATAGTTTCATCATCAAAATTCATAACAGAGTATTTATATGAAAAACTTAAAGTGAATAAAATAATAAATGTACCGTTAAAGGTGACTCGGGAGAGCTTAAAGGAGGAAAATGGAATGTTTGATCGCCGAACAAATTGTCTTGCGAAGTCATATATGCTCGTTATTTTGGCTAAAAGATCAATATAAAATACAAATTCAGTAAATATGTCTTAACTTGATTAAATTGGTGATATATACAATAATCCTCTCCATATGAAAAAGATTAGATTGTTTTGTTCTAAAAAGAATATATATAAGATCTACCAACATCAGATGGAGTGTGAGATTAAACCAAAACACCTTTTTAAGGTGTTAAACCAAAAAAAGATTAGATCATTTTCTAGATCTGATCGGGTTCGGGATCGGGTTTTTGGATTGGATTTGGGTTCGGGTTCGGATTTCGGTTAAAACCCCCAGTTCTTTATGAACGTAGTAATATCAATAATCAAAAACAAAAACAAAAATTGCTGTAAAAATCAAGTTAACAATTTGATATCCAGAAATCCATGGAAAATATAACAAAAATATAATTCGGAAGAAGATTTTAAGTTTGTGACCAAATCTGTGTGATAAACTTTGTGTGAGAAAATTGGTAGAAGTGAGGAAAAACATTTGAAAGTTGATGAAATACATAAAAGCATATGCATTTACGTAGAAAGGTAAATACTGATGAAATATAACAGGAATCCCCCTAAAAGTGTCTCGTTTACAACACAAATATATAAATTTGATTCGCACCAAAGCTTATACAGAGAAAATGAGATAAAACAACAAAAAAAGGAGGGGAGGGAAACACTTACTAGTTACTGCCACTGTAATGGAAAATGGATTGATGTTGATATGGGTTATATGAGGGATATATACACAACGTGAAAAGAAGGGTCTAAATTACCTTTTTTTTTTATTGCCACGTGGTTGAAAATACTGTAATTTTTAGTTTCTTATTTAAAAATAAAAATGTTTTTTTAAAATCCACAGTAAATATGTTATGTTTATTTTAGAAAAAATAATATGTTTTCTCTCAATATAAAAATTGACTAATTTGCCATTAGTAATAAAACAGATATCAAACATAAAAACAAGAGTTCATTGATAACTATACAAGTTCAAATTTGTAATCATACACAAAAGTAGTTCATTATATGTTTTAATGATTTATAACAGTATGTTAATTTTTTTGGCGGCGCTATACATTAAAACAGTTATTTAGAGTTTGATGTATTTAAAAATGACGGTGCTGTTCATTTAGTATTTAGTCTATTTAAAATATGAGATAACAAAATTTATCAAGTGTCATTAACTCGATTCAAAAAGTATTTTAGGTATTTATTACTAAGTGTCATTAGTTCGATTGGAAAATTACATTAGGCAAAGCCTAGATATCACATGATCGAGTGATGCTTGAGACGGAACTAATATTACATGTTGTGGTTTCTGATCTGAGATAATTACGGGTTTCGGCCCAGAACCTTCTGGTAATCCAAAAAAAAACTATTTATTATGAATATCTGAAAATGTTGTTGAAAATAGGTGCAAATCTGAATTACCATGCTCCCAATAATTCCTGAAAATATTAATGTAATTATTAGCTGTCAAAAAAATATTAATGTAATTGTTAGCTGTCAAACAAATATTAATGTAATTATTTTTTATAAAAATAGGCAATCCCAAGCTGGAAATTTTTGAAATACTAAATAATTGTAATCACTACGTTTGGACACAAATAGAAAAAAATATTTTTTTTCTTTCCAAAAGTTAATGTTAATTTTAGGTAATATGCTATAATTTACTAAAACAAATGATATTCGTGGTCAACCGGTGCAAACACTCTTTGTTTTTTTTCCTTTCAAATGCCAATATGCAATAAATTATTCATTAAATATTATAAAGAGTTATATAAGGGAAAAAAAAAGCGAGATAATGATTGCTTCTTTTAGATTTGTAGCATTTAATAAAACAAAACAAAAAGATTTGTAGCCGTTACTCTTTCAAGAAATTATTTCACATTATCATACTTATTGACTTTTATTTAATTGGAAAGAGTAAATTTCCTTTTATATACTAACGCTATTAGGTGAAATATATATTTCTAAATTACCTTTTTCTGATTGCGCCATCTCATATAAGAAATCTTTAAACTAATTAATGGCCAGTAGCTCTCTAGATTACATATAATCATTATTTTCCCGGGTGGAATTAGTGAAAACTATTATCAAATTTTTGATTTTTTTTTTAATGCGACTACTTTTTAAAATGTAGTTTTAACAAAGATAGACGAAGTAAATCTGCGGCTCGTTCTAGGCCCAAGCCCAATTGTGGTTACATTTGAAAATAAGTCATTCGAAATTGCATTAGAAGAAGACGAAAGCAAACATTTTTTTGTTTTTTCTCACAGTCACAGCCACACACAGGTTTTAGCGAAGAAAAAACAAAAATGGCTGATTGATTCAAAGACTTTTTTAGATAGTTTACTTCCTCGTTCGGAGAAACCAACAACCGAAATGGCGATCGCCGGCGCTGATGATGAAGTCGGAACTCCGCTTCTTGCTAAAACCGTTGACGGATCCGTCGACTACAGAAGCAAACCCGCCGTCAGATCTTCCTCTGGGGGCTGGAGATCCGCCGGATTCATCATCGGTATTACCTGAGATTTCCTTCATTGTTGCCGATTTTCTCGCCAATTTCGTACTCTAGAGTTCTCCTTTTGACTTTGCCGGCTTTTTAATGGCTGGTTTGCTTTTCGACGGCAGGCGTGGAGGTGGCTGAGCGGTTCGCTTACTACGGGATTTCATCGAATCTGATAACGTATTTGACGGGACCACTTGGGCAGTCGACGGCGGCTGCCGCGGCCAACGTCAATGCCTGGTATGGAACGGCGTCGTTGCTTCCGCTCCTTGGTGCTTTCCTCGCAGACTCTTTTCTAGGTCGTTTCCGTACAATCCTCGCCGCCTCGGCTCTCTATATATTGGTACGAACCTTTTCTCTTACTACTTTCACGAAATTCGATTCTGGTCAAAAGGAAGTTTCTCTTTACTGTACAGTTGTACTTATTGCTCAGAATCAGCAATCAGTTGCTTTTCATGAGTCATACACCAACATAGCCTTTTGATCCTGATTCAGAAAATAGAGTGTATTGGTGAATTTATATGATGTAATTTTGTCTACCATTTGGATAACCTGCTGGGTTCTTCTTGTCACCAACTCTAGAATGAGTCTGATGTATAGTGATTTGATGAACAACAGGGGCTTGTGTTACTGACTTTATCTGCCATGATTCCTTCAGACTGCAATGTTACCAATCTACTCACGTCGTGCTCTCCCCGATTTCAAGTGATTACATTCTTTAGTGCCCTGTATCTAGTGGCCCTAGCCCAAGGCGGGCACAAACCCTGTGTACAGGCTTTTGGAGCGGATCAGTTTGATGAAAAGGACCCTGAAGAGTGCAAAGCAAAGAGTTCCTTCTTCAATTGGTGGTATTTTGGCATGTGCTTTGGCACCTTAGTCACTCTATGGGTCTTGAATTACATCCAAGACAATCTCAGTTGGGTTCTAGGCTTTGGTGTTCCATGCATTGCTATGGTAGTTGCTTTGATTATTTTCTTGCTTGGAACCAGCACTTACCGCTTCAGCATTCGAAGAGAAGATCGAAGCCCTTTTGCGAGGATTGGGAATGTTTATGTAGCAGCTGCGAAGAACTGGAATGTATCAGCTTCAGCTGTAACTGAGGAAGAAGAGAGCCTTGGTTTAATGTGTCACAAAATCTCACAGCAATTTAGGTAAGAAACCTTCCCGTCTCCTTTGATTTTTGTTGTTACTGCGTAGTTGTTAACAAAAAAAGGCCTTATAGTAACATCTTAGTTCTTGTTACAACTGCAGTTTTCTCAACAAAGCTCTGGTGGCAAAGAATGGTTCTTGTAGTATAGATGAACTTGAAGAAGCAAAATCGGTGCTTAGGCTAGCTCCGATATGGTTAACTTGCTTGGTTTATGCGGTTGTGTTTGCGCAGTCTCCAACTTTCTTCACCAAACAAGGAGCCACAATGGAGAGATCAATCACACCGGGTTACAAGATCTCTCCGGCTACTCTCCAGTCCTTCATCAGCCTCTCTATAGTCATCTTCCTTCCCATGTACGACCGCATACTCATCCCAATCGCAAGATCATTTACACATAAGCCAAGCGGAATCACGATGCTTCAGAGAATCGGTACAGGCATATCCCTCTCGTTCCTTGCTATGGTAATAGCCGCTCTAGTGGAGATGAAAAGGCTTAAAACCGCTGCAGATTACGGGCTCGTCGATTTGCCAGACGCTACGGTTCCAATGAGTGTGTGGTGGTTAGTTCCTCAGTATGTTCTGTTCGGTATCTCGGATGTTTTTGCAATGGTGGGTCTTCAAGAGTTCTTCTACGACCAGGTCCCGAGCGAGCTGAGGAGCGTGGGATTGGCTCTGTATTTAAGCATATTCGGTATTGGTAGCTTTCTCAGCAGTTTCATGATATCAGTCATTGAGAAAGCGACGAGCCAATCTGGTCAAGTGAGTTGGTTTGCAAACAACCTAAACCAGGCTCATCTGGATTACTTTTACTGGTTACTTGCTTGTTTCAGCTTCATTGGCTTAGCCTCCTACTTGTATTTTGCAAAGTCCTATGTCTCTAAAAGGCTCAACACCCTTTAAACCCTATATCTCTGGTGTAAATGTCGCAGGTACTCTCTCTCTCTCTCTCTCTCTCTCTCTCTCTCTCTCTCTCTCTCTCTCTCTCTCTCTCTCTCTCTCTCTCTCTCTCTCTCTCTCTCTCTCTCTCTCTCTCTCTCTCTCTCTCTCTCTCTCTCTCTCTCTCTCTCTCTCTCTCTCTCTCTCTCTCTCTCTCTCTCTCTCTCTCTCTCTCTCTCTCTCTCTCTCTCTCTCTCTCTCTCTCTCTCTCTCTCTCTCTCTCTCTCTCTCTCTCTCTCTCTCTCTCTCTCTCTCTCTTATGTGTGTGTAATTTAATTTTTAGATACACTTTCATCATATACCAATAAACACGGGACAAGTACTCGCTAAAATTGATGTACTTGATACTTGGCTTGACCCGTTCAAGTAATTAGATTTATTACTTGTACTTGATCCGGCCAAAACAAGTACTTGTTATTTCAAGTACCCGCAAAAATTTTGATTACTCGTAAATTACTTGACCCGGTTTGTTACTTGTCACAAATAATTACTTGAATCTGAAATACTTGATGTTTTGTTACTTGTCACAAATAATTACTTGTTACTTGAATCTGAAATATTTGATTGCTTAGACCTAAAATAGTTTTTGAAAATGAGATAAAACTAAAGTGATCTTAATAGATACACAAAGAGTCCTTTTTCTTTATTTCAAGAAAACCACAAAAAGAGAAATAGAAATCGATAATTGCTTCTGATACCAATAAAAAAATCAAGATATCTAAGAAGACAAACCTGATTGGGTCGGCGAAATGGAGTGATTAAGATGAAGCGATGGAAAAAAAAATCAAGAAATCTAAGAAGAATCGCCGTTTCTGGTTTCTGGTTTCTAGGTTTGACGTTCTACTTCTTAGACAAAGAGATATCTATGTTTATTGGAAAAAAATGTTGTCAACAATTTTAAAATGGGTCTGGCCCATTGTAAAATATAGATTCTTTAAAATCAAACAAGTAACAAGTATTTATGTTGATAAGTAACAAGTACCAAGTAACGGGACGAGTATTAAAAAAAAAAAACGAAACTTGATATTTGTCTCGTACTTGCAAGTAATAAAATTTGTCTACTTGTTACCAGATTTGAAAAAATAAGTACTTGTTTTTTCAAGAAAAATACGAGACAAGTAACGGGTACGGAACAAGTATCAAGTAATTGTGCTCACCCCTACCAATAAATACTAAACTCGTATACGTTGCCTTTTAGGGATCCTTAATTATAGTTAGATGTTAATAGTTGTTCATTTACTCATATAGCTTCACATGCATATGTATAGATTTTCATATTTGGTATCATGATCCAGGGTGTGTTCCTAGCTAACTTTCAAAACTTTCAGCTTAATAAAAAAATTGCGTATATCGTGTAGAATGAAAAAAATAGTTGATTTTTCCAATCACGTTACGAACAAGTAATATGATACGAAAGTCAATACAAAATACCTAGGGATGTTAAAGATGAGTTTTTACTATTTTTTGAGCCTATTACCTTGCTTCTTTTTTAAAAAAAAACACGGATTTAAAACGGGCAGGTCATGTTTTTCAATTTACCCTATCGGGTTTAGGATACCCATGAAATTTTAAGTTAAAACCAAAAACTCAAAATAAATTATTTCTTATTTTAAAATTATGATTAAACCATGACTCTTTTTAATTGAAAAAAAAAAACATAAAAAGTAAAAAAAAAAAAAAAAAGAGATCAAATAACCAAACAAGTAATCAAATTGATTTAATGAAGAACAAAATTAGATGGTTAAACAGACACTTACATCGTAGGCTTCGTTGATTGTCTGAAACTGTACGCCACAATTGAAATTCGATAGGGTAATAAAACTCGATAGTTTTTCCGAGTTACACTGTAGGGTAATAAAACCCGATAGTTTTTTTTTTTTTTTTATCTGGGCTTGTAATGGGCGGATTCATTTCAGGTTCGGGCCGGGTAGAGTAATTTTACCCAATACCACATCCCTAAAAATACATTTTCTATTCTTGGACTTGATCTACCCGGCGATACACATACCACCTGGATAAGAACAAAAACGCAAAGAACCCAATGGCGGTGAAAGCGGCGAGCAACCAGTAAAAGTAATCGACATGGGCTCGGTTCAAGTTAGTGTTAAACCAGCTATCGCCGCCATCTTTTCCGGTAGCCCAATTAATCACTGTGATTAGAAAACCACTCAAGAAGCTGGAAAGACCCATTGCACTCAAAGAAAGTGCGAGACCAATACTCCTCAGCTCCGTTGGGACTTGGTCGTAGAAAAATTCTTGTGTACCCACTAGTGAGAACACATCGATCATCCCGAGTAGCAAATACTGAGGAACGAACCACCATATGGACATTGGGATGGTTGCATCCGGTCTATCCACAAGCCCATGTTCCTTAGCCGTCTCGAGCCGTTTCATTTCTACCAACGCGGCAACCACCATATTGAAGCTGGAGAGCACCATTCCGGCTCCTATTCTCTGGAGCATTGTGATCCCAAAAGGCTTTTTGGTAATCAATCTTGCTAATGGAAGGAAAACACGCTCATAAGTCGGAACTGAGATGAGAATTGATACGCCAATAAGTGACTGAAAAGAAGCCGGAGGGATTTCCAAACCGGGCAAGATTTTCCGATCCACCGTAACGCCTTGCTTCGTGAAGAAGGTAGCATATTGAGCGTACGGAATCGTGCTTACCACCGATGTGAGCCATATCGGAATAAGCCTTACCAAAGCCATCGCATCTTCCACGTCCCTACTATTACATGGCTCTGCACCTCCTTCTCCTGTTAGCAACGCTTTCGCTAGGAAGCTTAAGTCAATGTAAAGACATTTACACTCACATTAGGTCGAGCTCTAAACCGAATATCAAAAGATTCAGAATTTAGGTATGTATGCAACTTACTCAAGCCAACCTTTACATTTCTGGGGCGAACCATCCTCCAGTTGACCTTGGCCCAAACCCGAATGTGCTAAGTTCAATTTCCGATTCTTGTAAGCTGCCACGAAAACTCTACCTATTCTCGCAAAAGCGTTCTTCTCCTTGCGATCTCCGTTTGGGTACCTGTAAGTTTTTCTTCCGAGCAAGAAGAGAGCAAAAGCCATAACCATGAACAAACAAGGGATCCCAAACCCAAGCGCCCAGTTCACATTGTCTTGAACGTAAACCACAACAACTATCGATAGAGTAATTCCGGCAGATAAACTCAAGAACCACCAATTGAAAAACGATCCTCTCGATATTCTCTCTTTAGAATCTGCTGAGTCAAATTGGTCCGCACCAAACGCTTGAACACACGGCTTGTGTCCCCCTTGTCCGATCGCCACCAAATACAGAGAGCAGAAGAATAATATATTCACCCAGAAAGACGGTTTAGCAGAAGCATCGTTACGTTGCTCAGATAATCCCATTAGGATTAAGCAAGCCGATAATGTCAATAGTCCTAGTCCCTGCAATAATAATTTCATGGATCTTGATTGATTTAGATAATACCAAAGTTTATTAAATTCAATGTGAAATGAAATTCTTATTCAAATTTAATTAAACGTTTTTAAGTCACTCCACCATCACATGATTGTTTGGATTTTAAAATCAATTAGAATCCACTAACTCCTTTATCTGAAAATCCGATTAGAAATTGGAGTTGGAAAGAGAACGTACGAAAATGTAGATGAGAGAAGCTACAACAATGGTGCGGTAACGACCGAGATAAGCGTCTGCTACGAAAGCTCCTAAAACAGGAAGCATCGAGGCGGTTCCTGACCACGTGTTCACGTTCACGGCGGCGATTGCCGTCGATTGTCCGAGAGGTCCGGTGAGGTAAGTAATTAAGTTGGAGGCAATTCCAAAGTAAGCAAATCTCTCTCCTACCTCCACACCTGAAAAAGTTTCAAGAACCAAAAAAAGAAGCTCTCAACATTAGGAATTTCGATGCTCAATCACGTCACGACTCGATTTTTTGTAATGTCTTCTTCACCTATGATGTACCAGGCAGATCTCCATCCGCCGGTCGAAGATTTTCCGGCGAGTATTCCACGGTGGTCGACGGAGTCGCTTACGGAATCTTCAAGAAGTGTAACTTCTTCTTCGGGTGTCGCCATTTCTCGTCGCGATTGAAATTAGGAATCGCTTTGAAAGACGATGAGGAAACTGGATTTTATATTTAAGCTATATGACTATGTTCCTCCTACGCAACTAATGAACACGATTTTCCCGATTTAAATTATGATCCTGATCTACGACTTAACTGTCAAAAAACTTATTATACATACCAATCTACGATATTATTTATGATTATACAAAGCTTTTATGGACGAATGTGTCATGAGCTATATGTCTCTAATCCTCTTTTATACTTGATTATTTATAAAACAACTAACACCACGAAAGGTGATAATGATATGCTTTCCCAAAAAAAAAAAAAAAAAAAAAGGAGATTCAAAAAAAAGAAAGGTAATACATTTTCCACGTGCATGACAACAAATTTAGATTTTACGTCAATTCCAAAAATCGATGTGAGAGTGGACGGACCTGATTGGTTAACTTTGTTTACTTTATCTATGGTCGTTTTAATTTTTTTGGCCAATGACAAAGATAACTAATATTTGTCAAAAACATCTATTACTAGTGAACGTGAAAGATTGCAAAATCTTGAATTATATATATATATATATATATATATATATATATATATAAAATCGATTATTATTTAAAATATATAATATTTTTAATATCATAATAATTAAAAAAATAATAATAAATATTTTTTTAATGGAAAAACAAATACTTATATCTTTCTATAATTTTGAAAGATAATTATATCATTTTCTATTTTAATTATTTATTCTTATTTGTAATTACATCATATGTAATAAATTAAAAAATAAAATTTATTTTTTTCCTTAAATAATAATATAGATATGATTTAGTTATGTTTTATTTTTAAACATTACAACTTATAACCTCAATACTAGGCGTGGACAAAATACATGGAACCAAAAAACCGAACCGAACTGAATTAGAAGGTATTGAACCGAACAGAATAGTCACAAATATCCGAATGGTTCTTAATATAAAATATTTTGGGTACCCGAACCGAACCAAAACTTGAATGGGTACCTGAAATTTATGAAATTCAATTATATATTCAAAAATATTATGTATATTTAGAATTTAATAACCAAAATACTCATAATTACAATTATAAATTAAATATATTAGTTATGTTTAGACCAAAATATCCAAAAATATTTAGTTGTATTTGTCAAAATTAAACAACTTTTGCAAAATTTAACCAAATTTTATTTATTTAACAAAATTTAACCAGATTTTATTTAACCAAATTTTATTTAACAAAATTTAACAGTTTTTGCAAAATTTAACCTAATTTTCAAGTATCTGGGATAAATATTTGGTACACGAAAACCGATCTGAATCTGGACAGAACCAAACCGAATCCGGTTCGAAAAAAGAAATACCCGAATAGATCCTAGATTTATAGTACATATATATTCGAAACCCAAAAAAACCGAACCGAACCCGAACGGGTACCGGATGCCCATGCCTACTCAATACCTTATTAGCTAACAATCACAAAACTTCAAATTATGCCAAATAATGTCTTGTTATGATTTTGACTGATTTACATGCGTAAATTAAGATGGCATTCATATTGTGCCTAGGGGTATCAAAATGGATCAAATGGGTGATCCATGACCCATGACCCTAAGTGATCATATGTAAATGGGTCATGGGTTATCCATGACCCATAACTCATCTAATTACATGGATCATGGGTCAAATGGGTGACCCATGAAAAACAAAAATTTATTTAAATAAATATTATTAATATTTTTTTTAAATGAAAAAATTAAAAATAGTAAATAATATTATAATATATTGATATTATGAATTGGCAAATTTTCTTGTTTTTAAGACTAGAGAATTTTTGATTTTGGCGGGAAAACTCGCATAAAAACGGGGAATCACATTTTTTGCGGGAAAACGCGGAATCGAGTTTTTGGCGGGAAAACACGGAATTACGTTTTTGGTAAGAAAACACGGAATCACGTTTTTGGCAGGATAACGCAAAATCGCGTTTCTTGCGGGAAAATGTGAAATCGCGTTTTTAGCGGAAAAATGTAAAATAGCATTTTTGACGGAAAAACACGGAATCGCGTTTTTTGGCGGGAAAACCCGGAATCACTTTTTTGGAGGAAAAACGCGGAATCGCGTTTTTGGCGGGAAAATATGAAATCGCATTTTTGGCGGAAAAATGTAAAATCGCGTTTTTGGCATGATAACGCGGAATCACGTTTTTGACGAGAAAATGCGAAATCGCGTTTTTTTGCGGAAAAATATGAAATCACGTTTTTGGCGGAAAATGTGAAATCATGTTTTTGGCGGAAAAATGTGAAATCACGTTTTTGGCGAGAAAATGTGAAACCACTTTTTTGGCGGGAAAATGTGAAATCGCGTTTTTGGCGAGAAAATGTGAAATCGTATTTTTGGCGGGAAAATGTGAAATCACGTTTTTAGCGGAAAATGTGAAATCGCGTTTTTGACGGGAAAATATAAAATCACGTTTTTTGTGGGAAAATGTGGGATCACGTTTTTGGCGGTAAAATGATGGATTATTGTTTTTTGGGGAAAAATGATGGTATTATAGGTAATATTGTTATGATGTCATAATAATATCATTATGATGTTATAATAATTTGGGATTATGTCATAATAATGTATGATGATGTCATGATAGTGGGTCAAACGGGTCATCCATTTGACACATGACCTATTACAAATTGATTCATTTGACCCATGACTCATTTTACCCATGACCCATTTGAGCCATCAACCCATTATAATCAAAAAAATTGATTCATTAGGATCATTGGTCAAATTGGATCGATCCATTACTCATTTTGACACCTTTATGCCTACCGCTGATTAGTCCGTATTTTTTGGTCCGTACCGTTTGTATGTATATATATATATATATATATATAATTTGTATGATCTTAACAAAATTATAAGAAAATTTGTTTTTGTAGATGAAGATAAAAGTCTTTATTTTCTTATAAATTTTATGTAGTAGCTGAACGTGTAACGTGTACTAATGCATGCCCCATATTCTCAACCACCAGTGTAGTGTCTACCATTCCTTGCCAGTTATAGTCTAAGAAATTTAAAGGGCCGGTACGTGGGCCCATTTCTTCAGAAAAAGGATTTAATCGATTGATGAAGCTTCATACAAAGATGCACCTTATACATATATTTGTCGGTCACTTCTTTTGCAATTTACTATTTTACTCGTCGCTTTTCAAATACATGTTTATTTTTTGTTGATTAACACTAGTGTCCGTGTCAAGCTTGACTAATCCGGGGATGACCCCTTCTTTAGAAAAAAAAATCTCAAGTCGAAGTCAGAGATACGAAGTAGTCCATGCGGAGCTCGGTTGTTCGCAAGAGGAATCGAATCCAGAGCCTTAGCCTTAGCAAATTTACCCCCTGAGCCCTATATCCTCAACCCTTGTGCTACTACACTTGGGTTTGGCATATACATGTAACATGTTCTTTCCGCCAAGATCCAAAGTTGGCCCAGGTGGAGTAATAATTGAGTTTTCAAATTTGTCATCAATTTCTTGGTCCTCCAATCTCGAAATCATCAATTCATATCCGCCCATTCTGCATCTCTTTCAAGGAAGATAAAGAGATTTGTTGGCACAATACACAATTCAGACAAACACAATTAAAGATGGTTATGGGATATTTCGAAATATTCAAAAACCAATGTGGACCACTTGGAGTTGCGACACCAAGCAATAAATAAAACATATCCAATCCAAACCCATGCAATGACAAATATGTTTTGATAGGCACCTCTACCTCATATTTAACTTGCCCAATTCTATCTCTTTATTTTAACAAAACCGAGCTAAGCTTGAGTCGACTCCACGGCTCCACCATTGAATTCTCTCAAACCTCCAAAAATTTGCTCTGTACATGGTTCCGAATATTTCAACCGAGCATATGATTCTCATGGACTGCTTCTGTTTCTCTAAATTGCCTCTGCCTTGTCTTAACTACATTAGTAGTCTCCAAAATGTGGGAATTTTTGTTTTTGAGAAATATATTTATCAATTAACTATCAATAACAAAAAAAATAAAACCAAATGTGTTGTTTACACACAAAGGAAAAACCAAAGATAGGTCAAATTATAAATACGCTTATAAACACGTTAACTTAGACCATTTGCATCGGTTCTTTTTATGGGTGTTTTAGAGAGGTGTCTCACCCATAGAATAATGAAATCAATCGAAAATTAGAGGAGAGAGAAAGAAAGGGTCTCCTATGAGAACCCAAAAAAAATTGAGACACTCTCATTCGATGTGTCAGTTGTTTATTGGTCCAATTTTATTGGTCAAACAAATATAATACACTCTCATTAAAAAAAAAAAATTTGAGACGCCTTAATAGGGTCCCGATGCAGATGGCCTTACATGTTAGAACCACAAATATGATATGAAAGTCAACAAAATTTATCTTGTGAATTCTTATACTTGGTCTACCTGACGATACACGTACAACTTGGAGATGAACAAGAACGCAATGAAAGCAATGGCGGTGAAAGCGGCGAGCAACCAGTAAAAGTAATCGACATGGGCTCGGTTCAAGTTAGTGTTGAACCAGTTGTCCCCGTCGTCTCTTCCGGTTGCCCAATCAATCACAGTGATGAGCAAACCGCTTAAGAAGCTCGAAAGACCCATCGCACTCAAAGAGAGCGCGAGACCAATGCTCCTTAGCTCCGTTGGGACTTGGTCATAGAAGAATTCTTGTGTTCCCACTAGAGAGAACACATCGATCATCCCGAGTAGCAAATACTGTGGAACGAACCACCATATGGACATTGGAACGGTCACGTCCGGCTTGTCCACGAGCCCGTGTTCATTAGCGATCTGCAGCCGTTTGGCTTCTACCAATGCCGCGAGCACCATATTGAAGCTCGAAAGCACCATTCCAACTCCTATTCTCTGGAGCATTGTTATCCCAAAAGGCTTTTTAGTAATCATTCTAGCTAACGGTAGAAACACATGCTCATAGATCGGGACCGAGATGAGAATCGATACACCGATGAATGACAATAAAGAAGCCGGAGGGATTTCCAAGCCTGGTAAGATTTTTCTGTCCACCGTAACGCCTTGCTTGGTGAAGAAAGTAATGTGTTGAGCGTACGGAATCGTACTCACCACCGATATGATCCATATTGGAATAAGCCTTACCAGAGCTTTCGCCTCTTCCACGTCCCTACCACTACATGGCTCTGCACCATCTTCTCCTAAGATCATCGCTTTTGCTAGGAAACTTGTCACACAAGATAAATAAATTTCCATTCAAATTAAATCAAACACTAAAACAAAAAAACTCATAATGATTACAAATTCTTGGGATTTATGTGACTTACTCTAGCCGACCGCTACGTTTCTCGGACGAACCATCCTCCAATAGACCTTGACCCAAACCCGAATGTTCTAAACTAAGTTTCCGGTTCTTGAACGCCGCGACGAAAACCCTACCGATTCTAGCAAAAGCGTTATTATTCTCCTCGCGGTTTCCTTTTGGGTATCGGTAACTTTTTCTCCCGAGCAAGAAGATAACAAGAGCCATAACCATGAACAAACAAGGGATCCCAAACCCAAACGCCCAATTGACATTATCTTGCACGTACGCAACCACTATAATCGATAAACTGATTCCAGCAGATAAACTCAAGAACCACCAATTGAAAAACGATCCTCTCGATATTACCTCCTTTGGATCTTCCGAATCAAATTGGTCCGCACCAAACGCTTGAACACACGGCTTGTGTCCACCTTGTCCGATTGCCACCAAATACAGAGAGCAGAAGAATAATATATTCACCCAGAAAGACGGTTTAGCAGAAGCATCGTTACGTTGCTCAGATAATCCCATTAGGATTAAGAAAGCCGATAATGTCAATAGTCCTAGTCCCTGTAATAATAATCTCCCCAATTTCAGCTCAATCTCGGTTTAAGCCGGTTTATTAAAATATTGATTTTTAGAGGAGAGAGAAGAAGAAGTAGGTACTAAACCAGTATGTAGATGAGGGAAGCTGCAAGAATTGTACGGTAACGACCGAGATAAGCGTCTGCTACGAAAGCTCCTAAAATAGGAAGTATCGAGGCGGTTCCTGACCACGTGTTCACGTTCACGGCGGCGGTCGCCGTCGATTGACCTAGAGGTCCGGTGAGGTAAGTGATTAAATTGCAGGCAATCCCAAAGTAAGCGAACCTCTCTCCCACCTCCACGCCTGACAAAAATTTCAAGTAAAATTCGAGAGTTTTAGGAGTTCATTTACGAAGAAAACAAAAAAAAAATCGATTCGATTCTTCACATATAATGAACAAGGCGGATCTCCATCCGCCGGTGGAAGATTTTCCGGCGGGAATTCCACGGTGATCGACGGAATCACTAACGTAATCTTCTTCTTCCTCGTGTTTCTTCATTTCTTGCCAATTGAGATTTAGGAATATGAATCTCTGTGAAAACTTGGAGGGTTACTGGATTTTTATAAGCTAAAAAAATCTATTTTTTTTCAAAAAAAACTAACGAACACGTATTTTATTTGTTTTGTTTATATCAACAATTTTTGTTCTTTCTTTTGTGGCATTTTATTCAATAAAGTCAAACCACTAATACTATGGGTTATTGGATCACGTCTTCTTTTTAAAATCAAGAACCATATACATCATACAATCTATGTTTTGTGTAAAATCAATTATAAAGACTTTACTATTTTGTTTGTTTATAATGCTACTCATATTTTACTAAATGTTTTGTTATTGATTCTTATATTTTACTTTAAAAAACAAGCATGGTACAATTAATGATTGTAAAATCTCTGCGGTTTTCTTCATTATGGTTTTTATTTATTTATTTTTCTACCACATGTATAAACATTTGGATGGATGCTCCAACGTAACTAATTAAAATCCGAGAATATTTTTTTTTTTAAATGAGATATCAAATTTATTTTGATTGTTATATGTAAACTTCTTTAACAGAAAAAGCCATATGTAAATTTATTTTAGTTAACCAACTCACCCTGATCTAGTGGTAGTTGTTTTGAAAATACGTTAGTTCGCTCTTCTTTGAGTTCATTTTTCACTGGAAACAAAAATCACATATGAATTGACAAGTCGAAGATGGTGTCACGTTTTAAGTCTATTTGAAAGTCCGATAAATGGACTAATCGACGGTATTACTCATTTATAGAAATTAGTTGGGTTTATGCCCGGATTATCTGTTATTAAAAAATACATATATATATATTTTAGTTTGAATTTTTAAATCTTTTTAATTATTATTAAATTATTGACCCAAAAAAATTCCTTTATTTTATAATGTTAGAATTATCCACCACCTACCTTTTTTCCCCTGAAACTCCTAGTTTAGCTTTTATTCGTGAAACTCATTATTCGTATCACGGGCCCCTCTTTAGCTTTTATTTCTTCTTTTTATTTACAAGGTTACATGTTTTCCACGTGCATCTCATAATTATAATTTCGACGTTCAGACCAAAAATCTGAGAGAATTTGGCTTTATATGTGGTCTTACTAGGCTTGGGAACGGAGCGGATATCCGGGTTTTTCAATGTATCCGTATCCGTCGGATAATCAAATTCATTATCCGAATCCGGATCCGAAAGTTCAAGATATCCGGTTTCGAATATCCGTTGAAAAACTCGGATATTCGCGGATATCCGGATCCGATCTAGTCTATTTAATTAAAATTAAAAAAATCTGAAACAGAAAAATATATAATAAATTTGAGAGCCACGCCAAAGCGGAGTCCTGTTTGTTCCGCAATCAACGCATGTCTTCTTCGTATCACCTCCACTTCCGCTACTGCTACAGTTCCCGTTGTCTACGTCGGACGAATCTCCCGCCGATTCGAGCTTCGTCGTCTTCGTTTCTTCCGTGATTGACATCTACAAACCAAAAAGAAACAGAAAAGTTCAATACACAAACGCGATCGACAACTACAAGTAAGAAACAGCAAAAGAAGGATTGATTTGAGCTTGTCTTGGCTTACGAGAGTTTGATATTACTCTTTTTCTCAAATGGGCTTTGGGCTTTCTTATAAGGTTTTAAAAAAAAATATATATATATATATATATATATATATATATATATATATATAACTGGATATCTGTTATCCGTTTTTGAATTTTTTTATTATCCGAATCCGTATCCAAATCCACCGGATATGTTGTTTTATTATCCGTATCCGTATCCGAACTACCCGGATATCCATTTTTTCGGATCGAATCGGAGCAGATATCAGATCAGATACCGGATCCCGGATAATAATGCCAGGCCTAGGTCCTACTATTTTGTTTGTCTTTGGAATGTTTGATAAGTATTAGTCAGATCAGTCAAATATTCAAAATAATACTATTGTTCATTGGCTGAAGTAATCTTTTATTTTTATAATTCAGCTTTCGAAATACTCAATTGATTGTTATTTTGTTTTCATGTTAGAACCTTATCAGCTGTGTTATATTGCGCCAAACACGGAGATTGAATGTTACTTTGTCTTTCATGATTACGGTATGGAAATATTTCACAAGCCCAAAACTATGTGGATACTTCACCAAAATCTGTTGTGACGATTTTCGTTTAATGATAAAACACGCTGACAAAAAAATATCTGCGCACTGCTAAATGATTCGTATTTTGTGTTTACGTTTGTTTCGTTGATTGTAGATTTGTTTCTTGAGGACAAGTTTTACTATTTTCTGATGTCAGTTTTGTTTTTTTTGTTGATAAGTTTGATGTAGTAGATGAAAATTAACATCTTTATAGGAAAAGATAATGTTATTGACGAACGTGTAAATCACGTTGACAAAAAAAAAAAAAAGTTATTGACGAACGTGTTATGTGTACAAACTATCTATAAATGAAATGGACCGAAGTCTGGGCCTAATTTGTCTGAAACCTTTAGCAGATTAATAGTTATTTTTTTTTTTTTTTTCCATTTTTCATTTTTATCAGAGTCGATTTTCGGTCATTTTTTTCTACTAAACCCTATTTACTTGCAAGTTTCAAGTATATGGCAATGGCGTATACTAAGTATATCCTCTAGTATTTTCCCTTTAAAACCAAAAGTTAGGCCCAACCTAATCTTTCTGCAACTGGTTCAATGGATTAGTGTTGGAATTTTATACTAGTAATCTCAAGAAAGCGTGACAAAATGAAAGAAATAATTATTATTTAGTTTTTGGTTTTAATGTTATGTTGTATTAATCTAAAAGCTCTACATCATATTTTGAAATTAGTTAGGCTTGAAAAGCTTTTAGACTATTTGCATTTTCTTTTGCACAATGGCTTTGGATGCCTGACCAACAAATAGGATCAGGAATTTATACACTACAAGAAAACATGTGTATTTCCGACGGCAATAATTCCGTCGGAAATTTCTGACGGCTTTCCGACGAATTTCCGACTAACTTCTCATCCGTCGGAAATCCGTCGTACACTTTTCGACAGATTTCCGACGACTTTTTGACGAATTCTGATGTTGCCGACATACTGCCGACGGATTTCCGACAGATGCCGACATGGTTGCCGACATGGTTGCCGACATCGATAATATCTACTTTATATCCGTCGGAAATCCGTCGGAAAATGCACAAAATTTTCCTTATAAAAACGTTTCCACGCTTCATTTATAATCACAAAAAAAAATCTCTGTTATCTAATTCCTTACGAAAATGTCTTCTTCAAATCCTTATAATTATTTTCGATCATGGATGGACAAGCCTCATCAAATTCCGGACACGGGCCTAGTTACAGAGGAATTCAAAAAAGGTCTACAGGAATTCATGGCATTTGCGGGTATGCATAAGAAAGCAAAAAAAACCGGTAAAATCTATTGCCCTTGTACCAATTGTGGGAATCGTAGATTTATCGTGATAGATGAAGTATGGTCACACTTGTATTGTCATGGGTTTATGCCGGGTTACAAGATTTGGTATTATCATGGAGAAAATGATACAATGGTGGATAATTATGCTAGTACTAGTGAACATTATATTGGGGATAACACTAGCTTAGAAGAACCCGCAATGGAAGAACAAAGTACTGTAGGTCATGTTCAGATGGTGAACGATGGATTTCGTGAAAGTATACCATCGGTTGCTGAGTATGTAGATAGGGGAGAAGAACCTAATTTAGAAGCTCGGAGATTCTTTGATATGTTAGACGCTGCTAAACATCCGTTATATGATGGGTGTAGAGGTGAACATTCCCCTTTATCAACTGCAACAAGGATGATGGGTATAAAGACGGATTTCAATTTGAGTGAGGAGTGCGTGGATGCAATCGCTGATTTTGTGAAAGAAATTTTGCCAGAAAATAATCTTGCACCGGCATCATACTATGAGATACAGAAACTTGTTCAAGGTCTAGGATTGTCGTATCAGATGATAGATGTATGCATAGACAACTGTATGCTCTACTGGAGAGAGGACGCAGATCGTACGACATGTCGTTTTTGTCGCAAACCTCGGTATAAGGAAACAGGTGGAAGAGTGTCAGTGCCATATAAACGGATGTGGTATTTACCGTTAATAGAGAGATTGAAGAGGTTATATCAGTCAGAGCGCACAACAGGAGCAATGAGATGGCATGCAGAGCATACAACAGATGGACAAATCGCCCATCCGTCAGATGCAGGAGCATGGAAACATTTTCAATCCATTTATCCCAGCTTTGCGTTTGAGGCAAGGAACGTATACCTTGGATTATGTACCGATGGTTTCAGCCCTTTTGGGAAGCACGGCAGAAAATATTCTTTGTGGCCAGTAATTGTAACACCTTACAATTTGCCGCCATTTTTGTGCATGCGAAGGGAGTTCTTGTTCCTTAGCATTCTCGTTCCTGGACCAGAGCATCCGAAGAGATCACTTGATGTGTTTTTGCAACCATTGATTTATGAGCTGCGAATGTTATGGGACCAAGGTATTGAAGCGTTTGATGTTTCTTGTCACCAAAATTTCATCATGCGGTCGGTACTTTTGTGGACTATTAGCGATTTTCCAGCATATGGCATGTTATCAGGATGGACAACGCACGGAAGGTTATCGTGCCCGTACTGTCAAGATAACACTGATGCGTTCCAATTGAAGCACGGACGGAAAACGTCTTGGTTTGATTGTCATAGGCGATACCTACCTAGCGATCATCCTTATCGTCGGAGCACCACATTGTTTAGGAAGAACCGGAAAGTATTTGACGGTCCTCCTCCTGAGTTAGATGGTGAGTATTTGTTGACTCAGTTTAGAGATTTTGGTGCAGAGAGGACCGTTGATTGTGGTGGTAACGGACATCATCCTGTTGATGGTTGTGGCAACGTTCATAATTGGCACAAGAGGAGCATTTTCTGGGATTTGCCTTATTGGAAGAACCATTTTTTGAGGCATAATCTGGATGTCATGCACATTGAGAAGAATTTTTTCGACAACATTATGAACACCGTTCTCAATGTCAAAGGGAAGACGAAGGACAATCTGAAGTCTAGATTGGACTTGCCAGACATTTGTTCTCGTAGAGCACTACATGTGACAGGGAACGGGAAGCCTCCGGTCCAGGCTTTTCGTTTCGATGAACCTTCAAAGGACGAGTTTTTTGACTGGATTACCGAAAGTGTTAGATTCCCGGACGGATACGCATCTAACCTTCGGAACTGCGTTGATCATGGAGAAGGGAAGTTTACTGGGATGACGAGTCATGATTGTCATGTGGTGTTGCAGCGCCTCCTTCCATTTGCCTTTGCATGTCTTCTACCACGTAATGTCCACGAAGCAATTGCAGGTACAATCATGAAATTATTTATTTACTACTTTATACAATATATACTTCATTATTTAATTATTCATTTGTTATCCATATATTGCAGGGATTTGTGCCTTTTTTCCGAGATATATGTTCTCGCTCTCTTAGATCAGACGGTATCCGCAATCTTGGGGCTAATATACCTGTAATCCTTTGCAATTTGGAGAAGATATTTCCTCCTTCATTCTTTGATGTTATGGAACATTTAACAATTCATCTCCCTCGAGAAGCAGAGCTTGGGGGTCCCGGTTCAGTACCGTTGGATGTATCCTTTCGAACGGTATATGTTACATCTAAAGAAGAAGGTGAAAAATTTGAGTAGAGTGGAGGGTTCTATCGTCGCACAAACCATCAATGAAGAAACCTCACATTTTGCCGAGTCCTACTTTCCATCACAAGTCAAAACAAAGAGTC
This sequence comes from Eutrema japonicum, assembly GCA_030161315.1. NCBI lineage: Eukaryota > Viridiplantae > Streptophyta > Magnoliopsida > Brassicales > Brassicaceae > Eutrema > Eutrema japonicum. Next base: position 12,221,226 of record BSQW01000001.1, read on the forward strand.
GTAGAGCAGCTCGACATGATGACGGAGGCGTCCTACCTTTCTATCCGGTCGATGTACCTCATATATTTTTACAGATTGGACGACTTAGTGGAAAAGGCAAGAAGAGGAGACTTTCACCACAAGAGCGAGAGCATTTGCATATGTACATTCTCACAAACTGCGACGGAGTTGATGAATATGAGAGGTATTATATATTGAACTTAATTTTTAATTACTTATTGGGTTCTTGATTATATATATATGTACTAACGTGATAATTGTTTCAATCTCACAGGATGTATATGGCTTATCAACGTTTTGCATTTCCTGACAAAACAGAGGACGAGCTAATCGAGCTCAAACAGGAAGAGTTCGGACGTTGGTTAAGAGATTATGTAAGTCTTTTAATTGCCTTGTTTTTAGCAATCATCATATGTAATGAAAGATTTAATTATTTGAAGTATTTTTATTTTAATTGTGCAGGTGACGACAGAGAAGGCTAACGGACAAACATTTCCCACGTGGTTAGAAGAAATTGTGAGATTTCCACTAGCAACCGTGCAGTCACATGTGATGTATAGCACACGGGGGTACGCTTTTAAGATTATTCGGGATGATAGGAGTGCGACAACTTCAGATTACGGTGTATCAACTCAGTCAGGTGATCTTGTATACTATGGTGTCGTACGTGAGATTTTTGATGTTCAGTACCCGGGAATGCTCGGTCTAAGATGTGTTGCATTTTTATGCGACTGGAACGACCCATTAGTAGGAAGCGGTGTGCGACACGACCAATTTGGTGTTACATCATTACATAGCAGAAGAAAACTCCAGAGATACGAGCCATTTGTACTTGCATCACAAGCAGACCAAGTTTGTATTTCTTTTACGTTAATTTTTAATTTAGTTTTGTTGCATTCCCGTGGTTAAATTTATACATGGTGTAGGTATGCTACATTCCCTATCCGCGGGTGACAAACAAGCAAGACCCGTGGGTTACAGTAACATCGATAAACCCGAGAGGTAGAGTTCATGGGATGTCTGATCATGAACCCCTCCAACAAAGCTCCGTAGGTTTGGGTTCAATCGAGCATTCCCTTGAGGTCGACCTTGTCGTTGGTTTCACCATACAGTCAGACGATCGAGTATTTGAGGATTCAGAAGAAGAATTTGACGAATTTTGGGAACCTTCCGATTCAGGAGAATCAGATTACTCATCATCGGATTGACAGTAGTTTTAATTATAAAATTTGCACCGTAAAATATGTACATATATTTGAACTAGAATTGTAATGTGTAATATATCAGTTATGTCGAAGTTTTATAAAGTTAGACATTTGATTAAGTGTAACAAAATCGGAATTTTGCCACAAAAAAAATTTTGGTTACAAGGTTAACCTATATTATAACTTCTATATAAATTCTATATAACACATTTTCTTGATGTATATACAAGGTTAACCTATTTTATATACATCATACAAGTGTTTGTAAACTTTTGCCACAAAAAAAAACCTATACCCTATACCCTAAACAAGATTTTTAAATATCCGTCGGAAATCCGTCGGAAATTTCCGACGGATTTCCGACGGTTTGAGTTGAATCTGGGTTATATCCGAGGGATTGATTTTTTAGCCGAGGCAGCTGAATCCGTCGGAAATTTCCGACGGATTTCCGACGGATTCAACTCAAACCGTCGGAAATCCGACGGATTCAGCTGCCTCGGCTAAAAAATCAATCCCTCGGATATAACCAAGATTCAACTCAAACCGTCGGAAATCCGTCGGAAATATCCGACGGATATTTAAAAATCTTGTTTAGGGTATAGGATATAGGTTTTTTGTGTGGCAAAAGTTTACAAACACTTGTATGATGTATATAAAATAGGTTAACCTTGTATATACATCAAGAAAATGTGTTATATAGAATTTATAAATTTTGATGGAAGTGTTTGTATAAGTTATAGTATAAAGATATATTTGATTTATGTGAAATGATATGTTTTGATGTTGTATAATTTTTAAACTAATACAAAGCCTTTAATATTGATGAACTTAATATATATATTGAATGAAACATGTAAATAACATGTCCCTAAATCATATAAAGAAACCCTAAACCCCAAATATACCCTAATTCCGTCGGAAATCCGTCGGATATACCCTAATTTCCGACGGATTTCCGACGGATCTGAAAAATTATACACGTGCTTGTTGACTGACCAATCGACAAACATGCAAAGAATATACCTTATCCGTCGGAAATCCGTCGGAAATTTCTGACGGATTTCCGACGGATATGAAAAATTAGACACGTGCTTGTTGACTGACTAATCGACAAACATGCAAGGAATAAACCTTATCTTCTCCAATCCGTCGGAAATCCGTCAAAAATTTCTGACGGATTTCCGACGGACTTTGATATTTTCGAGACCGCGGGAATATCAACCGCGTAAATGAAATTATTTTTCGAAATCCGACGGATTTCCGACGGACATCGAATTATATCGACGAAACGTAAGTTTTTTTCCTTATTTATCTCTTCTTCCTCTCTCTCTTCCGTCGCTTCTTCTCCCTCTTCTCTCTTCTTCTTCATTACCGAAAATCTCTTCTTCTCCCTCTTCTCTTCTTCTTCTTCACAATTTCAGTTTTAATCTTCAATTCATCAACTCCTCTTCATCAATTCCTCAATTCTTCTCCAACAAAACATGTAAGTTTAATCAATTCCTTTAATTTTTTTTTATATCATGTGAGTTTTAGGGAATATATTAGTTAGGTTGTTAGAATTCTATTTATGTGAATTGTTAAGTGGTTATAATAGAATTTGTTATTTAGAATAATATTAGTGTTAGGGTTTATGTGTTTAGATTGTTGATTTAGAATTGTTAGATCTAGAAAACAAATTTTTGATCTTTTTTTATTTTCTAAAAATATTAAAATCGTTTTTAGATCATGTTTTATTTTCTAAAAATATTTTAAAAACGTTTCTAGATATTGTTTGAATTTTTAAAAATATTTGTATATATTAAAATCGTTTTTAAAAAATATTGTTTAAGTAATAAAAACGTTTAGATAATATTTGTATATATTAAAAACGTTTTAAATATATTTGTTAGGTAATAAAAATGTTTTCATAATATTTGTATATATTAAAATTGTTTTTAAAATTTTTTATAGTAATAAAAACGTTTTTATAATATGTATATATATTAAAATCGTTTATAATATTTTTTAACTAAAAAAACGTTTTTAAAATATTTCTATATATTTAAGTTGATGTTAAAATATTTTTTTAATAATAAAAACGTTTTTATAATATGTGTATATATTAAAATCGTTTATAATATTTTTTAACTAATAAAAACGTTTTTAAAATATTTCTATATATTTAAGTTGATGTCAAAATATTATTTTAATAATAAAAACCTTTTTCAATTATTATTTTAGAAATAAAATCGTTTTAAATATTTTTTGTAGTAATAAAATGTTTTCTATATATTTTTATATATTAAAGCTGATTTTAAAATATTTTAGCAAATTTTGAAAATTTTGAATTTTTAGTAAACTTTGAATTTTTCGGAAAATTTGAATTTTTTGGAAAATTTGAATTATCCGGAAAATTTAAATTTTTCCTAAGTATTTTTCCGGAAATTTCAAAAATTTTGGTAACTTTTGAATTTTTTGTTAATTTACTAACAATTTTACCGTTTTTCGCAGGGATCACGACGAAGTTCTTCAGTTGGGAGGCGGCAACCAAGGACGCCGTTCTCGGGGTTCTCGGTGTATGCCTCCTCCGGGACCAACGAGCTCGGGAACTCACATTCCAGATTCCCAGCAATCCGCTGCTCGAAGCCACATTGAGATCGATGAGCTAGTCCGGCAACCTAACCGGGGCCATTGCATTCGACTCGACCCGAAGTTTGAGGACGACACTTGGTAAGAAAATTTTTGTACATTATTTCAATTTATTTAGATTTTTAAACTTAACATATTTATATCTTTTCATAATGTTTTCAGGTTTAAGCTGTCGACTCAGATCACCAAGGCGATATTACGGATGCTCCACAACATGTTGGACAAACCGTACGAGAAATATTCGGACATGCCTACCGAGGAGAAAGACGTGTGGCACCGGACTTTCGCGGTAAGTTATTTAATGATATATTATTTATTTTGAATTTCATTTTGACAATTTTTCTTTTTGATATGTAACATATTTTTAAAAAAACTTGTAGCAAGAGTTCACGTGGGACTCTCATCATACGCGCAAAGTCATTGACACATTCGACAAGTATGCCGCAAACTCGTACTCGAAGCACATGTACGAGTGGAAGCAGAAGTGGAAGCACAACAAAGACAAGCCGAAGGACCTTGACGACGACGTCTGGAAGGGCTTCTGTGAGTACTGGAGTAGGCCTGCGACAAAAAAGACCTCCGAGCAACAGTCGAAGAACCGAAATAGCCAACGAGGCGGGAAAGGGGTCTACATCCACAACGCGGGCGCAAAGACCATCGAACGGGAAGCGATGGAAATGGTAAGTTTAATTTAAATTTTTTATTGTTAATTCTGTTTTTTATATTTATTTAACTTAACAAATTTTCGCAGGCGAGAGAATCTGGTTCCGAACCCGATTATCTTCAACTCATCGAGCATAGACACACCAACAAGAAAACCGGTCAGATACAGGACTTGGGGATGCGGGATGTTGTCGAAAAGAGCAAGAAGACGAAGCTGGACCGTGAACTATCAATATCGCAGCTCACTATCGAAGGATCGACATCCTCGAACTCTTTGTCCCGGGAAGAGATAAACCAGATTGTACTTGAGGTATGTTTTAATTTCATTTCGTTTTTTTTTATTTTCGTTATTTAATTATTATCGGTTATAATTATTCGCAGCAAACCCGGCAAGTGAAAGGTCGATTCTCTGGGTTAGGCACCCTTCCGACCCAGGAATCTTCTTCCTCGCTTCCTCGTTATCCTTCGGAGTACCGGGTAGAAATCGAGAGGCTCACCCAAACGGTGAAAGACCATGACCAGCAGGTTGAAGAGCTACGGACGGAGCAACAGACTACCAACAAGAATCTCTCCTGCTTGGAGAAGATGATGGAGAAATGCTTCCCGCATATGTTTCGGGATAATAATCCCGACGACGGAGATTCTCCAACCGTTTAAATATTTTCTTTTAATGCTTTTTTTTTGAACAATTTATTTTAATGTGTAATGAATTTTTTAATTTTGTTTAATGAATTTATATATTTATTATTTCTATTTTTAATTTATATTTCAAATTTATATAATTTTAATATATAAATTTCAAAAAAATAAATAATTAAATAAAATTCAAAATAAAATTCAAAATACCAATTCCGTCGGAAAACCGTCGGAATAAGTTACCGTCGTAAATCCGTCGGAACCTATTTCCGACGAAGAACCGACGGACTTCCGAGACAACTTCCGATCAAATTATCCGTCGTAACTCCGTCGAAAATAGTTACCGTCGGAAATCCGTCGGAACTATCTTCCGACGGATTTACGATGGAAATTCATCCGATCACCATCCGTCGGAAATTCTGTCGGTAATATATCCGTCGGAAGTCCGTCGGAAATTACCGACGGATATCCGACGGCATTTCCGACTGAATATCCGTCGGAGTATCCGTCGGAACGTACGCGGTCGGAAATCCGTCGGAAATGTCTGACGGCTTTCCGACGGATTCCGACGGAAACCATATTTCCGACGAATTGTAACCGACAGCTTAAATCCGTCGGAAAAGGCCCTTTCCAACGGATTTCCGACGGATTTGGCCGTCGGAAATACCCCTATTTTCTTGTAGTGATACAACATACAAATATGTGATTTTTTGTTTCCATCCATAAAATATTGTTTTCAACGACTAGAAAAGTGGAAGACTTTGACTTGTCACAATCACATTGTGCTTGTTCTTTCTTTTTTTTGTCGTCAGCACATAGCTTGCTGGGGAGCAAAATCTAGAGGAAGAGGAGAAAAAGAAAGCAAAGATGAGCCTCTCTCTCTCTCTCTCTTTTTACTGGATATAATTTGTAATGGCAATTAACAAATATTATAGATTTTTGGGTGTGCGGTCATTAATCGAAGTTCTTTTGCTCTCCTCAATATCGAATCTTAAATTATTAGTAACCTTACATAAATTTATGAATAGAATGGTGTGGATGAAGACAAAAAATAAAACGTCAGATTTAGAAAGCGGAGAGACCAGCTATATATAGTAAGCTTCCTCTTGAAAAATTCTCAATAAAATTTGCATTGGAATGATTTTTTGTTAGAATTTTACTTATGGAAAAGTGTCGTTTGGTATTTCCAGCGTGTTCGTGGAGCTCGACCACTTAATTCTAGTTCCCTCGCTTTTCTGGTTACAGGTAAATTAACTTCATTTTCTACTTCTTTCTGCAATTTGTTGCACTTCTTATGCATTAATTGTTTGGTTTTGTGTATTACACTTTTGCATGCTGTTTATGATTTCTCAGCTCGCATCGTAATTTCCTGGTATGTTCATATCGCATGATAAGTCGTTTTCTTTTCAGTTAGACATCTTTAGGCTATGATTTTGACATTCCACAAAGAAAGATAACTTCATTTTCTTTTCATACATTGTTTATCCATCTCAACCAAAGGTCTTAGCCAAGTGGGAGTACAATTCTCAAGAACATCTTTCTTCTCTCAAGGCCGTGAAGCCAAAAAATGTGCAGATGCAATAGATAGATTTGCTTGTTCTTTTTCATGTTCTCATGCAGGTGAGTGACAGGTTAAATTGTTTGTTATAAGATTTATAAATTTTCTATTTTTTAAAAAATTGTAGGTCCGTGACTAATGGGCCACGCCGACGCGTATCTGTCAACATTTATATTTGCCCTAAAACCTTGTTCCGCTCGATATATGCTTGCACCGGAAGATTCGATCGAAACCTTATTTGTTCCTCTCAATAATAAGCGAAGTCTGTGATTTTGATTGAACAAGACCTAGCTGCGATTTGTTTGTTCCCAAGTTTTGAATCTGAATTGATTTCTTATAAAGAAATACGAGATGGTGATGAAAGTGTCGGTGTTTTGGGACATCAACAGCTGTCCGGTTCCCCGTGGTTATGATCCTCGTCTGGTCGGTCCGAGAATAGAATCAACGTTGAAGAATTCAGGCTGCTCTGGTGCGCTCACCATCACTGCCATATTTAGGTAACAAGTGGTGAAATACATGTTTTATATACTCCATCCGTTACAAAATATAGATCGTCCTAGGTTTTTCACACATATTAAGAAAACTTGTAATTTGACCATAATAACCTTGCTAATATAATTTATTTACAGTTTTATTCTAATTATTTATCATAATTATTTTATTCTAGTGACTTAAACTTCCATAAATGTTACGATAGTCTCTTAGCATTCCTCACAATCTCATGCATAATTAACAATTTTTAATGAATTAAATATTAGCAAATGAAAGGTTATTATACAATTTCAAATATTTAACTAATTTAATTATTAAATATTTTATTAGTTTAATTTGAAGTTAAAATAGACATTTTCTTTTGCAAAAGTTACATTAAAAACTGAAAACGACTTATATTTTGAAACAAAAAATCAATCCTAAACCGACATATATTTTGAAACGGAAGGAGTACTTTTTTCTATATAGCATGTTTTATATACTATAGTGTATATTTCTTTTCAAAACGGATTCCTAATTTTGTAATCACTTTTGTGAGGATTTTCGTCTCGTCTCTAATGCATCACAGCCCGATTGATATGATTCATGGATCTAACATAGACTATACATAAACGACACCGAGATTTGATCATCGAATTTTCGGCTTGCCTCTAATATGTATGTCTAGGGTGGGAACTGTCTCCCACAAACATTCATTATTAATCAAAGGTGTACACAAAACTCTAACCGGCTTTCTTTGTGTTTCTAGTTCAAATCTTAAGAGAGGAACAATAACAAAGACGGAAAAGAAGAAAGATACATAAAGGTGAAGACTCGAACTCCCACTTTCTTCGGTGATCTTCTTCTTTCTCTCTCGTTCTCTCTTCTCTTTCGCTTTGTCTCACTTGACAAGATGCCATTGAGGCACCTTGTGAACCTTGATTAGGTTAACTTCTACGAACATCTTCTGCCTTCTTTTATATCGAGCATCGCCTCTTCTCTCTTTCCTTGTATATTTGGAAACTGGATCAACTTGGCCCCTCTGATGCTAAATTAATGTTTAAGCCCAAATCATTGCCATTTAGCAACAAAAAAAAGCCCAAAGAAATAATGAAGTCTAAAGTATATTTCTACAACTTTATATGTGCTTTTAGAAACACAATAATTTGTCAAATCGTATTACAAACTTCGAATTATCAGAATAGTATGCATCATCATTGAGAGCATTTACATATATCACCTCTATTTCATCTCTCCACTTATTATCGTTTTCATTGTCTGTCTTCCCTCATTTTCTCTATCTCTTATGACTCTTTACTTAAACTAAAACGTTGATGGCATCTTCTCATTTTTCTTTCCGCTCGAGATTGTGGTGACAACTGACAAGCACTAACGGCACAAATCAAACACTATTGTAATATCGATAATTGTTCGCTACGTAAAATCATAACTTTTTCAACATCCTCATATATATATATATAATTTTCAAGTCATCATTGAATTCATGTTATTTTATTTGATAAATAGTGTTCTATAAGAAATCTTATATGTTAGTATAAGATTTGTTTATCAATTTTATATTATTATATCACTAGATCATGATACGCGTTATAAAAAAATAAAAATTATGCTAAATGAAAAAACGTCACAAAAAAACTTAAGCAACATTTTTTATTGCCCAATTTGCTACTTTCTTAAATAAATAAATTGTAAACCATTTACTGACTTATATCTTTTCAAATTTAGATATTTATTTGGGTGTCTTTGGCGAGAAAACATATTCGTATTGTTATCAATGGTTTAACGACAAGATATATTGGCGAGGAAATGATGTTAATGGTATATTTTTTTCTCAAAGTATCTAGATTATTTCATTGTTTTAATTTCAATGATCTAATTATTCTCATCATCGACGACAGTAATATGAACAAATCGGTCAAATCGGCCGGATTTTGATCTACAAAATTTTGGTTTTTTGTCTCTCACTTTCTCTCCACCATGTATGTAAAGTGGTGATACGGATTTGATAATCATATTTGCAAGGCGCCTTGAAAAACTTGTGAATTATGTGCTGCTTTGACCCCGAGGAACATTCACCATGGTTTCAATCTATAATGAAGTTTTTTTGTGGTAAATAGTTCTTGTGATCGTGAAGCGAACTTGATGCTTCTCTTAGAAGATAATCAGGTATGTTCATTTATCTAACTATTCGCTTTATCTGGATTGGTTATTGATTTTGTTTTCCCACGTTTCTGGGGAAGTTAAAAAATTTTATGAGCATGGATCGCTAGAAAAACATAAAAAATTTATGAGCATGGATCGCTAAAAAATGTTATGTTTTGATCAGATTTCATGTGTATTCAATCAAATATTTGGAAAGGTTTGAGTTTTTTTTTTTTCAACGAAAAGATTTGAGTTTTGATAAGTTTTTAATGAGTTTAATGATTTTGAACTATTTTAAGAAAACTGTAATGGTTTTTTTGTTGAAATATTTAGAAAATCACATAAAACCATGAAATTTAGATTTTTGTATTTTTTTATTAAAATCATTCTAAAACACCTAGAATTTGTTTTTTTTTATAATGTCTAATAACATGAATTTCAAAAGCACTAACTGAATAACATGAAACATGTACGGATATTATAACCAATAACACTCAAATTGTTGATTAAATATACTGATTAGGCTTACATCATTTTTCTTAGATTATTTTTACATAGTTAGATGTACACAAACACCTATTATATCTGTATATAAATATAACTATTATTATACCATCAGAGTAAATGACATATGTGAGTTAAAATTTAATTTTGGTAATCAAAGCCTAATATACATGAACAAACGAAAACTTTAATATTATAATTATTAAAAAAAAAATTTGTAATTTAATAATGTAATAAAATTTTGTTTGCCTATTGCTATTAATGACCCATATATGTTTTACCATATTAAAAAGTTTGAACCATTTTTACATTATACAAATTAGAAGAGGATATGATGAGTTGTAGACAAGTATTACCAATAGAGTAAATAGAAATGTAAGAGGCCCTTATGAATAGTAATGTATAAAGTACGCATATTTAGACTTTTGTGATTACCAATTTAATTTTTTACTGACATATGTCATTTAGTGTGCTGCTGTTATAACGAATAGTACTTGACTACTTGTATATACACATGTAATATGTGTGAATTTATGTAAACACGAGTCTACAACACATCATCTCCTCTTCTAATTGGTCTACTGTTAAAAACAAATTCAAACTTTTTAAGATAGTAAACATTTATGGGGCATTAATAGGCAAATATTACCTTCCAAACTTACAAGTTCACTGGACCAACCAACAAAAGACACGTAATAAAATGAAAAAGTATTTTAGATAGAAATCTTCTTATTTAGAAAGATTTTATTGCTATTTTTCCTTAAACCTTAATATGTCTTTTTTTCTCTCAAAACATTTCTATAATATGTTGAAACCTCTTTGTGGACCGAGCCAAAAAATCAAAGTTAGAAACTCTATATAACATTTTTACCCATCAGATCATCCCCAAAAACACACAAATCCTCTTCTTCTTCTTCTTCCTTTTTTTTTTGTTCACAATGGGCAGAAGAAAAGTAACACACCAATTGATTTCTGACAACTCCACCCGCCGAGTTACATTCAGAAAACGCAAAGATGGTTTATTGAAGAAACTCAATGAATTGACCATTCTATGTGGCTTACGAGCCTGCGCCATCATCTACAGCGACTACAAAGAAGGCCCTGAGGTCTGGCCAAACCAAAAGGAGGTTCGTGTTCTTCTAAACCGGTTAAGCGCACTCCCGGTTGAGAAACAGACCAAATACATGATGAACCAGAAGGATCTGATGAACAGAATGATTCAAGACGCAGAGAAGAAGTTGGAGAAAGAGCAGGTGCATAGCCGTGCGATGGAACTTGGGATGATTGCATCGTTCGATGATCTGAACGAAGCTGATTATTCCGAGGAGCTGGTCAAAGCAGCTGATGTGGTTGAGAAGAGGATCAATGTAATCAGAGAGAGAATCGAGGCTGTAGAATCAGGAGCAACCTTCGTCAAGAAATAATAGCCTTTCAAAAAAATCTTAAATCTTTTTTATTTTCATGGATTTTTAATTGTTTACAAGAAAAAAGATGGTTAAGATTTGTGTGTTGAAAATTCTGTTTTATGATTTGTTTTAAAAGTCTAAGAGAATGATGATATAAATCTCTTTGGCCTTCTTGGACGACATGATGTATTCGGTTTATGACCAGATTTGGTTTATATTTAGGAAGATTTTCTCCCTTTTTTGCTATTTTTATTTTTTCATTCAATCGAATGTTTTCAATTCTATTAAAGCCCATTGGGCCATAGTCGACAAAAAGGGTCAACTCTTTATAATCATCAATCTCTCATGAGCTTTCTTGATCTTTGCATAAACTCTCTTATCTCCCACTTTCCTATTCAGTTATAACAACTCTTTATAATCATCAATTTATTGTTCTCTTTTTTCCGTTTTTCAATGTAACTTCTGTTGTTATTTTTAATGTTGTTTAGTTTGGAAAGAGATACCAAAAAATGGTTTTGGATTATAGAGGCTATATGTGACTTCCTATTTAGTATCCTTCATGTATGTTGACAAGAATAACTCTTCTAATTATGCAAAAACTTAAAATTTGGCCCAAATACTTTTTAGCATACTGGTTCTTATATTGCTCCACTAGTAACACTGAATAGGAAAGAAATGTTGAATGGAAATGAATATAATGAAAATATAAGTTTTGATTGGTAAAAAGTTTTGAATGACCAATCAGACCTTTAAACAAAGCTGGTTATGGATACAAACTCATCAAGCATGTGTTTGAAACCTATGGTTTATAAATTTTTCGAAAACCAATTTTTTAAAAGATTTTATTGGTTTAGATGGTTTAGTGAAATGTCACGAATGATCAAAATCTCATGTTTAAAATTAGTGCACGACCAAAAAAAATTTATTGTTTCTAACTTTTTAAATCTTAGGGTCAGCTCTGCCTTTAAACTCAATATTTTGTTTAAGAAGATAATTTCATGAAATTGATGTTAAGTATATGAATCAAGGTTTTATAATGTGAATGACAAAAATGCAAAATTATTTTGGAATATGTTATGAAATCTGATTAAACAAAAACTCTGATGAACGGTTCGAAACTCATTGGATAAATATATGTATTTGTCGGCAAGCTTCTTCGCCTGCAAACTCACGGATCAAGACAATGACAATTTTTCAAAAGCTTTAACTCTTTTCATGGCATGCAATTACCGTCACGCCATTGATGATATCTCGTCGACGCCTAAGGAGCGCAAAAGAACGGGTCGATATTCATAGCAAAAAAAGAACGGGTCGATATTGTTACCTCGCAGCCAAATGCTAGGTAATTCCATTTTTCCTCTTTTATGTTTATCTTTGTTGCTTAAATTGGATTCAGCTATATAGACTTATTCTCAGGCAGAATTGGAAAAATTGGGACCAATGTCTCAAGATGCTTGGTGATATTCGTTTTTCTGAAGCTGGTGATATTCTTTGCCATGATGATATTAAGACGATAGATTTGGTTGAAGATGTCCAATATCCAAAAAGCAGTGTGTTTTCTAAAAGAACAAGCACATCAAGGCTTAATTAGAAGAAAATGCTGAGCCTCGAAGATGGTCATGTATTGTCTCTCATCTGCATTTAATTTGTTGGTTGTGAGAGAGTGATCTTATTGATTTAGTGGTGTAACATGAACTCAACATATATATAAGATTCATTGAAGTGCTAGTAGGAAATATTAGGAACTTGTGTTTATGTTGGCTCATCTATCTTTTATGATTAAGTGGTATGTGGGAATCTTGAACAAGGGTTATTGCAAACATGCTGGACCAGCTGAAAGCGGAGCATAATCGTGGCAGTCTTGAATTTGTTACCACCGGGTTCAGTTGCCCCGCATGCAAGTGACAATAAAATCGAGCGTCTATTGGATCAATGGTTTGACAAGACTCCAATTCAGAGGAAATTTGCATCATGGCTGGAGACGGTGATTTTCATTAAAAAATCGCTATATGCAAAGTTTGCATCACAATATCATGGTGGTCTATCGTTCAAACAGTACTGCACTCAAAAATTTGAAAGTTATATACTTCCCATTGGGAGTGGACGAAAGACTTGTTGGCTCCGGAAATAAACCCCACACGGGTGTGGTCGAGTAGTTGGTCGTCCTGCGGAATGCGTTGATAGCGCTCCTGTAACGCCCCGACCGCCCCTACATGTGGGTCCCACGCCCTCTCTCGACCTGTGGGTCCCAGTCTCGTCCGACGGCCGGTGCGCTAGTCCGGGAGGCTCGTAAGACTTGTTTTACTGACCATGCAATCACCACATGATCTTTCCCCGTGTTTTGTCCTCACTCGCACAGTACCGTGAATCACTTCCCGGTAGGTCACCCATCCTTAAATTTTTCCAGCTCAAGCACGCTTAACTCTGGAGTTCTCTCTGGATAAGTGACCGAAAATATAAGTGAATTTTGGTGACATAGGTAGCCACATGGATGGGCAAATGGTTATTCGGTTCGGTTTGGTTCGGTTATTTCGGTTTTCGGTTACGTTCGGTTATGTCTTTTACTATCCATTCGGTTAGTAACAGTTTTCGGTTCGGTTACCATTCGGTTCGGTTCGGTATGGTTATCAAAATTAATAACCACTTGGTAACCAAAATATTTCGGTTATTTTCGGTTAAATTTCAAATATTTTCGGTTAGTTTCGGTTATTTCGGTTAAGTTTCGGTTAAATTTCAAAATATTTCGGTTATTTCGGTTACATTTCGAAATGTTTCGGTTATTTCGGTTAGTTTCGGTTATTTCGGTTCGGTTATTTTGGTTATATTTCGGTTATTTCGGTTAATTAGGGGAAATAAACATTTTTGATATCCATGGATACCCATTGGTTATCGGTTAATAACCATTCGGTTATCATAACCAATGGATATCAAAAATAAAAACCATTCGGTTATTGTGAAGTAACCATAACCTAACCGAACCATTAATTTTGGTTCGGTTCGGTTCGGTTTCATTCGGTTATTATGCCCATGACTAGGTAGCCAAATCAATTCTTATAAGCCTCTCCGCATATACCAGAAATCGGGATATTACAATCACCTCCACTCACAGAGCGCAACGTCCTCGTTGCGCACCAGGACCGTTACCCTTGACGGTGTGAACCCACATGGCTCCACGCACGTTTTTGGATTCGGCTCTGATACCACTTATAGCGCCCCGACCGTCCCTACATGTGGGCCCCACACCCTCTCTCGACCCGTGGGTCCCACCCTCGTCCGACGGCCGGTGCGCTAGTCCGGGAGGCTCGTAAGACTTGTTTTACTGACCCTGCAATCACCACATGATCTTTCTCCGTGTTTTATCCTCACTCGCACAGTACCGCGAATCACTTCCCGGTAGGTCACCCATCCTTAAATATTTCCAGCTCAAGCACGCCTAACTCTGGAGTTCTCTCTGGACAAGTGACCGAAAAGATAAGTGCACTTTGGTGACATAGGTAGCCAAATCAATTCTTATAAGCCTCTCCGCATATACCAGAAATCGGGATGTTATGGCTCCACCTGGGTTCGATTCGCCCTCGGAACTACATCACGTTTGTGTGGGTGTCATGGGTATTCACATGACTCCCCATGACTCCAGGATTAGTCGGTGTGTAGGATCAAAGCACATGTTTGTATCGGTGTATTTCGGTCTCGAAAAGGGATCAAAGCACATATACTGTCAGTGTATCCCGGTCCCACAAATCTTGGTGTTTACCGAAGGAACCGAATTACCTGAGTCATATAAAAATAAATAAACATGGAAAACTGAGGTTGGTTTTCTGTGACGTGTAAGTAATTTGTTCATCAAGGTGCAGCTTGTTATTTATATGCTTCTTCTGGTTGTATTTTTTGTTTGCATGAACTATCATTTAGTTTGTTCCTTGCTATTAATATGGCTCCTTTCTGTAGAAACTGTATTTTTGAAATATGCAAGTAGTAAACAATGTTGACCACCAAATTGCTGAAAAATCTGTCTATTTAGATGGTGATTTGGTTTGTGCATCACTCCTATAAAAACTGCGTTTTAAGTGCCATGTCTCATAAAACTCAGATGTTGCCTTCAATAGAATCGAGTATAGATTTTGTATTTCAAATCCAGGAAATGACACATTATTTCTATACGTTGCAGGCGTGCTAGATTCTAGAGAATGTGACTTGTTCCAAGTAACCCTCGTTGTTCTATGTACCGTTTGGGTCTCCACAACACAACTTTTTGGGAATAAATACATTAACGTGTGTAATCATTGTTATGGTCTTTTATTATTATCCCTATGTTAGACGTCTAGAGAATAATATGATTAGTCAAGTGCTAAGAAAATCATGTACGATCGAGTTATATCATGCATCGATCGAGTTTTAGACTTATGTATGATTTTGTTTGGACCAAAGTCGTCAGAAAAGAAGACACGTTAAAACTATTTTGAGTTCATTACTTTGAAAGCTGAGATTTTCTGAAAGCTGAGATTTTCTAAGAGAATTCAAAGTGCAGCTTTGAAGCTAACTTTGACATACTGAGGACTGTGAATTTGTAATATTTAATTTTAATTAAGACCTGTGAATCACCTAAGTATCCGAAACCAAAAGTGACTTTTTGTAACTAAGACTATATCTTTCATTATTAAAATTGCAATATAACAAACTAAAATCATGATATTAGTGAAAATATAATAAATATTTACCAAATCATGAAATTATTACCCGATCACAACCAAAATATTTGTACAAGTAACATGGAGTCCCTCGAGTTGATACAGAATTTGGACGATGCCGGATTTTCTATTAAACTATTTAGTTTTCATAAAATATTGGAAAATTGATTTCCAGCTACACGAAATATACCATAATACATAGCTACACATCCGAACTAAAACAATGTTCTAAAAACTACATCAACAATTGATATAGCATAGCCAGCTACACGAAGTAACGATAATGCATGACTACACATCCAAAGTAAAAAATGTTCTAAAAACTATATCAACAATTGATATAGCATAGCCAGCTACACGAAAGCCATCCGTACAAATATGAGTCATACGTGTAACACCATATCCATATATTTCTGGTAAACTATTCATCGAACTCTGGCGTTGACTCGAATTTTAAACAATAAAACCCACCCAAAATTAACCCGACTTGACTTAATCCGACCCGAATGTTACCACCCGTGCTACGGACGGACACAATATCTATATATATATATATATACAATTTATAAAATTAAAAAATATTAAATGAAACTCCTTGATTTATTAAATCAAATTTAGTTAAATTGATTTGACTATTTTAAACCAGCAAAATATAACTGAAAACACAACATAAAAAAAACGAACGATTAGACACATCTTCTGTACACTACATAATGAAGAAATTTTGTTTTTTCAATCATCCCTCTCTATGTATACTTTATTTTCTTTCTCGTACTATTGTTAGTTCTTTTCAGGCTATACTTGTTTCCACAAACTTATTTATGAGAGAAGATACAAATTTGGTAAAATTGTTTAAAAACAACAAAATCAAGATATATAAATTGATCTGAAACCAAAGAAAAATAATATCTAGACATGGTCTTGATCTAGACATGAGATCATTCACGCATTTCCCTACCACCCGAAATTCTTAGGCCCATGTTCGTTGTCTTCAAAGAAGAGGAGAAAATGTGATTGACCTACTTTTATAATTGTTCCTCGTAAATATATTCTTAATTTTATAAAATGTATATATATATATATATATATATATATATATATATATATGTGTGTGTGTGTGTGTGTCCGTGCGTAACACGGGTGGTAATATTCATGCCGGTTTAAATTTGGGTGGGTTTTATTGTTTAAAATTCGAGTCAACGCTGAAGCTCGATGAATTAATTACCAAAAATATATGGTTATGGTGTTACACATATGACTCATGTTTGTTCGAATGGTTTTCGTGTAGCTGGCTATGCTATATCATTTGTTGATGTAGTTTTTAGAACATTGTTTTACTTTGGATGTGTAGCCATGCATTATCGTTACTTCGTGTAGCTGACTATGCTATATCAATTGTTGATGTAGTTTTTAGAACATGTTTTTAGTTCGGATGTGTAGCTATGTATTATAGTATATTTCGTGTAGCTGGGAATCAATTTTCCTAAAATATTTCATACGAAAATCCAAGATAATCATATATATTTACTTGCATCGTAAAAAAAAACACCATGTAATATGAAAGTATGTAACATTTTATAACTTTGAGCGTTCATACGGACGCAACCAATTTAACCCAAACAAAAAACAAAAAAAGGTCATCAACTGATCAACATGGTAAACTGTTCTATCGGTCCGAACAAAAACAACATGCTTCTCTCTCTTTTCTTGCTCCTCGTAGAAGATAATTAATTAATTGTTAGCCCAAAAGAATTTATGTTAGATTTGAGCAATTAAATACCTAGCTATATGGTTTTAATTCTTTTCCTAGTGTAGAGAAAGGAATTCTTACCTTGATTTTAATGATTTATTTGCCCCAGATCATGCACCAAAAACAAGATCTAAAGTTTGTTGAGAAGATTGATCCTTAGCCATAAAAATTAGTAAATCGCTCCATGTACAGTACTCTCCTGTCAATATCCGGAGTAGACATCACCAAAATGGAACCGTAACCGTATTTCGGACCGTAACTGAAAGGACCGCATTTTTTTTTTTTTTTTTTTTTTTATGCAAAGAAAATAAACATATAATTAACAATATTAAACAAACAGTACAACGCAAGTACTACAGCTTAAACAAGCTAACGGTTTATATAACAACAACTGGTATCGATCGATACTCCCCTAGTGTCGATCGATACCCAAACAACAAAAGCAAGCCCCGGGTCCTAATCATCCCCTCTTCACCGCCTTGATTCCACGATCACGCCTTATCTTTACCTGCATCGACAAAAGTGATGCATCAACATTTGGCTAACCAAATGCTGAGTGAGATTGATCATCCCAACAACAGGCTACCAATGAGCACAATATAACAATATCCACAACTAAACTGACACAAAACAACCGGTATCGATCGATACCCCCCCATGGTATCGATCGATGCCCAACTACACACAAGTCCCGACAAGGGACAGATATCGATCGACACCCAAACACAACACTTGGTATCGATCGACACAACACGGTCCAAGTCTATCACCTCGATACACTACAAATCGAGACCACCACCTATGGTCTGGTATCGATCGATACACACATGTTATCGATCGATGCCCACGAGACCTAAACACAGGAATCGCCATACAAGCCATAAAAGCATCAACCAAGCTTTAACAATGCACCACGCAAGCTCACTTGCTAACCTTTGGTCACAACTCACCTTAAACAAGAAGGATCGAGCTCTAAAACGACTTCTCAAGCTTAAGAAGATCTCCCTCTCTTCTCACAAGCTTACGTCGAACCCAAGCTCGTCAAACCTCTTCTTCGAGCTTCTCAAGCTCAAACTCTCTTTCGATCTCGCAAGATCCAAGCTTCGGCAAGCTTTCTTCTCTCTCTTTCTCCTTCTCTCTCTCTCTCTCTTCCTTTCTCTCTTTTTCGACCAACTCTGGTCTTATCCTCCAAGGATACGTTTTTATACTCGAAGAAGATAAGAGAAGAAGATAATCCCGAGAAAAACCCGGCTGGTATCGATCGATACTGCCCAGTATCGATCGATACTGTCCGGAACAACCAGAATTAATTATTTTCCCTTTAATAACCAATTCTTCCGGAACACGGGCGCTACAATTCTCCCCCACTAACTTAGATTCGACCTCGAATCTTCGTTACCGCTCATCTCCCATGAACCGTTCATCTCCAATGAACCTCAATCGTCGCAACGATTACACAATCCTTGGCCAACCCGGCCATCTCAAAACTCACACGAGGTCCAATACCAACCTCCGAGGTTTCCCATTCAGCCCCTATGCTTATGACACCGCGGCATCATATGTACTTATTGCTCAACACAAGCCAACCCCATCACTCAAGACACCGCAGCATCTCCGAGTTCCGAGCATCAGCCATATCCCGCAGGATATCTACCATACCACATCACCCAAGACACCGCAGCATCTCCGAGTTCTGGGTATCTGCCGTACCACTCCACTCAAGAATATAACCTACAAGAGTCTCGATACCCCATACCACTCAATTCTAGGGAATATATCCCACGTCTGGGACATACTCCTTACGAATCCACGGTATCACGTATTACTCTAGGCTATAAACCTCCCGAGTCTGGGTACATCGCCACTCACACTCTCAAGACACACAGTCCTGCGAGCTATCGGCACCAGAGGAACCAGTCCTCTCAACGAGCAATAAATCACATATCTCTAAGCATCTCGACTGAACTACCTCCCGTGATCCGTGTAAATCCTCGCAAGGCAACACCGGCATCACCCATATTCCACACCCGGAATATCTGGCGTGCATAACCAATAACCCGGTCATCGCACCGCCCACAACAGCAATAAGAACATCCATCTTATCACTCTCTTGCATTAACGCTTTTACCCCAAACGCAATGCGACACCGCGACTCCCAAAGTCACCATAATAAGAAATACTCATCTTATTACACATCATAATGTAACATCGTTCTACACAACGGCAATACAAAATGAAATACACATAGCATACAGCTATAACCGAAACTGGAACCTCTCGATGGAACTCAAGCCGCAGCTTGCTTCTGGAACCACTTCTGGAACCTCGCTTCCATCCTAGCCTCTGGCTCCCAAGTTTCCTCCTGCACCCCGCCATAGTCCCACAGAACTCGCATCATCGGAATCCTCTTCCGACGAAGCTCCTTGACCCTCCGCTCGAGAACTCTCAAAGGTCTCGCCTCAACGGTCATATTGGGCTGAAGATCTGACGGAATCTCAGCCAATACCTCGTCACCCCTATGCAAACACTTCTTCAGCATCGACACATGGAAGACCTTATGAAATGCTTGCATAACCGCGGGTAACTCCAACCGATACGCTACCGGTCCAACACGCTCCACAATCCGGAACGGTCCCATATACCTCGGACTCAACTTAGTCGCAACAATGGACCTGTTCGGACCTCTCAGTAAAGCCATCTTGAGATACACACTATCTCCCACCTCAAACTCAAGCTCTTTCCGCCTCCTATCGGCATAACTCTTTTGCCGATCTTGGGCCTCTTTCATGTTCAGCTTCAAAACCCGGATCTTCTCCGTAGTTTCCTGAACAAAACTCGCACCCAAAGTGCTCCTCTCCCCCACTTGTGTCCAACACAAAGGGGTACGACATGGCCTCCCATACAGAGCCTCATATGGAGCCATCCCAATACTCGCCTGGTAGCTATTGTTATATGCAAACTCAACCAAGCTCAAGTGATCCACCCAGTGACCACCCCAATCCAGCACGCACATCCTCAACAGATCCTCCAAGGTCTGGATGGTTCGCTCGGACTGCCCATCTGTCTGAGGATGATACGCCGTGCTCAAGTGCACTTTCGTGCCCATCTCTGCCTGAAACGCATTCCAGAACTCCGATGTGAACTTAGGATCCCGGTCTAAAACAATACTCACCGGTACTCCATACAGTCTCACAATCTCCTGCACGTACCTCCTAGCCAAAACTGCCGCCCCATCGGACTTCTTAATGGCCAGAAAACGCGCACACTTGGTCAATCGATCAACGATGACCCAAACAGCATCCTTGGTCCGAGAAACTGGTAACCCCACCACGAAATCCATCGTGATCATATCCCACTTCCACTCTGGAATGGGTAGGCTCCGCAACAAACCACTCGGGACCTGGTGCTCCGCCTTCACTAACTGGCACACGTTGCACGACGCAACCCAATTAGCCACATCCTTCTTCATCCCGACCCAATGATAGTAGCGCTTGATATCGCGATACATCTTAGTCGCTCCTGGATGAATCGCAAACATACTCGAATGAGCCTCACTCAGGATCTCTCGCCGCAAATCCTCATCCAAAGGTACGCATACCCTCCCATTAACAAGGATAGTGCCGTTCGCAGATACCTGATACTCAGAACCCTCTGCTCTCGCAGCTTTAACCAGAACCTCATCTTTTCCCTGAGCCAACCGAACTCTGCTCAAAAGATCCGCCTGGTTAGCCGCCTCTAAGCCCAAAGGTTCCTGAGATACAACACATAAACGCAATGTGCTAATCTCGCTCACCAAAGACTCAACCTCGCGTTCCCGAGCCAAAGCCACCCGCTTCCGACTCAACGCATCCGCAACCAGATTAGCCTTACCAGGATGGTAAGCTATCTCCAGATCATAATCGGCCACTAGCTCCATCCAGCGCCTTTGCCTCAAATTCAACTCAGGCTGAGTGAAAATGTACTTAAGGCTCTTATGATCTGTGAACACCTGAACCTTTCCGCCATAAAGATAGGATCTCCAAATCTTCAAAGCGAAAACCACTGCAGCCATCTCCAGATCATGGGTAGGGTAGTTGCCCTCATGCTTCCGCAGCTGCCGCGAAGCATAGGCAATAACCTTCCCCTGCTGCATCAACACACAACCAAGGCCCATCCCCGACGCATCGGTGTAAACCACGTAAGGCTCGCCCGACACTGGCAACGCCAATACTGGAGTACTAGTCAACATGGCCTTCAGTTTCGTCAAACTCTCCTCACACTCCGAGGACCACACGAAAGGAACATCCTTTCCCGTCAGTTTCGTCATAGGCTTGGCCAAACTCGCAAAACCCTTGACGAACCGCCGATAATACCCTGCCAACCCAAGAAAACTCCGAATCTCAGTGGCATTCCTCGGCCTCGGCCACGTACTAATGGCCTGAATCTTCTCTGGATCTACCGATACTCCCTCCACAGAGATAATGTGACCCAGAAAACCGATCTCCCGCTGCCAGAAGCTACACTTGCTCAACTTAGCAAATAACTTCCGTTCCCGCAGCTTCGAAAGAACCACACGCAGATGCACCTCATGCTCCTCCCGGTTCCTCGAATACACCAAGATATCATCGATAAAGATGATCACGAACTCATCTAGATACTCCTGGAAAACGCTGTTCATCAATCTCATAAATGCAGCCGGTGCATTAGTCAACCCAAATGGCATCACCACAAACTCGTAGTGACCATAACGAGATCTGAAAGCCGTCTTCCGGATATCTACCTCATCGATGGGAATCTGATGATATCCCGACGCCAAGTCAATCTTGGAGAACCAAGTAGCCCCTCTCAACTGATCCAACAACTCATCAATCCGAGGAAGAGGATACCTGTCCTTCACTGTGACTCGGTTAAGTCCCCGGTAATCAATACACAACCGAAAACTCCCGTCCTTCTTCTTCACGAACAACACCGGTGCTCCCCACGGTGAAGAACTCGGACGAATGAACCCTTTGTTCAACAACTCCGCCAGCTGCCTCTTCAGCTCGGCCATTTCTGCTGGAGCCATCCTATAAGGAGTCCTGGATATCGGTGCCGTCCCTGGTTCTAACTCGATCGTGAAGGGATCCGACCTAGACGGTGGCAACCCCTGCAACGACTGGAACACATCCTGGAACTCACTAACCACCCGAATATCCTGCACCCTGGCCTCTCCGACGGCCTCCGGCAAAGAAATCGTAGCTAAATACGCCTCGCAACCTTTCTCGATCAGACGCTCCGCATGCACAACCGAGATCACGAGACTCCCGGAAGTCGGTCTCACACCCTGATACACCAACTTCCCTTTTCCTCGGTCGAACTCGACTCGCCCTTGGTGACAGTCCAGATGCACTCTGAACTTCCCGAGCCAATCCATGCCCAAGATGACATCGTACAGCTCCACTGAGCAGATAATCAAATCGGCAGCCATGGACTCTCCTGCCACCTGAACATCTACGTCTCGCACCCGACCGTGAATCCTCAGGAGCTTCCCTCCGGCAACCTCCACGAAACCCAAACTCACACCGGGCTCGCTCCGCAGATTAGCCTTCTCGGCCAACTCCGGGGAAACGAAGCAATGCGATGCTCCCGTGTCAAACAACACATGACACTCTACACCTCCAACACACAAGGTCCCTGCACATATACATGTGCCGAGAACCTTAACACCCGACAAGCACGACGTTCCCCAACACAGAATTAAACTTAGATGCGTCTAAGAAAATACCTGCGATTGGCCTGGAACTTGGCTCTGCGGACTCGGCGATGGAGTACACTCGAGGCGCTGATGCCACCTGCCTGACGGGCTGCACCACCGTGGTCTCACTCTGCCGCAACTGGGGACACTGAGGCCTGAGGTGACCCGGCTCCCTGCAGTGATAGCACACTCGAGAATCCACCCGCACCCCGCCCTTCTGAGGACAGTTCGCCACTCGGTGATCCATGCTCCCACACCCGAAGCAACCCGGACCACCCCGACTACCTCTCGAAGCGCCTTCTCGCTTCCGCTTCTGTCCTTGCATCGGCTTACTGCTTCTGCTTGGACCGGACTGCTGCTGCACAGATCTTGCCTGAAAGCTCGGTGTAACTGCTACCACCTCGTCCTTCAGACCCTCCTCAAGCAAGGCTGCAGTCTCAACCAACTCATCAACCGTGCAAAAAGACCTCACCATGCAACGGTTCCTCAAGTCGACCCGAAGACCCATCAGAAACCTCTGAACACGGTCCGACTCACTCTCAGCCGCTCGTCTAACATAAGACCCGAGCCGGTTGAACTCCACCTCATACTCGCGTACCGACCGATCCCCCTGAGTCAAACTCGCAAGCCTCAACTGGATCCGGTGGAACGCCTCCTGAGGGAAATACTTGGAGTTAAAATCCTCCACAAAATCCGCCCAAGACATCGCGGCCTGAACTCTCCGTGATGCCACACCCCTCCACCAGAGATGCGCGTCACCCTCCAGATAATGGACCGCAATGTCCACCTGGTATCCCGCGGGACACCTACTTGAGAGGAAATTCCTCTCCACCCTTCTCAACCACGCACCCGCGTCCTCAGGATTAGCACCTCCAGAGAAGAACCCCGTGCCAATCCTCTGCATCTGCTCCACCATCCTAAGGTAGGACGGGAGCTCCTCAGCAACCGCAGCTGCCACCTGAGGTTGAACCTCCACAACTACCGGGACTACAGGAGCCTGAACCGGCACTCTCTCTGGTAACCGCTCCAACAACCTCGACAACAGATCCGCTATGCGATCATCTCGGGCCCGAGCATCACCCGCTGCTACCTCCGCAGCACCCGCTGGAACACCTGCCACACTGGCACTCACGCCAGCCACACCCTCAGACCCAATCTGACTCGCACGCGACTCCTCAACCTGCTCCTCCGGCACACGGCCACGACCTCTACCACGGCCACGACCTCTACCACGTCCTCTAGCCATCTGCACACGTGCAGAAGCACAGGCTCAGAGAACGAAAATCAATCATCACAATAAAGATACTTACCGTGGAATCTCACAAGGCTCAAGAGGATGATTCTACGACCCCACACAACACCCAATCTATTCTAGAACCACCTAGGCTCCTAGAACCGTATGGGCTCTGATACCATAATTGAAAGGACCGCATTTTTTTTTTTTTTTTTTTTTTATGCAAAGAAAATAAACATATAATTAAAAATATTAAACAAACAGTACAACGCAAGTACTACAGCTTAAACAAGCTAACGGTTTATATAACAACAACTGGTATCGATCGATACTCCCCTAGTGTCGATCGATACCCAAACAACAAAAGCAAGCCCCGGGTCCTAATCATCCCCTCTTCACCGCCTTGATTCCACGATCACGCCTTATCTTTACCTGCATCGACAAAAGTGATGCATCAACATTTGGCTAACCAAATGCTGAGTGAGATTGATCATCCCAACAACAGGCTACCAATGAGCACAATATAACAATATCCACAACTAAACTGACACAAAACAACCGGTATCGATCGATACCCCCCCATGGTATCGATCGATGCCCAACTACACACAAGTCCCGACAAGGGACAGATATCGATCGACACCCAAACACAACACTTGGTATCGATCGACACAACACGGTCCAAGTCTATCACCTCGATACACTACAAATCGAGACCACCGCCTATGGTCTGGTATCGATCGATACACACATGTTATCGATCGATGCCCACGAGACCTAAACACAGGAATCGCCATACAAGCCATAAAAGCATCAACCAAGCTTTAACAATGCACCACGCAAGCTCACTTGCTAACCTTTGGTCACAACTCACCTTAAACAAGAAGGATCGAGCTCTAAAACGACTTCTCAAGCTTAAGAAGATCTCCCTCTCTTCTCACAAGCTTACGTCGAACCCAAGCTCGTCAAACCTCTTCTTCGAGCTTCTCAAGCTCAAACTCTCTTTCGATCTCGCAAGATCCAAGCTTCGGCAAGCTTTCTTCTCTCTCTTTCTCCTTCTCTCTCTCTCTCTCTTCCTTTCTCTCTTTTTCGACCAACTCTGGTCTTATCCTCCAAGGATACGTTTTTATACTCGAAGAAGATAAGAGAAGAAGATAATCCCGAGAAAAACCCGGCTGGTATCGATCGATACTGCCCAGTATCGATCGATACTGTCCGGAACAACCAGAATTAATTATTTTCCCTTTAATAACCAATTCTTCCGGAACACGGGCGCTACAGTAACCGTACCGTTTTCAAACCGTAACCAGACTGTAAATGTGTCAGACGGTTAAAAACCGTAACCGTTAACCGTAAAAATATATTAGTTATGGTTAAAAAAATTATTAACCGTAACTATATCAAAACTGTTGGTTAACTGCAAGGTTAAACCGTAAAATTTTAACCGTAACCGTTTTAAAAATAAAATTATATATACTAATAATTATAATTAGTTCTGTAAAATTAAAAATTCAAAAGAAAATATATATAATCAATTTATCAATAGCAAATGCAAATCTGACAAATATAAATATTAATTAAAACTTAAATGTGCAAGACTAATTAATGTTTTTCTAACAAATATATTTTAACAAAACATTTTTATGAAGAAATATACTCCCTCTGTTTCACAATGTTTGATTTTCTGAATATTGCACATGAAATAAAAAGCAATAAATGCTCAATTATTTGTTGTTTTATTTCTATAAAAGAGTTTATTATCTTCTTCTCGATTACATTTTTCTCTCACGTTCTTAACAAAAAATCATCAATAACCATAAGAGATTTAAGCAAAACAAGAAAAAATACATAGAAAAACAAAGGAAAAATATAAACAAACCAACAAAAAATTAGAAAAAAAATATTAATAAATCTTTTATTTTTTATTATTCTAGTTTATCAAATTTATAATTATTTAATTATAAATCATGACATTAACCATTTATTATCATCAGATAACCGTAACCGTATCTAACCGTAACCGTATTAACCAAACTCGTATTTAACCATAACCGTTTTAACCGTATATTAAACGATTAAGGTTAAAAAAAAATATAACTGTAACCGGTGATTAAATAACCTTAACCGCATTAATCGTAACCGTGGTCATCCTTAATCCGGAGGGATATATGTGCGAGAAATAAGCACCAAAATACTATTATTCACACAAAAGATATGTAACACAAACATTAACAATCAAATACAAAAACAACTAATGTATCGGTGGCTCGATCCCTCAATAAGTGAGGCTGAGTCGATGGGCGAGATACACAAAGTGCCAAGTGAGAGACATTAGAGTTAGTAAATTTAGTCGCGACGAGTACGCATTTAACCTACTCAACCTTTCGTTCAGCTTCGTCAGTCTACGACTCACCGCATCCTCATCCATCTTCGCCGCTGCTTCACTGGAATGTGACTCCGACGTGTCAAGTCCTCTTCCTTCTTCCTTTTCCACTTTTATCCGCTCAAACATTGCCTGTTGAGTGTTGAGCATAACTCAAAAATCAATATCACACTGCATAAACTTAAAATTTCATTTACTTTACAAAAAAAACGCCAACTTTGTCAGAATCCGATCGTATATTTATAGGCATTCCATCAGCTAAATAACTTCTAATAAGATTTTTCGATTGCAACTTTCAAACACAATTTATGCGTTTGTATTAACTAAAGAACGAAAATCACATTTTTAATATAAAAATATATTATTCAGTTTTCTTTTTAAAATAGACTTTCCAAAAAGTTTTTGTTAATCATTTTTAGTCTTGAATCCATTTGCGTTTAGTATTTACATTTGATTTTAAGAAGTGAAACTCGTTTGAAGTATTTAAATATTTAAAATTAAATTGTGAATTTACTTGGAGAAGTATATACGCTAAAATCTAAATGTAAACGCAAACAAACAATCGAAGCCATGGTGACGATGTTAAAAAAAAAATCGTATAACTTATCTTTTTATTTTAAATGGAATGTCTCATCAAAGGGCAATGTTAAAACTCAAATCAAAAGCCATAATTTATATACATATTCAAAAAAAATTCTAAAATCGGAAACTTGTCCGAATGTTCAATTTGCACATCCTATAAAGACGGCCCTGGATTTTTTAAATAAAATAATTTAGGAGTGGCAGCAAATAACCTTGATGGCTCGTGACTCAACAAATGACGCATTAGCTTCCACCATTAGGATCGAGGACAAGAGGTTAACGGCTTGCCACATCTCCACCGCATCGGTAAAAACCTTCCGGCGTCGGCTGATGACGTGTCCTATCAACCCAACAAGAATCCCTACAGAGATTGCCTTGAAGTAAACCGGATACACCTTGCTCTGCACCACACCAAATTGCCGCCTCCCAAGCACAGAAGCCAACAAGTACCTCGACACGATCGTCACCCACACGCACATCCCGTACGCCGCCGCGATCCCGATCAGACTCACCACGCTCCCAAACTTTCTCAGCGTCGCCGCAGCAGCCGTGCTTAACCGCCGCGCCGTGATCTTTGACTTCTCCCAAACGTTTTTGGCCTTACGGGCCATCTTTGTGGCCTTTTCATTAACCCCTCCCTTAGCTTCGTGGACCTTCTCTTTGGCTTGTTGAGCCTCATGAGCAACAGTTTCTTCCACGTCACGTGCGACCGTCCCTCTGCGCGTTTCAGAAAGATCATCGTTGACTCTCCCCAACACAGTCGCCATCTTGTGCTTACACTTACCGATCGCATTGCATATGAGCTCTCCTGGTGACGCGTGGTGTTCACGCTCCTGATCCTCTACTTGGCCGATAACCGGAAGAGACGACGCCGTTTCTATCACTTTCTTTTTCACATGTTTAAACACTTCTCTATCGTCTCTTCTCTTCTCTTCTTTTGCTTCTTCTTCTCCTTCCCGTCCTTTTACCTGCGGTGAAATCAAGACTCTAGTGTTGGCTTTGCCGTCTCCGTCGTACTCCACCACAACAATACGGTGGCCGTCTTTCACGATGACTTCACCTTCCGACTCCGAGCAGTGGCCCACCGTCAATAACGCACTCAAGACAAGACACAAGGCCAATAGTTTCGTCATTTTTACGTCTTTCTTCTTGTTGCTGACTCGTTTGATACTTTACAAGTTACGATTACTGGTCATGTTATTATCCTAACAAATCTCCTTCGGTATTTTAGCTAGCTGATTAACACGTAGCGCCACGTGGATATATACGTGTCGTCTTCATATACTTCCCTACGTGGAAAAGTAAATTCCTCGAATGTCTTCTTTACACACTTACGAAACGGTGCGCAATGATAAAAGAGAATGAGCATGATGATGGGCCTAGTTTTACACATGTAGGCCCAATAAATATGGACTTGAAGCGGTGTTGAGAATGAATGATGCATAAATCATGTAAATATTCTTAAAAGGAAATAATGAGAGCCAGAAATAGAAAGGTTTCGAGGTTAGAACAGAAAGACTGTAGAAAAATTAATGTAATGGCTTTCGAGTTAGGTGTAGAGAAATAGGAATATTCGTGGAGTGGCCGGCAAAAGTTGACACAGAAAGGGAAAGAAAAAGAAAGAAAACACATAGCAAAAAAAAAAAGGGAAAGATATTGCATGCAAGATAGCTTCAAACTCTTCTTTCTAAAAGAGAATATAAATCACCAAATATCACTTTTTACTATAAAACTAGAATTTTAACAGTTTTTAGTTTATCAATTAAAAAAAAAACATGTTTTCTTAACTTTTTCTAAAACATTTTCAAAACTTAATTGAATGATATGATGTATTTTTTGTAGATTTTTAAAAACTGAAAAATTAACAAAAACAAAAAAATACATATATTATATATGTTCAACATCAATGCTATGGTATGCGTCTCATATAATTTTCACTGATATTTCGTTGTAGCACTAAATTTGGAGATGATGATTTACGTCGTTAAACTGCATAAATATTATGGATTATACTGTCAATTGATTCTAACTAAAAGACTCTAAATTTTTTTAGATAAAACAGATGAGATATGTATTAAGAGTCCCCCAAAAAAAAAAGTACGGGGCATGTGAGATTAGATGTGGTTTTGAGGCACTTAGAGCATCATGGTAGAATTTTTTATGGGGTTCTTACCAATATTTTAATTATAAATTTTAAGAACCTAATGCTAAGAATCTCTAAAAAGGTTTTTAAATAAGAACCTTAAAAACTTTTTTTTCAAAGTTAAGAACCCTTCTAATATTTATTATTATTTGTCATTATAAAATTTTAAGAACTCCTCCTCTAAAAACCCAAGATGGAGATGGTCTTAGACAAGAAAACAAAAGCCAGAAAAAATAAAGCAGCCACCTTGTATCTTCTTTTGCTGATTCCCCCACAACAACACTCACCCATATACTTTTTTTTTTTTTTTGTCAACTAACACTCACACACATACATACGTAAAGTAACACTATATAACACACACCCACATATCTAAAAAAGTATTTTCTTTTTCATATTTCGTATATTTTCTGGTTAATCACGAGATATTTGCATCCAGTATCAATTAATCAAAATATAATTTGTGATTTAATATTTTTCAAAGTGTGAAGGATTGATAAAATTGTGTTAGTATGAAAAAAATGAGCTAAGCTCATTTAAATAAAATGTTTTCATTGGCTATAACTGGTTGACAAATGTTTTCTCTTCTATATATTTTGGAACAGTTGTGTCATTAATTTGAATGACTAAACAACATGAGAGAAGAAAATACCACACGCGCGTCGATCGCATCTTGGGCCTGATGGACTCGTGGACTTTTAGAGGTATCGATCGATACCCCTTGGTATCGATCGATGCTCGACAGGCCGACTTAAAAAATCGCAGCCGCTAGAATATTCTGCGGAATATTCTTTACTTGTCTGGGAAAAACCCTAGCCTCTCTCCTATATAAATTGGCCGATTTTCACCTTAAAAATCATCCTCTGAAACACTAAAAACACATCCTAAAAGTTCTAGCAAAAGCTCTCTCAATTCCCTACTGATTAGAGTAAGTCTTTATTGGAGAGTATCGTAGTTATAATGTTCGACAGATTTGATATCAAGTGTTGGTGATACAGATTCCTTTGGTTTTATCTTGGGACTCATGGATCTATTATAATCCGTCGCACTACGGAAGATTCTTTGAGTTAAGGAATGAGATTCATCTCACCTCCTTAGATTTATTTATTTCTTTATCGTTTTATGAATCGTCTGTTCCTTACTGTTTATTTATACAATCGTGGTTAAATTTTATTATGTCTATTGTGCGAATTTTTGGTCCTACAATCTTAACTCAAAGAAGATCCGATTTTGTTTTATTACTTCAATCGGATCTTTAATCACGAGTAAATAAACGTTTTCAAACGGTTTCTTAAAACGATTCTTCTACTGCTGATGATACTCAAACGTTATCAAAAAGTTTTTTAGCAACTTGAAACGTGTAGTAGAGGCAATCTCTGTCTATTTTTATAAGAAGATGTTCAACTGCTAGTGATACTCAAACTTTATCAAAAAGTTGTTTAGCAACTTGAAACGTGTAGTAGAAGCAGTATTGCTTTAAACATCTTCTACAACCGTCTTTAATTGCGATTAATGAACGGTATAATCAACGAACGCACCTTGTGGTTCTTGATAGGTTCGATTGCGATCGAAACCTTGTGAGTATCGATTGATACTATGCAAAATTTGTATCGGTCGACACTGAGGTGAATCGATCGATACTATGCATAGATCTAGGTCGACCCTGAGGTGCATCGATCTAGGTCGGTCGATACTGTGTAAAATTCACATGTATCGATCGACACCTAGGGTGCATCGATCGACACTATATGTGCATCGATCGATACCAGTTGAGCATCGATCGACACCGTGGTGCATCGATCGATCCTATGGAGAACTCACGTGCATCGATCAATACTAAGGGTGTATCGATCGACACTGAGCGCATCGATCGACACCATAAGGGTGTATCGATCGACATTGTGTGTGTATCGATCGACACCAATGCGATTTGATTCGATATTAGTATTAGAATTGCGATTCTTAACTTCATATATCGGTACTAATTGGAAGTTGTGTTTCTTTTGTCTTCACAGAATGACAATCGACGTTGACAACAACTCTGGAACAATGTAGAAAACCAGTGACAAAGTGGATCAAACGACTGCGAGTCTGATCGAGACGGTCAACGTTCCATTTAGGAATCATGTTGCTCCTCCAAACAAGTTTGATGGAACAGCGTTTAAGATGTGGAAAAATAAGATGTTATTCTACCTGATAACGCTGAATCTGCAGAAGTACACTAGTGAAGTGAAACCTGTTCTGCCAAAAGATAACACTGATCCACGTGCACTTGCGAGTGTTCACGCTTGTGAACATGATGACTTCTTGTGCAAGGGCTATATTCAGAATAGCCTTTCGGAGTCTCTGTTTGGGGTGTATGAAAATGCTGAAATTTCTAAGGATCTGTGGGATTCCTTAGACAAGAAGTATCGCAATGTAGATTCTGATACTCAGAAATTCACTGTGGCAAAATTCTTGCAATATCAGATGGTAGATTCAAGGCCACTGATGGATCAAGTCGATGAGTTGCAGAGACTGCTTCACGACATGCATGCTGAGGGAATGCGGCTATGTGAAACTTTCAGGGTTGCTGCATCATTGAAAAGCTTCCTCCTGGTTGGATATACTTCAAAAACTACCTCAGGCTAAAGAAAAAGAAGATGAGCCTTGAAGATATGATTGTTAAGCTCCGTGTAGAGTCTACGAATCGAGAACAACAGATTGGCGTAGGTGTGAAAATTCGCGAACACAATGCGAACATGGTTGAACACCAAAACACCAATCAAGGCAAGTGGCATAACAAAGGACGCCAAAACAATGGCAAATGGAAGATGCCACCAAATAACTTCCAGAAGTTCAAGAACAAGAGCAGTCAGAATGGTCAGACTTCTCAAAGGTTCTTGGGATCATGTAACTTCTGTGGAAAGCAAGGAAACAAATCCTTCGAGTGTCGCAACAAGAAGGTTCAAGCGAACTTGACAGAAGCTGACATGTGTGTTGTGGTCACTGAGGCCAACACTGCTGAAAGCCATCCGAAGACTTGGTGGTTCGATACTGGTGCAACCAGACACATCTGTATTGATCGCGAGATGTTCTCGACATACACAAAGAACAAGAGTGGTGACAAGCTCTTGATGAGTAATTCCGCCTCGTCGACAATTGATGGTCACATGAAGGTTGTTCTGAAGCTCACCTCTGGACATGAACTGGTTCTTACGAACGTCGTCCATGTACCAGACATGCGCTAGAATCTAATCTCTGGATCGCTCATAAGTAAGCATGGATTCTCTGTGAAGCTTGAAGGTGATAAGCTGATCCTAACGAAGAATGAGATGTATTTGGGAAAAGGGTTTTTTGTGATAATCTATTTAATATGTCTGTTGAGGCAGTAATCCGTAAGGATAATGTAACCGAGGTATCCACCTCGAAGAACCCTAAGATAATTGATAAGAAACCATTTACTTATCTTGCTGAGTCTTTTAATATTTGGCATGAACGATTAGGACATGTTAATTTCAAGTCTATGAGTAGATTGATGAACATGAATATGATTCCTAAATGCAAAATAAGCAAAGACAAATGCGAAGTTTGTGTCCAAGCCAAACTCACTAAAACGCCATCTCCCATCGTTCAAAGAACAACCGAACCTCTAGGTTTAATTTACACAGATCTATGTGATTTAAAATATATTCAAACCAGAGGTGGCAAAAAATATTTCGTGACCTTCATAGACGATTGCACGAGATATTGTTATATCTTACTACTGCGGAGTAAAGATGAAGCCTTGGAGAAATTTAAAGAGTACAAGCTGCAAGTTGAAAACCAACTTGGAAAGACCATAAAAATGGTTAGAAGTGATAGAGGAGGAGAATATAATGAACCATTTGATGCAATCTGTAGAGCACATGACATTATTAATCAAACGACAGCTCCCTACTCACCGGAATCCAACGGAGTTGCTGAAAGAAAAAACATAACTCTCAAGGAAATGATGACTGCAATGTTGCAGGAATCCATGTTAGCCCAGAACATGTGGGGAGAAGCTCTGCTTACCTCAAATTATATCCTGAACAAAATCCCACACAAAGTCACAGGAAAAACTCCTTATGAAGTTTGGAAAGGTAATGTACATTCGTATAAATACCTGAAAGTGTGGGGGTGCTTGGAAAAAGTTGCAGTACCACTTCCGAAAAAGGTCACCATTGGACCTAAGACGGTAGATTGCATTTTCATCGGATATGCGCACAATAGTAGGGCCTATCATTTTCTGGTACATAAATCAGATATACCAGACATTCATGTAAACACAGTAATGGAGTCAAGGAATGCGTCCTTCTTTGAAAATGTGTTTCTGTGTAAGGATAGAGGAAATCCTAAACGAACTCGTGATGAACGAGTTGCTAGCAATGAGGCAAGCACTTCAGGCACTTCTACAGAAGAAGAAGAAGCTGAACCTAGACGAAGCAAGAGAGCTCGTAAGGAAAAAACATTTGGCTCTGAGTTCATAATGGCATTCCTAGCGAAAAGTGGTCCAAGAACTTTCATGGAAGCAATGTCTACACCCGATGCACCTTTCTGGAAAGAGGCATCTAACAGTGAAATCAACTCAATTATGCAAAATCATATTTATGAGTTGGTAGATCTACCTCAAGGTTGCAAACATCTTGGTTGTAAATGGGTCTTCACCACAAAGTTAAAAATCGATGGCTCTATAGACAAGTATAAGGCCAGACTTGTGGTACAAGGATTTCGTCAAAAGGAAGGACTGAACTTCTTTGACACTTATTCTCCAGTAACGAGAATAACTTCGATTCGCATGTTGATTGGAATCGCAGCTTTAAGAAACCTTGAAATACATCAGATGGATGTCAAAACTGCTTTCCTAAATGGAGATTTAGAGGAAGAGATCTATATGAATCAACATGAGGGTTATGTTGCTCCCGGACAAGAGAAGAATGTATGTAGACTTGTGAAATCGCTATACGGACTCAAGAAAGCTCTGAAGCAATGGCATGAAAAATTTGACAGTGTAATGATGTCAAATGGCTTTCACATCAATGAATGTGATAAGTGCATCTATATCAAAAGTACTTCACAAGGATATGTGTTGTTGTGTTTTTACATAGATGACATGCTAATCATGGGAAGCAACAAAGATATAATCATTCAAACAAAGAACATGCTAAGTGGAAAGTTTGATATGAAAGGTGTGGGATTAGCGGATATAATACTATGGATTAAGATTATTCGAAATTCAAAAGGAATAATTCTGTCTCAAGATCATTACGCTACAAAAATCCTAGAGAGGTTTAAGACATAGTCAAATGGGACTGCAAAAACTCCGCTTGATACTCAACTTCACTTGACAAAGAATTCAGGTGAAGCCGTGTCACAAGTGGAGTATGCAAGAGTCATCGGAAGTCTTATGTACTTGACGAATTATACTAGACCCGATTTAGCGCACTCAGTAAACGTACTAAGTCGTTATACGAGTAATCCAGGTCATACTCATTGGAGGGCCATAACTAGGGTATTAAATTATCTAAGATACACCAAAAGTTATGGGCTGCACTTCGGTAAAGAACCAGCAGTGCTGGAAGGGTACAGTGATGCCAATTGATTTCAGATTCAAGAAACTCCAAATCCACTCGTGGATATGTCTTTACTCTTGCTGGTGCAGCAATATCCTGTAAATCTTCCAAACAAACACTCCTAGCCAGATCAACCATGGAGTCAGAGTTTATACCTTTAGACAAAGCTGCTGAGGAAGCAGAATGGCTTCGAAACTTTCTGGAAGATATTCCGATGTTGGAAAAACCAGTGCCAGCATTACGTGTACACTGTGATAGTCAGTCGGCTATCTCTCGGGCACTGAGTAATCTATATAATGGCAAATCTCGTCACATAAGAAGACGACATAAGACCATTAGACAATTGATCTCTACTGGTGTAATTACGATAGATTACATCAAGTCGGCTGATAACCTAGCTGATCCGTTTACCAAAGGTTTGCCGCGAGATCAAATTGTAAAATCATCAAAAGGAATGGGTTTAAAGCCTATAGAAAAAGATGACGTTTGACAGATACCCCACCTATGTGACTGGAGATCCCAAGATTTAGGTTCAAAGGGAAAAAAAAAGTTGAACTGATTCGAAATTGAGCATTGTGAGACTATGTCTCTGCCCAGTTCCTAGGATGATAAAACAGTGCTACATGTGGATAGTAAGGATAAGCGTTGGCTTTTAATGATTGCATAGATGTGTAATAGTGTAATGTGACATGACACTTCTGAAAATAGGCTAATAAAAGATCACCTAGTGAAGTGTGAAATGAGGGCGGTTTCAAGGATAATGAAAGAGAAGGCTATATTCTCCAAGTTCACTCACGAAAACCAAGAATGTTCAAGGCCAAAATGAACACAATAGATAACAAAGTTCTATGAGAAAATGTCTCTGTGCGATACCTGTTGTCTAGGTTTACATCAAAATCTGGGTGGTTCAAGACATCATGTTCACCTCCTAGCCGAGTAAATCCGACAGATATTAAATATGATTGGTTCAAAACTGAAAAACGCTACCTCTCATATACACTTACATTTTCTTATACTCTCGAAAGTCTGTCTATGTCTAGATGAGTCTAGTCAGGTATGTCTAGTGAAGTCTAGTCTGTTCAATTTTCATTTGTTTAAAGTCATTTCTATTCATGTGGGGGATTTTTGGAACTAATTTTTTATCAAAGGTTGAGGGCTTGATAAAATTGTGTTAGTGTGAAAAGAAATGAGTTAAGCTCATTTAAATGAAATGTTTTCATTGGCTATAATTGGTTGAGAAATGTTTTCTCTTGTATATATTTTGGAACAGTTGTGTCATTAATTTGAATGACTA
The DNA here is from genome assembly GCA_030161315.1 of Eutrema japonicum. Lineage (NCBI taxonomy): Eukaryota > Viridiplantae > Streptophyta > Magnoliopsida > Brassicales > Brassicaceae > Eutrema > Eutrema japonicum. The sequence goes on from BSQW01000001.1 coordinate 12,257,820, forward strand.
AACAACATGAGAGAAGAAAATACCACACGCGCGTCGATCGCATCTTGGGCCTGATGGGCTCGTGGACTTTTAGAGGTATCGATCGATACCCCTTGGTATCGATCGATGCTCGACAGGCCGACTTATAAAATCGCAGCCGCTAGAATATTCTGCGGAATATTCTTTACTTGTCTGGGAAAAACCCTAGTCTCTCTCCTATACATACTGGCCGATTTTTACCTTTAAAATCATCCTCTGAAACACTAAAAACACATCCTAAAAGTTCTAGCAAAAGTTCTCTCAATTCCCTACTGATTAGAGTAAGTCTTTATTCGAGTGTATCGTAGTTATAATATTCGACAGATCTGATATCAAGTGTTGGTGATACAGATTTCTTTGGTTGTATCATGGGACTCATGGATCTATTATAATATGTCGCACTACGGAAGATTCTTTGAGTTAAGGAAAGAGATTCATCTCGCCTCCTTGGATTTATTTATTGCTTTATCGTTTTATGAATCGTATTTCCTTACTGTTTATTTATAAAATCGTAATTAAATCTTATCATGTCTATTGTGCGAATTTTTGGTCCTACACTTGTATCTTCTTTTGCAGATTCCCCCACAACAACACTCACACATATACATACGTACAGTAACACTATATAACACACACACATATCTAAAAAAATATATTCTTTTTCATATTTCGTATATTTTCTGGTTAATCACGAGATATTTGCATCCAGTATCAATTAATCAAAACATAATTTGTGATCTAATATTTTTCAAATTCTGAAAAATTAAGTAATATTTTCTCTTTGGAAAAGTAAAAAGACAATTTTGTCTCTGCTTGTTATTGGTTTGTGATTTGTATAGCGTTGATTCACGTATTACTGTATATGAGTACGATTGGAAAGTCAACGCATGTACAATACATTAAATATTATTTATTTTTTTAATTTTTGTAAAGTGCTAATATTAAAAATAATTTTTTCGTTAAATTTTCATTAAGTAACCTTACACATATTAACCCCGTCAATCACACATAAGTTAATTTTGTTGTTCCAAACGACAATTTTTATATAATATGGACATCTTGGTTGCTCTGCAACCTTAGTGGTAACTACAACTATTATAAATTAACGTCATTTGAAGATTATTGACAACTGACCAGTGCCCACAACAACCACATTATAGATCCCAACAGATATTTTTTTGACTGATAAATTTAAATTTTATAATTCTTTCTAAAATGAACAGTTTGGATAGAGACATCGTTTCATTGATTATATTATACAATTGTTTTGAGGTATCCTCTGCAATCTTGGTTAGAAAATATACATTGCCTTGCAATTATTGGATTATAGTCGGTGTGCAAAAATGCTATGCATAAGCATAAGCTCTACTTTAAAATAAGAGGAGCCATATTCTCTCTCAAACTTTCATGAAAACGAAAGGACGAATAAAAGGTACCAAAAAGAAGAAAAAGAAAGACGATCAAACCCACGATCGTTTATTTTAATTATTTATTGAGACCCAAAAATAAACTAAAAGGAGTAGTGTTTTTAGAAAAAGAAAAAAAAAATATGAAAGGAAGCGAGAACCATACAAATACAAGCGAGGGAAATCGGAGGAGATTAAGGCTACGAACAACTAAGAGCATCATTATCGGTGACCCCTACACACGGGGTCATCCGATTTTTTTTAATTTTTTTTTTTTTTTTTTTTTTTGGACAAATGGAGAAGCGACACGTGGATGAACTGGGTGTCTGTGTGTCTCTGCGGTGACACCCGCGCGCGCCGTGTCATCCGATTTGTGATGACGTGTCGCTTCCTGATTCGTCGCGGTATTAAAAAAAAAAATTTTTTTTTTTTTTTTTAAAAAAATTAATAAAAAATTAAAAAAAAAAAAAAAAAAAAAATCGGATGACCCCGTGTGTAGGGGTCACCGATAATGATGCTCTAAGAATTCGTATCTAAACCAAGGGTTCGTGGACCAGTTGTAGCAGTGGTAGCAGCGAATTTGTTAGTGTGGGTGTGTGTCATGCCCTCTGGTTTCGAATCCCCTTGGCCACCATTCCACGTTTAAATCAGCAAATTACTGTCGTGAACCCCGGTGTTGGGCCGCCAGAGATTAGTCTGGGCCTAGAAACCCTAGGATCACTCTGGTTTACCAAAAAAAAAAAAAACTCCTACCTACTTGATACTTCTCCTTGGATCACGTTATATTTTTCGTGAAATTATTCGAAATAGTTTAATGATAGTTTTTTTTTGAGATATTTACGTTTGATATTATTTATTTTAAGTTTCATTAATTTTTGTCATTTTTTATAAATGCTAAAATAATTTGTTATTTTTCACGTGAAATGACGATTATATCCCCTGAATCTACATCGTGTACCGTACACGAACTTACGTGTACCGTATACGTCGTACTGTACAAGGGATAAATTTGTCATGAACAGTAAAAAATGTTATATTTTAACAAGATATTTTTAAAAATGCTAACATTCTAATGAAACATAAAATAAGTAATATGCTTAAAACTTTTTTTTAATTCTAAAAGTAACACTTTGTATAGTTTTGTTTTCTTCGGTTAAGTAAAAATATAGTTTGTTTTCCAAACATTCTTTTATTCATTTTCTATCCTTCTATCTACCAAAGGCAAAGTCTTTAAGGAACTCAAACATTAATACAAAATAGTACATTCAAACCTTTTCCAATGGTTTTGTATTTTTAGTATTTAATATTGCTGTTTTTTTTTTCTAAATTTTCAGAGTAGTAAGTAACTTTCTAATTTTGAAACAGAATCCGAATCTTTAAATTGAGTTCATATTCTTGTGTAAACATTTCGGTGTCGGACTGGCTCACCTTTAAAGCGAATTTGTTTAATAATAAAAAAAAAATCCAAATTTGTTTATCGCGAGTAAGAGCATATTCAACGTGACTGTAAAACATTAAATATAATGTAATTTTTGCACCAAACCTCTCAAATAGGACTCCAAATTTAACACCAAATATAGTGTTGTAAATAGTATCACATCAAATTTGGTGTGATACTATTCATAACATCAAACAATATTCACTTATTTTATTAATAAAATGATCAATTAAATAAATATAAAATAAAATAATAAACATAAATTTTAAATTAATAGTATAATAATAGAGAATATTCTTTTTGGTGTGAGATTTGATGTTGTGATTGGAAATAAAAAATAAAGTGGAACACTAAATTTGGTGTTATTTTAACACCAAATTTAATATTATCCTTGGAGATGCTCTTAGGAGGAAGGAGTTGGATACGCAGTTACCAAAATCAGATGTATTCAACTATACTAGTTACAAAAAAATAAAAAAAGTATTCAACAATATTCTTTGAGAAAATCACATTTTTAATCCTTAAAATATAACTTACTAACACTTTAAACTTCAAGACTTTTGCACTATCACTTTAAACCATCAAAGTAAAGAAATTCTCAGTTAAAACCATCAAATTAGTTTTCAAGTTTGCACCGTTAAAAAACTTAACGGAACGGTTAGTTTTGTATTAAAAAAATAATGAAATGGCTTTAATTTTGTTGTAAATCAATCAATTCAATTTAAATTATTATTTTATCATTCATATTAATTAAAAATCTAAAAATCAGAAAGAAAATAAAATAAAAAATAATTATTGTTTTCTAAATAATTGTTATTTTAATTAATAAATCTTAAAACATAAAAGAAAATTGAAAAAAAAACAATTATCGATCCCTGGCCCAATCCCAACGATCGCCATTACCGATAAGCGCATAAAGCGAACTGCGGAGGGATTTCGCCGGAGAGGCGGTTGGACGAGAGATTGAGCACGGCGAGGTTAACGAGAAACTGAATCTCCGGCGGAATCTCACCGGAGATCTGATTCGACGATAGATCTAGGGATTGGAAGTTGGTACAGTTGGAGAGAAATGGAGAGATTGAGCCACGAAGGGAGAGGTTAGTGAGAGACAGTTTATAGATTCGGCCATTGTTAAAGGTAGCGCCAGGGTTAGAGAAGACGTAGTACGTCCGGTTGGATACGGTGGAGAAGAGAGAGAGACGAGAGATGCTGATAATTTTTTTTTTCCAATTTTTTTTTTGAATATTTATTAATTATAATAACAAATTTTTTTATTTTCTTTCTGATTTTTAGATTTTTAATTAATATGAATGATAAAATGATAATTTAAATTGAATTTATTGATTTAAAAAAATAAATTTTAAGCCATATCATTATTTTTTTAATGAAAAAATAACAGTTCCGTTAAATTTTGTAACGGTGTAAACTTGAAAACTAATTTGATGGTTTTAACTGAGATTTTCTTTATTTTGATTGTTTAAGATGATAGTACAAAAGTTTCGAATTTAAAATGTTAGTGAATTATAATTTGAGAATTAAAAATGTTATTTTTCCAATATTCTATGCTTTGGTTTTACTTTTCTCGGATGTTACCCTAACTACTAACACTGTTAATTCAGACATCTCCGACCAATTTTTCTCCAACACGTGTTTTGAGTTCACGCCAGGACATGACATGACAGACATTAGTTTTTCAGTGAATTTCTTCTACCAAACTTTGCCAACGATATTTAATATCATCTCTACTTTTTTGTTTTTTCCTTGTCAAGACTCATTTATTTATTACTCTATTTAGTTTTTGTTTTCTTTCATAGGCCCATATATTAATGGGTACTAATCTCATTTACGAAAAATATAGTCGCAGTTAGCGCCAATGGTAGAGAAACCACTCTAATAAGGTGTCGGCTTATTATTACTTCTTTTTGTTTCTTATCTAGTTGTATCAGTTTTTAAAGTAGCACCACCATTGTAAAATCTAAACGCATTCAAATATATTGGATTAAAAAGGTTTGCAAGAATTGGTTTATTTCAACCCCAAAAAATGGTGAATATATACAAAATTGAATTAATTTATGTTAATTGCAGAATACAAAAATTTATCCGAAAAATCAACGATAGATAGATGTCACATATTACATGGAAATTTTTATTACACGTTGATAAATACACTATAAAAATCGGATAATTCTTAGAAATATATAAGGTTTTATTCAGTTCGCAGTCGCTGGCGATAGCGACTAGTGATTAAATCATGTTTGTTTCGCAGTCGCTAACGATTGCGATAAATTTCAATGATACTGATAAAATTCAGCGATTAATTCTTGTTCATTTCGTAGTCATTGTGATAAATATCAATTTCAACAAAATCAAAATTTAAAACACTAAATTTTATAATGATTAAAGTAGTTACTCGTTAGTCTCTGAAACTTATTGTTGATTTTTTTTTTTGGTAAAAAAATTATTGTTGATTGTTATCGTTGAACAAGTAACTATAAAATAAACAATATTTTATTATTGTACTTAATTAACTACAAAACGAATAAATAAAAAATATAAAAGAAGATTTTGATGGCAAAAAAGTTGTGCCCACTGGAATATGTTAAGTGAAACGGGAAATTAAATGTTATAAGATAATTGAACCTTAGCTCCGAAGGAGAACATTGTGTTGACTTTAAAAGCAAGACTCCAAGAAAAAAAGTGGGTAGCAGTCTTTATTATTACCAGACAAATATCCTCACTTTTATTCAATATCTAGTTCATAATAAGTTGAGAAAACGATCTATTTCTCTACGAACTATTGCTATATTTCTTTAGATATCCATCAAACTATGTCATCTGTATATTTCCTCATAAAAAGAAAGTTGAAAACCTAAATCTCCCGAAAAAAAAATTCGAGGTTTAAATTCCCACAAAATAAAAGTTCGAAACCTCAAACCCCATATGCCTTGGTTTACTATTTTCTAATTAAACCTAAACCATGTAAAACCAACCCTAAACAGGATTATGACCCGATTATATTTAATAAACCGCAAATTATGACCTAGACCCGACTAAACCCAAATTCTCCAAAATCGAAAATCCCCAAATAAAAAAATCCCCAAATCCTAGAACCCTAGAAATAGAAAATCACGTAATGCTGAGCGAGAAGATTGAAGTCGAAGACGAGATCAATGAGCTGAGCATGTCGAAGACGATTGCGATTAAGAAGCAGTGGACAAAACAAAAAGAATTTTTCTGTCAATGTTCACATTGTCGGGACTAAGTTTCAGAATTTCGATCGGAAGAATGAACATCTTTTATTGCATTAATTTGAAGAAACGAGACATCGGCTTTTGGCTTAAACATTACAATCTATAACTGAGAACAAAAGCTTCTTTTTTTATAACAAAACTATGATAAGTGTTTCTTTCTTGTGAATCATAATCCATGTTGCAGCAACTCAGAAACTAATGGTCCTAAGTATATTTTGTCATCTCTACGAAATTAATTAAAACTGGAACTTAATCATGCGGTGTACTCAGCCACGAGTTTAGCAAAAGATGAAGACTTGTCCTCGAGCAATCTCAGTGGTGAATCATACTCTTCAATGATCCCTGCACATAGAACAAAACAAGACACCCCGCAATAATTCATCTGCACACATGTTCTATCGAATAATTTGAAAGTTTCGGACAAACCATTGCTAAAGAGCAGAACCATGTCGCTATCAATAACCGAAGATATCTTGTGTGCAATGGTTATTACTGTACAATTAGATGGTCAGCTGCAGTGTCAACAGAAGCAGTGGCTTCATCAAACTCCTTTCTATAAACATCATATAATTAGTCGATTATTATATGAGTAATTCATATTTTTATATGCGATTATTTTCTCTTCTATTTCAACTGTTTTGCATCACATATAAAATGATAATGCATCTCGTAAAATGTTCTCTAATCCACCTGTATTTATAAAAAATATTATTTGTTTGCTCTATAATTAGAGAAACTCTATTTTTTACTCTAAATTAGAGTTGAACTTTTTTATTTATAGAATAGTCATTTAAGTTTCAAATATTTTTATTTATGACTGAAACAAACAATAGTTAATATAAATGATATTAATCATCATTAAAAATATTTAAGATATTATAAATGATATAAATCACCATTAAAAACTTTTAAGATATTATAAACCAAATTATTTAGTTGGCGAGAAAAAAAACCAATTGTTTAACTTATTGGTTGCGCGTTTGATCATAACAATAAAAATAATGTTGATTGAATATGATCCATGTTTTACTATGTTTTAATATTTTTATATGAATTTTTTATATAATAAATGTTTCATTTAAATAACATCATAATTTATTAAAGTTTTGTAAAAAATAAAATAAGTGGGGTTAAATTATATTTTTTATAAATAAAATGTATTAGTAATAAAATAGAAATGAATATACTTTGAATATTCATTTTTTAAGAATAAAATATAGAGTAATACAATGGAGAGAAATCTACTTATATTTTATAATTACTCTATTTAAAAATAAAAAAATAGAAGAATACGTTGGAAATGGTTTTAGATTTAAGTTTTTATTTTATTTTAAAGATTAAATGAGGAATTTTATGCCGGAATATATACATATGTCCGTTATAAACTTTTGTCTTCTTTTCAAATAGAAATTAACTGAAGAAGTTCAAATATGCAGAATTTGTAGACGACTTGATAAGACGATAACTCCCCATTAAATCTTAATTAGATTCCATGATTGAAAAGATTATCAAATTAGAGTGAATCTAAAAATAAACATATACATTGTTACCAATTAATGACATATATTGGTATACTTATTACATAAAGTCGCGCGAGTGAAGCCTACTCGCAGCGATTTTTTTTCCCAAAAAAGTTTTGAGAGTCGTGGGCTAGATCTACGTTTCAGAGGCCCTCCGGTTACTGGAAAGTGGCGTCTCTGGTGGCGTGAGAGGTTCTCTGCCTTTTGTTACCAGCGGAGCTTCATCTGTGGTGGGTTTCTTTTCCGAATGCGCTTTGGTGGAGATCTCGGTTCTGCGGCGGCGAGTTCTGGCGATTAGTGGTTCCGGTGGTGGTTCCTACTCCGGCTCTGTGAGGACGTGACTCGGCGGTGGTTCCCCTCCTGGTTCTCCTTCTTCGACAAGTTTGGGTTCTAGGGTTTCTCTGTTCCTGTTTTGTGTTGGGTTCTGGCGGAGGGAGGGTTTCCGGAAGGGGCTTCCGCCGGATGTCGCCTCCTGTAAAGTGGTTTCGCTCGGGGACGGCGGATCTTCTGATGGAGGAGTTTTCCCGGTGGTAGCTCCCATCTATTAACCCTTTCCCCTCTTCTGTCTTGCGCTTCGTGAAGGAGGTGTGGTGTTTCCCCGGAGGTTCTTCTTGTTGCTTTGTGCTCTCCGACGGCTGTTTCTGGGTTAGCGGTGGTGGTCCTGTTCCACCGTGGGTGGTTCTCCCTGTTCTCCGATTTTTCTCTGTTCATTGGCAACTGTCGGTTCTGTGGTGGCTCAAGGGTGGTGGTGCTATGGTGTCCTTAAGACTGGTGGAGGTGAATGGTGGTCTCGGGTGGTGGTGGCTTAAAGGCTCTATAGTGGGGGAGTTGTGGTGTCTTTAGTCTGGTTGTGGTGTTCTTTAGACTGGCGGCGGTTTGGGTTTGACTGGTGGTGGTGGCGGTGATTTTTTGTCTGGTGGCTGCTTGCTGGTGGAGAGGGTTTCTCCGGTGTCGGGGGTTTCTCCCGGACCGTTCTGCGGCGTTGATGGTCCGGTGTCTTCGTCTTCTCCTGAGGTGTCCGGTTTGACCCTGACGCGGCACAGTCCATGGTGGCGGCGGTTTTTCCTCTCCGGTTGCTTGCTAGGGTTTCGATTTGCGTCTGGTTTCGTCCCGTTTCCTTTTGGTCCAGTTCGGTTTCGATACCATTTTGTAATTTCGGTTTAGTTTTCTAACCAGGCCTATTCTTGGGATTTTAGCTGGTTTATTTTTTCTTGTACCAAAAAACAAAAAAACCAAAAAAATTTAATTGAAAAATTGTTTCAAAAAAAGAAGAAGACATATATTAGTATAAATAGTAGTTTTATAATAGGTATTGACGTATTGTAAAGAGATCATAACTCTTTTTATTCGATAAATTTAATAGTGTAAACAAAAAAATTGATGTCATATCACTTTTGGTGCCATTTATTGGAATAATTGTTCGAATTTTTGGTCTTACACCATTTATTTTTGGTGTCATCACCAAAGTGATGATAGATCCGGGCGATGAAAAGTTAAAAAGTTTTTATTTATAATTGTTTAGATGCGATGGTAAAGAGGTGGAGGAGAGTTCGAAGAGAAATTTTTTGTTTTTTAATTTAAGTGTGTAACTTGTATAAAATTATTAAAACCACTTTGACAATATATTTTTTTGTCTGTCAACAATGATAAAATGAATGAAATATTTATAAGAACTAAGAGGAACAAAAAATATAGAGGTATAACTAAGTGAACTGCCGACAAAACATGAGGAGGTGATAATAAGATTGCATTTGACTAGAGTATCGCAAATTCTCAATCCCCGATGTCTTTAAGATTTTTTAATTACTGTTTTAAGTATCTAACAAACGATCAACGCTTGTCCGTAATCTCCACGGAACGCCTACTTTAATTAATGACATCAATACAATTTTTATTGAAATAAACAATCTGTCTTTTTTGTTTTTACTTTTAATGCGAGTGTCAAATATATTGATATTTGGGATAAAATATTTAATTTTCTGAATGGTTGTAAGCACTAGTAGAAATCTGAATACGATGATATTTAGAAATAAAATAGTTATATATATAGATACATTGATTATCAAATCTAGTGTCGGATTTAAAAAGAAAAAAGAATGTAACAATGAAAATTTATAGGATGAATTGAACTAATATATATGATTGACCAAATAATAAGGGAAGTGTTAATAGATAATTGTAAATTATGTTTGTACAATTTCGGTGGTTTATTGTAGTCCAATTTGCCTCTACATGAAAGAGAGAGTGTTGATCAGAGAGCATTAAATGTAATGTTGGAGATATACAAAAATATTGAATAAGATTTCTCTCTCCATTGATAAAGCTTGACGACCGAAATCAGAGAATCCATCGATAAAGCTTGACGAGAAATTGAATCTCCAGACAGGAAAAAGGCATCTCTGATTAACCTTGTTGATGATGAAGACGCTGCGTTATTCTTGGCCATCCGCGCAGACCTTGAGGGGATTATTCTTCGGGTGCGAGTAATCACGGTGGGTACCGAAAGGAATGTTAACTCATACTCGACCACCGTGGAATTGGGTAGGCAAGGGCTAGAGCGTGGCGGTAGTTCCCAGATAGCTCGGTCCACATAGATCTCTCCAGGGTTAACAGTTAACTGTTTTGGTTCCCCAGGTAAAAATGTTATCGGGATAACTCCACCTACAAAAGTTTTGGGTTGGTTTTTCTTTCTTATATCGATCACTACGAAAGGGAAATTTGATTTTTTAAGTGTTAACAGTTAACTATTTTGGTTGCCCATGTAAAACTGTTACAGGGACAACTCCAACAGTAACATGACAAAACCAACAATATATAGGTGTGTGTCGAAAACTATTATACAATAATTAATTGTAATAATCAGTTTTCGTCGGGATATGGTTGTTAACAACGATATATAATAGATGTAGTAGGGGAGAAGGTTTTGGGATTTAACAAATTTTTGTATTGTTGACCAGCTAACTGTTTAAGCCGAAGTTAACTAATTTTTGTATTATTGTATGATTAACTCGTATGACGAGACAACATGAGGAGTTATCCAGCCAACACGGGTTTCAGTTCGTTCTCATTCAAAGTATTGAGAAGGGTTTACATGTTGCTAATTAATGTGAAGTTAAAAGTTATTTGTATTGTTGTCCAGATAACTCATATACCACGAGAATAAGAAGTGTTATCCCGCCAACAACGGATTCATGTTAGTTTCTATTCGAAATATTGACATGGTAACAAGTATAACAAGGTTAACCAGGGGTAATATTATTATAATGACAGTGGTAACAAGTATAACAAGGTTAGCACTATATATATTGACATGGTAAGATAGCAAAGTAAGTTTCAACCTGTCTCACTAGTTGGAGATGCCGTCAACAGTGTGGTCGCAAATAAAAACATCAAATCTTTAACCAACCAACAATCAAAATTATGACAGTAGTCACAAATATAACTCGTTGCCAAAGAGAACATGTTAACCAGTTTAATTAACAAGTGAATATAACAAGTCAAGTTAACAAGAAAATTTAACCACATAAGTTATATGGTAGAGTTAACAAGTTAAAAAATAAGGATGATGTAAGATGTGAATCGATCTTCGAACTAAGTAGAACATAGTTAGCAAGGTAATAAGTTATCAAGGTAATAAGTTATCAAGTAACCAAGTTAACATATTTACCCAAAGCTTAAATTTTAATATTTTTTGTAGGTGGAAAACACTAAACAGGGCGAACACATGTTAACTTGTTAACCAATTAAGTTAAAAAGACAAGTTAACCAATTAAATTATCCAGTTAACAAGTGAAGTTAACAAGTAAAGTTAACAAGTTAACAAATAAGGATGATAGTTAACAAATAAGGATGATGAAAGATGGGAATCGATCTTCGAACTAAGCATGCAAAACATAGTTAGCAAGGTAACAAGTTATCAAGTTACCAAGTTAATGTGGAGTTAACAGTTATTTGTATTGTTGTCCAGATAACATGATCCTGCAAATTTGACATAGTTATGATGTTTACTAAATTAACCATATATGAACATGATCCGACAAATTTGACATAGTTATTGTGTTAACAATACTACCACAATAACAATATTTTCAGTTATCTAACATTATCTCAATAATTGACGTGAACAAAAAAAATGAAAAACGTAATACACCCATAAAACTAAGTTAACATGATCCCGTAAATTGACATAGTTATGGTGTTAACTAAATTAACCATATATGAACATGATCCGACAAATTTGACATAATTATTGTGTTAACAATATTACCACAATAACTTGGTTTTCAGTTATCTACAATTACCCTAATAATTGACATGAAAAAAATGAAAAACATTCTACACACATAAAACTAAGTTAACATGATCCTGCAAATTTGACATAGTTATGGTGTTAACTAAATTAACCATATATGAACATGATCCGATAAATTTGAAATAGTTATTGTGTTAACAATACTATCACAATAACCATGTTTTCAGTTATCTATAATTATCCCAATAATTGACATGAACAACAAAATGAATAACGAACTACACACATAAAACAAAGTTAACATGATCCTGCAAGTTTGACATAGTTATGATGTTAACTAAATTAACCATATATAAACATGATTCAAATGTCATCAAGTGCGGCTACAGGTCTTGTATAATGCTCATTTTCTGGTAAGAAGTTGCTCTATGTCCCCATGGTTCTTGACCGGCTGAGATAATTCTTCTCGGAAGATCCAAATCAGTCATCTAAAAAAGGACCTTAGTTAGCACTTAGGTTCTTCTGGTTTCGTTTTTTCGGATTCTTTTCAACCAACTATGCAAAATTCTATGAGGAGTAGTCAATTTAAGGTGCCAAAAACCGAGAGAATACCTTGATGAATTCTTGGGTTAATATTATAATATTATTTACTATTTTTAATTTTCTTATTTTTAAAAATTATTAATAATATTTATTTAAATAAATTTTTGTTTTTCATGGGTCATCTATTTGACCCATGTAATTAGATGGATCACCCATATAATTAGATGGGTCATCTATTTGATCCATGTAATTAGATGGATCACCCATGTAATTAGATGGGTCATGAGTCAGTCTAACCCATTAGAATCATGAGTCATTTATTTGACCTATTTTGACACCCCTACAGTTTCAAGTTACATTTCATTATTTAACTAAAGCATTAAATTTGTATAACTTTTATTTTACTTTTTACATAGTGCCATGAAAAAACGTTTTAAAAGTGTATGAATCGGAATGCTTTGAGTTTCGTAATTTCATAGTATTTTGATATGATTGCCTATATTAAAGATCGCACATGGTGGTAAGTAGGGCTGGGAAAGGATTTCCGAAAACCGGATATCCGGGTTTTTTAGATATCCTTATTCGGATCCGGTGAATTCAAATATCCGGATTTCGGATATCTTCCCGGATATCCGGATCAATAAAAAATAATTAAAAATAATGATAAAAATTATAAAAAATAATTAAAAAACAATTTTACAATATTTTGTAAAAAAAAATTAAAATCTGTTATTATAAATGTTTTTAAAACTTATATATATATATATATATAAATCTCATCATATTAAAAATATTAATAAAATATATATTTTTAATATGTTTAACGGATTCGGATACGGATCGGATATCCGGAACTCAAAATTTAACTATCCAGATCCTTATCCGATCCTCTCGAATATCTAGATTTTCGGATCGGATCGGATTGAATACCAAATCATATATCGGATATACAGAATAATAGTTCCACCCCTAGTGGTAACAATCGACTTTAACATAGAAATAATATTATTTTACTTTTCGTTGTTGTTGTTGTCGTAGTTAAAGACTATTTTAATAATTAAGATAAAGAACCGAAGTTAGTCCACCATTATCGTTAGCATTAGCAAACAAAGCACAAATGGACACCACCACATTCGTCCCCATAGACAACGATGGTACGTCTTTCATGGGCCTACACCTCAGTCACCCAATTGCTCTTCTTCTTTTTTCCTCCTCAATTATTCTTTTTAATCCTACAATCTTTTTAAAATTTTTTTTGGCTGTTTAGTCATTTTTTAAAAAAATTTAATATTTTTTAATTTAATTAGGAAATTAATACTTTTTATATTATATACGGATTGACTTTTCAGTCGTATTCATGTACAGTATTACGCGAATTAACTGTAAACAGTATATACACTAATATGAAACATGGATAAAATCGTCATTTGACACCTAAGTATACAAAAAAATAGAAAGTGACAAAAATATAATTAAAATTTGAAAAAGTGATTGTAGATACAATTATATATATATATATATTTAAAATAATATCGTTGTAAGTAAATCAACAAAAGGTTATTCAATGTTTTTATCTACCATGTCGGATAACTATGTCCCGCGGAATAGTACGTACGAATATTTGGTGAATCGCCGACGAGGACAATATTCGAAAGATAGACCAAATGATTCAATCTCAAAGGTTTGGAGTAATAATCAAGAATATTTAACACTTTTTCTTTTGAATTATATAGACTATACTATAAGATGCATATATATAAAGTAATAATAAAAAGGTAAATTTGGGAGAAATAAAAAAATTTGACTAAAACGACGTCTTCCTCTTGACCTCTCTCTCTTTCACCGAGTTTTACTCCTCTTTAACACATCATCTGTTTTTGTTTTATGTCTTCACACTACCCGAAACCCAAAAAAAAAAAAAAAATGAAGATGAAGATGATAATTTGTTTCATTTTTCTTCTTCTCTCTTCATAATTCCATCTCCTCTCCCACCGAGTCTTCTTCGCCGGACGTTTTCTCTCTCTCTCTCTCTCTCTCTCTCTTAACCGCTTTGAAGAATTCCGATATGAGCAAACTAGTTGTTGAAATTTCGGACGCGAGCGATTTGATGCCTAAAGACGGACAAGGCTCCGCGAGTCCTTTCGTTGAAGTTGAATTCGACGAGCAGCGGCAGAGAACGCAAACGCGGTTAAAGGATCTAAACCCTCAGTGGAACGAGAAGTTAGTTTTCAACGTCGGTGACTTCAGGCGTTTGACCAACAAGACTATCGACGTCACCGTCTACGATGACCGTCGGGATAATCAGCCGGGGAAGTTCCTTGGCCGTGTTAAAATCTCCGGCGCCTCTGTTCCGCTGTCGGAATCCGAAGCCGGAGTACAGAGATATCCACTGGACAAACGCGGTTTGTTCTCTCACATCAAAGGCGATATCGCTCTTAGAATCTACGCCGCTCCTATCGACGGCTCAGATTTCGCCTCCTCGATTCCTCAGCCGGCGGAGTTTGCCGAGAAAGAGACCAAGGAGGAGAAGACATTCGAAACTCAGGAATTTCAATATCAAACTCAAAACCCCTTCCAGCAATTCGACCAAGAGATTTACGTGGAGACGATGAAGCCGAAGAAGAAAGAGAAAGAGAAAGAATCGAGAACTTTCCATTCGATCGCGGGAGCTCCACCACCGCCTCAAGCAAAGCCTTCTAATCAACCGGAGTTTAGGTCAGATTTCATGAGAGCTCCGGGACCACCGCCTGCAGCGGTAATGCAGATGCAAGTGCCGAGACAGAACCCAGAGTTTCAGCTAATCGAAACCAGTCCTCCATTAGCAGCTCGTAGGCGACAATCCTACTATTACCGAAGCAGCGGAGACAAAACCTCGAGCACATACGACCTCGTGGAGCAGATGCATTACCTCTACGTGAGCGTCGTCAAGGCTCGAGATCTCCCTGTGATGGATGTCTCCGGTAGCTTAGATCCTTATGTGGAAGTGAAGCTTGGAAACTACAAAGGCTTGACGAAACATTTGGAGAAGAATAAGAATCCGAGCTGGAAACAGATCTTCGCCTTCTCCAAAGAGAGATTACAATCGAATCTGCTTGAAGTCACTGTCAAAGACAAAGATCTCTTGACCAAAGACGATTTCGTCGGAAGAGTTCATATCGATCTCACTGAAGTTCCTCTCCGAGTTCCTCCGGATAGTCCTCTCGCTCCACAGTGGTACAGGCTAGAGGACAAGAAAGGGATGAAGACGAACAGAGGAGAGATAATGCTTGCCGTTTGGATGGGAACTCAAGCCGACGAGTCGTTCCCTGACGCTTGGCACTCCGACGCGCACCGCGTGAGCCATTCGAACCTCTCCAACACTCGGTCCAAAGTTTACTTCTCGCCGAAGCTCTATTACCTCAGAATTCATGTAATTGAAGCTCAGGATCTTGTTCCGTCTGATAAAGGGAGAGTACCTGATGCAATCGTCAAGATTCAGGCGGGGAATCAGATGAGAGCGACGAGGACGCCTCAAATGCGGACGATGAATCCTCAGTGGCAAGAGGAGCTTATGTTTGTTGTGTCTGAGCCGTTTGAGGATACGGTGAGTGTTTCTGTTGATGATAGGATTGGTCCGGGGAAAGATGAGATCTTGGGGAGGTTGTTTATACCGGTCAGGGATGTTCCAGTGAGGCAAGAGACTGGGAAAATGCCTGATCCACGGTGGTTTAATTTACAGAGACATTCAATGTCTTTGGAGGAAGAGACTGAAAAGAAAAAAGAGAAATTCTCTAGTAAGATCCTGCTTCGGGTTTGTATAGAAGCTGGGTACCATGTTCTTGATGAGTCCACACATTTCAGCAGCGATCTTCAACCGTCTTCTAAGTATTTGAGGAAGCCGTGCATTGGGATTCTTGAGCTTGGGATTCTCAGTGCTAGGAACTTGATGCCTATGAAAGGTAAAGATGGGAGAATGACTGATCCTTATTGTGTGGCCAAGTATGGGAACAAATGGGTGAGAACGAGGACTCTTTTAGACGCCCTTGCACCAAAGTGGAACGAGCAATATACTTGGGAAGTTCATGATCCTTGCACGGTCATAACAATTGGAGTCTTTGACAATGGTCATATCAACGATGGTGGTGACTCTAAGGACCAGAGGATTGGGAAAGTTAGAGTCAGGCTATCTACGCTGGAGACCGACCGGGTTTACACTCATTACTACCCGTTGCTGGTTCTTACGCCGGGTGGTCTAAAGAAGAATGGTGAGCTTCAGCTAGCTCTGAGGTACACCTGTACATCCTTTGTTAACATGATGGCACAATACGGAAGACCGTTGTTGCCCAAAATGCATTATGTTCAACCGATACCAGTCAGGCATATCGATTTGCTTAGGCATCAGGCGATGCAAATAGTTGCAACAAGACTATCAAGGTCCGAGCCACCGCTGAGACGAGAGGTTGTGGAGTACATGCTTGATGTAGACTACCATATGTTCAGTCTCAGGAGAAGCAAAGCCAATTTCAGCAGAATCATGTCGCTTCTCTCCTCGGTCACTCTAGTCTGCAAGTGGTTCAACGATATCTGCACATGGAGAAACCCAATCACGACGTGTCTGGTTCACGTTCTGTTCCTGATTCTTGTCTGCTACCCAGAACTGATTTTACCCACAATCTTCCTCTACCTCTTTGTCATAGGCATGTGGAACTACCGGTACAGACCGAGACACCCGCCTCACATGGACGCTCGTGTGTCCCAAGCAGACAACGCTCACCCAGACGAGCTAGACGAGGAGTTTGACACTTTCCCTACCAGAAGACCAGCAGACATTGTCAGAATGAGGTATGACAGGCTTAGGAGTGTCGGTGGCAGAGTCCAGACCGTCGTGGGCGACCTGGCGACACAAGGTGAGAGGATTCAAGCCTTACTTAGCTGGAGAGACCCGAGAGGAACTGCTTTATTCATCGTCTTCTCACTGATCTGGGCTGTGTTTATTTATATCACACCGTTCCAAGTGATTGCAATCCTACTCGGGCTGTTCATGCTGCGCCATCCGCGGTTCAGGAGCAGAATGCCTTCAGTACCTGCAAATTTCTTCAAGAGATTACCAGCTAAGTCAGATATGCTACTGTAAGTATGTAATAAAAAAAATATAAACATCATTATATTTGTAGTAGTGTGTATCAAAGCACACAAGTGGAGAAATTTGTAGAGGGAAGCGAAGGAAACTAGTTTTTGCCTCTGGGGTTGAATATCACTCATGTATTCCCCCCCATATTATGTTGTTTAATACTCTTTTTAGTGAAATACATAACGAGCCAATTCTTTTTCACAATGCTCAAAAAAAATATATCTCAGGTTAAGCAAAACATACCGGTTCTTGTATAACGAATCTGGCAAAAGGAGACTCTCTGCTGCAGCAAAAGTCATAGAAGAATACCGGACTGAGCAAATAGCCGAATCAGACATCAACAAGAAAAATCCTTTCAAAACATATGATTTTGTTTCATCATACGTGAACCTTATCATAAACCAGCATATTTTCTTTTTGGGGTACAAAATATTTATCAATTTATGTGGTTTTTTGTCCCTTTTATATATACCTACACAAAATGCAGACTCCAACACATTACAAGCATACAATCAAAAGACTAGTGTCTCTGGTGTGAGACGTTATGTTCTTGGGAGGGGGGAAATTATTGGTTTTGTGATTAGATGACCTTTGGGACCTTATCATCTCCGACGAGCCATCTGGCTAGCCAACAAGGATCGCTGGCGAAGAATTTGCATTGTGTTGGAATGATCCCGAGATTGCTACCGATCTGAGCGTATTCATTTAAAGCTTTTTCCATCTCCGTTCCTGCTTCTCCAATGTCCATTACATCGACTGTGTTCATACGGAGAACTTCCGCATAGTTCTGTTCTAACTCATGATCGTTCTCAAATGGTTCCATCGCTGGACACTGTACAAATCGGATCATGAAAGAAACATAGTTTTGAGTTGTGTTTCTGCTATCTATCAATCTATGGAGAATTTATTGCATATCAGTTAGATAAAAAATCTGAACCTGACAGAACTCAGCGTAATGTTTGTAAATTTTGCTGTTTTCATCTTGGTCCCCGAGGAGAGTACCACCATACCACCCATTGGCTTCATTGGTTGAAGTAATCGATAGGTACCTATCAAACGAAACAACTGCAACAAGTGATTTGATGCACTGGAGACAAAATTTGATTTTTTAAAAAGCCCACAGTTTGCAGTTGAGGTTAGACCATTGCTTCGGTCAAAAGTTTCGGTTATCATTCAATGATGAGTTTGCCAATAATAACCAGAATGGAAAATTTTCAAAAATGCATTCCGAAGAATGTTTAGATTTCAGAGGGAAGAAAAAAGATATCAGTACCTTTGGAAGATATCTTCTTGATGATCGTTGGACTCAGAAAGCCAGTCCAAGTTGCAGAAATCATTGACTCTCTCACTCGAGGTCACTCCTTTTTCACTATCTTCTGCACCAGATTTTGTAGCAGAGCCACTCTCTTCGGGCTTTCTTGAACCAAACAGCCAATTCGGGCTCTTGAGCTGAATCTCACTGCAGATAAGGAAGTCAAGAAAAATAAGCTAACATTCGAAAAAGTCATGGTTTGCTTTGAACTACAGTATCTGCTCTTTTCTAAACTAGAAACTAATCTTTCTACTTTCTTAAAGAGATAAAAGTCCTATTAAACGTAAACAAACAAGGTTCAAGGTTTATTAGCCATTCCCATATTCCAGTCAAATGCCTAATAAGATGATTGAAAATTTCAATGAGGATCATTACGCCGCATCAGGAGCCACACCAGTGCTTCCAGTGCTGCCACCTGGCCTTTGGTCTGTCTCGCTACAAAGCCTCACGTTCTTTATTGAACTGCATGTCTGCTCAATCAGTTTGTCAAACGATGTCAGCTTCTTCCGTGAGAAGTCTTCTCTGAAAGCCGGCACTGGTGCAAGATTGACTCCAATACCACTCATGGGTTTAGCAACGGACTGGAACCTGCAATACACCAGAATTAGAAATCATACGCAACCAGAGCTTATGATCTTCCTTGGGAAGTTTAGTTTAATATCTTTGGAATTTCCCGAACTGGTTCAGATGTACACAACACGTCCAGTTTCGGCACCGACTCAAAATATTATTTGCATCTAATGAAGAGTAAACCCATCATCTGACACGCACTAGGTTCATTAAAAGTAAATCTTACCCCCCTTCTGGGAAAATGTCATCTCCAATCCCCGACACATGGAGATAATAATCAGAATCCAGCTCCCAGAGCGCAGGTTTCCCTTCCTGAGGTTGAAAGTAGCCCAAGAATCTGCTCGCAATAAAAAGTCATTAGTTACTAGGACTTCAGACTCGATAGAAACGAAAATAAAGAGTTCTTAGCCAACAATTCCTCAGAGGATTCAATATCTTAGTAGTTGATAGTATCAGTGATGCCTAAGGTACTAGTGGTAATGCCAGGGTTCTATTGCCTCTATCTATATCTCCTAAAGCCTTCATCCTAATGCCAGGGTTCTATTGCCTCTATCTATATCTCCTAAAGCCTTCATCCTATTGCTACATCATTGGCAAACTAGAAATGTCACGAACTTAACAATAAACTGAAGTGACTTTTGCAAGAAAGATAAGTATATTACAAGTTTATGGCGTCCTGCTTTTCGCCATCGGTGTAGGTATTGCTGTAGTATCGTTTGATAGACTTGAGAAACTCTCTAGACTGTGTTGTGGCCTTCCATTTCCCCTGCCTTTCTGGGAAAACCTATAATCCATTCAACGATGTTAACAAATAAGCATTGCAAATCTGTCTTTGTCAAAAGGACAATTAACTGGTCAAAGGTGATAAGTGGTGTTATTACCGTATTATGAGCAGCTGAGCCGCCATATTGTTGTGCAAGGGCATCGCCCATGCTCTGGTACATATCCATAAGTGCAGCAGCTATGCTACTGTCGGGGTCAATCTTAGATGTATCACTCAAACCCATTGCGTGCAGCTGCCGACCTAAAGCAGCCAAACCATATGCATACTGTGCTACGTTTGTTCGATCCAAGCAGTCAATACAGTTAGTACGCAGAACACCACTCTGGTAACGAGGAGCTGAGGAATCAGTTCCATCGTCTTTTTTTTGTTGGCTTAGCTTCATCTCTTTCTCTCGGTTAGCAAGAGCACTAAGTATATCATTTGAACTCTCACCCCTCGAAAGTTCCACAGAGTAAGCTCTTAGATCACGCAGAGAAGGTTCCCTGCAGTAATTTTCTCAATAAAAACCAGAAGCAGGCAACTAATGGCTCCAGTATTTAGAATTATATGCAGCATTTACAAAACAAACCAAGTTTCTGACTAAATATAAATAAGTAATTGCAGACCATATCATCCCAAAAAAATTACCTGCCAGTGCTAGCATGACTAATTTGGGTAGCTTTCTTCTTAACAATTTTAGGCTTGCCACTGAAGTAAAATCCAGTCAAATCAAGGGCTTCGCTTGCTACAGCACCCAAAACAGCCAATACATTCGCCGACTTGCTTTAACATCGAAAATAGAAAGCAATGTGAGTTCAAGTTTAAAAGGCAGGAAAACAAATCCACAAGATTTTACCTCTTTGCAAATTTGTGGAAATCCCAGTGGATAAATTTGAGATGATTTTCTTCATGAAAAATTGAGTTTAGATAACCCACTGCATTCGCAAACTCACGTCTAAGCACCATTTCCCGAGGTCTTTTCTCAACTGTCTGAATATTTCCATGGAAATTTGTCAGTAAGTACAAAGGGCATAACCATCCCTTGCTTAAAAGGACATTAAATAAAATAAAAAAACTAACCTTGATTAAGTTGAGCACAATAATAGGATTCCCATATCGGTTCACCAGGTCTTCAAAATGCATTTTGGTTGACTCGTATGTAGGATCATACCTCTGTACTGAGGCCAAAAAACCAGGAAACAAAATTATCAGGAGTCATCCATAAGAAGCTAAGTAGATCAATAACCACACACACGTTAAAATGGTCTAATAGAGATAACAGGCGCATGTTACGTTAGTTTCTCACAGAAAATATCAGGCTTAGGGCTAAATCTTGAGGCCTCTTGCGACCAAAAGAGTGGAATTGATCCTCGCATCTGCACCACTGAGGTCATTTTTCCCTTGCATGATCCAGCTTCTTCATCAAAAACAAGTTGTTCTGTTTCAACATCATTCGCAACCCTTCCCCTATCATTCACTCCCCTTTTCAAGTACCTGCAATAAAAAAAAAATTACAGAATGAGAAGGCATTCGATTTTACAGAAAACAAGAGAGACAAGCATCCAAACTTAGTCTACAAGCGTTCACGCCATTCAATACTATGCTCACCCTTAAAAAATCTCAAAAGATACGGAGTATGAATTTCTCATTCATGAGTGGCCTGATTAAAATGAGTTCTTACCGTGTGCCTGCAAAATGTCGAGAACGTCTGGAGACTAGAGTTACGCTGAAGTCTCTTCCATATATCGATGGCCTTATCTGAATGATGGGGAAAACCACTAAATAGTAAGAAGCTCTACTGGTGGCAAATGTAGAAGTATATGGGTGAAGACACAAGAGTCTACAAGTACCTGCTTAAAATTCCCATGAACTAATGCTAGTGTCCAAATAGTGTTGTTACACCTTGATCGAATAGGCTGCGTCAGATACGCATTCCATACAAATATGTTATCATAGGGCACCCCTTCCTCACCAGATGATAAAACGTTCTTCTGCAAACTCTGCATTATAGGATAAGTGTAACTGTAGAAGAAATCTTTTGTCAAATCTACACTTGACAGAAGCTTCTTGTACCTGAAAGTAAAGGAAATACAAAGAACTCAAAACAGAAAGAACTTTTTGAAATCATATAAGGTGAAATAAGAATATAAAATTTGGAAATAGGAACCGAGCTACGCTTATGCAAGCATTAAATTAATAGTCGAACTTCAAAGGGCAATCAAAATTCCCAGAAACAGACCTTAGTTCAGTTTTGGAATTCGCAACATCAGACTGAATAGTTGCATGTGGAACACTGATCATTTGACTTTCATCAATAGCATATATCGCATGCCCACATATGCATCCAATTTGTCGCCGTTTTGTAACCAAAATTAGATAGTATGACTCCATAAACTTAGCGCAGCCTACAAGGCAAAAGTTTACCCAACTTAGCCCGGTAGAAACAAACACTAAAGATACAATGAGACAAACATTGATTCCCATGACTAACCAGCAATTCCATAAACTTTGGCCACAAAAGCCAATCCCCCGGTGGCACGATTGCCTTCAGCGATACGCTGAAGCAGACTCTTGATTTCCTGAGGCGAATACACTACCGGATCTTCACTTATGTTAAGCTCAGATGGCTCTGAACGATCAATCTTTAGCACTCTGAAGAATCTTTTATTCCTATCACTCCCAAGTAGATAAAACCTCTGCCCAAAAATAGAACACACAACAATAAGAAACAGCAAAGAGATTCAACCTTCCTGCAATTCAATTCAGTCTAGGGTTTTCTTAAGGATGCCAATCATTCCAACACATATCGTTTCAAAAATCGACAGATTTCGCGGCAGGCTCCTCATTAATAACAGAAACCTATTTACCAAGTCTCAATTGCTAAATCGGTAAAGCTTACCGCTCTGGTTTCGTAGAGCTTGAATTTCTCTAGGGCGTACGAATCGGGATCAGCCGATTCATCGTTGGACGGTTGAATCTTGGCGAAAGACGAAAAAGTAGAAGTCGTCGAGTTTTCCGATTTCGCCATGGCGCATCAATCTCTCCGGGAACGGTCGAATATCTCTGAAGCCGGGGATGGTTTCAGGCGATCATTTGCGATCGGAGAACGATAGCTCGGAAGTTTTGAAACCCGCTACAGACAAGGGGCGTTTCCGTACTTTTCTAGTTTTTTCATTTGTGTTCATTGTTTTATAGAGAGATCTGCTCGTATGTCACTAATTCTAAAACACAAGTCTGAAAACTCTCCTTTTTAAAATAATTTTTTTTAATTTATTTTTAATTTTAAAAATAGGCATTTTACTAAGTTACCCTAACCAAAATTAAGAAATCACATCTCATATCTGGATTTTATCCACCCACCCAAAACATATCGGATCTAACCCAAACTCACCCGATTGGCAAAACAAAAATTGAAATCTCAATCTCACTCTCACTCCTTCACCTCTCTCTCTCACTCAAACCACCTTTCCAACGGATCTTCGTAAAACTAGTTTTCGAATTCGATCGAAAAAGACAAAGATAGGACCAAGAATGACAAGGGAGGGAAAGACGATTGCTCTGTTAGGACTGAGAACGACAAGGGGGGGAAAGACGATTGCTCTGTTAGAAGATAATAGGGGTTCAGATCCGGTTGTCTCAGAAGTGGTGGTTCCTCCTCCGATCGTCGAGGGAACCGCCGAAGCGAAACATGCAAAAGAAACTGAAGGAACTCAGAGAAATAAAGGAGAAGAATCAAATGAAGAAGATGAAGAAACAGAGAGTGAAGAAGAAGAGATGGAGGAAGATACAAACGTTTCCTCTGAGCCAAACAAGGATGGGGCTCGAGAAGGAGACGATTCCCATGACAGCTCCGATTCCCATTCGGTAAGTATTCCCATTGATGTCAATTTGTTGGGTTTGAAGTAAAACTGGAAAACTTGGTAAAACTAGACTGTCGTAAAACTGGAAAACTTGGGAAAACTATATTGATGTAAAACTGGATCCGTTCTTGAAAAAACTGATTTTTGCAGAAATCCGGTGATGAAACAATGGCACTGAAACCTCTCAGAATGTACTTTCCAGCAACGGAGTACAGGAAAAAAATAAAGATTTCGACGAGGTGCTACGTTAAAGAATTTATGTCAACTCTTGAGAAGTTGGAGCCTCCGCTTACGCGTCACGAGAGGAATTGGTTTCAAACGCATCCGCAGTTCAGACACATCTTCCACTTGCCGAAGGACAACAACCACAAGCTCCAGGGCATGTGGATGCTATTGCTTCGAACCGCGTGCATAGAGAAGAAAAAAGAAGCATGGTTCGTGGTGAATGGCGTTCTGGTCCGATACAGTCTGAGGGAGCACGCGTTGATCTCCGGATTAAACTGCAAAAACTTACCGATGAATTATAATGAGTTGGGTGGCAAGACTTTTGTGAGGAGGCTGTTTGGGCAAAAAAAAAGTCAGATATGAATATGTGAAAGGGAAGCTAGAGGAGGGGATGCGACCTTCTCAAGATAGGCTGAGGATAATTGTACTGTACTTCCTTTGCAGCATTATCATTGCTCAGACGAAGTGCGGAAACGATGCTACTCCAATTGTGGATTTCTTCCAGAGAGCTGTTGACGATCTTGACTTGTGCAAAACTTTTCCTTGGGGGGAATGTCTTTTGAGTACATGCTCAGTCAGATCTCTCGTACGATGGATAATTTTAAAGGAGTCGTCAATGAGAACAGATTATGGCCGCTTCCCGGTTTCTGTATCCCTTTGGAGGTATGTACAATTAAGTTGTGGTATTAGTAATTGTTGCAAATTTTTCTAATCTCTTACTAATCTCAACTATATGTGTGTTGTTTTGCAGCTGCTAGCGTTTGAGGCAATTCCAGAGTTGTGGAGTATTTTCCTCGAGCCAATTCCAGAGGCAGACGATGAGTGTCCAAGGATGTGCAAGTATCAGTTCAAGAAGAGCAGCATGAGAGGGTTTCCTCTTTCAAAAATCAATGAAGAACTTGGTAAAACTCAGGTCAGTTATCCTATGCATTTGCATATTTTGGAGATGTTTTTTGTTTCTAATCTTTAACATCATTGTTGACATTCTTCACAGGACATTGATAGCATCCTGCCATCTCGTGGAGAAGCAGCTCTTCTTGATGAAATCTTCGAAGAAGACGACGTCGATGATCACAACGATCCGGTTGTTCGCAGTTGGATGAAGCATCTCGAGGAAGGGCGTATAGTCTTCTTTGAGGATATGTACAACGATGACGTGGCTGCCCGAGTGGAAGAGGAAAAAAAGCTGAGAAAGAGGAAGCTGAGAATGAGGGACCTGCTGCCACTGGAACATCTGGAGAAGTGAGTGGTGCAGACGAGTTGTTAGAGCTTGTGCTAGGGAGGCTGAAGCAGTAGGAGAAAAAGAGACGGAGAAGGTAACACTTGAATGATTGATTGAAAATGTATTACTTGGAAAAATTGGCAAAACTCTAATTATTTTCGATTTCAGGTTAATGAAGAAACACCACAAGTCTTACCACAACAAGTCTTACCACAAGGGAGAGCGACCAATAAGAATGATGGTAAACGCAAAGCGGATACTGCAGTCGATATACCGATTAGGCGATGCACAAGGTCGAGGAAGACCTAGTTGTATCATGTTTGATATTGTTAACTCATAACTAGTTGTTTCAGTTTGATATTATTAACAATAACTAGTTGTAGTTGTTTCGCTTTGATATTGGAACTAGTTGTTTGATATCGTGGAGTTATCGAGTTATCGTGCTATAGAATGATGTTAACAAACTCTAGTCTCCAAACAACTAAGTCTTACAAACCGTACATAAGTAAGTCTGACAAACCGAAACAGCAAGGAAAATTCTTAAAAGTCAAATACTTAGATGAAAGATTAGTTAACCAACGATACGACCCACCACCTCCTTCAGCTTTGCAATCTCCTTTTCCATATGCTCAATACGATATACATGGCGACGAAGCTCCGTGGCCTGATAGTCAACCATCCTACTTAAGTTAGTGGCTTCTTCTTCGACACATCGAACCTAAAGTTTTTAAAGTGGAGGTCATTATCCTACATAACAAGACATAATAGTTTCAGTTTCACGACAGTAAAGTTTTACCAAGATTTACAGTTTTACGACAGTATAGTTTTACCAAGTTTTCCAGTTTCAATACAGTACAGTTTTACCAAGTTTTCCAGTTTCACTACAGTATAGTTTTACCTCAAATTCATTCCAAACAAGGTTCCTCCTTCCCACATCAGATCCGGGGGAGTGTGAAGGCTCCACAACGATTCGACCACCGCAGGGACACCTTGTTGGTATACCATCCATCTTACCGATTAAGAACATCATGTCGTATTCCTTCTTCGCCCTCTTCATGTCACTGTAATACGGATCAGATTCGAACTTGTCCATAGTCAATAGAGAGACGATGGGTGAATTGAGGCCGAAAGAGAACGAAAGAGAAAAGGAGAGAGAGAATGAAAGAGAGAAGGAGAGAGAGAAATGTAGAGAGAGAAATAAAGAGAGATGTTAGAGGTTCGGAAATCGAATCTTAAAAAAAAAAAGAGGAAAAGCTTGAGTTTTTGATTTTGGTCGCCAAAAATTTGGTGAAATTTTACGTTTTGGCGCCCAAAAAATTGCACTTAGTTTTACCA
The DNA here is from genome assembly GCA_030161315.1 of Eutrema japonicum. Classification (NCBI taxonomy): domain Eukaryota; kingdom Viridiplantae; phylum Streptophyta; class Magnoliopsida; order Brassicales; family Brassicaceae; genus Eutrema; species Eutrema japonicum. The sequence goes on from BSQW01000001.1 coordinate 12,284,645, forward strand.
AAGATATTAGTTTTACGAAAGTTCCAAATAGTTTTACTTTGGTTATTTTCAATTTATTTAGTTTTACCCACTCTTAAACTTTTATTTTGTAGTTTTACAGTTGATTTTCCTCCATTAATATATCATTCTAATTGTTTTGTGCATTAATATGTTTTAATTCTACATTTTTGCAATTTTACCCTACTAACTTGGCTATTTTTGTTAAAGTGATCTTAAAAGTTTAAAACCTTTGTTCGTGGGATTACTTCATATGCACACAAAATTATTCTGTCGAGTAATTTCCCTGTTAGTTCACGTGAAAACGTCATATTTGTGATGTTTACAACGCAAATTATCTTGTCGAGTAACTTTGAATTAGGTATTGTTTCACATTATCATCTTTAATCAGTTTTACCAAATTTTACCAGTTTTACCAGAACCCACATATCCAATATATAGTTTTACAGAACAAGACACCAGTTTTACAGAACAAGACACCAGTTTTACAGAACAAGACACCAGTTTTACAGAACAAGGACACCAGTTTTACAGAACAAGAACACCAGTTTTACAGAACAAGAACACCAGTTTTACAGAACAAGACACCAGTTTGAGTCAAATCAAACACTACTAGAATTTCCAAATAAAATCCATTGGAGTCCTTGTCTTGGCCTCATTTTATTTTGTGTCCTTGGCAGCCGTTCCCCAGCCGATGGAAACCTTTTGACTTTCTTTCTTCCCTTCTTTTTGACGAGATCCGGAGGTATGATCTGCAACTCTTTGATGTAATTTGGGACAGTCCATTCTGACCTATTTGGCACTAAATATATTGTCTTGTAATACGCCATTGCCCACAACTCCGTCCAATAATATTTTGAACACAAATCATGTAATTGGATATCACGACCTCTATCTGTATGCATTTGGAATTGAATGAAAGTGTCTAGTGCGTACACACAAGGATACCTTTCAACATCGAACACCCTGCAACTGCAAGTTTTCAAGAGCAAGTTCACCAAATAAGGTTTTCCATCACTATCGATGACATTGTATTCAATCTCGAAAGTGTTTAGCTCCGTCACAATTAATTTCTCAGCAACAGCCCATAAATCATGCATGTAGTTCTCCACCAAAGGCACCAGTTTACATCCAATCGCTCCAGACACTGCCTCCTTCTGATGTTCATTGAACCAATCAGAAATTTTTTTAATGATCGTATCTACCATGGGTATTAAGGAGTACTTCCTTGCATTACGAAAAACATTGTTCAAAAATTCCACACAGTTGCTTGTGTCTATGTTGTATCTTTCTCCTGGAAACTAACACCTTGCCCATTTTTCTTTCTCGGTACTGTCCTCTAGATACTTGGCCGCAGAAGGATATCTCGTCTTAAAAGAACAATAAGCACAGTCGAACTCAACCGCTTGTAAAGCCTACTGCACTCTATGAATCTCCATGCGACTACGTCTTTGTTGCCGTTACTCACATGACCTTTCACATTTTGGGACAAATGCCATATACAATACCCATGATGAGCCTGGGGATACACATTAGCTATGGCGCTGATGAGACTTGCATTTCTGTCACTCATAAATACCAATTCGGAAGAGTCCACTACAACGGTTTTCAGCATCTCGAAAAACCATGTCCAACTTGCATTATTCTCACCATCGAGTACACCAAACGCTATGGGATAATGGTGACGATTAGGATCTTGAGCTGAGGCAAAAACTATTACACCACCATATCTGTTCTTGATAAATGTTGCATCCACAATTATTACTTTTCTCATGACTTGAAACCCTTCAATGCTAGCTCCCAAAGCTATGAATAGGTACTTGAATTTTTCCTTCTCATCCAATTTCACATTTGTTATTGTACCAGTATTGACCTTCTCTAACATGTACAAATAACAATACATCATCTTGTAGCTTTCTTCCGGGCTACCATGCAAAGCACAAACTGTTTACTTTTTCCCTCTCGCCGTTGTGGAGTATGATATCTTCACACCAAATTTTGTCTGAACAAGAGCCATGATACTTGTAGGAGTTGGAGTTTCCATTTGACCTGGATAAAGCTCATGCAAAAGAGATGCAACTAGTTGTGGTGTGCCTTTCCTCTTCATGTTGCTTGTACTCTGACTAGCCCGGGAGAATGTATGTATCTTGGTGTACCTTATAATCGAGAAGGTATCTGTCTTTGGAATCCTTGCAGCTCGTAAATACCATTTACAGCTTTCTTGACGACATTTTAGCACTAAATGCACCTTATCCGACTTTGTTATAGCAAAACCAAAACAGTTAACAAACGCACATCTATCCACCACCTCTTGCAATGCCTGCTTATTTGGAAATTCTTGATGTACACTCACACCCAAACCGTCTTCCCATGCCTCTATAAACTGACTAGATTCTACAACATGTGGAAGCTCAACATATCCATCATGCATATCCGAATCATCCTCTTTAGTATCATCATCATCATCCTTTTTCGTATTATCTTTATCATCATCCTTTTTAGTATTATCTTCATCATCATCTTTACTATCATTATCATCATTTGAATGCAACTCTTCATAGTTCATACCAAAAGAACTTTTGTCCGCTATCGACAGTTGCAAGGGCAATTCCGCTATAGTGATGACCTCCACAAACAAAATACATCTACGATTCTCTTTATCAATGGAAGTTAGATAAACACACAGATCCTCATCATCAGAAATAGTAAATTGTTCCTCACATCCCACCACCAGTGGAATGTAACTCAATTGCAATTTAACCTTATTTTCATCTAAAGCAACTTTCTTGTATATCCTAACTTCTATCATCGACAAAGTTATATCCTCCACTGATGTCTTCAGCATTAAACTATACATGTGACCTCGGCATTTAAAATGTATGCTGACGTTGTTGCTCATTGTATACTGCCAAAACAATACTCACAAAAAACTCAATTAGTAATACTAGTTTCAGTTTTACCCAGTTCTCTTATATCAAAAACTCAAAATGGATTGTTTCGGGTTCTAATCTACCTACGATTCAACCACATTAATCCATTTCATACCAATTTAAAGTCTTAATCGACCCAGAAACCATGATAAAACCCCCAATGCGCATATCAAATCTAATTCAATCCCTCAAACTATTTGAAGAACAAACCTGATTTGAAGGAGCTCGATGCAGCTACAGTGAGGCAAAGAAACGGCGGCGATGGAGAGCTCGGCGGCAAAGGAAACGGCGGCGAGAGGGCTCACTCCGGCGGTGATGTAGATCGAGCTCGATGGAGGAGGAGCCGACGAGGGAGCTGAGACCGTTTTTGTTTTTTTCTTTTTTCTTTTTCTGTTTTTTTTTTAAATTCAAACCAAGGGCAAATTTGGAAGGACACATTTGTTTAATGAGATGAGGGATATGAAGATGAAATGGAGATATAGGAGACTTCAAAATCTGTTTTAGGGAGTTTTGAGAACATGTCTCTTGTTTTATACTTTCTTTTTTATTCTAAACAAAAACAATATCTTATGTTAATCAAAATTGGATGAATTTAAAAATATTTTATGTAATATAGTTTTACAATTAATATTAGTAATAATGAAATATTAACACATTTATTTGAAATTTATATTATGTATATTAAGTGGGGTTATTGGTTTGTGTTTTTTGATGTATTTGAAAATCCAAACCAAATTCAACATTATTGGTTTTATGATTTTAAAAAATGTTCAAATTTTGTGTTATTGAATCTATGATTTTAAAATTTATGTTAAAATTTTGTGTTATTGGTTCTATGATTTATAAATATTAATTCAAATAATGTGTTATTCAATATTACGGATTTACTTATGGATTTGATTTCACAATGAATTTTAGAAGATTTCGAAGGATTTCCATGTTAAAATTACAAAGACTCAAATCCGAAGAAAAACGTACGGATTTACAAATCCTCATGCTAAATTTGAAAATCACCAAATTCTACAAAAAAAAAATATATAAATCACATACATATTTCCAAATCAATTAAAATACATAAACAAATAACACCCTCTAAATAACAAAAATCAACACTTCGATGAGCGTAAAATCAGTATTTTCAATATATGGTTCAGAATCATTTATTTAATATAACTATGTTTTTTTAAAACGATTCAAAAATTAAGAATTGAATTTAAGTGTATACTGCTCAAATAAAATATATTTTTTAATAATTACAAAACTATACAAAATTTGAGTACCACTATTATACACTAGTATCTATCAAAACTTGGACACCGTGGACATGGAGTTGTTTCTTTCTTATCCGCATACATACTACCGTTTTTATATGCTTCTTATTTCAAGCCAATCCTCAATAACATATTCCCCAATCCCCCACATGATCCGTTTCGATATCCACAAACCACAACCAAGCAAATTCTTCTGTTTTCTCCCACCATCCATATTCCATAATCACATATGCATATAGTGATATCGATATACAATACATGTGTACGTCACTTTCTTACAGTTTGAATCACAAAATGTTGAAATTACCACTACTTTGTTGCAGTGAGTTATCTTTAGAATCGAAGATAATTCTAGCTTTTGCTGCTCCGCCGATTTCCATCTCGCAGACGAAAAGAAAGATTGTTCCGGGACGAAGCGATTCCATCAAAGCTTCTGCAGCAAAATCCGGAAATTTCTCTCTTGGTGTGGTAGGTTTTCACAACTCAATAATATGCAAAAGCATCGTCACTGAATAGTTTTTCTTCAAATGATTATTATTATATGTGATGGAAATTAACAGATATTCAAAAGTTGTGAGACTTGTGGAGCCAAAGGAGCAATTGAGTGTCCCGGTTGCAAGGTACTAATTTAATCTTAATTATTCATCATATCTTCAAGTGAGTCTATTACCGTATTGTTTTTCCAAGCCATACATATTGATTTTACTCTTTTTAATCTATATTTCTGCATGTTTTTTTTTCTCTATGTAAAAAGAATTATTATGTTGCCTCCAGGGAACAGGTAAAAATAAGAAGAACGGAAATATTTTTGAGAGGTGGAAGTAAGTAAAAACTAAAAGGAGCAATCAAAATTTTCCAGTTTGATGAGTTATATTATGTAAATATCATATTGGGAAACTGAAAATGTGCAGATGTTTCGACTGTCAAGGATTCGGTATGAAGAGTTGTCCTAAATGTGGCAAGGGAGGGTTGACGCCTGAACAGAGAGGGGAAAGATAGAATCATATACTATTTGTTTCTCTTACACAAAGTTCAATTTTGTGATGAACATGTATCTACCTCTATAACTTTTTTGTTGTATAAGTATAACTTGCAGGTATAATAAAAGTTAGTGACAGTTTATCTTTTGGACATAATGTGAATTGCGTTCAGGCTTTTAAATTTTGACAACCTTAGCAAAGAGAAAGTTAAAATGGTTGTATGGATATGATAATTCGATATACGGAAACAAAATGTTTAATTAGAAGTACAAAAAACATTTTTTACAAAGTTCTTCGGAAACATATACATAATAGAAGCGTTAACGTGTATATAAGAATCATAACTATCAAAGTCAACTATTTTTTGTGTTGTTTGTATATTTGTGGTTCTTAGACCATTTCCAATGTATTTTTCTATTTTTGACTCTAAAATAGAGATGAATTTCTCTCTAATGTATTCCTCTATTTTTTACTCTAAAAAATGAATATTCTAAGTATATTCTATTTTTATTTTATTACTAACACCTTTCATTTATAAACATTTACAATTTAACCCCATTTATTTTATTCTTTGCAAAACTTCCATAAATTATGATATCATTTAAATTAAACATTTATTATATAAAGAAAATTACATTACATCATATATAAATTTTATTTTGTGACTTAAATTTTATACTTTGAAAGAGATGAAAGAGGAAAATAATTTTTTATTTTATGACTTAAATTCCGTACAAGATCCACATATTCGTGCATATATTAAAACTGAACAAGCACGGAATTTATAAAAAAATGGGTGATCAACAAGCTTCTCCTTCATCTACTTCGTTTGGACAATATTTTAAAGATAATTTTTTATCACTAGGTAATCAGACGGCAAAAACCAATTGACTATCAAATAATAAAAACAGAGCCACAATTAAAATCACCACCCGAGACTAAACATTATAACCAAATAAATATGGTATTTGCCTCTACAAGAAGAGGATCATGAAGCTAAGCCGGGCCACCCATTGACAAAAATTAATGAAGACGGCCATTTTTTGGTGACGCTTTCAACTCTTGCAATTGAATTCGTCGAGGGTGATGCTAAGGTGAAGGAACAAACATCTAGATTGAGGTACTAGCCTTAGAATATTCTCCATATGTGTGCAATATCTAAGCCAGTTCATAGGATTGGAAAGAACGTCGATAGCGAGTTTACAATATGAGACGATCTCGATTTCCAAAAGGCGCATATCAAGTACACTATAAACAGACCAGAGTGTACATCTTAGTTGCCAATATGACAGTGTTTACGATTACGCATTTGTGACTGACGAAATTAGAATGTTGTTTGCGATTAGCCACGTTGGGCCTGGCAAAGTGACGGGCCCGCCTAATGGCTAATGGTACGGAATACGGCAAAATATACGAAATGTCCGGTTCAGAGCCTACGGTTTAACAAAAGGCCCATATCTCTTATCATCGTTCTTAATTATTGTATAGCTTATGGCTCCCAATTCCCATAAAACATTGAATAGTGGGCGTCAAAATGTTTTTTTATTGAACAGTGGTTAAATTGAAAACATTGAACAGTGGTTGGATTGTAGAACACTTAACAACAAATTGTATGGTTAGAAAAAAAGGAAATTAATATATCTCCAAAAAAAAAAAATAGCAGACTTTTATTTTTATTTGGTGGAATGATAGATTGGTCGAACGTGTATGGTTGAAGAAATTTATAAGCTAATTTTGCATTTTTATTAAAAATAAATAGTAAAAAACCTTAATAAATAAATTTAAAAGGTTCAAAAAAATTTTTTGTCTTAGGACCCCGAGTAATGTTGAGCCGGGGCTGCATATACCAGTCAAAATCTTTATCAATTTCAAATATACATTCTCAAAAACATTTTTGATGAGAATTATTTATAATAACTAGATTCTTTTTTATTAATCTTATACTCCAACTTTTGTTTTCTTAAAAAATATTCCGTCGTCAAAATTTTAATGGTGCAAAACTGCAAATGACCAAAATTTATGTCCTTTTTGAAAGGGGAAAAAAAAAGGAACTAAACAAATGAAAAGATAGGGTTGTTAGTAGACTTTTGTAAGTTTTATATTTTGTGTGTGTGTAAAAACCAACCCTATTTTATACTGAAAACAATTTTGGTAACTTGTCTAAAAAGGAGTTACGAGTATAACCATGGGGGAAAGAATATTAAACATTTATATGATTCTATAGCAAGAAAACAAAAAGCTATTTGAAAATGATGAAATAAACAATTGTTAAGTAATATAGAATATATATATATATGTATATATAATTGGACCGTCATTGTGAAATTCGAGAATGGCTTAATGGACACAACACACAACAGTAGAAGACGAAGAAGAGACAGAAAATACACATGCCCAACCCAATAATTCAGTTATCCAACTAATCTATATGAATAAATTAATAATTTTTGAATAAGAAAGAAGACAAGGAGAGAGAGAGTGAGATAAATCATACGAGAGGAGAGGACACGTGGAAGTACGTGAGAGAAGTAGCGTGTGGAGAGAGAGAGAGAGGTTGAGTATTGAGATAAAAAGACAGCTACCTACTCATCTTCCCAATCAATCTACCTACTTTCTTCCAGATCTACTCTCTCTCTCTCTCTTTTTTCTTTTTTTCACGCAGAAACTAGGTAGGTAGCCCGCGCCTTGCGCGGGCCGAGGGGTCTCAAAAACGTAATACAAAACTTTATGTTATAAACCGAAGAAATTTAGAACTACCACTTGAGATATACATGATCAAAATAAAGTTAATCCAAAAAAGTAAACACTATACAAAACTAAAAACTCACAAACCAATATTAAATAAGTGTATGAAACCCACAAACCAATTGAATTAAGACAAACGCGAGTTATTCGTCTTCACATAATCGTTCTTCGTCATTTGTTTCCCTCTTATTTATCCTTTGGTTTTTCTTCTTTATCGTCTTTTTTTAATATTCTTCATCATCGTCTTCCACCTTTATCTCTCTTTCTTCTCTCACGTCTTTTTCTTCGTTTTCTTTCATTTTGTTTTTGTTTTCTTCTTCCGTTTTTTCTTTGTCACTCATGTTTTCCACATCTTTTCCTTGTTCTTCCTCATTGTCTTCGACTTCTACTTCTTCTTCCTCTTATACATCTTTCGATTTTCTTATTCCTCACCATTTTCTTTCATCTTCATCATCGTCTTCGACTTCAATTTCTTGTTCCTCTTCTATTATGTCTTCATCTTCTTCTTCTTCCGGGTTATATTATTCTCTTTCTTCTTCTTCTTCTTTTTCTCCTTCTTCATCACCTTCGTCTTCTTTGTTCTCTTCGACTTCCTATTCGTCTACTATGTATTGGTTTTCTTCTCCGGCTTTTCTGACTTCTTCTTCTGATTACTTTTCTCCCTTCTCCAAATTCGTCATTTCATTCTTCTTTGTTCACCATCTTCGTCTTCTCCGACTATTTTTCTTTTCTTCATTGTCTTCATTGACTTCGTCTTTTTCTTCTCCCTCTTCTTTATCTTTTAGTTTTTCATAATATTCGTCTTTTCCTTCTTATCCTCCATCGTTTTCAACTGCTACTTCTTCTTCTTTATCGTCTTCGTCTTAGTTGTCTTCTCTTTTTTTTTCGGTTTTCTTCATTTTCTTCGTTTTATTCTTTTGATTTTTTTTATGCCTCATCTTCTCCATTTTCTTCTATCGTCTTTGTATTCTCCTGCTTCTTATTCTTCTACATCTTCTACTTCTTCTTCCTTTTATTTGACTTTCAATTTTTCGTCTTCCTCGTATTTTCCTTCTTCTAATTATTTTTTTGGAATTTTTTTGGTATATATTTTCACATTCTTTATGGGCTTGGCTAACATGGACACATATTATCCGACCGTTCTAACCTGAACCCTCCTCTTGAAACTAAGGGGAAATATAGGTTGAAATCTGAATCAAAGTCACAATGTCTAATTGAAACACAATACACAATGATCGTAGGATTCAAATTTCTTCATTACAACCGTTTGTACCAAGTATATGCCACAACCGCTGAAGCAGCAACGCATACAACATGAAGAGCGGCATATATATGTATCTTATCGCTCCCAGCTCTCTAACCATGTTGGTATTCCGCAGATCTTAAGTGTCACTATTTATTCAAAATAAAGTCTTTTCCGCAATTTATCTTCTAGAATTTCGGTGTAAGCTTTTTAATGTTGTTATCACTTTTAAGTTGATAATCTTCCGAGGTGTCCAAAGATAATATCTAATTAATATCACCATAAGATTGTCAATGTGACTTATTCTCAAAGATTATATATGGTTTTTCTTCTCCAAATTCATCATCCTCATCCTCTTCCCCTTCTTATTCTTCAACATTTTTGTCTTGTCCTAATTTTTCATATTCTGATTTTTATTTTTCTTTTCTTCGGTCTTCTCGCTCTCGTCTTTTCCTTCTTCTTCTTCACGACTTCGTCCTTCTCTTCTCCCTCCTATTCAACTTTCGGATTTTCTTCTTCCTCGTCCTTTCCTTCTTCTTTTGCACTGTCTTCGGCTTCTTCTTCTTCATTGTCTTCTTCTTCCTCTTATTTGTCTTTCGATTTTCTTATTCCTCTTCTTCATCGTCTTCAACTTCTATTTCTTCTCCATCTAATGATTTGTCTTCTTTTTCTTCCTCTTCAGCTTTGTTCTACTCTTCTTCCTATTCCTTATCTTTTGGTTTTGTTCTTCTTCGTATTTTCCTTATTCTTTTTTTTCGGTTATTATTCGTCTTCCTCTTCATTCTCCAATTTTAAAGCTTTTGTCATTTTCTCATCTTTTTCTTATTCTTCTTCATCGTCTTTGACTTCTACTTCTTCTTCTTCCTCTTATATATCTTTTGATTTTCTTATTCCTCACCCTTTTCTTTCAACTTCATCATCGTCTTCGACTTCTACTTCTTCTTACTATTCTATTGTGTCTTCTTTTTCTTCCTCTTTTGGTTTTTTTCTTCCTCATATTTTCCTACTTCTTTGACTTCTTCTTCATCATCTTTGTATTCTCTCAGTTCTTCTTCTTCTTTTTCGATTTTTATTAGCCTTCTTCATTCTCTGCTTCTTATTCCTCCTTGGTCTTCTTTGTCTTATCAAAACTCTTCTTCTTATGATTTTTCTTCGTCTCTTTCTCGTCTTTACATTCGTCTACTTTGTATTATTCATCTTCTGGTTTTCTTCTCTTTCTTTATTCTTTTTTTTCTTCCACGTATTTTTATTTATTATTTTTTTTTCTTCTCCAAATTCGTCATTTCATTCTTCTTTGTTCACCATCTTCGTCTTCTCCGACTATTTTTCTTTTCTTCATTGTCTTCATTGGCTTCGTCTTTTCTTCTACCTCTTCTTTATCTTTTAGTTTTTCATATTCTTCGTTTTTTTCTTCTTATCCTCCATCGTATTCAACTCCTACTTCTTCTTCTTTATCGTCTTCGTCTTCTTTGACTTTTTTTTTCATTCGGTTTTTCTTCGTTTTCTTCTTCTGGATTTTTTGTTTTATTCTTCTGATTTTTCTTATGCCTCATCTTCTCCGTTTTCTTCTATCGTCTTTGTATTCTGTAGCTTCTTATTCTTCCACATCTTCTACTTCTTCTTCTTTCTTTTATTTGACTTTCGATTTTTCGTCTTCCTCGTATTTTTCTTCTTCTAATTATTTTTTTGGAATTTTTGTATTTTTTGGACGTATATTTTCACATACTTTATGGGCTTGGCTATCTTTACACAAACGATCAGTTTCAAAAAATCTTATGAAGTAAAACCACATAGATAACACGGACACATATTATCCGACCGTTCTAACATGAACCCTCCTCTTGAAACGAAGGGGAAATATAATAAAAAAAGGAAGATGTAATAACGTAACAATCATCAGTCATGAAAAGTGAAATCCAAAGACATTCCATGAAAATTATTTTGTTTGTCGAATGATAAGAACCCAAAATGCTAACAAAAACCTCTACGGACAAAAAGACGGAAATACTCTGTTATATAAGTAGTGTCATAGAGAATCCTTTCATCCTTTGAGAGAAAATTTAACAATGGCCTCTTCCCATGTAAATCAAAAGTCCTTTTAAGTTTAGTATAGTAACAATCGATTTGCTCCATTTATCAATTTGGAAGTTAATATTTAAACTCGTGCAAAATCGAATATATCATACGATTGAGACAATAGGACAAATGTATTCAGGGGTTCGAAGACTCATTTCTCTCATGATATCCTTATCGATTCGAAATGAAGTGTTTTCTGCAACGTCATTAATAAGACTCGAAAATGTTCATGCAACATCAATGAAATTCTCGCTTATCTAAAACCTTTTTTTTCACACACACTCAATCCTTGTCCTCCTTTATATATAATTGTGTAGTGTTTCTCATAAGTGGTCGAAAAACCGAGGAAACGAAATTCACAAAGCTCGATAATATAATGAATAATGTTTCTTTGACACACACATTGTAATTACGAACGATTTTCTTCCTCCCTCGTTGGAACTCTTCCTAAACTATGTTTCTTCATCATCTTTGTGTTCTTCTTTTTCATCATCTCAGTCTTCTTCTTCTGCTTATCGTCTTCATCTTCTCGGCATCCTATTACTCCGGTTTTTCTTTGTCTTCTACTTCTTCAGCTTTATTTTCTTCTTCTTTATATTATGGTTTTTCTTCTTCCTGACATTTTCCTTATTTTTTAATCATTTTGGGCTTCTTCTTTTTCATAATCTTTGACTTCTTCTTATTCTTTTTCTTCCGTTTTTTATTCGCATTCCTCTTCTTCTTCCTTCTCCTAATTCATCGCATTTGTCTTCTTTGGTTTCTTATTCCTCAAAGTTTTCTTAGCCTCCTTCCCCATCTTCAGCTTCTTATACTTTGTCATCTTCCAGTCATTCCTTATCTTAAACATATGTGTCTTTGTATTTTCTGAGTTCTTCTTAATCAGCTTCGTCTTTTTCTTCCTCCTCTTCTTCTTCTTTCATCTTCCTCATCTTTTCCTTCTACATCTTGTCTTCGACTTCTACTTCTACTCCTTTATCGACTTTGTCTTCTCCGAAATCTGCTTCTTCTTTTTCTTTTGGTTTTTCTTCGTCTTATTTCTTCTATTTTTTCATTTTTTCTATTATTCTTACTTATCTCGTATGCTTCCTCTTCTTATCTTCCTCCTCATATTTCTCTTCTTCTTTTTTATCGTCTTTAACTTCTTTTTCACCATATTCGTATTCTCCGACTTCTTTTCCACTTTTTTTAACTCCTCCTCTTCTTCCTCTTGTTCTTCATATTCTTTGTCTTATTTGAATTCTTATTATTTTTGTTTTTCTTCATCGCTTTCATCATCTTCACCTTTTTCAACTTCTTCTACATAATCTTCGGGTTTTCCTCTTTTACTACTTCGTTTTCTTCATCTTCCGGTTTTCTTCTTTTTCGTCTTCTCTAACTTTTCCGATGACTTATTCATGTTCTTCCGGTTTCGTTCTTCTTCTTCAACTTTTTCATCTTCTTATCCTTATGCTTCTTCATTATTTTGTGTTATCCATGTCTTTATTTTTCTTCCGGATTTAATTGATATCAATTTGTCTTCGTCTTCTTCCTCATCTTTTTCGATTTATTTTTGGATTTTTTTTTGTCATTTTCAATCAAAATCAAAAGCTGATGAAACACATTTACAATATACACATTTTCAAATACGACACCTCGTTGCTCCCATTTGCCATTACACAATTACAAATGCGATGAAATGATCAAAACAAAGTCGGGCAACTTTAAATGTTATGAGTACGAACATAACTTAAGTTAAGTTTTTGTGCTTATGGATTTATTATCATCTTTATCAAGTCTATAAAAATAGTAAGTAGGATCTTCATCTCAATAACTACTAATCTACAACTATAACTAAGACCTGGCTCAACTCTGAGACTATAATTACACAGTTACACTGTAAGAAAAACACAATATATACCCAATGGCAATACATAGACGATAAAAACAGAATATGTACCTCCAAGTTCTTCGTCATCCTCCATTTCTTCATACGCTTTCTTTGTCTGCTTGCGAAATCTAAGCATTCCTCGCCAGTCGCCATCTCTAGTTTGTTGGTGTCTAACGATTCTACAAAAAAAAAAATCATGATCTAGACGCATTGTCCAGCCTTTTCGAAGCATTAAAAAAACTGGTGGAAAACTTAACAAATCTTATTAGTGGTGTTCCTGTCTTTTAAATAACAAAGACATGGTAGCAAAGAGACATAAGACAGTGAATGTTCTGACCAGAAGAACTCGTTCAGGTCATCATAGTTTCTCCACATAGAATGATCTGCATTTCCATTCTTGTTCTTCTCAAATTAAATTTTTTTCACGTGAAAATGATGACAAATTCGCAACGTAACCAAAAGCTAACGGTTCCATTCACAACCAGAATCAGTCTCACTATTATCTCCACCTTCACTGATAATGCTCAACATCCTTATGGCTATATCAACCGCCGTTTCCTCCGCCTCTTTGACTTTCATGCACCTCTTTGACTTTCATGCCCTTACGAACCTGAAGCCAATCAACGCCGTCTCTTCCTCCGCTTTTGTCGTAGATCCTTCTCGTGATCTCTAGCTCCGATTGTTCACTCCACACGTATCCAGTGACCATGTTCCATAGAAAAAGATTATAGACAGGGTCACACGCAATAGGGGTGTCGACGAAAGAATGGATCAATCATAATTGTTTACAGAACTGTAAGAAAGAGGATTATTGATAAATGATAGAATCAACAAAAAGTCATCGGTAAAAAATTACACTCAAAGTCGTTTATATTTTTTTCTTCTGGTTGTCGATTTAGGATAAAAGGTTATAGGATATGTAGTATTCAGTGTAAAATTGACTATGATTTTTAATTAAAAATCTTAAACAATTTTGACTATGATTTTCAGTTTTATTAAACATAATGGTAAGTAAATAACTAATTTAAAGTTAGTTAACAATCAATTTAGAATCACTTTTATAAAATAGCAATTATGTAGTATTAAAAATATTATGATAAAAATATTTTATTTAATTAATAAAATTTAAGAAAAGTTATATTAATTATTTTTCAATATTTTCGGTTATGATAGGTAATTTTCTCTTCTTCTTTTTTTTTATCTTTTAAATTTCATTGTATTCGCTAGTAGGTTGCTCATCTTTGTTTTAACTCCTAAAAATTAATGGATGAAGCTATTTGTCCTTTGGAATAATTTTCTTTGCTTACGGTTGCAACTTGATATGAGCAAAATCTTTAAAATTATTTGTAATTTTTTTTTTGTCGGATCCTTAAAACATTATAAACATTGGATCAAACCCAGCACTGAACCACTACCGCGAAGATTCTGGAGCTATCAATGATTTGCAGATTTTGAACAATAGAGTCAACAACATCTTATTAACTGTTACAATGTTTTAACACAAGGTTTGGAATCAATTTAGTATTGTCTAATTCAATATCTCTAAATACATCAATATGTTTTGTGGTCCGTTGCCATTTTTTTCCTCGAGCAATGTTTGTTTTTCTAAATATTCTGTTATTTCAAGTACTTTCCTTATTAACACAAAACATAATAGTTAATATTACAAACCCAAGCAAATAAAATAGATATGTTATGAAGTCATGATCGATGATGTGCCAAACCGCATAATAGTGAGTCTACCGATTAAAGAATAAAATAGAAATACATACAGACGTAAGAAGTTTACATTAGAATAAAATAAAGAAAAATGGAAATACATACAAAGGTAAAAAGTAAGACCATCTTTATCAAAAAAAAAACTACATCGCTGAAGGCTTTAACTTCTTTATTTACCAGATTAAGAAAAAAATTTAAGAACACAGAAGACACGAACTAACGGGGATAGAATATCGATCAATTACATATCCATAAAAGCCTTACGTTATCTCTCTCTCTATCTCTCTCTCTCTCTCTCTCTCTCTCTCTCTATCTATCTATCTCTCTCTCGATTCTTAAGTTAGATCTCGCTTAGTTCTTTCTCGAGAATCTCCAGTATGTTTTTTTTTTGTATCCTTCATGAAAGATAAATTCTACAATAGATATGTTTAGTCTTGTCTCCTTCAGCTAAACATTTAATTTGGGTTTATAAAAATCATGAGCCATTTACACTCAATAACCGTTTTTAGATTAATAGACTGGAGTGATGCTATAGAATCTATATACATTTAAATAGAACAATCATATGGTCTCTTTGCTTTGTGTTTCCTTGTTATAATATTTGGCACGTGCTTACATAAAACCAAATAAATCTAACTTTCTTTCCTAAATTTTGTGTGTTTATAGGTCCAAAGATGTGTGTCTTTCCTAAATTTTGTATGTTTATAGATCTAAAGATGTGTAGAAGACACGTCCTTACTAATCACATCCTATGAAGGAACACAACCATCCTCTTACACTTCAGTTGCGGCCTACATGGTCCTCTCCGGCTCCTTCTCATGATGACCTAGATTTTTAAAGAAAGTATAGATTTGATTAATCCTAATACATGATCATAAAACCTTAAAACTCCCAAAACCAAAACACGGTACTAACACAAGTCTAGCTATATAAATCAACTCGCACTCGACCGCCAATACAACTGATGCGGTGGGAAACATCATTGACACCATTAATTCTTGAACAACTCTTTTCTCATAAAGAAAGAGGAAAAAGGTTGACCTATTTACATTGAATAAACTGTATCTCTAACTTGGGCTAACTAATATTAATTCTTTCTTCTTTTTAGATCATCTTTCCTTAGCACATAAGTCACATTGATGAAGGTATCTTCAGGACAAGGGATCGTTTTGCCAGCTACCCATCAGACGATAGAACCCAAACTCTTCTTTTCGGATTTACTGAGCAGAGCTTGAAACGAAGGCTAGCTCTAATTTGAGACATGAACTATATATATATATCTTCTTCCGGATCTGGTCATCACCAACATACACTGCAAAGAAACCCTTTATGCGTTGTACAGAACGGCTAAAGAATCTTCTTTGCACCCAATAAACCCTCCCACTTCAACTTTCTTGTTATTCGAACAGAATCAGTAGAGCAGATATTTGGCCAAGCCCCTAAATTATGATACAAAAGGATTAAAACTTCTATAAAGAAGGAAGATTTAGTCCATAAGGACTTAATTACCACCATCGTGTCCCATATAAGGTGCACCCCTCCTCAAGTCCTAAGCATATGGACATATTTTAAGTATTACATGAATAAATCAAGAAAGAGAAGCAATGATAACAAAAAGTAAGAACCAGTCAAGCCAGCTATTACCGTCAACACCATTAGAATTTTTGCGAAAATCATCAAGCCCTGAAACCGAAAGTCCAATGATCAGTTCCTAGGATCTGCAGAGAAATACCAAGAAAAAGAGGAAAAAAATGTTCAAAAGATATCAACATTTTTATCCTATGTAGCTGCTATCATATCAAAATCATCAATAATTATAAAACCCCATCATCATTCATTGGCAGCAAAATTAGAATCAGAACTAAAAAGCAAGAAAATCAGTCTTTGATTAAGAGGAAAAATTAACGAAATTGGAGACTTAGTGAATCAAAATACGGATAGTAAAATTGATGATTCTTACTGTATTTGGTTCCATTGAATTCTACAAAGAACTCTTGCATACCATCCTTGATCGAGTCTACTTTATATTCACTCATCAGCCTGAAAAATATCAAATTAGTCAAAAAAAAAAAAAACTCAAAATCAAGATTAACTTTTTGCAAACAAGAAGAAACCGAAAGAAACGACGAACCTATGTTTAAGTAGTATTTAAGCAGTAAAGAAATTCAGAGCAAATTAAATAATACAGATCAAACAAAAACGTAATACAACCTAAGAAAATATTATGTTAGTGTGTTGTTTATATTCTTCGATCGAGTTATTACCTTTTTCTTCCACCTTCTCTTGAGTTCGTGATTTTAAATAATACAAAACAGAGAATGATTGAATTAAAGACACAGGTGTTTCACGTACTAACAGAAAAATCTAGTCGGATCAAAGAGACGATGGCAATGAATGAGTTTCACAAAAATTATAAACGTGGGATATATATCAAGTAAAAAAATTAGGGTTTTCCGAAAATCGCAAAAGAAAATCGCAATCCAATTTCCGAAAATCGCAAAAGAGGATCGCAAGAAAATCACAAAAAGAAATCGCAACCCAACTAAATAAATAAAAAAACGGCCAGAGAATATCTATTCCGATATTACGTAGGGTTATCCGAAAACTGAAACCCCAAAATTGATAATCGGTACGACAAAAAACTTAAATCAAACCGATATAAAAAGGATTAACCGATTTTTACGGTTTAGAGTGAATGAGAGAGCTCCATTTCGAATGAGAGAGCTCCATTTCGAATGTAAAAAGGATGTACCGGTAGACAAATCGGTAGAATGTAATTATTTTATAAACTTAATTTAGACCGAAAACTTAATTTAGACCGATCAAAAGGGTATTGAAGTCTTTTTGGTGAGGGATAAGAGGATAATTAACCACCCCTAGAATGAATGAGAGAGCTCGAAAGCTAAAACTCACTTTGCTTATATTATATATGATTGACAAAACACTGCTGGTATATTTTATGCTAAGCTTAGGTTATAATTTTTGTTTTTACATTGATGCATTAAGATTTTGTTTAAACAGTTAAACAGTTAAACAGTTAGAAATGGCAGATGAAACCATTTATAGTGAAATCCAGACTAATTCTCTGGGGTGTACTACCGATAAGCTAAACCTAATCGTACATTCGAGTTTGCAAATGAAACCTATATATTAACCTCATATCTCATATTTTCACACGTTTGTGAATTTGTTCGGAGGGAGGCTCGAAACCGAAAAAACTGTTATTCGCGGATTCTCAATTTTCATAACCACTCGATCACGGTCCTGTAGGCAGTGATCTACTCTTCTTTTTCTTTTTTTACACAAATATTGAAAAAATCCTTTTTATGCTATGGTGACAAAATATTTAATGATATGCAATAAGAATGGTTAAAAAGGATTTTTTTTCTTCATATTTGTGTAAAAAAAGCAGTGATGTTGCAATTCACTGTAATTTCAATTATTATTTATTTGTGAGATGACAAATCATAAACAAAAGTAAATTATGATTGGTAAAAAATTGTGGAATTTTAAAATTATTATGATATTTTCCCCAGATTATCTAAAAACAGAAAAGTCAATAACCAAACCGTACGATGTGCATCTGAAATAGAAAAACAAAAACAAAAAAAAAAAAGAGAGAGAGAGAGAGAGAGAAAAAAAGTTAGGAAACTCCCCCACGTTCCTCCTGTGAGAGTGTACAATCAAATTTATTTATTTTCTAGTTGTTACAATATTCTTAGGCACACAATTAATTAATTTATTTTGTAACTTCATTTGTAGATCAAAGTAATTTATTATAGACTTGGTGTATTAAAATATAGTTTGTTAGTTATTATAAATAACATTCAAAACGAAAACATCCTACAGGAACCTCCCTTCCTTGAGAATAAATAAAACACACCAAGCCCTCTTGCTGCGAAAGGAGAGATGGGAAGGTCACCTTGCTGCGAGAAAGCTCACATGAACAAAGGAGCTTGGACTAAAGAAGAAGATCAGCTTCTCGTTGATTACATCCGCAAACACGGCGAAGGTTGCTGGCGATCTCTCCCTCGAGCCGCCGGTACTACATATATATATATATATCCTCTGCACACACATATATATCTATAGAGAGAGAGAGGCTGGTTTAATCAAATTTACGAAATCTTGCAGGGTTGCAGAGATGTGGTAAGAGTTGTAGGTTGAGATGGATGAATTATCTAAGACCAGATCTCAAGAGAGGTAATTTCACTGAGGAAGAAGACGAACTCATCATCAAACTCCATAGCTTGCTCGGTAACAAGTTAGTCTCTCTCTCTCTTTCTTCTCGGAAAAAAAAAATCATGAGTGAAATTTACTAATTTGGATCTTTTAAAACAAAAAAATACTAATTTGGATGTAATTTTCTCATGGGATTTTGGAAATTTTCTTTCTTTGTTTATTTATTTGCAATTTTGGTGGAATAAATTATGGGGAATTCATTTGCAGATGGTCGTTGATTGCTGGGAGATTACCAGGAAGAACAGACAACGAGATCAAAAACTATTGGAACACTCACATCAAGAGGAAGCTTCTCAGCCGTGGGATCGACCCAAACACACACCGTCCGATCAACGAATCCGCAAACCCTCCTTCGAAACCGAAGCCGTCTC
This sequence comes from Eutrema japonicum, assembly GCA_030161315.1. Lineage (NCBI taxonomy): Eukaryota > Viridiplantae > Streptophyta > Magnoliopsida > Brassicales > Brassicaceae > Eutrema > Eutrema japonicum. The sequence continues at coordinate 12,304,086 of BSQW01000001.1, forward strand.
TTCAAACCGGTGTCGTCAACGAGCCTGCACAGTTCGATTTCGCCGGACCGGATCAACGACGGACGGTTAAACCGGAACCGGTGGTACTGGAGCGGGAAGAGGGTAATAATTACTGCTCGAGTAGCGGAACGACGTCGGAGAAGGATATTCAGACGGACGACGATTGGGTGCTCAACCTGGAACTCTCTGTTGGACCAGCAACGACGAGTTATCAGTACGAGTCGACTCGGAAGGCGAATCCTGACTCGGCCGAGTCGACACGAAGGTGGGGCTCCGAGTTGTTCGGGGCTCAGGCTTCGGTGTGTTTATGTTGTCGGATAGGGTTCCATGATGAGTCGTGTCGGAGTTGTCGGATTTCCGATGTTAGAACCATTTGGGAGTCGAACATTCTTTAGGAATCTTTTTTATATATTAGTTAATTTGTAATTTTTTGTTTGTTTTCTTTTGTAACAAAATAGATTAATTATCTGATCAAATCCGTATATTTATATATTTTCCATGTCAATTTTCAGGTAATGCACCAACTAATTCAACCGAATAAATTTAATTATACTGTTTCCTAAACATTAATTAGATTTATCTTAAACCTACGTGACTGAGTCACTAAAGCAGATGATGTGCTGAGCAATTACGCAGTCTTTGACGCAGACGCAAAACCATACCTAAATGTTTGGTTTGGTGTCATCGCTTTTTGTTTATGTGTTTCTTTTTTCAGTTCTTGGTCCTAACTTTTTGCTATTCGCATTTATTTCCCTCAATTTAATGATTTTGACAGACTTCACCCACTTACTTTTTGCTATCATATGGGGTTTTAGTACATTGATGAAGTGGATTGTTTCTCGGACATAGGTAGATTATGGATCAACAAGGTTCTGATTAAATTGGTTGAGTCATGTCTCTCTTTGTTTTGTGAATTGCATAAAGATGTTTTTTACCGTTAATCATTTGGTTGTTTCTTCTTATTATTTACAGGAAAAGTATATAAAGATACCGCAAATAGGGCCATGAGGCACATATAACATACAAATGATCTCCAAAATAACTTTCAATGCAAAACATGGGAGCGACCAAAGTGCAAGACAAACGTTGTCCATCGTAAACTATCCACCATTATTTGTCCATCGTAAACTGTCTGTCATATCTTATTCACAGTAAACTGTCCATCCCTGGGATGTCGTTGCCTTTTTTGTTCAACTTTGCCTTCTCTTTCAAGTCATCCACACGTATATGTCTACAAATGTTTGTCCACCAATGATTATCCATCTTCAGTTAGTCTTTGTCTTTCTCTGTTAAAAGATGTATTCGTATCTTGTCCACCGAAAACTGTCCATTGTAGACAAAAGACACTGCATTAGCAAAGATTAAATATAATTTCAACAACGAAGAACACTTTATTACATTTTGGCGTGGACAAGTTATTGTGGATATGAAGCCTCTTAAACAATCTGAGATATCCATTTCATATTCAAAACCTCTTATTCCTTAATGAATCCAAATAGCTACGAATTCAAAGGAAGAAGAAGAAGACTCACTACCAAAGGAACAAATTAGAGTTACTCAAGAGCACGTCTAAATAATTCTAGATCAACTAACTAAAATCATAGTAAACCATACATCTAAATAATTCTAGATCAACTAACTAAAATCAAGAGCCCGTCTAAATAATTCTAAATATAATGTATCCACCATACGTTGTCCATAATACGTTGTATATACATAAATATGTTACATCCACCATTTTTTGTCTGCACTAACTAGTTCTCAAATGTATTAGGAGAAGAAAGTGAGACTTTTAAAGAAAGAGAAAGTCTCTTCAAAATCAAATCCATATGCAAAGAGCATACATATTCACCAACAATAAAACAACCAAATAAGTCAAGTAAGAGGGTAACTAAAACCTTTGATGATCAAAAAAGTAGAGATCGTATATGTGGTTAAGTGCACAAGGAAAGGTTGCTTAAATTTAGTGCATAACACGTATCCTTCAGTGAATGATTAATCCAAAGTGAAATCTCAAAGCCCACTTATCTATAAAACAATGATCGATGATCAAACACGATTATAAACCCATAAATCACTGGCTCCACATGCCTATATCCATTCAATCTCAACTCCATCTACTAATTATTTGTACGCGTCCACGCATGTCTGTCAACACACGTGTGTCCATCGGAAATTGTTCATAACTGCTATCCACTAACTCTTTATATGGAAGACAACAATTTCTAGCAAAATTCCTCACAGATTTGTTTAATTCTCATCACACCCAAATAGAATTTGAACAAAAAAAAAGCTTTGATTCAATCTTACGACAAAACCCACCAACAAAGAGAAAAAGAGGGATTTACATTAAGATGTGAACGGCTCAGATGACACCGGAAAGAAGAGGAAATCGGCGGAGAAACTGAATTAATTGGTAAGCACTGATGGTGTTCGATTAAATGACAGTGGAATCTGGAGCCACCGTAGGAAGCATGGAAGCACCGATGGTGTACGTCGATTCATTCACCGTCCGCTGGAAAGAGGAAGCCGACGGAGATGAGCAGAGCGAAAGGCGGCATCCATCGACTGCTTATGGGCTTCCGAGGTACAAAATCGAAACATTAAAATTTGAAAGAAAAGAGAAATCTTATCAAAAAAAAAAAAGGAAAAGAGGAAGCCGGCGGAGATGACACAGGAAAGAAGAGATGAAGCTTGCAAAAAAAATTGTAACCCAAGGACTTTGTTGGTATTTCATATAGACAAATAGTGCAAAAAAGACACCAAAAGTCATAAGTAACTTTTATGTAATAAAAAGTGAAGAATGTATCTTTCACTCTAAATGACCCTTCTTTCATTCAATGAGTTTCCAGAAATAAATATATAGTTTAGTACCATTAATACCGTTCTATCATTTACATATATATTGGTTATTTCAGTATATGCAACTCGATTGCACTTGCTTAGGCCACGCAAACATGAGATTTTGGAGGATCTCAAAACACAAAATCTCTCTGGAGACTTGACACATGTCTCTTTACAATCGAGCATTTCCGCTATCATTAATTATCAATTAAGTTCTAATCAAGAAGCGTTGTGATTAGAGGTTAAATCCCTTTCCTTTTGTTTGTCTCATTCCAAAAAAAAAAAAAAAAAAAAAAAAGTCAACATTGCTTTCACTTCGCTTCCGGTGTCGTTTTTTGGCAATCGAGGAATGACGAGTGTAGCATATAAACATGATAAGGTGTTTGCAATTGATAGCTAGAGATTAACAAAATAATAGTTTTTTTTTTTTGATGATCTAGGCTGTCCGGTCGACATCCAACTGGAAAGATGAAGATTGACTATCTCATGCCAAACTAGTAAGACTTTCGCGTCTTCCAACTATTGCCTAGAGTGAGTTAACAAAGTCTCATCACATGTTTTCAACTGGGCCGAAGTCCAGTACCAATTTCCACACACGTTTGTGACCTTGTTACAAGTATCTGCGATAGGAGAAAATTGAACTCGGGTGAAAGTATACCATTTACCTAACCGTTCTCCTCTGACCGACCACTCGACCACGCCCGTATGAGCAAACAAAATAATAGTTTCGAGGGTCTTTTTTAAAAAACTAACTAAGATCTTCGTTTGCGTAATGGAAATCAACACATTAATGGATCCTTAGTCAGCAATACAAAAACGAAATTTACACATTAAGCTTTTAGAAGAAGCACGTTACCGAATTAAAAAAAACAATATATATAGATATATATATATATATATATATATATTATTGTGTAGTTGTTGTTATGATTATAACTAATATTAACAAATAACGTCACCATTATCTTAAGCTTTTAGAGTGGACTGTGGACATCATGTAACGTGCCAGCTCCAATCTGGTTCCAGCATGTGGTTTCCTTAAACATTTTTTTTTATTAAAAAGAAATATGATATATAATGAAATCGAAGTTTAGGCTCTTTTAGGTAGAATCTCACCTAAAAGCTGGTTTAATAACAATATGTATGTGTGGTTTCGTTTTATAGATAAAAAATACCGAATTATATATCATGTGCATCTAGAGACAACATCTTATTTCATTGAACCGTTAAATCCTTTGTATTTGTAACATGTAAAGCCTTTCTCAAGCATTGGTGGCCTTAAAGTTTTTTACACACTGTTATATGAAAATAAAAGTAGCATTTTCTGGAGAAAAAAACAATCAAACAATATATTTGCAGTCTCTGACCAAAATATACATGATTTTATTATGCATACGAAGTAAAATGACGATAGAAGGGAGTAAATTCAAAATATTTGTTTAAATCATGTGTGATCATATGCAGTAATTTTGATATATTTTTGTATAAATACCTTATAAAATATTTCATTTTTACAATTCTCAATTTTTTATAAAGAAAAGCGCATGTTATTATTTTCTTAATCATTTTAACAACTTATACAAAACAGTTGTACGTTGCCGGTATTAAATCATCGGATTCAGAATTCAATATATAACACATAGTATATACGAACGAATTATTTATATTTTTCTAAGCTTTCTTTTTCAAAAATTATAATTCCAAGAGAGGCCAAAGTCTAGAATATAAGCAGGTGAGATGTGGAAGAAGATAGATAAAAACAACATGTGAGATGTTGGGTGGTAGGTAACCGAATCTATGATCAATGAATAATGGAAAAGCGATAATTATAACAAAATATATTATATAACGAGAACAATAATAAAAAGAGTATGCGGAATATTAATGATAGAACGAGTAGAGAGGAGAAAGTGATGATGATGCACATGCAGTTAGCTAGATTGAATCGCATCATCTTTAGCCAGCCACTGGTCTATCTCTCTTTATTTTGTATTATCAATTCATACGTAAACTTCTTACATCTATTTATACGAATATTATATATATATATATAGGAGAGTGTAAAAATGGCATCCCTTCTTGATCGAATATGTTGAAGAAGGCTCCGGTTAAAATCGCAGCCCTGAACCACCACCCATTACGCGCTACTCAGAGATTAATCAGGAAAAAAAAAAACAAATTTTCGGAATTTTTTTAATGTGAATATAAAATATTGGTACCTATCGTTACTTGTGATAGATTGTTTCATGGGTAAAATATACTATGTAACAATAAATTGTTGAAACGTTGACAAGAAAACTAAAATTGAAGGAAATTGTTGAAATGGAAATGGATATTTTACCATAGTAATAAATGTTAATCTCTGGGAGAAAACGTATGTATTACACCAAACTCTACATACTCTAGAGAATTAGAGTTATATATAAGCATTTTTAATTAGGGTTTTATCTTGTTAATTAAGGTTGGTGAACAAATTTTTAGTATTATCTATCATCGTGATATCTATTAATTGATAGCTGTCTTTTTTTAATGGAACACACTAGTAATAAGGGAAAAGCCAATAAAAAAAATACTAACTTACGCAAACCGGAAGAAATTTTATTACTATTAGGTGATTACCCGCGCATACGCGCGGTTTATATCTTCGAAGTATTTGATACTATTGTTTTTGTTCTTAACATTTTTACATTGTCTTTGTTTGTATATTTTATATCAAATTACTATAGTTTCATTTATAATAAGCTCATAAATTACAAATAAACTCAACTGCATTTGCCTATGAAAGTTTGTTGTATATATTCGATGTTTTCGAGATAATTCTCTGTACCCAGCTATAAGAATAAAAAATATCGAATTATTTTGAAATGTATATGTGAGACGTGGCCAAGACTGGAAACTATTCTTTATTGCATAATAAGATTGTAAATTTGAAAGGGAAGTGATATTATTTGAAGACATTATTGAGTATCTTATTTTATTGAGTAATTGATTATATATATTAAGTTGTTCTAATGTTAAGAGTTATGGATTTGTCATTGGAACCAAGTCAATGGTATTTATGTATAAATTAATATTTAAATGATGTTTTTAAGATTAAAGTGATAAAGAAATTTGGAGGGTTTTTGTGCATAAACGTTACTAAAAATTAAGCATAAATGACTAATACTTGTGCAAACTCAAAAGGCCAAAAAAAAAATTAAAATAAATAAATTATTTTGGACACATGACACTCTCTCCAGTGATGATGTGGTGCTCAACTGGAAAGAGTTGGCCATTTTTTATATATTAGATTTCAATATTGATACAAAAGACTATTATTTTTTTTAACATTGTCGTTGCATTATATTAAAGGTAGCAAATTGCTCACCATTGTTTACAATAAGCCAATTTAGAGAAAAACTTGAGAATTAAAATTGACTTGGGTGAAAAAAAAAATGACTTGGTTAAATTAGATCAAACATTAGTTAAAATAAACATTCCATTTAAAGGGTTTCATGCGGTCATGTCAACGCCACTTTTAGAGTGTTTTCGTTTAATAAAATAATTGAAGATTTTTTCCGTATAATTTGCGTTAATTAGAGCTTAATTATTTATTTTCCCCCCTTGTTATATATCTGCGTTCCGTCCAAAAATAGTTGAAAACCTTATATTCTTCATTAACCAAAAAAAAACCTTATAATATGTAGTCAAACTGTGATTTGTGAACCTAATTAATTTGGATTTGAATTTATACCGAAAATATGTTTAGTAGCACGGGTGCTCCTGGGTATAATAACCGAACCGAATGAAACCGAACCGAACCGAACCGAAATTAATGGTTTGGTTAGGTTATGGTTACTTTATAATAACCGAATGGTTTTTATTTTTGATATCCATTGGTTATGATAACCGAATGGTTATTAACCGATAACCAATGGGTATCCATGGATATCAAAAAAAAAAAAAAAAAAAATTATGTTTATTTCCCCTAATTAACCAAAATAACCGAAATATAACCGAAATAACCGAACCGAAATAACCGAAACTAACCGAAACTAACCGAAATATTTCCGAAATTTAACCGAAATAACCAAAATATTTTGAAATTTAACCGAAAATAATCGAAAATATTTGAAATTTAACCGAAAATAACCGAAACCATTCGGTTAACCGAAAATAACTGAAATATTTCGGTTACCAAACGGTTATTAATTTTGATAACCATACCGAACCAAACCGAATGGTAACCGAACCGAAAACTGTTACTAACCAAATAAATAGTAAAAAACATAACCAAAAACCGAAATAACCGAACCGAACCGAATAACCATTTGCCCATCCCTAGGTGCTCTCCTAGTTTGGATAAAAGTTGGGTCACGAGACTCAAGCTCGCGAGTCAGGAAATCCAAACGCAAACGAAAAATTAAATAAGGCGGGCCATCACCTGACAAAAACTAACCGATTCTATTGCATGGCTGAGAATCTCTCTTCTTCATTTCATATCCGAATGCTCCATGCCTCATCTTATTTTTCAATTATTACATCATTTTAAATTTTTTGTTTCGCGTTAACATATAGTATGGTTTTTCATATTTAATAGGAAAATCACATATCTCCACATTAAGACCATATGTTCGTGACTATTTTTATAACAGGTTTAAACTTCCGTCTAATACTATATCAAGAATTTAAAAATATAACACACACTTATATGAAGATATTGTAAAGGCAGCCTAATACATATAAAAAGCGTATCCCTTTTTTTTTTCAAAATCAATAACACTACGAACTTGCCAAACCAACTCAGCACACCTTTCTCAAATCTAGAGGAAGTGATTAACTTTAGATCGAGAAAGGGAGACATAAGTTCCTGTTCTATCAGTATTCATCGTTATCTTGCTCAATGTTCATTGAGTAATTCTTGTATTTGTTTTTTTTCAAACAATCAAGATCGATAATGGTTTTTAGAGGATACATGATTGAAGGATATAAGAAGTTGTTTTCCACTTTAGGGTTTGTTTCTTTGCTCATTGCCACGTTTTGGATGTGTAAAGATAGAATCTACTTCTTCGGTTTTTTTAAGGTCACGATCTCTCCAACTTCAATAGCTTTTAGTTTGGTGGTGTTGATATGGAATAGTCCACCCTCATTGTTTCATCCTTCAGCTAGAACGGAAGTAGCATCCATAATATTTACTACTCTCTCTGTTTCTTTTTAATTGTCATTTTACGATTTTAATTTTGTTTCATTTTAGGTGTCGTTTTATATTTTCAATGCAAATTTTTAATAAATTTTTCATTTTTATCTATATTTTCCAGTTCATTAATGAGTGTGAACACATTATATAGTGCATTAATAAGGGTTAAAACAAATAATTGTATTGTTTTATTATTATGCGTGAAAAAACCATAAACGACACTTAAAAAGAAACGGAGGGAGTATGATTCTCCAAATCAGTCTTCAATGATTTAAGTGTGATGATTGATCAAAATCTTTAATTCAAAATTTGTGTATGAATTTTTTTTTAAAACATTTTGTTGGTCCGTTTTCTTTGCTTCTAACATTTCAAATCGCATGACTACTTTTGGATTTTTCTCTTTCGTGATTGTTGGATTTCTGATTTTGGAGGTTTCGCCGTTAATTTTCCTTATCGTACTCGATGTGATGATTTTGTTTTTTTTTCTTTTAATATTTCCATATTCTTCCGTATCAAATACATGTAAATGTTTTTTCATTTTTTCAAAACCAATGACAGTGTGAACTAGCAAAATCCGATTAAGCACACCTTACATGTAGCGATTTAGCAAATGCTTTAGAATATGAAGAATATGCCATATTACTGTTGGAGGTGGGCCTAGCACCCCCAATTAGTTAGGCCCATCTTAGGAAAGGCCGCTCTTCAGCACGGTAGCCGGACTTAATGTCACCGACCTGCAAGACCGCTCTTCAGCTCGGTAGCCGACCTGAAAGCAACGTACCCCGGGCCCGCGCTGATGCCCCGCCAGAACAGGGAGTGTCAGAAGAATAGGCGAGTGGGAGTTGGTAAGGCAGTACCCTACCCGCGTAGGGATGTGCCTTCGGCCCGACGTCCCACCAACTCTACAGAGCTGACAAGGGCAGGAAGGAGCAGGTGGAGCAGAGTTGGTAAAACAGTGCACTGCTCTGCAACACGCCACGCCGAGCTCATCATGACCTCTCTCCTCGAAAGCCGGGACACGCCTCCTAGGCCACCTTACCCGCAAAAGAGGCCGCAGGCGACACGTGGCCCGAGATCCCGGGGAGCAGGAAGCCGACCCCGACTATATATACCCCTCATATGTCATTAATGAAGCTCTCTCGGATTTTGACTCGAGAACAGACTATAAGCTACCCGACCTCTCTCTTTGTAGCAAGACAACACTTTAGAACGCCGAACTGGACGTCCTTCGGAACCAGTTCGTAATTCTAAAGCGTTTACTTCTCTCTCATCAATAAAGCGAAACACGGCCCCGGCCTACTCATATTTCTCCCGACCTGTCTTAAACGTGGTTAAATTGCTCTATTAACGAAAATCTCACCTCCCATCTCCTAATCATTCTTTAAACACACCTAGTGGTCCACGGGATCAACAATTGGCGCTAGAAGGAGGGGCAAACCTCGCTCTACCTGCGAAGGAAGAACCGTTAATTCGGCACAAAAAAAAAAAAAAAAAAAAAAAAAAAAAAAAAAACCCACCTCCGGTCATTGCAGCTTCGATTCTCGCAGCGGTGAAGGACTTCCACTCTCTCTGACGCACTGTCCTGAGCACGGCAAGTAGACCTGCGTAGTCCGGTAGCTTGAATCTGGAGGAGTGAGGGCCTGAAGAACAAGACAAAAAAAAAAAAATCATCAGTCAGACAACCAAAGAGGAGAAGTCAGCTCGACCTGCAAATCCCTACCCGGGGAAAAATTCCAATCCCGGGTGTATCTCGCCAACGGATCGAGCCCAGCCACGGCGGTAGCCCGGACGTAGAAGTAGCTGCGAGACCAGTCCTCGACCTTCGACAGCTTGCTCGCCCTAGACCCCGAGCTGGGTGCCTCCAGAACGTTCGCCGCGGGCTTGAAAGCAGCATAGAAGGTCCCAGGAATCCCGGGGTTTGCCTTCTGCTGGGTGAACGCCTCGAACATAGGCAACGTCACCTCCACGTCGCATTCGTGCCCTAGGGTCAGCAGCACGATCATCCCCTGGACCGTGGACGGGCAGACCTGCGAGAAGGCCAAGCCCCGCGCCCGGCAATACTGGACGAACAGCTCGGGGAGAGGAAGGCGCAGGCCGCACTTCTGGAAGAACGACTCGTACAAGCAGACAAAGCCCGGCCGAGGAGTCCACGGGCGCTCCTCCGCCCTGGGTACCCTGAGCTCAACGCCGGCGGAAAAACCACACAGATTCCCCAGGAGGGTCACCGACTCCGCTGTGCTCCAGGTCGGTGACCCTCCCTGCTCGTAGAGGACCAGGGGGGACCTCACCCTGGCCACTCGAGCTCCGCCTCCACGGCCGCCCTGACGGCCACCACGATCGCCCAGACGCCCGGTTCCACCCTCAGCCTGGCCAACACCGCGACCGCCAGAGGATCTAACCACCGTCTTCGGCCGGAGACGGGTCCCCGGGAGCAACGGGGCGGCCCCCGAAGTCGAGGGGGCCAACTGTTCCCCACTGTCTGCCCCTTGTCGCGGAGAAGAGGCATGTTCGGAGTCACCAGCGGAGGAACTCGGAGAATCGTTACCGCCACCACGGGACTCCGATTCTTCGCTCGACTCAACTCTGATACCGTCTAACATCGGAGCCATTGCACGGAGAGGAGGAGATCGAAAAGACAGGAAGAAAGTAGGAAGAGAAGAAGGAAATCGGAGAAAGGAGGTTACCTTAGGAGTATGCGCAGAAGGTTTTAACAGTAGGAGGAAGAAGGATTAAATAGAGGAAGGGGGACAGTGAAGCGACGCCTGGACACGTGTCAAAAGAAGCACGGCTGCCCAAAAAACCTAATGATGACGTCTCTTCGTTTCCCCACGCCAAAAAGCAAAGGACGCCTCGATAAACGCGAAGCGTCTTTTACACGCCGCGCGTGGGCAGTCCACGCGAAAAACGAAGCGTCCTTTGTCGTCCCACGTGGTGAGCACGCGCCAACCTCCTACGGGTTTTTCGGAAAAGGTAAACACAGTTGAGCCCGGAAGGACCGTCCTAAGATGCGCCGAACTAACATTAGATCAACTTCGGCACCCTCACTTCGCCTCGCGATACCGAACTGGGGGAGGGCCTATTGTTGGAGGTGGGCCTAGCACCCCCAATTAGTTAGGCCCATCTTAGGAAAGGCCGCTCTTCAGCACGGTAGCCGGACTTAATGTCACCGACCTGCAAGACCGCTCTTCAGCTCGGTAGCCGACCTGAAAGCAACGTACCCCGGGCCCGCGCTGATGCCCCGCCAGAACAGGGAGTGTCAGAAGAATAGGCGAGTGGGAGTTGGTAAGGCAGTACCCTACCCGCGTAGGGATGTGCCTTCGGCCCGACGTCCCACCAACTCTACAGAGCTGACAAGGGCAGGAAGGAGCAGGTGGAGCAGAGTTGGTAAAACAGTGCACTGCTCTGCAACACGCCACGCCGAGCTCATCATGACCTCTCTCCTCGAAAGCCGGGACACGCCTCCTAGGCCACCTTACCCGCAAAAGAGGCCGCAGGCGACACGTGGCCCGAGATCCCGGGGAGCAGGAAGCCGACCCCGACTATATATACCCCTCATATGTCATTAATGAAGCTCTCTCGGATTTTGACTCGAGAACAGACTATAAGCTACCCGACCTCTCTCTTTGTAGCAAGACAACACTTTAGAACGCCGAACTGGACGTCCTTCGGAACCAGTTCGTAATTCTAAAGCGTTTACTTCTCTCTCATCAATAAAGCGAAACACGGCCCCGGCCTACTCATATTTCTCCCGACCTGTCTTAAACGTGGTTAAATTGCTCTATTAACGAAAATCTCACCTCCCATCTCCTAATCATTCTTTAAACACACCTAGTGGTCCACGGGATCAACAATTACTAACACATAACATGTTTAGTATTTTCATTGTCTTCCGTATCAAATACATGTAAAAGTCCTTTCACTTTCCCAAAATCAATGACATTGTAAACTAGCCAAAATCAATTACGCACACATTGCTTGTAGCGATTTAGCAAATGCCTTAGAATAGGAAGAAGGTGCCATATTACTAATACAAAACACATTTAGTATTCTCATGTTCTTCCGTATCACATGTAAAGGCGTATCACTTTTTCAAAATTAATAATATTGTGAGCTAGCCAAACCAACTCAGCACACCTTACTCGAGAATATGGACGAGTTGATTGGCTTGGATCTGGAGGAAGAGACAAAATTCAGTGTTTGAAATCAGTGTTCATCATCAGGTATGCTCAATGATCTTCGAGTAATTCTTGTATTTGTCTTTGCCAAACTATCAGAATCGACAATGGTTTTCGAAGGAGACTTTTTGGCGATTGAAGGATGTATGAACATGTTTTTCACTTTATAAACAAGATAAATTATGTGGAAAAAAAAATATATACAAAATGGTTATCAATTATCATAATTCCACTACACACTAAAAAAAAAACAATTATACAAAATGCGTTATCTCGTAATACAAAATGTAGAAACTACCAAAGTTCAGCTGAATTTGCTCAAAGAATTGAAAACAAACTAACAAGTCCAAGAATAAGATCTCTTAATGACAGGTTTGGTCTGTTTGTCTTCTTCCAATGAGATCATTCCAAGATGAGAAGGATCTTCTAACAACATCTTGGCGACCAAGTAACCGGCGATGGACCATGTCTGAAACTTCCTCGCCTGTTTCCCGATGAACCTTCCTGATTTGCCGTCGTAGTACTCCGGCCAACCATCTTTCAAAAGCCGTGACTCCGCCAGGTCTATGGCCCGCCTCGCTATCTGTGGCCGTCCCGTCTTTATGCACGCAGCTGTTAATAGCCACAAAAGCACTGCTTTTTGCGGCCGCCGGAGAAAAAAAAAATCCGACACAAAAAGAACAAAAATGATTATCCGTACATAAAGTAAATAGTAGTATAGAAGGAAACAGTTTTATGCCAAAAGATAAGCCAGAAAGAAAAAAAAATACACTTTATTTCCCATTGGAAATACACTCCATTGGAAATAATAAATCAAGAAATCAAATATCCATACAAGTTTGAATTTTGACAAATGAAAGCACTTTCCGTAAAGAAGATTCATGCATTTTTCCTCAATGATTTTGTTTCCAAAATTAACAAGTCTAAAAGTAATTTAGATAGCTGTCTTAAAACATTCCTTTTACGACAAATTAACACCTAGATTCCCTATCAAATGTTGACTTCCACAAAGTTAAAAAAAAAAGTTATTTCTGTCGGTAAAACAAGAGGTAAAGAACATCATACCAAAAAAAAAAGAGGTAAAGAAAAGAATAATTTTGATTCTTGGTCGACCAAAAAAATAATTTTGATAAATAGAAGAATTTCAAGAAAGAAAAGAAAAGAAAATAAATTTTACCTGGCCAAGAGCCTCCGTTATGGTAACTCCACCGAGTATTCTTAGGGTCACAACCGGTAACGATCCGCCACTCGTGGCTCTCGATCGCCGGATGACAAATCTTAACAGGCATTTCTCCGACCAGCTCCTCCCACCGTTCCTCGATCAAGTCCATGATCGCCGCCGACTGCTCAGGCGTGGCTAAAGAAGCAAGGATGGCTACACAGTTGCCAAGAGCGAACCACCTGAAATCCATACGAGCTGGACTAACGTTTCCTATGAAGTAACCGCCACGGAGAGGCATGAAGTCGAAGACCCACTCAGGGATCGAATCAGGGATGACGTTGAACTTGTTGACTGCTGTGTGCGAGTACTCCTCCGTCTTGTAACGGTAAATGTCGTTAAGCTGCTGAAAATCGAGCCAGAAATAGCTTCTCATGTGGAAGCTAAGCGCGTGTAGCCGCTTCACTATCTTCTCCATGAATTCTTTCCCTTCCGCGTCGTGCTTTAGCATCGACATTGCTGATCGGAGAGCCATGAAGAATAGAGCTTGGATCTCGATCGGGTACCCATAAACCCCCTGCGCGCGCAGGATTCCCTCCCGTTAGACACTTATTCAGTATATAAACCGAACCTACATTTGTTTTAAAAACCTATCTTCACTGTTTTTTTCCATACCAAACAAACCGAACTAAAACCGAAGACTTCACTAAATTTAATAGTAGATTATTTGATTTTGAACTAGAATATATAATAAGGAAAATAAGTATTGGAGAAATATAACATTAGTATTTTTCCCCATAAATATAATAACATTGGTTAAAACTGAAAAGTGATATTTTCCCAAATTTTTAGGTTTAACCATTCAAAACCGAACCAAATCGACCTCAAAATTGAATCAAACCAACCCGAAATATTTTATAACAAACTAAACCGGATGTTTTTTTTTTAATATAACTCGGTATATAGTTCTCTACACCGAACCGAAATCTCAACCCTACCAAGTCCTATTGATTTGAATGATTGTAAAGAGAAGAAACTTATTATTACCATTCTTCGATCGACCATGGAGCAGCCATCAGCGCAAAGCAATGTAGGGAAAGTATCGAAACCTTCAGAGAGACAAAGAGACAGAATGAGTCTCATTCCCTTTTGACATTCAGGTGTTTCAGCTAAAGAATGGTCTCCGGTGGATTTGGTGTATGCTCTGAGGAGAATGATCCACCAGAAACCTGAGTCAACCGGAGCCACTCTTCCGATCGCGCTCTCTCCAAAGTCAGCGATGACAGTGTCCGTTTTCTTGATAGGGTCGTGAAGGACCTTGAAGCTAGCCGGCATCGCGCCTTCGCCGAGCTTGAAACGGTCGATTCTTTTCTCCCTTCCTTGGATTTGAAGTGTCTTGAGGAGGAAGTTCTTGACTATGTCTGGCTCTCCGTTCATTAGGAAAGCTAGTGCGCTTGGAACAAAATCTCTTACGAAAACCTAACCAACATTTTGACCAAACGTTGATATTCAAATCTTTGTCTAGTGAAGTTTATGCAAAAAATAAAACCAAAAAAAAGTTTATGAAAAAAACATATAAAAAAAGATATCTTTTTTTTCTTACGCGATTCCGCAATTTTTTTTAATAAGTTTTTACCGCGATTTCACTCTGTTACCAATTAGAACCGGGATTGATAAATACCCTAACGTAATCATAGAATAGTTTCAAAACAGAGCATGGTTGATTATGGGACACACCAATAGTTATAAAAACAAAAAACGATACCTGGTCATAATTCAAGACTTCCTCAGAAGCATGGTCGTAGGCAGCGATAGTACCAACCGGTTGGCCACGGAAGTAAACCAGAGATCGCCGTAGAGCATCCCAAGCCTCGGCGACCATAGGATGAGGCTCGAACGAGTTTCTAGCCGAAGATGCCGGAGTTTCCCATCCAGACCGGGCGCCGGGAGAATTGACGCTGTCGAATATTCCCATTTCGCTGAACGACCTCTCGTCGAACGATCTTTTCCGTTCGATGTTTAGCCTCGGCCGGTCAAGTAACCGAGCCAGGTCGTCCAGCTCCGATATAGAGCTTTGAGAGTTAACTCCTCGGAGATCGTCCATGGGGAATCACTAACTTTTATTGTCTCGGTATAGATCTGGAATATATAACAACACAAAAAACGGAAATATTAAAGATTGGATATATCTGGATAAGGGTAATTAAAATTAGTAATCGTCATTAGTACTGTTCTTGTTTATGTCAAAACAAAAGAAAAATGGTATAGTTATCGAGATCATTTACCAACATATCGATACCAAAAAAAAAGAAGAAAATGTAGAGAAAATCCTTGAAGCTCAGATCTGAGAACGAAAGGATAAACGGACCTTTCTAAGACGGAGAAATCGGCCGGCGAATAAATGTGAGAGAGAGAGAAGAAGAAGAAGAAGAAGAAGGAAGAAAAAAGTAAAAAGAAAGGAAGAGGTGAGATATATATAGAGGAAGAGAAACGACGAACGTGGAAAGTCTCTCGTTTTTCTCTTTCTTTGACTGTGGTGTAATTTAATGGAGAAGGTGGTGACTGGAGCGTGGTGTTCACGCGAAGGAAACGGCATCGTTTTTGCTCTCTGACAATCTTTCCCTGGCTTAATATGTATCGATTGGGCCACTGGACTTTTCGCCGGTTCGATCGGCTTTTTTAAACTTTACTTGTTGTTTTTTCAGTCTTTTAAATTTTGGCTTTTTTAATCATTGTAAAAATGTGATTGCTTGACCAATTGGCATATACCTTGTCTGAGTTCAATACCTCTCATCACTGGGCTCATTTGGTGTCTGAAATTACCACTTTGTATCGCAACTTCAAAATGCCATTTATTTATTTTTTCATTTTCTTGCGGTTGAGTTTATCATTGTTTGAAATCTGTGAATTGGACTTGTTGGTAAAGAGGTATATCCGGAGAATAAATACTTTGGCCACATTGAATTCGCGTTTTCCAAATTTAGGCAAGATGGTCTTTAGGAAACACGTATAAGGATTGATTAAGATCACTGCCATTTTTTGTTGGTGAAATCAAATGATTCGATTCTGAATAAATCGAATAACAGGCGGACTAATTATCGTCCACTGGTGCGTAGAACCCACACAAAAAATGTGCTACATATCTTGAGAATCAATCATAATTAGGAAAGTTGACAATTGCGTTAACTGAAATAGTTGATAATACTTTTCCATCGCAAGTTTTTTTTTTGTTTGGAACCTTTGCAAGTTGATAACTTGGTATATAATTGTTGATTTGTTTCCATCAAATAAAACGTGGATTTTGCAAAATATAATTGTGAGTTGAGTTTGGCGGTGCATGCGGTTCACGTGGACGATGACAGCTTTGATGGAAACAATTATATTTTGCCACATCCAAATATTGGTTGATGGAAACATTATTGGTTCATAGTATCTAAATATATGCATGATGCATCAATGTTTCAGATAACTGTTGTGTGAAGTAATATGAATGATGCCGTCGATGTTAAATTTCTGAATGAAAAGCTAATGTTATATTTAAAAACTAGGATTTAACCCGCGCTAATTATAGCGCGGAGTAATTATTTTTAAAAATTATTTTGAAATTTAAAAAATTGTTTTTATCTGAATTTTACAATATAACTAACTAATGATTATAGATAAATGTGTTAATTTGTAATAATTTGTCTATTTAATCCGTTTTGCAGTGAACTAAAATATTATTCGGTGATGGATTAACAGTTAAATATATTCCAGTTTTGCAGTAAACCTTGGGCCTTTATTGGGCCTTATAATAGTTCTGACTAACACGGATCCGACCTGGCCCAAACACTCCGCTCGTTCAGACGCTGCCCGTAAATCGCCGCAGAAGAAAAACGCGCCATTAAACGGCCGCCAAAAAACCATGAGATTGTCTCTTCCTATCAACACTCTTATATATCTGCCGAGACCTCTTCTTCTGATTTCCCGTTCTCGTTCTCGCTACCGTAACCCTAGCCGTTCTTCAACCGTCGCGTTTCGTACTTCATCACTTCTTCCCATTTCCGGTGTTGTTTCTCCGAGTCTGTGTTGTTGCTGGTTCTCGACGACGAAGGCGATGACGGCGACTGTTGGAGGGGAGGAGGAGAAGCGATCGACGCTCTGGGTCGAATTGAAGGAGAAGATTGATCTCACTGATAAAGAGGGGGAAATTTTCGACCGGCTTCTCGGTACTCTCCGGTATTGCAACCTCGACACGCAGCTTCGTGTCGCCGGTGGCTGGGTGCGCGATAAGGTACTCACCGGTCACCTGGTGGGATTCGATTAGTTCAGGGAATAGTCGAATTCTCCCGTTTACAGATTCTCTTACCCTAAAATTAGAAAGGTCGAAATTTCGTGAAATTTGTCTAGAAAGATGAAGATTCTTTCGTTTCTTTACGAGTATTGGTTGCTCTAGGAGGATTTACCATTGCATACTTCCATCAGACTGGAAATTTTTGTCTTGAGTGATGATATTATAAAGAATGTTTTGAGAGTTTATGTTTGCATTTATCTTTGTTTTCAGCTTCTAGGGAGAGATAGTGATGATATTGACATAGCAATCGACAATATGTCTGGAAGTGAATTTCTTGATAAGCTCAAGGAATATTTATCTTCTAGAGACGAACAAGTACAAGGCGACACTATTATTGAAAGGTCTTGAACCTTTTGAAGTTTCTTTTAGGCTTGTAATTCTAAGCTTTGCCTTCTGAATCTAATCCCCATACGCTATAGTAATTGATGTTAACTGGTTTATTTCGTTGGCCTTTTTCTTACCAGGAATCCGGAACAATCCAAACATTTGGAGACAGCAAAGATGCGCATCTATGACCAATGGATAGATTTTGTTAATTTGAGATGTGAAGAATACACAGACAATAGTCGTATTCCTACAATGGTACGGCCCCTTATTCATCTGCTATAAATGCATGACACAACCTATCCCGAACATTGAAATTACTTTAGTTATTGAGGGTTGCAATGGAAAGGACCTGACTGCTTGTGCTGCTTAGTTCTAAGCTTTTATTTCTTTGCTTTACTACAGAAATTTGGCACCGCAAAAGAGGATGCTTACAGGAGAGACTTAACCATAAATAGGTACTCTCATCTTCGTCAAGAACAATAAGCAGCATAACTATGATCTCCGTATCACTGAATAGAAATTGTGACATTTGTATGATCTCTTAAATTTGACAGCTTGTTCTACAACATTAACACTGGCTCAGTAGAAGATCTTACAGAAAGAGGTTAGTGCATCCTAGTGTTGCCAGCATTCATTTCCTGTGAAGTTCAGATAGTTTACAAGGAACTGATAAAATCACAGGCATCGATGACCTCAAGTCCGGACGAATTGTTACACCATTGCCTGCAAAAGCTACGTTTCTGGATGATCCTTTGCGAGTTCTCCGGGCTATTCGCTTTGGTACTTGTGTTTTTCTTTTCATTTTATGTCATGACATTGCCCATCTCAGATCCTTCATTTGAACTCTGTGGTTATTTTTTTGCCACTGGTTAATCTACTGCCATGCCATAACAGGTGCAAGATTTGGTTTTACTCTGGATGAAGAACTAAAACAAGCTGCTTCAAGTGAGGAAGTAAGGGTAGCTCTTGGAGAAAAAATTAGCAGAGAGCGGATCGGGAATGAAGTATGTATCTGATCTTCCTGCTTGCTGGATCTAGCTGATTTCTCTGGCAACCTCTCTATTTAGGGTTTATAGTTACACAACTTGATTTCTTGGTGCAGATCGATTTGATGATATCTGGGAATGGACCAGTTACAGCAGTAACGCATCTTTCGGATCTGAAACTATTTCGGGTTGTCTTTGCCTTTCCATCTTCATCTGAGCCTGCACCATCAGAGAATTGTGGCAGGTTTATCATTTCTACTCTTAACACTTGGGAACCTAGCAAATCTGTCTCTGTGACATTATTCATATTTTTGCAAAAATCACTCACGTGTCTCGCTATTTTAGCATCTGCCAAGCCTACTTGGAAGCTATGTGGAGCCTCATTCAAACACCTGGGCTAGGAAAGTTCAGTGTGAGTTATTAATCTGTTGCGATCGCTTCTTGTTTAACTTCTAAGGAGTAAGGACAGAGTTTCCTATCATTTTTATTCAATTAGTTTTTTTTTGGTGTATTATCGTTTGGTTTTAGGGTGAACAAAGAAGGCTTGCTCTGTATGCTGCTCTGTTTCTCCCCTTTAGGAAAATCGTTTACAAAGACAATAAGGGCAAATTGGTACTGTAATTCCTTACGTATCTGAACTTTTGTCATCTTTTCTTAGGTTAAATAAATCTGAGTTTGGTTGTCTAAGCTAACAAAACTTGATCCTTTTTTCAGATTCCTGTTGTCAACCACATCTTCAAATTCTCCATGAAGCGAAAGACCAGTGACGCTGAAACGGTGAGCTCTGATTATTAATGGTCAATATCTTAGGCCTTAATTGCAGTAAGTACAGGGCGGTCTTAAAATCAAAGCCTTCACCTATGTTTTGCATTACATTGTCGGTTGGGTCCTGTTCAAGAGCAGTTTAACTTGTTTTACCATGTCTTTTTAGAGTTTGACTGCTTTACGACTTAACAGATTCATGACTATTATAATAACGAAAAATCCATCTTCTTCAGGTTATGAATATACATCGTACCACAGAGAGATTCCTATCATTGATTCGTTCCCTTCAGCTGAAGAATGACGTACAACTGGACAAGCTTGATTGGGCCACTGATGTTCTTGACCACTGGAATTCCATCTCCCTTGATGATCCAGAAGTCCCAGCAACTTCCAAAATAAGAGTAGTCACAGGTACTCCTCTATAGCTTCTATGGTGTTGCATTACAGTCACATTAAAAACTTGTGAAAATAATAAGAAAATCACTAATTTTATTTTAGTTGATCGATGCCACAAATAATCCTAGTGATGTCTTTCTGTTACTCGTACATAATCTGAAGATCATAAGAGTCCTAACTATTTTATCAATTTAATTGATATTGGTAGCTTATAACTTTTGATATTTTCCTCTGTAATTCTGTAAACTAAGAGTATTATACAACTTGTGATTTAGAGAACTCATCAGATCCGACCATATGTATATAAACTAATATGATTTGTTTTGTTACTATTCCAGGGTTTCTTCTTAGAGATATAAAAGAATTCTGGCGTGTTGCACTCTTAACATCAATGTTGTTGAGTACGGTTGACTGCATGAACGAAGATCAAGAAGTTGGGCACCTGAACTTCCAACTGGACAAGATGCGAGAAAGTTATCTAACAATCGAGGAAACCATTTGTGAACTGGGTAAGCGTTAGTATGTATAATAAATTGTAGCATTAAAGATAGATATTTCCAAGAGGAGGCAGAAGAAGTTAGGCTGTGACTAGTTACCAAGGCTCCCCGCTCCCCGCATTTCAGTGATTACCAGACTCACGAAAGTAGAACTAAGAACATCATATGAAGACAAGAAACTGATTTTCCAATTCTTGTTTTTGAGCGATCTTTCTGATTTTGATAAGCGATGCACAGGAGCTGTATCTGTCAATGTGCATGCGGGGACCATTCCACATACGTAATGGTGTTTCTTGCTTTAACATTACAGGTCTTGATAACATATGGGATGTAAAGCCTCTGGTGAATGGCAGGGAGATCATGCAAATTGCAGAGCTTAGCGGAGGATCCCTCATCCGTGAATGGGTAAAAGGCTTCATTTCATTTATTGAATCTCTTACAGTTGAATCCTTGATCCTCTCTTGCTTCTCTCTTATACATAAGGCCGATTGCTCTGTTTTGCAGCAACAGAAACTTCTCACATGGCAGCTAGCTTATCCCAATGGCTCCGCAGAGGAATGCAAGGATTGGATGAGAGAAATAAAAGCAAAACGACAACGGACAGAGTGATGGACTTTAGAATCTGGTGGCTCGCTCTACTGGTGTCTAGTCTTTAAATCAATTGACATTGTAGTTTAGTTTAAGTCTCAGATATCTCAAAGTTTTGATGAGAATAGCGCACAAGAAGATTAAACTTGTGTCGCATATGACATTCCTTCGGTATCTAATATGTCTTTGGCAGTTGAGCTGTATGTTTCTTGTCGTAACAAAACAGATTCGACGAACTCAAAAAAAAAAAAAAAAAATTTGAAAGAATGAAGCCAACAATGAACAGAGAGGTTCATTGATCCTTGCTGGCTAATAGATAGCTTTACAAGGATTTGATATGTAGACCTAACATCAAATGCAGAAGAATACTATGAACCAAACTTGGTCTATGGTGTCTGCTGCAAGCTTGGTCTAACAGCCGTCTCGAAGCGAGTGTGAAGAGACGAAAGGAGATAATGAACCTGTTGATTCCCTGCAAAGCAGATAATCAAACCGATGATTTGTTGACTGGACTAACCCAGGCGACACATTGCTTGGGCTAGGCCGATATGGTGGCATGCCGATCACATTGAGAGGTGACATGGTCGAGTAACCCGTTGAGTGCAAAGAGTCCATACAGGTGGCGTATGATCTCAGCGATGACGACTGCAATGGGGAGGTTTGTTGCCTGAGATCCGCAGAGATACGGCTGACATTTATTGGGGAAGACTGACTGTGATGAGAGGAGGACCTGAACGATTGGTGAATGTAGGGTGAGCTGTGATGAGAGAATCCCACAGGAGGAGGGTCTATAAGCACTACAGATGATGCTGCAATGGAAGATCTGAGAAGCGGCGTGCTCTCTGAAGCTGGTGGCTCATCTGTGCTTGTTCTCGCATCCCGTTTACACACTGGACAAAACGTTCTCCATGATGTCAACCACGAGTCTACACAAGCGGCATGATACTCTGAAGAAAACACCAAAAGGATCATAGAATCATAAGTTTGTTGTTCTAACAAGCTAGAGGGAGAGAGTTTTAGGACATATTTACTCAACTGTGACCGCAAGGTAAGACCCTGAGCTTGTCCCCAACACTGTAGTCTTCAAGGCAGATAGCGCAAGAGAAAGCAGTCGTGTTGTCTTCGTGTACAGAGGTGAATGTAACACTCGGCATTGCTTTCACCATTCTACGGCTCATCCCATGGAACTGGGATGCAGCGTTGCTATCTGTTGTGCAATACCTATAGACGAAGACACAAGTGGCAAAAGCAACAAACATGGCCAGCGACACGATCAATGCTATGGTCGCGAACAACGACAACGAGTCCTCTAAACTAGGGACCAACATGACTCTCGTTTCCACCAAACCAACGTACTTCTTGAGCGTTTCTCCGGCTGCTTTCGTCACAAAAACCGCTTGAATCTTTATACCGTCCGCGTCTCCTCCCACTGAAAAAAAAAATCACAAAATCAAGATTTGTTGTATCAGTTCGAGATTAGAGACTTGTATAGTATAGATTTTACTTGCTAATAAGATGTCGCGGTCCACATTGTCATGGACAATGGCAGCCCTGAAACCGCTCCTCTGCGCGTTTTGGACTTTGTGCTCAAAACTGCAACCTCCTCTTACGATCAACACAAAAGGGGAAGTACTGTTAGGGCTCTGCCCCGGTTTATTCCTCAAGTATTGGCAAGCGTCCAAAGGCTCAGCCACGTAAAGGACTCCGGTTTCTACCGTAGCATTCACTGATGGAGCTGAAACAACAAACTTTCATCAGCATCAGCGAATTTGAGAAGTACATATATACTAGTACTATACTCACTGAAATTGAAACAAACTGATACTAAACTTTCCAAGCCCTCTTATCCAAAACAAGTATAAACCATTACACCCTTGAAGAAAATTAGATATAAAACCAATGGACTATTGATCATAGACGTGGAGACAAAGTTATGAAAACAGACATCCAAGCTCAATGTCCAGGTCAAACAAACCCGTCATATGCGTGTGAGAGTTGTAGACGACCAAAGAAGAAAGTTTATGAAAACGGACAACCCGTGAGTGCAAGCAAAATAGACAAAGAATCAAGAAAAACTCACAGAAATCAGCTTCTATGTCGTCGAAAGAGCGAGTGATGTTGGAATCCATCAAAACGACTTTGCCTGCATCTACACATGAAACAATGAAAATGTGTAATATCAGGATGACTAGAGCAACAAGATTCATCGTCTCCTTGTTCAAAAATCCAAACAATAACAACTCGGTTTGAGGAGTTATTGGATTGAAGATTCACGTTGGTTATGAAATGTAATTATGTTCTTCTCAATAGCAATTTTAGTTGAAATCACAAGTTATTAAATGATTTCTTATATATAAATTGAAATATGGTAATATTCAATAAATGATTTTTAAAGACATGTTGATTGTAACAATCTTTTATGATTTATATAGTAAATAATAAAACATATATTAAAAATACAATCTAGGTATTTAGGCTTTTGACAACAAAAATAAATTATAAAGACAATTTTTAGTAAAAATATTTTATTTTTACTATTTTAATTTTGATATTAAAATTTTGAGATATTTTAATAGTAAATCTAATTAGATTTAACAATGAAACAAAAATATATAATCAATCCAGCTTTCACATTTGACCAAAACAAAAAATCCAGCTTTCATTTATATCAAAAATCTAAATTATGACCATAATTTTTCTTTGTCAAAAACATCCATTATACCGTATTTGAATTCAAATGGTAACACATCAGCAATATTAAAATACATAATCATAACTTTTCTTGTGAACTTGGGTTCTCAAATTCTTAAATACGAATTAGAGATTCAAAATACAGAAAATTCTCGAAGATAGTTAGGGTTCTGGTTCTACTTTGGAAATACATTTTGTTTCTTTTTTCATTCTACAATATATATATATTAAGCGTTTGAATTTTAAAGCACGTCATTTATCTCTATGGGTCCTCCAAAATAATTTCACCTTAATTGTGTATCAATCAATATTCACATGAGAGAATATGAAGGGTGGATAAATGTCAATAAATTAGAATCACATCATTTGTAAACATTGTCTGTCGTTGGCAATGAAAGTTCTCATTTATATACCCCTATCACTTCCATCGTTGTTTTAATACACAAATTCATTTAAATACCATTTTATATGACCCACTTAAGTTAAGAAATAAAAGCTGAGAAAAATATACCTTTATATTCTCTTTTAAAAATTAGAATCCGTGTAATATTCAAAACCAAATTGATAAATTCGCTTTCACTATTTTAAAGGAGTAAAATTGAATAATTGACGGACATGAATGACCCACAACAAAAGTCGATTGTTCATGATTACGAGTCCGAATAACAAACAGAAAATAATGTGTATATTTAATTTTTTGGTGTTGTTAATTTAATTTTTATATCGTCTGGAAGATTTGTTACATTGCATTGCACGACCACCAAATTGGCACCAATGATTAAAGATCCAAGTACTCTTAGTCTTAGAGATTCTAGACAAATACAATGAAATACATACTAATTGATTTGAATTGCATGGGAGTCGTAATGTAGCACAACTTCTTAAAATATAAACATACTTATTGTTTTTTTTTGGGGTTAAATAATACATATGTTTGTTATATTTTTTTATTCAAAATCTTGTATACTTAGTAGTGATAAATCATCGACGACGACGACGACTGCTGAGAAGAAGATGATCGTAGGAAGCAACTCCGGCGACGGACCTCGGGAGATAAACAATGGATTCTGAAACTTCACAAGCTCTTCTGCAAGAAGCATAAAGATTCACTAACCCGATGCTGTTCTTCCGCAAGGCCTGTATTGATTCACCGCCGGTATGTTTTCCCTCTTCGGCGGCGCTTCCTTTTGAACATTCTACCAGCGCCGCAGTGAAGGGATCTCTCATGGCCATCGAGGACGTGTTCTTCTTACGGTTGGTGTTGGGGCTATAGTGTTTTCCGGCGGCCGGGAGGTAGTTATTCCGGTGAGGAGGGAGAGGCAAGAGGCTCTTTGCTGATTCTATTTTCCGGTGATATGAGAGCTCTTTGGGTTTGCCGGGAAGTTTTTCCCATGAAAATGGGACCCCGAGGAGACGGAGAGGAGTTCCCGGAGAGTCGTCGGAGAATAGGACGGAATAGGAGGAGGAAGAGAACGATCGCAGGGAAGAAATGTTACCCGTGGACGAGAACTTGTCCCGGTTGGGTCGTCTGGATACAAATCGGGTCCTCGGAGAATCATCCATTTGGTTGTTCTCTTCTTCGACCTCTATTAAAAACTATGGAAGTAAAGGACAAAATTGTCCAAATAGGTTTTGTGTTTCATTTTTGTTAGGTGTTAATTAGTGTAAAAATAACTAAAAATAATAATAATATGTTCTTATAACTAATTTTGTGTTTAATTTTTGTTAGGTGTTAATTATTGTGACAATAACAAGAAAAATAAAATTTTCATTCCATTAAAATTGATGAAGGTGTCTGCATGGTTGTGGTCTACTGGTAAGAAGGACTGTGTGGAGTGTTACCCTACTCCATCCGGATTCGATCCGCCCTGAAAAAAAAAACACATATATGTGGGAAGTCTGAGTATGGGCCGAACAGTTTATCTGATAGTTCGGTAACAGACGATCCGACTATCTCTGGCATTAGTCGGAAGGCATTCCAAACTCGGAACATACGGTGTGGTGATCCACTAGATCTCATAGATTTCATGGCCCGTTGACCCGAACCCAATTCAGAGCTCATGTTATATGTTGAACCGTTGAACTTTAGGGAGTAGTCCACTTTGTAACATCTCAATGCGTTCTTACCGCAGCTGACCAAATCAACCGATAAGTTATATTAAAAAAAAAATTGATAAAGGTGGAATATAACATATCTTATAACAAAAAAAAAAACATATTCCATAAAAGATCTGTTCTATCTTTATCAATTTTATTGAAATGAAATTCTACTGTCGTAAATTGTACTTTTTAGTAGTAATTGTATTTTATTATAAACTCAAAAGTGATGAGTAAGCTATAGATTAACATTCGACCCTACTCCATTGATGACTTAGGGAAAAAATAGTGGACGATATCGGGATTCTAAATATGTACATATGCATGTTTTAGTTATTAAAAGAAACCAATTAGAGAAAAATAATTATTGTTGAAGACGACTATATATATACTTTTCTGTTTCTAAAAGTTTATTTTATGAGTTTTTCACAAAAATTAAGAAACAATTAATGTTTAATCATAAATATATATATTTTTTTTTCACTAAACACTTTTCGATAAGTTGGGGTATCAAAATAGGTCATGGATCATGGATCATGGATCGAGTTAGCCAAAAAACATGATTTCACGTTTTCCGCCAAAAAGTGATTTCGCGTTTTTCCGTCAAAAACATGATTTCATATTTTACCGCCAAAAACGTGATTTCACATTGTTCAGCCAAAACGTAATTACGCGTTTTCCCGCCAAAAACGTTATTCCGTGTTTTTCTGCCAAAAACGTTATTCTGCGTTTTTTCGCCAAAAACATGATATCGCGTTTTCCCGCCAAAACATGATATCGCGTTTTCCCGCCAAAACATGATATCGTGTTTTTCCGCCAAAACGTAATTTCACGTTTTCCTGTCAAAAACGTGATTTCACATTCCCCCCTCTCCCCAAAACGCGATCTCACATTTTCCCGCAAAAAATGCGATTTCACATTTTTCGATAATTAAGCAAAATTTATCAATTCATAATATTATTCACTATTTTTTATTTTTTCATTTTAAAATTATTAATGATATTTATTTAAATAAATTTTTGTGATTCATGTGACCCATTTGACTCATGATCTATGTAATTAGATGGGTCATGAATGACTCATGACCCATTTACATTACCCATTAGAATTATGAGTGGCCCATTTGATCTATTTTGACACCCCTTCCCATAAATATGCATCAAAATAATTAAACAAATTCAAATTTTCTCAATTAATACTATCTCTTAAAGTTTATCATTTATTAATAAAAATAGATAAAAATTCTAGAAAATCAATCTTTGTGAAACGACTAACAAGATAAAAATTTAGAAAATCAAACTTTCCGAAATGGAGAGAATATATTTACGCAATTATATTGTTAAATTATTGTCATTGGGCATGTCTAGAAAAGAATGGGCATTTGAGCTTATGGGGTCCTTTCCTCACAGTTCTCCGCAAAATCTGCCCAATCTCATAATGATGATCATATTATTCAGACACCACGTAGATAGTTAGATACTAAAGACATTGTTTTTATTTTTATTTGGTTAGAAGTTAGAACAATTGATTATATTAGGTGAAGAAAATAATTGATTTGGATTTTTCAAATGATATTTTCGCGTGACAAACTCTTGTGATAAATAGCAGAAAAATTACATCGTTGTTTAACTAGCACAAACTACATATTAACCAAAAACATCGTTGTTTCACTAGCACAACTTTCAATTGCATGATAATACTAACCAATATATCAATTATGGATAACAATAAACTGACTATACCAAGTAGCAAAAGAAATGAGCTGCCATTAAAAAAAAATCCCATTGGCTTATCTAAAGACTATTTAATTAATGTTTTTAAAAAGATTTGTTTTGTTTTTTTTGTCAACAATATACAAATAAGTGAATAACATACATTACGCTGAGTATGGTGACACACTGATACATAGTATTAGTACAAACCAATACATTAATTACATGTTCTGGTCAATATTGAGCTTTTATAGAAATTTGACTCTGATAAACTATACAAATTAACTCGAACTCATTCTCACTGTTGCACGAAATGACGACTAAATGCCAATTGAAAGAAATCAAAACAAAGAAAACAAAAATTCGTAACAGAAAAGTTAACGAGTTCAGATTCTAACAAACATATAAGATCAAGAAGAAGAAAATAAAGATCACACTCTAACTCTGTTATAGCAAAGTAAGAGGATCCGAGCAGGGGCGGATCATGTAGAGTTTTAGGGGGTGTGGCATGTGTCCCACCCGAGCAGGCTAGACCAGAGGCAGTGGAAGCCGCCATAGAAGAAGTTGAACGGTCTCTATTCAAAGTAAAAATAATTGGGCCTAAGAGCATGATTATTGTGGTTTTTTAGCTGAGTTTTTTAGGTAAAAATTGGATTAAAATAAATAAAAAAAGTCTATTAACTAAGAACCGTTTTTTATTTAGGAGACTTAAGAAACGGTTTTTAAGTGATAGATGTTATCTTTTTATTCCTCAATCTATTTCTCTCTCCCTTCCTCCGTCTGTGAAAAATGGCGGCGAGACCTGAAGGAAGTCCACCGGAGATTACGAATCTTTATGGGATTCTACCATTGAACATAAAAAAAATGAAAGTCTCTTAAAAGAATTTCTTAACCCATTTTAATATTAAATAAATGGTTAAGAACTCCAGGGTTCTTGCAATAATGATGCTCTAACCCATTTTTTGGACAATAGTGTTTCCTATTTGACGTCGGCACATAAGTCCTTTGATGAAGTATTATTAACTTATATTGTCTCCTCTCGAGTCATTTTCCTATCTCCCCTACAATTAATATACACGTAGCAATTTTCCTATCTCCCCCACAATTAATATACACGTAGCAATTTGCACGCGATGTCAAAAAAAAGAAAGAAAAGAAGCAATTTGGACGCTGTATTTTTTGTCTTTCTATTTAGTAAAACAAATATATTGACTTGTATTTTTAGATGTTTTCTGCATGAAACTACCTTTATCTTTCTTTTTCTATCGAATATGAAAACTAAAAAAAATGTCCCTATATATCAGATGAGAGGCCACCTAGCAATTGTTAGGAACAAACAAAAACGAGTCTATATATTTTCATGCTATAATATCTTAATCGTTACAAAATAAAAACACCAACACAAACGCAAAGAAACAACCTAATTAAGTTATTTGATATCGTTCTCCGTTTGAAGTTTCATGTGTGTTTGAAAATTTCAAAGGACGTTTGTATAACACAGAAAAAACAATAATATAGCGTTGCATTTAAATGCCAAACACTGCTTCTGTTTTCGGAACAATATTGCGTCTGCGTTTCCTTCATCTATCTCTCTCAGTCTCTCTATGTTTAAACTAAGAGACAGCTGTAAACACTCTTATGGCAAAGAAATCATTAAGACATTAACTTCCTAAGTACCTAATTGCCTCTTTTTCTTTATACACATTAACTACATTTGTCTCCACACGTGTTACAAAGTCAGTGAAGTCACACACATTACATTATAATAAAATCCATCACATTTCTTTTGACTGTAAATTTACTCTCATTTTCATGTAACAAATATGATTTAGATATAGTGAACTAGGTTTGAATTTTCTTCCTCTCTTTCTTACATACAAATTATACATCATCCAAAAGAAATGAGGGCACCAATCAAAACTGTTGCATCAAACTCCAACACTTTACAGCAAAACGCAATCTAAAATCTGTGATTTATGTTTAAGTCCAGCGATGAAAGTTTATGCATGTGATATATCTATCCAACAGGAGATTTTCTCTCACACAAAAAAAAACAAAAAAAAAGATGAAGAATACAGAATAGCTGAAATGTGTCTATATAAAGAATCATTCACAGCTCTTCTATTTTCACAAACTACTTCAAAATCTCTAAAGACACTAGCTAGCCCAGAAGATGAAGAAGATGAAGGTGGTGGCTTTTGTTATGCTCATGTCTCTTCTTCTGCTTTCTCAGGTAAATTGTTCAAACCCACTTTTCAAGATTAGCTTCTCTCTGTTTCAGACAAACAAAACAAAAACACTGACAAATTTATGTCTGATTCTTCACAGGTACTTGCAGAGTTCTCTTCATCCAGCAACGCTGAAACTTCCTCTGTTTCTCAGGTAAAAGTGATACAACAAACATTTTTTTTTTTTTTTTTTTTTTTTGTAACAAGGATTTTCAACAACAAACATATATTAAAACAAAACTTTTTTTTTGGGCTAAAATTAGTTAAAATTCGGCTTCTTTTGTTGCTAATTGATTCAGACGAACGACGAGAACCAAATGGCGGCGTTTAAGAGAACATACCATCGTCCACGACTCCGTTAGTAACATTCTGATCCTCTGTTTTCAGTTTCAATTTTTTTTTTGTTGCTCCAACAACTTTTGATTAATGAGGAACCAAATTTTACAGATTGTGGGTATGCGTGCGCGAGGAGATGCAGAGAGACGTCGAGGAGAAAAGTGTGTTACAGAGCGTGTGGAAGTTGCTGTGCCAAGTGTCAGTGTGTGCCGCCGGGAACCTCCGGAAACACAGCAGCATGTCCTTGCTACGCCAATCTCCGTACACATGGCAATAAGCTCAAGTGTCCTTAAGACTACAAAAACATCTATATTGTATGCTCTCATCTTCTGATTAACTATGTCTCTACTTAGTATCTTGTGTGAGCTTATTTACCATTATCTTTTCATTATTCAAAACTTTGTATCGATTCCCAATAATAAGATGGGTGATTCCCAATAATAAGATGAGTGGCTTATTGGTTACCAAGTTTTTAGAGTTTTTTTTTTAAAGGTGGTGTGGTTAGATCTTTAGAGACGGTAATGGTCGGCCCTGGGCCATGCGTGATGATACATTGGTCTGACCCTCATTTTTTTTTCAGTTTTTTTGTTTTTTTTCATTTTTTTGATTCCCAAATATATTTTTTTATATTTTGGTCCCCAAATTTTTTTTTTTTTAAATTAGTCTTGAACCCCAATAATTTCAGAACCGGCCTGGAGACGGTAAAATATAGCCAATATACCAGTTAAGTATACTCGATCAAATAATTTAGGCATCCTATTTAACAAAGAAAAAAAGAAAAAAAGAAACCAAAAAACAAGTTTCATTTTCATATTAACATAAAATCTCCTTACAAATTACCAAACAAAAAAAAAACGAGGAGAGGAGAGAGACGAAAGGTTCTTGGTTCGAATCAGCGTCTTTGCTTTCACCGTCACCGTTTCTTGGACTTAACCGCCACAACGCCTTCATAGAGCTTAACGCGATCCTTCAACGCATCTCGTCGAGGCCGAGCCACTTTATTGTTCGGATCAAACAACAGAACCTCTTCAAACGCTTTCAACGCCAAAGGCAGCTCTTTTTTCTTCTCATAAGCATCCCCAAGGTTGTTCCAAGCCGTTACATAACCGGGCTGCAGCTTCACCGCCATTTCAAACTGAGCGATTCCTTTGTCCAGCTTCTCCTCTCGGACATAACTCACTCCAAGAGCATTATAGACCTATCTCGAGAATTGTATGTTACAATGTCAATTGGCTCTTTTTTTCAACTTGATGGGTATGATATTACAGTGTATGTTGTAAATTTTTTTTATTACCTGCGCAAGATCTTGATCGTCACCGTCCCATTTCTGGATGGCTTGAAGCAAGAACTTGTTGGCTGCAGGATAAAATTTCCGCCTCAGCATCACTGCACCGAGCTCGAAGAGCTCTGTTGCACTTGCATCGCCGCTCCTAACTTGCTCCTTCAGATTATTCAGGCAAAAAATAAAAACCATAGAACACAGATTTGACAAACAGTTGAGCAAGCATGGCTACTTGAGTCAGTCTAATAATGTTCATAAAATCCAGATTGATCAGGTTTCCAAATAGAAATCAAACCATGAGATAAGAGACAGACAAAGGAAAACTCCATACAGCGCTTTGTAAGAACATGAGAGGCATCAATTCATTTCTATTCTTTCCTCTCTGCTGGCCTATCATCTCAGTTACTTATTCTACTGTTGTCTACCACAAAGGTTAATACTTGGATC
Source organism: Eutrema japonicum (assembly GCA_030161315.1). Taxonomy (NCBI): domain Eukaryota; kingdom Viridiplantae; phylum Streptophyta; class Magnoliopsida; order Brassicales; family Brassicaceae; genus Eutrema; species Eutrema japonicum. The sequence continues at coordinate 12,336,125 of BSQW01000001.1, forward strand.
AGAGATATTTAGTCCGGTCTGAATTGTATCCACCCCAAAGTTTTGTGCATATGTGGGAAATAAGTTGAATACCTGTAATTCTTTAGCGGAGAGGTCAAGTTCTCTACGCACAAGTACTTGGCGGATGACATAGAAGGTGCCGACTCCGAGCAAACCCAGTAATAACAACAAGTAGGAAAGCTGAATACTAAGTTCAAATAACTCTCCAACTTCGTAAATCGGTTCGGGCTTAATGATTTCTGCTGCTGCTGCCAACTGTGGGTTAGCAGAAATCATCAAGAACACGCTCTGGCCCAGCAGAAAGGTAGATCCCTTGCTTGGTAGCTTCTTCAAGGAAGCTTTGTTCAAAAGCGGTAAACCTCTAGCAGCAAACTCTGCAGACAGCAGTTAGAAAGTAGATCCACATATGGTGAGAATACAAAGACATCTGAAGGTATCAATCTGGTGAATCAGAATCACCATATATGACTCAAAACCATAAATAGTTTCAGATTTAAGACTGGTTAAAGTGATGAAAGAGTTTATGCAAATTTTTCTCCAAAAAAAACATCCATGTTGGCACAAGTAAATCCAAAAAGATGTCAGAGTGTGAAACTTAAGCAGGAGGAAGAAGAGGTGAAAGTACCATGAAAAGATCGAATGGCCAAAGTCCTTCCATGTATCTGCCTTCATCCACAAGTTCAAAACATGGAGGAAGATTAGCAAATTCATTAGAGAGAAACCGTCATAGAACGAACAGAGACTCATCATTCAACTTATCTGGATCCGTTCCAATTTCAGATTCTACAACAAATTCGCACTAAACCCGAATTCAACATCTTGGGAGCAATACAGAAGAAAGGAAACACTAAAATCGTGAAATTGAAAGGAAGAGGGCAACGTGGAGTGTTTACCTGAAGAGAAATCTTCTTGATGGAGGCAGTAGATGGGAGAATCTGAGAATGGTGGAGATAGAGACGGTGAAGGGGAGGAGAAGAAGAAGATACCGTATGAAGAAGCATGTTCGATTCGATCATATGGTCTTGCTTATCGTTCCGATGCTGAAAATCGAAATCGTTCTGGTGAGTGTGTGTGTGTGTGTGTGCGCTCTCAAGATAAAGTAGAAAGGAGGAAGAAGATAAGGCCCACGTTGCTCTTCCGGTTTTTAATTAAATGGTTATGGCGCTTATGATTTTTTTTAATCTTTGGACTGAAATCAAATTATGATGATCAGAGGAGTTCATGAAGAGTTTAAGTACTAATGCGCGTGATTAGTAAAATTACTAGCCATGGGCATTTAGGTATTCGGTTCGGTTCCGGGTATAAACCATTCGGTTTTGGGTATTTCGAGTAAAAAGGTTTAGGATTCATATAGGTACCGGAATGATTTTGGTTCGATTCCGGTTTGGTACCGTTTGGTATCGTTCGGTTCCGGGTATTTCGGATTGAAAGTTTTAGAAACCGGAAAATACCCAAAAAAATTCGGATCTTAACCCAAAACAGTCTAAGGAAAATATATCCGAAATACTAATAATATACCTGAAAACCTGAAATTATATCCGAAAATATACCCAAAAACCTGATATATATTTAATATTTTGGATATATAATTATATTTCGGGTATTTCGGGTACTCGAAATATTTTCAGTTCGGTTCCGGTATTACCAGATTTCCATGGGTATCAATAAGTAGGATCCAATGAGTATTTTGGTAATTTCGGATCGGTTTCGATTCAGGTATTTCAGTTCAGTTCCGGATCGGGTATTCGGTTCCGGTTTTTATGCTCATACCTAAGTAAAACGATGTTATAAAACGGAGTATTAGAGAAAGTTAATCATTTATGTTGTTTTTGTCGATGTTTTTTTGGATTTCTACCCAATTTATGGGTATACGTTAGTTCATTCATACGACTATACGAGACAAGGCAATCCTATAGTTATAGGCTTATTTTTCTTTAATCACTGCACAAACTTTCTTAAAAGTAGAAGCTACTGCCTTTCGTACGGCTTGGTACTAGTCTACTACACTTTTGTGGAGACTCTAAAAATCTGATTGTTGGAGGCAGTTTTCTTCACCAGGATCTCAAAGTTGGAAGCATCACGCTAATGCTACATTCATTTGGGACATTGTTATTAGCTTAGCTCATCCTAGCTTACAGATTTAGCTTTATATTTATTAGGAGTATTCTACAAATCTTGAAGCAGATGTATTAGCTAAAGAAGCTATAACTAAGGTAAGTTAGGTAACATTAGGAATCTTGGTTTATGCAAAACTCGATGTATGTATAACTAGGAGTAAGGTAACATAAGGTAATCCTTAACAGAAAAAGGTAACATAAGGTATTTGGAGTAAAAGTATATTATTTACGTATAAGACCATCTCCATTAGTTAGAACCTCAAAAGGAGGTTCTTAAAATTAAAATATTACTATTTTAATATAATTTAATTATTTGATTTAATTTTTGTTTATGTTAAAAAGATACACCAATAAAAAGTTTACATCTGTAGAACCTCTCTAAAATGTGGTTCTTAAATAAGAAACTTAAGAACCTCTTCTATAATCTCTCTCTTACTTTTTTATTTTTTTTCTTTAATTTGTTGCTAAGAACCTCTTCCTAAACCTCTCATTGGAGGTGCTCTAAGTCCTTTCTAACATGCTTGACAGCAACAAAAAAAATTATGAGTTTTTTTTTTCCAAACTATTACATTTTGTGTGTTTGTTTTAAAAAGACAATACAATTTTTACTCCAAAATTTCGGAACCTTAACAAATAATTTAGAAACTCTTCCAAACTTTTTTTTGATACTATGTTAAGTTTCTTAAGAAAACAAAAAATATATATATATATATCTAGGAAACAAAGTAAAAAATGTTATTTTTGTAGACTATGAAGTATTACCGAAAGGTCCGACACAATGAAGTCGTAATATCGAAGCCTTGAGGAGTTGAAGGTTACAAAAGAAGTAAAATATACTCCAAATTAAAATTCAGTTACAAAAAAAAAAAGGGAACATAGTGGGTTTAGGTAAAATACAAACCAACCCAATGAGTTTAATTTCCTTTTTTTTTTTTCCTTTATGTAGAATTTGCACAATAACACTACTGTTTTATGAGAGAAACAGAGCCAGTCAAACACTGCTAAAATTTAATGAAATCCCATAGCTCCAGTTTTGAACGCAGGAGCGTCCGGTGGCGGCGAAGGCAGCACCGTTAACGCCAATACGCCACTCACCGCGGCCGCAATCGCTCCTAGCACAAACGCCGGAATGTTTCCGCCACCGAAGATCTCGTCGAATGGTCCACCTCCCACAGATATCACCATCTACGTTTTGATATATCAAAAATATGTATCAGCCATAACAGTTTTGTTTTCTAATCAAAATAAATAAAAACTGATTTCAAAACGGATTTACCTGTGGAACGACAATAGCCAGATTCAGAACACCTAGAGAAAGTCCTGTTGGAATGAAAGATACAAATCTTTAGTTTAAAAATGATTAATTCAAGATTACATTTTTTCGTTGGTGTGGTAAAACTTTTACTTAAGTAGAGAAATTGTTTTATATATATATATATATATATATATATATATATATTCTGCATGGTCAATGAAACCCCATATATTAATATCGGTTACTTATAGAAGCATCTCAATAAGTTATTAAATTTCGAATCTGTACGTATTAAATGCTTATAGCTTTTTTTATAGTCTCAAGAAGATTGTAGGTAGACTTATATTATCCAAAACGAAGAGGGTAATTTGAAATTAAATAAAAAATACTCAAAATAGAAAATTTACCTTGGCCGGCACCAGAATTGGTTGAAAATATGGAAGCTAGTGCAAAAGGAATACTGAACGTAATCTGGAATTAATTAAAAAATTCTGGTCAAACCTACGTTACTAATTACTTTCTTCATGTAATAAAATAAGAATTAACCAAAGGATAAAAAACAAATTGTAAAATAACCAAAAAACACAAAAACAAAAACAGAGAGAGAGCCTTACCGCTTGAGGAATACCGAGAACAGCAAAGAGAGTTAAAGCACCAGCTGTGACGTTACCAGGCGGTCCTGTTTTAGCGCCGCCGTGATCTCGCCGGTGATTCTCGGCCTGTTTGGTCACCAGAACCGTCATGGCCAAGCAAATAGCGAGGATGAAGTTAACAACTCCCCAAAGCCGTTTTGCTCCTCCGATTTTCCGACCAATCCATTCAACACCAAGAGACATGAAACCAAGAACAATTGCGTTAAGCATAAGCCCCAACGCACCAGCTCTGACTCCTTCGTTGTAAAGCTTTTTAGCGCCTGCGGTTGCGGTTGCGTCTGAGTCTCCTCCGTACACCTCACGGCCCATCCAATCAGTGTCGAAGAGGAGGAAAGGGAACCAAGCGATCCAGTTTAGTGCAGTGACTATAAGAAGCATCCACATCGGTCTTTTCAATTCCTTGAAAGCTCCGAAAATCTCTCCGAAAAACGGAACGTTCGAGGCTTTTCCGTCGGCGGTTGGCTCAGGCGTCCATGGCTTCTCCTTGACGTAACAGAGGGAGACGAAAGTGACTATGAGGAGAAGCGTTATGGAGAGGAAAAAACACGTTTTGAGGTTTGCGCAATAGAGATCGCATGACTTGGTCATCGTGAAAGGGACAGCTTTGTGGAGATCCTTGTAAGATCCCGCAGCGTAACCCAAAACGTTTCCGACCGCCATGAAAAACGAGAAAAACGCGTTTGCGGTCCGCGTTTTCTTCGCGTTCCCCGCCGATAAATCAGCCAAGAAAGCTCGGCAGGGTCCTTGGAGGGTGTTGTTCGCCACGTCAAGAATCCAGAACCCGAGAGCGAAAATCGCGATAGCTCGCGTTCTCGGCGGTTTGTTAAGCTCATCACCCATGCTGTGACCTATATCGGCGGCGTAACCGATGAGGAAAACGGCTACGGTGACTAAACCAGCTCCGGCGACGATGAAAGGACGGCGACGGCCGAATCTTGAGGTGCAACGGTCACTGTGGTAACCGACGATGGGCTGAACCAGCATGCCGGAGATTGGACCACAGAGCCAAATCAGAGAAGCCCATTTATGTGGGATTCCGAGTAGCTGCACGTAAGGAGTCAATAGAGATAACTGTAAAGCCCAGCCGAACTGTACACCAGCGGCAATCGAAGCCACCGATATGATTTTTCGAAGCGGCGACGGCTGATCAAGCTCACCAGTCTGCGTCTCCAGCGCCGCCGCACCGTTCGAAGCTTTCTCCATTTGATGACCGACCATATTTCTGAACAGAGGTAGACGAAAGAGAGAAAAGAAACTTTGTATTTAAAATCTAGGGAGGGTTTTTTGTTTTTCCGGTGGTTGTTTCCGGTGGTAGTGGTGGTGGTGGAGGAAGGAGAGTGAAGAGGTATTTATAGGGAGAGAGGGATAGGATTATCCGAAAAGGAGACAAGTGAATAGAGAGCCTTGTGGCATAGAGAAGAGAAATAGGAGCCGTCTCTTAAGTGTAGGGTAGAGTGTTGACACGTGTCTTCCTTACATTAAATTTTCTGTTTTCTTTTTCTTTTTTTCCCTTTTGGTATGAAAATTTTCTGTATTTTTATATATATATTTATTTTGTTCTTTCTAGCGTCATATTAATTTCTGTTTTTGGAACTTTAATTTATCGTGATTTCACTTTCTTTCACCCTTACTATTTACTGATATGGACCTTCGATTCTCTCTTACACTTTATTTGTTTTTCACCTGTTTAATTATATTATAATTGTGAAAATTAGATGAGAATATATATTAAAAAACCATGAAGCGAGAAATTCGGATAGAGAAAAGTCAGAAATAATATGTAAAGGCATATACTATGCTGATATATAGATATATATATTCGGATTGAATTTATTTTGTGGTTTTTAAATTAGGTAAAGAGTAAAAGAGAATATGACTTTCGAATTTCGATCCGAGCGAGTGGCAATGGAATAATTTCGATGTAACATTATTTCTAATAAACTATTATTATTTTATTTTTGAGTCTTTTAAGTATATATGATAAATTGTCTACTTAATTAAGTATATATAAATGGATAATTTGAAATTAGATAAGAGAAAATAGAAAACAATTTATCTCAAAAATATCTTTCTTTTTTCTCTTTATTATACCTTCTGTCATTGATATGAAAACCGGAGTGTACCAGTTGTACTGTTCATCAATTACCAACGACATTGTTCATCCCAAAATCGATGATACTATTCATTATCGAAAAAAGTAATATCTAATACTTGTTAGCGTACTTGTTAATATGCTAACAAAAATATATGATACTTGTTAACGTGTTAACAATAATATCTAATACTTGTTAACGTATTATCCTTGTTAGCGTGCTAACAATAATATATTATATTTATAATGTGTTAACAATAATATGTGGTATTAACAATAATATATAATGCTTATAATGTGCTAACAATAATATATGATACTTGTTATTATTGTTAACACGCTGACAAATATTGAATAACACGTCAAGTATCATATGTTACTGCTAGCATGCTAACAAACATTGGCAAACCCACTAAGGAGGAAGAGGTCATGTGACACCCCTTAAATCCTTATATAATTGTTTTTGTGCATAAACACAAAGGAAAATCAATAGCACAATTGGTAAATGTGGCTTATTGATCCCCTCAACCTAGGTTCAAGTCATACTTTAGACCATTTTCATATTTTTCTACCTCCCAATTAAAATAATTTATGGATCCGCCACTGCTAATAAATATCAAATATCATATTTTTGTTAGCACGTTAATAATTATCAAATATTATTGTTAGTACGTTAATAATTATTAAATATTATTGTTAGCACGCTAATATACTATGTTAACACGTTACAATATCATATATTATTGTTAGCATACTAACAAAGTATCATATAGCATATTAACAAGTCTTATATATTATTGTTAACATGTTAGCATGTATAAGATATTTTATTTATCACGTTAATTAACGAGTATCATATATTATTGTTATCACGCTAACAAGTATTGATATTACGTTTTCCGGTGATGAATAGTATCCTCGACTATAAGATGAACACTGTCAGTGACGACTGATAAACAATACCGGTGGTGGTAGTAGTGAGGATATCATTGATAATACTCATTGTAAGGAGAGGTAAAATAGTGGGAATTTATTTCTCTTTCTAGTCAAACTAATTTTTAAAGTATCATTGATAGATACTTAATTTTGATATTATCTTATGGTAGATATTGATAATACTTTTTCTTTTATTTATGTTAATTGATATTATTATCTTATTTTCATACGTAAGCTTAACTATAAAATATAATACACATGCATATATAAAAATATACACAAATCAAATTATTATTTTAAAAATAAAATAAAAAGAAGATAAAAATTTAAAACATCTTTTTGTAGATATTTAGATGAACTGATTATATTTTTGGACGGTTTTATAGCCACATTTTCAACTTTTCTACTGTTTATCATGATATAATTACTTTATAAACTACTTGTTTTCACATTTTATGTGATTAATAACAAAGTAAGTGGGGTTATTTTTGTTACAATGATGTCAATCATACTTTAATTGTATTAAATACCTTGAAATATATTCAGAGCTGGTGTGTTATTTTATGTATGCATACAGTTACCATTTTCTTTTAATAAATCATTATATGCTTTCAAAATACTTTAAAATATATAGTGTTGAGAGAATCAAGACAGAATAATACCATTTGGCAATCACATATAAACAATCTAGTTCCAGAAAAGATTTCAGAAAATCAATATGGTTTTGAAAATAATAATAAAGGAGGCTGTCTTAAATTTTGAAGACAGTTTGACTATATATTCGCTGATCCACATCTAAATGAAGATAATCAGGCATATCTGGGTCTCGTTAAGATATTAAGATCGCATGTTTGTCGATTTGTTCCGTTATCTACTTATCTCTGAAGTCTCGCACCTATAGGCAATGTTGTGGACTCACTAGTAATAAATATGTGATGTAGTTGTACGTATGTTTTTGTCTCCTGATTTTACTACAAGTGTGAAATAATTAAGAGTATTTTAATATTAATTAATCAAATATTTCTCCCAAGTAAGTAAGTTACAAGCTATATACTATATGATTTATTTTAAAAATCACTCTCTGTGAAAATTTTGTTGAATAATAAATAATAAATATCTAATATACATCTAAATCGAAGCTAAGAAAACACATATAAACGCTACGGGTGACAACATAACACTAAAAAGACAGAACTGATCATGTGATGTGATTGTGTAATTAAGGAGGTTATGGTTTCCATAGTTTTTTTTTATCATGATTCTTTTTTTGAAGATAAAATGCATCCGTTCTTTTTTTTTTTTTAACATAATTCATCCGTTCTTTATACAAGCTATTTTCAAATACAATGGCTTTATATGTTTGTCCGTTCACAAAAAAAATAACAGATTTTCCCCAAAAAAACAAAAAAATGGAAGTTCAAATAAATAAAGAAACTTGCACCGCTAACAATAACCCAACTCATTAAAGGGAAAATCAATTTAATAGAATCTGGTAAATGTCTCCCACAAAACAAAGTGGACACTGTATCATTGCAGTTCATGTGCAAATGATTTCATGGTCCATTATAATAAGAATACAAAGTAACATTGTGTGTGAAATTAATATGAAACCACATTTTGTTTATAAAAGAAGGTTCAAATGAGAAATTATAATGGCCTTGTACTTTTTTTTTTTTTTTGGTAAATGCTTGTAGTTTTGTTAATTCCAAAACATTAGGGTCGGGGATTGGGACCCCAAAAGAAGGTTCTAGTTAGTTTGCGTTGAAAGATTAATTTGTGCTTTGTTCTATCATTATGCACCCGTAGTTGATAATGAGTCGGCAACATGGGTTTTGCCTCGATTTTCTCTTTTGTTTCTTCATTCTTTAAGCTTTATTATATGAGAAGGGTCAACATATAAATCACGAGACCATAATAATCTTTGTTTAATCATTTGAATAAAATGAATAAAAAGTTAACAAAACAAATAAATTAATTGATAAGTCGAAGAAATTATGTAATTTCTGCAATATTGTGACAATTTAGTACAATATATGATATTTTTCTAATTAGTAGTATCACAAACAGGGATTACATTTTGGAAAGAAAAATACAAAGCTCAGAAAAAACACTCCAAAGTAGGGCAAACCTAGAGAATAAATTATGTGATAATCAATTTGACCGAAAGACGAAAGTCTTAATATTTTGAGGAAAGTTGTGGATAATTCATTAAATAATAAATCAGAGATTTCGAATGACGTGGTGTTGATCAGTTCTAGGGATCGACAACCTTGTGGCATGTCAATGGCATTAAAGGAATATTAAAGGGGAAAGAGAAGTGTTTTTTTTTTGTGGAAATGCGTTATAACGTTCTTTCCGGATTCGAATCACTTTCCAAATAAAAAACACACATTCGTGTTGGAAAGTTTGGATATGGGCAAAACACCGATGTAATTTACTTAATTGTCTGGTAACAGGTGATTCAGTTACTCTTATAACTAGTCATAAAATATTCCAAACTCAAGATATACGGAGTGTTGCTCTATTAGATCTCATGCCCGTTGATCTGAGCCCAGTCTGGAACTCATGGTATCTATTGAACTGTTAAACCTGAGAGTAATTTATTCTGTAGTACCTCGATGCATTCCTACTGAAACTGATCGGATCAGCCGATAAGGTATATATTAAAATAAAAAACTGACTGGATCAACCGATAAGATATATATATATATATTTTTTTTAATTTTGTTAAAGAGGGGAAAGAGAAGTTTTTCGATTTAACGGTTACTCTTTCTTCCAACTAGTATCTGATTCATCATTTAAGTTTATCATATATTTATATCCAATTGTCTAAGTTTATCCTCTGAAGCAAGAAAAAACTATTCGGAAAATAACTGGGAGTTGGAGTTTGTATTTTGATTTATATGCGTTTAACTAATATCAGATGTTCTGACTTCTGGGTTTACTAAAGCTTCGTCGTTTAGCTCTTATGTATTCTCTCCTCTGTTATTCAACTCTTGGTCCGATATTCCCAATGCTGTGTGTTTCTTAATGAATTAATTTTTCTAGCTTTTGAAAAATATCCGTCCATAAAATATGGCTTTTATTATGTATATAACAAATTTACTTGTGGAAATTTGAAGTTTTTTTGTTGTTTTGGTTGAAATTTGAGACGAGTTGAATGAAGTCACAAGACGACGTGTGTAATTAACTTTAGTTTTAAATGTCTATGTATAATTATATTTTAAAAGTAAAGAGAAGTAAACACCAAACTCTACAATGATAACAAAAGGGAATCTTACAGCTAAATAATCAATAAAGAAAAGAGAAATCAAATACAAACTCGGATAATTAAAATAAAAATTAGGATAAAAGATTGGAATGGTCGGTAGAAAAGGAATAATTAGCGGATTTTTGAAAGAAGAAAAAAAAAAAGAGAGAAAAAAACACGTCATCAATGGGAAGAGTGACGTTCACGGGCCTGGAACAACGGAGGAGGTTACTCACTAGTCAAAATAAAACGAAAGGAAAACGGTTAGACTCCGTTGATGACTCACTAGTCAAAAGAAAAGTGTGGGGTCAATCGGAGACTTCGTTGACTTTAACAAAAATAATTAAAAGACACATTCACGGACAAAAGAGATTAATGTACATTAACATTTGACTGTTGTTGGGTTGTGTCCTAATAAGTAACGGCTAACGAACAAAGTCTTCTTCTTCTTGGAAAAAGAGGCAAAAATGTTCGTATTATGTACAGTTACGTATTCTGTTTCGTTTCGTTGTTACTTCTAGTTTCGTGTTTTTTTAAAGGGGTTTTGCATCCAAGGTGACTTTTAGACCATTTCTATCCGGGTTCTTAGAGGAGAGGTTCTTAAAATTTTATAATGACAAATAATAATATATATTAGAGGGGTTCTTAACTTTGAAAAAAAGGTTCTTAAGGTTCTTATTTAAGAATCTTTTTAGGGGTTCTTAGCATAAGGTTCTTGAAATTTATAATTAAAATATTGGTAAGAACCCTATGAAAGGTTCTACCATTGGTGATGTTCTTAGGTTATGAATGTCTTAAGCGTTTGGGGAAAACACCATGTAGTTTATTTTTGTTGTCACCATTAACATCAATTTTTTGCTCGACATTCAAAAAAAAAAAACTGATGATGGGACAATATTTAGACAAGTTCTGCTGATGAAGGAAAAATCATTGAAAGAACTGTGTTTAAGAGTTGAATATAGTTGATTTTTTTTAAATTCATATATTCTTCCATTTATCACTCTCAATCCAAAACTAAATATTTTATAATTCTCAACACTCCAAAATTTCTCCAATTCGTTTGCACCAAGTAAGTAAAATTTCTTTTGTAAACATAATATAATAGATAATGCACATATATATATATATATCTGATTAACATTATAATGCAACATTTAAATTATAAAAAATGAAAAACTCTTCATGCCCAAACATTAAAGATAAATTATATTTTTGATCTTAGGATATAAATAATAGAAATTTAAGTTAATGTTATATTTGCTTATATAGGAGATACATAGTAGTAATTTTTAAGTTTTAACTAATTAGGTTTGAAAATTAAGTGTTTTAAATTAAAACTACAAGTAAAATACTATTTGATGAATTTTTTTATCAAATTCTAAATAAAACCCACATTAATATTTTATAACATGTACATGATGTTTTTTTTTGTTAAACTCTGACTTTTGCATGTAATGTAGAACATGTTATTAATTTTGACAAAAAATAATTAATGTATAATTTTTACTTATGTTTAAAAATTAAAATTAAAATTAAAATATAAATGTTAAAAATATGTGAAACCAAAACGGTAATAGTGTACGACTATATCATTAAATTGTAAATACTAAATTGTAAAAATTATTTTTGTAAAATGCCAAACAAATTTATTAATATATTATTTTATTTTATTTTACTTGGTTTTAATAAACTTTTGTAAAATTTAATATTATATTAAAATTTGTAAAATTTAAAAATAATTCGATTATATTATATTATATTACTTGATTTTTGTTGGTTGTATTTTTAATTTAATTTTAGCAATAAATATATTAATGTAAAATGCCAAATAAATTTATTAAAATTTTAATAATTATTTAGTTATGGTACATAATTAATTTATGAAAATACTTGATCATTAACAAATTAATAATTTTAATTTATAATCATATTAATATCATTAATTCATTTTATTTATAAAATATTTATTCTGCACCGCTTTTTACATTTTCACCATTCACACATTTGGGCTGCATCGCATATTGGTTTTTTACCATTCATATATTGTTCTGCACCGTTTGTTCCGCAGTAACCGTACTTGTTCTGCATGATGCGTTTTGTCCAACCGTACCGCAACTCCTAAACTGCTTGTCTTGCACCGCTCAAACCGTTGTTACCATTCGAAGTCTTAATCAAAGTTTCATTAGTATGTTGATACTTTTTAAAACCTTAGTAAAATATAACACTTATTTCATTGTTCAACCTAATTTGACTCATGTACATTACGGTATGTGCGATAATGTACGGTACATGATGTAATAATAAAAAGATAAAATTGTCTTTTCATCCAAAAAGTGATAATTATTTTTAACATTTTAAGAAAATGCTAACTTACTAGTTAAAATTAAAATAAATGACATCATCTTCAATTATATTTTTTTTTCAACGTCTTAATCCAAGCGATAAGCTGAAGTTTGGCATAATCGAGTGGTTAAATTCAGAGTTAGTTTCAAAGCCAATCGGAAATCATTATCTACATAATTCTATCATTAAAATAGATTAAACTAATCTTTCGTTTATGTTTTTTATTTAATATTAAGTTTGACTGCCGTAATTATAGAGTGAGTGGAAAAAGTTAAAGAACTTGCAATGATTTGTTTTTTTTTGAAATATACAGTGATCATAAAATTTTCATTGAAAGGCATATCTCTCAAGTCTCAACTTGACTTAATTAAGTACACGAGCCAACGTGTATAAGGTTGATTCCACTTATTTTTATCGAATACGCAAATCACACGTTCATTCTACCATCCGGAAATAATAGGGGACTATGCCAACATTCGAATCTTTTATAAGAAAGAGGAAGTTTTTTTTCTTTTTTATATGAATATTATCTATTATATAATACACTACACAAAGCCAGCGGAAACGAGAAAATCTCGGAAACAAAGCCTAAAAAAGAGAGACAAAGTCCCAATAGACAAGAAAACAAACGAGGAGATAAAATCTAAGAAAACGGAAATGATGGTTTAAAACATAAAACTCCAAAGTTCAAAACCATGAAAAAAAAAAGAAAAAAAAAGAAAGAGGAAGTTAGGCGTTAAAAAAATTGTCAAACGTAAATAATAGGGACTTTAACACTGCTTGATACTACAACGTTTTTTTTAAAAGATTTTTAATACTACAACGTCGCTATTAATATTCTTAATTTTTGTTGGTACCAACCAAATCTCTTTCAAATCATCAGCTCAAAAGGTATTAAAATCTAGCTAAGTAAAGAATCTCCCCTTTTTGTAGTTGAGCCATTTCTAGATCCATCGAACCATCACATAAAATAGTCGAATCAAGCATCTGAATCGCTTTATTTTCCTCCCCAAATCCTTCATGGATTTTATACACCATGCGCATCTATATATAATTATCACTAAATTATCTTATATATTATTGCAACAAAATCTTCCAAATTTTTTTAAAATAAAAACGTATGCAAAACTAAATTCTCTTATCTTCGCACCAAAAAAAAACTCTCAAATTCTCTTGTGACTATCCATACATTCATTTCTCTTGACCAACATATAGGGCAGTTACAATAGCTTCACTAATTTTATATATTAATCAATCAGGAATAGTATTTTCTGATGGTTCTTCAACGCCCAAATCAAAAAACGTATAAAGAAAGACTACGGAGTGGTGAATCGGAGAACGAAAAGAGTAATCGAAAAACGGGTGAGAGAAAGCGTTTATTGGGTCCTTACAAAAGGATGAATCCGCGATATGCTTTGAAAGGTGAGCTCTTTGAGGTAAAAGAGAAGAAAACAAGAGCTTGAGAGAGAGATCTCCATAGCTTAGAAACAACCGTGAAGGTGACCGAAGAATGGTTGGAAGTGAAACTGAGATTCTCAAAAAGAAGGAAAACTAAGTGTTTAGAAGTATAAGGCACACGAGTCTCACAACAATCTATATGAAAGTATGAGAAAAGTGTGAACCGCTTTCTCGTTGGAGAAGGGGTGATATTTATTGAGTTTTACCTGATCCATGTTAGTATGTCGGGTCGGATCATGGACTATTGGGTTATTGGGTCCGATATCGCATCTGTTAAATGGGTCTTGTACCCAAGGTGCGTCTGACTTATCACCTACTTTTTTTGGTAGTTTGCGTCTGCTACTCGACCAAGCTTTGATGCGTCGCTATCCCTCTCAGAGTACGACCTTGGAAGTAGCAGATTAGGTGTGGTATGTGCATCTCTCATAATGTTGCTCTTCCCTATGCTCAAAGTGTTGCCACTTTCACCTATCAGATGTGAACATAAGGCATTAAATGCATGATCCGTAGGTTGCCATAAGTATGGGTGTAAGTTTGAACATATTATGATTGTTGCTTGGAGGGAAAATACAAATATTAAAATAACTATTACCGCCTAAATGACTTGCATACCGGGCCCAAATCTCTTGATACCAGGGACTGGGCTGTCTGGTCCGGTGTGCTCTTTGCTCCTAGTACATGTGTGGATTATCCTTTCCCCGACCTCGACTTCTCAAGATTACTGATCTTCAGACAAGGTAAGGAAAGAATAACCGTTCACTCTTCCTGACCACTCAATCACTGGTCTCCATGTACCTAACAGCGTGCTCTGCACTGTCAGATACAAGGAACTCGGAGGCAGGTGGTCTTAGCCAAATCTCTTGATTTCATAGATTCCAAAACCAGGTGCAAAAAACATGGGGTGCTTAGGTCGTATGCCCAAACAATACCCAATTTGACCCGAAAGTTATACCTACAAAAACAATTATGAAAAACATGTGATTAACATGTAATTGTTCTACGTATGAAGAATCATATTTATTCCAAACAATTTCTATATATGTGGTGCTATATTTGTTTAGATAATTTATGATTTTCAGATAATTTCACTTATAAGTAGATATATTTGTTTGGCAATTGGCATCCATGAAGAATTTATAGACTTATAACCCAAAATATTTAAATTTTAAGTCATACTCGAATTCATACGTTATAGGTGGATTGGATTGACCCATATATTTTTTTTTCATATTTCTAGTTATAGTTGTCTTAATAAATATGAGTAAGCATATTTATTATGTTTTCTTATGTCAACAGATATTTATTATGTTTGTAAGGGCTTTCAACGTGACGTATTAATTTGATGAAATTGAGAATATGACACTACGACATAAAAAAGGGGAAAAAACAAAACAGTATTTAAGGCTGAGGCTGTGTATCCCAAGTTCCTAATTAGATAAACATGTTGGGCAACTTGGTCTTCTAGATGACAGAATCACACCATGCACAGCTCAAACGAATAATTTAATGAAAAGAAGTAAAAAAATGTTAAAATATGAAAGAATATAATTTTAAAATAACCATATCTTACGGAAAATAATTTATTTTTAAAATTAATTGTGTCAGCATTTCTCTTTCTAATTTATATCTTGAATATAGATAAGAAAAATATTAATCATCATAAGAACCTTATTATATAAAATGGAAAATTCTATAAAAATACCTCACCTTTATTCTAATAATCTTTTTAATACCCAAACTATTTTTGTATCCAATAAAGTAGTCAAACTATTTTTTTACTCATTTTAAATCTCCAACTGTGAACTATGTGTTCATTTTACAATATCTCATTAACAGATGTATACGGATCTATACACGGTTTAAAACATCATTTATATTTAATAAAAAAATATTAATAAAAAAAAAAAAATTACATTAAATTTTTAAAAAAACCTCCAAAAATTCCAAAAAATCTATTAATAACTAAAAAATACAAAAATAAAATAAAATTTTAAATTTCTATAAAAATTCAAAAATCCATTAATAACACATCACATTTAAAAATTAAAAGAAAATCACCAAGACCAAAGTGGAGTGTCTAACATTTTGTTTTATATATATACTAAGTGTTTAGTCCGCACAAGAGATTTCATCAAATAATCATATTAGTTAGATTATTAAATTTGTTATCGATAATAATCCGAACACAAATATAACAACAATATAAAATATATGATCAACCAAAAATAATAATAACCAATAATATTTATTTGTAGAAACTAACGAATGCCAATAATTATGGATTTTTGAATTTTTATAAATTTTTGAGAATTTGTTTAAATTTTTGTATTTTTTGAGTTTATAGAAAACTTTAGTTCAAAATTTAAAAGCTAAAATATAATATATCTTTATGTAAAGTTTAAAATTATTGTTTCTTAACTTTAGATTTTTTCAGAATTTGTTTTCGATATTTTGAATTTTTTGAAAATTTAATGTAATTTTTATTTATTTATTAATATTTTAGTATTAAATATAAACACTGTTTCAAACTGTGTATAGATCCGTATACATCTGTTAACGAGATGTTGTAAAATGAACACACAGTTCACAGTTGGAGATTTAAAATGGAAAAAATAGTTTATGTACTTTACTGGGTACAAAAATAGTTTGGGTATTAAAAAGCTTATCGAAATATAGTTGGGGTATTTTTATAGAATTTTTCCTATAAAAAATCGCATTAGTGAGTGTGACACGTAAGGTAATTCTTATTTACGAAATCGTGACATGTGTCGCTATTAATTAAGATCAAAAATAAAAATAAAAAATAAAAAGTATTAAGTAAATATTTTTTTATAAAATATCTAACTCACACTCACGAGATCGTGTCATATGTTAAAAAAAACAAAAAATAACAATGTAATAATATAAAATGTTATATTGCTAGTTTTTTATTTGTTAAGAAGACAAAATAACAACAACGGAAAAATAAATTGTGTTTTATTTAAATAGAAACTAATAAAATTGATAGTTGCATAATTTAGTCCATTTTATCATTCATTTAAGTTAGCTTTTACATCCTTATAGTATTCATTTCATGGTTTTGGTCTAGTTTGCATATATTTTAGAGTTAGTGAGTCTTAGGTTATGTTAGAGGGGGATTTAGCACTCCCCCGGTTTAACCCGGTTTGAATAGAAATCAGCCCAACAATCAACTTCAAGGCCCATCGAAACCGATCTACGTAATTAAAGGGAAATTTCCTTTAATTAATAAAGAGAAGATTTCCTTTATTTGGATAAAGGCAAATCCCGGAAAGAAAGGAGATTATCCTTATCAGCTTCAAGGAAAAAGGATAATTGCCAATACAAAGTCAAGAAGGAAAAGGAAGAGCTAAGGACTTCAAGACTTATAAATAAGGAGGCCATCGCCTCATTCTTAATCATCTAAAAATCCCATCACATCCTTTGTAACAAGAACTACGTTTTGGCTTGATCCCTATTTGAAGGGTACGTAGGCAGCCTTCAACGGCACAGCTATAAATCTAATAAAAATAATTCTCCTAAACTCTAAACTGAATTCGCCAATCTACGATCTGTGTGAATTCTGGTTCCTTCAATTGGCGCTAGAAGGAGGGGGCAAGAAAAATCTGGTGTTTATGGAGAATTATTTTAAAACCCTAGAAATCCGACAAACAATGACGAACTCACGATCTGATTCTCGCCATGATGAACCCGCCGATCTCAAACTCACCATGAACGAGCTCGCCGAAGAAGAAGAACGAGCTCAACAAAGATGGTTCTGGCCGAGCACGACACGCCGAGCTCACTCCCACGAGCTTACAAACGCCGAGTTCGCACATGACGAGACGACCTTGCGGAACACGCCGACCTCGCCGCACATGCCGACCTCGGCAAACACACCGAACTCATCAGACCGCAGCCATTGAACACGCCGAGCTCGCGGAGGCAAACTTATCGTACCGCCGATCTCGAACTCAACGTGACGAACTCACTTGCCGAGCATGAAAACCACCATGACCAGAGAAGATGTAACTTGCATGCCGACCAGGAAGCACCTGATGCTGACCTCACTCACCATCACCGCCGACATGAAAGAAGATCAGATTTCTCTTTTTTTGTTGGGCTTGCTCCAACGTAGTCAAATTCGGTAAAAAAAAAAAAAAAAAAAAAAAAAAAAAAGGACATCCACTGATAGATCCAGCTCGTCACTTATCGATTATAGCTCGTCTACAGAGCTCCCTAAAATTCAGGTATTTTTTATCAAATTTTTTACTTGTTATTCGAAGATATTTTCTTTTCAGATTATATCATAGGATCCGTTCCTTCAAGCCGAACTTAAGCAGTTCGCCGAACTCGTACAGTTCGTATCATCAAGCCGAACTTAAGCAGTTCGCCGAACTCGTACAGTTCGTATCATCAGGCCGAACTTAAGCAGTTCGCCGAACTCGTACAGTTCGTATCATCAAGCCAAACTCAAGCAGTTCACCTACCTCCCAATCGAACATATCGCCTACTTCGCAGTAAAGCAGCTCGTGGTCGTAGCTCGACGATCCGACAGTAAGGTAGCTAGCGGTCGCAACTCGTCGGTCTAACAGTTAGGTAGCTCAGTCGCAACTTACTCATCATGCAGTCACAGTTCGCCGATCTCGCAGCCCCACCTAACTCACGGCCACAGCTCGCCAACCCCCTGCTCGCCAAACTCACGATCGCAGTTCTCCGACCGCACAGCTCGCTGACCCCGCAGTATGGCAACTCGTAATCGTAATTCACCGATCTAAACAATTGGGCAGCTCGCAATCACAGCTCGCCGACCTCACAGTCCCGCACGAACTATCGAAACCGAACTTGGAAAAGCCGAGACCGACCTCGCACCTAACTAACAAACGCCGAGCTCAGTCTCGAGCTCAATCTCTCGTCTTTAGTAATTTTTGCAGGAACAAAGACGAACAACGTCTAAAAGGAAATTCGACCAGATGCTGATTTCAACTCCAATCGGGCTAAAGAAATCCGCCGAACTCGAACACTCCTTCGCCGAACTGAGGGGGGGACTAATTGTTAGAGGGGGATTTAGCACTCCCCCGGTTTAACCCGGTTTGAATAGAAATCAGCCCAACAATCAACTTCAAGGCCCATCGAAACCGATCTACGTAATTAAAGGGAAATTTCCTTTAATTAATAAAGAGAAGATTTCCTTTATTTGGATAAAGGCAAATCCCGGAAAGAAAGGAGATTATCCTTATCAGCTTCAAGGAAAAAGGATAATTGCCAATACAAAGTCAAGAAGGAAAAGGAAGAGCTAAGGACTTCAAGACTTATAAATAAGGAGGCCATCGCCTCATTCTTAATCATCTAAAAATCCCATCACATCCTTTGTAACAAGAACTACGTTTTGGCTTGATCCCTATTTGAAGGGTACGTAGGCAGCCTTCAACGGCACAGCTATAAATCTAATAAAAATAATTCTCCTAAACTCTAAACTGAATTCGCCAATCTACGATCTGTGTGAATTCTGGTTCCTTCAGGTTAGTTCTTATATGTGTTTGTGTACTATGAAATCTTTTAGATATCATTTGGAGCTTATGGAGACATTGATGAGCATGGAGGAAAATCATGGGGCAAAAAAGACCAGTTTGGAGCAAGAGATATGCCCAAAAATCAAGGAAAATATAGAGGCCATCAAAATTGCTTTAAAGATCGACTCAAATGAAGGGTCTTCATTTGGATTTAGCTTCGGATATCTTGATGAAAGTCATAGAAAATCAAGCTACATTTCGTTTGGTGGTGGTTTTATGTCATTCAAAGCAGTTGTTCAAGAGATTTGGCAAATTTAGTGAGCATATGTCTATCTGGCGCGCAGACAGAATACCAATGCACCCATCGACTCGTGGCATCGGCCACCAATGCCCGATGCGAGTCGTCCGGACCTTCTTCCAGTGCATCCATCGGTCTCTGGTATTGACCACCGGCACCCGATGCAGCATGCGCGATCAATTTGCCTATAAATAGCACATGATCCCTTGTTCCTTTGGAAGTTTTTTTATCCTTTTTTTTTCTTTTTGCAAACTTGTTTCTCTTGTGTTCTTGATACTTTTTGTAATTAAATCCTTTGTTTTTAATGCAATTTGAAGTTCTATTTATCTAATCTATCTCATTTCTACAACCTGTTCATGAATCTAATAACACCTCTTACATAGGATTTGTTGGAAAGATCATGATTAGTGAGTAGTCTCTTTATAACTTTGGGTATGGTAGATTATGATGTTTTTTTGCTAGATCATGATGCTTAGGGCGTAGTTTATAAAGAATCCTTAATTGTTAGATGTTTTAATGCTAGATTAACATTGATCATGTTGATTTGGAACTTAGAGAATTTCTCGCCCGGAAGGTGTTCGATGAAATTCCCCAACCAAACCTAGCAAGTGTTTTACATTTCTAGCCTATGGAAATAGATGTCTAGGGTATTCAATGACTATTTAGACTAGAGATTAATGATTGTTAATCATTTAATTGCAAATGAAAGTTTGTTCTCAATTAAGTGATTAGCGAAGTGATTAATTAGTGTCACAGAATTGTACTAGTCTAAATAAGTGATATAAGGCCTAAGGATTAACATTTTTTTTATTGTTTGAGTATCATGGTTTAGCTAGAGAATGTCTAAGTAAATAATTACCATTATCCGAAGTTCGTTTGCTTAATCTTGTCTAAATAATTTCCACTTTGTTTCAATTCACAACTTGTTAGTCTTTTAATTGTTTTTGTTCTTGCTTAGTTATTTCTTGTCTTGTCTTTAAATTGATTATGATCATTAGAAACCTATTATTCAATTAGCTTAGATTAAGAAGCGTCTCGTATTCTCGGTGTGTTACTTTAGAGACCCCTTGGATTGATCCCTAAATGCTGCAATGATAGAGCATTTGGGTAATTGGTAACCGATACCAAAATATTCACTTATCAAAAATCAAAAAAATAAAGTAAGAGAAAAAATAGAAACTACAAAATAAAATAAAAACTTACACAATAAAATTTGTATAAGATTCATAATATATGAAATTAGATTAATAACAATTTGTTATCATGTTTGATAATTCTTTTATAAGTATCAAATGACAAAAATTCAAAAATATAAACTTAAAACCTGAATGATTAGTGTGGGGGTTAAAATCCCGACCCAATAAATTGGATCCAATAAACCTATGATAAAAAGGTCTGGTGAAGTCAAAGAAGTCGAGCGAGGTCAAATGAGCAAATGAGATGACGAGCCGAGGTGAAAGGCCCATCGGAGTGAACATCTACGATCAAAAGGGATTAAATGTGTGGAACCGTTAGTCAACCCCGCCAAGACCAAAAACTCATTCAAATCGGTGAATTAAGACCCCTAAACGTAACGGCAGAAACATCAGATTTAAAGACCATTCATGGCGAATCAGGTGGAGTAAACGGAGACGTTAAACACGATTTCAGAGTATAAAGCAAGGACAAGAGTAAGGAACAAATTACCATAATTCAACTATCTACACCACTCTCAACTACAACTTTTTAAATCACTCTTGAGAATCAAAATACTAAAACAATTTCCTCCGCATAAACCTTGTCCAAATCGCTGTCAGATCCTGTCAGTTCTCATCGAGCGACAAACTTATTGTTTATTGCTCGATAGTTTCTCGGTCATTTTTTCTTAAAGATAAGCCAAAGTACTCTGTTTATTCCTATTTATAAATTTTGACTATCGTATTTTCCAGCTACAACAATTGCATTAAAACATAATTGTTTTAACATGTTATGTTAGAGCAATTAAAAGTTTCTGAATATATATATATATATATATATATATATATTTAAATGGATTAATTTTATCAATTTATAAAAATTATTTTTTATTTAAATGGAAACTAATAAAATTAAAAACAAATAAAGTAAGAGAAAAATACAAATTAAAAAAATGTAAACTATAAAATTTATATAAGATTCATAATATATGAAATTAAATTAATAACATTTTGTTATCATGTTTGATAATTCTTTTATAAGAATCAAATGAAAAAATTTCATAAATATAAACTTTAAACATGAATGATTATATTTAACATGTTAGAACAATTAAAATTTCAGATACTTTTTTAAAAAAATGATTAATTTTATCAATTTGATCCAGTTTTATGGTATATAAAATTTAAAATTTATTTTTAGAACCCTCTCATTCATATATGGTGAATGTTTACCCTACTTATGGGTGATATGAATCAATTTCATTTTTTTAATTATAAATTACAAAACATAATTTCTAAATAACTACACATGAGTCCCCTTAATTTAGTATCTAATTATACAAGTTATATTTACGCAAGTTGTTAATTTTAGAGTGTAATATAGTTCATTTTTAATCTGTGTATCACATGTGACCTAATCAAGTATATATATATATATTAGACGACAAAACTTTGTTTTTTTAAGAGGTTGGTCAGCGAGCCGGTCCGAAATTATATGACGCCTAAATCACAGTAACAAAACGATGCCCCTTACCACAAATAATCATCACTACACCTAAAAGAAAAACTTATCTAAAACTGATACTCCTAAAATTTTAGTAAAATTTGGTGCATAAAGTCATTATTTTATGAGCTTTAGCCCAAGGTCAGCCATGTTGGTCAATTATATTTCCGATAATTATTCAAATTATATAAAATATTAAAGAAGGTATTAAATTTCCACAAAATTAAATAAAAATAAAACAATAGTATAGTAGTGTAATAAATATATTGAAAAACAGCGAGAGAGATGGGGCAGAGAGAATAATTACGACCGTTACCAGTTTCAATAGAAAAATTGTATATAAAAATGTCAAAAAAAAGAAGAAGAGAAGGTCCCTTTTTATGAATTTGGGGAATACATTATATGGTTCTCCACGTGTTACATACACCATTGAGCTGCTTCGCACCAAAATACACAACACAACCACGAGCTTTTTGGTTAGACGTGGTCGGCTTGGCTGTCTCATGTCATGTCTGGACCGAGCCGGAGAAGGCCACAATTCGTGGGGTCCATACATTTACTAACAAGAACTGCTCTTTAACTAACTCCGTGTTCCCTTAAACTTCTTTTTCATTAATTTTTTTGTTTTAACCTCCTCACGCGGGTCAAAATCTGGATCGGAAGCTGACGTGGCGATAGGAAGCAATCTCGAACGTTAATTTGGCCAGCGGGTCACTAGTCAATTGACTCTTCTTTAATTACGATTACAGCCCTGTATTGTTACTTCGTTGCCGACACACATCTTATAAAATTTTAAAGGTCTATTGAAACCGTCGATACGTTATCATCGTGATGGTGTAATAATTACTCTAATTGTTTTTCACATTATCCATATTTGCGTTTTTTGTTTTTTGTTTTCCTTTCTTTCTGTGTGTCAAACCGAAAGCAGTGGCTATCGACGAAATATCGTCACCTATGCTTTACAAACTCAAGTCAGGGGAGGGATATTTATCTTTGAATTGAATTTCAGACCGACCATTTACGTTTAAATTTTAAGTTGAGCTAAAAATATTACAAATTAATGTATAATTACCAAATAATCAATTTGCATAACCGAAAATATAACCGAATTTGCAGGCCTAGTCAATTAATGTATAATTACCAAATTAATGTATAACCGAAAATACCCGAAAATAACAAAAAAATATAACCAAAACTATCCGAATTAAATTGAATTTGCCAACATTTCGGTTATAAAAAAAATAACCAAACTATCCGATAACCGAACCGATATTTTATTCGATTATTTTTGATAAATTTTTTGAAAATTAAACTAATCTAAAAACCGAACTAACCGAACCAAATTACCCAAAATAACCAAATTCGCAGACGTAGTCAATTCCCATTGAAATATATATAAATTGGTTTATAAATCAATTAAAACTTGACAAAATAATGATCGAATATTCCCGTGGCCAGGACACTAGAAGTTTGGTCCCGTTTCTCTAGAAGTTTACAGATTTCGCACCCAAAAACTTAAATTGCAAATCTAACTGGATTTCTTATAGATTAAGCTTTATACGTACTGTTGGTTTAATTTATAAGTTATTTTATTTGAGGGTTTTACAAAAGTTTATGTATATGAGATTGACACGCACTTTCTCAGCGCCAGAAGGTTATCACTTAAGGTCTTTATTCGTCAAAATCAAAAACTATTTGTCTTTCCAAATATTTTCGTTTGTTCTTTTTTTTTTTTTTTGAAGTGAATGTAAAATTATATTCAAACCCAAAAAACTGTTTTACAACTGATGTGTTACATATAGCAGAGATGAATAGATAGGAGTTGCGTTGTCAGCTTTGTGTCAAGAACCAGAGTTGTAGCCCGTCCTCGAACCTCCTATCCCCCAGTTCCATAATCGATATTAAACGATTTCGGACCTCTTTGTCGATGAATTTGAACAGAGAACCGACGGGGTTTGCCGCTTCTCCATGCCTACGGCCATTTCGTTCTCTCCATAATGCGTGGATCGAGGTTTGGAATGTATACCTGAGAAGAAACCGAGCTGTACGACTGAGACTTGTATCTGAGATTAGCTTGAGGAGCTCTTGCCAATCGTAGGTAAAAAGGTTATTGAGGAGATTCCTTGCGAGTTTGGTCCAAAGTTCTGCCGAGAAGCGACAAGAGAAGAAAAGATGATTCCGAGTTTCGACGGAGTGGTGACAGAATACACATGTTGAGTTAGCCCCCACACTCCAAGTTGCCAATCGATCTCCTGTTGCTAAGCGGTTATGTGTAGAAAGCCACGTACACATTGAGTATTTTGGTGTAGAGTACGCGAACCAAACACCTTTGGCCCATTCTACTTCCGGCAATGAACACCGTATGAGATCCCATGTGCTTCGAGTGTTGAAGCTCGTCTTGTACTTATCCACCCTGTTTTTCCAAAGTGGGGTGTCATCCATATCGGGTTTCAATCGCACCTTCTGCTGCTGCAGTGCAATTTCAATTTGATTGTACATGTCCGATCTGTGGCGCCTCCTTCTTCGAGTTCCTATTATGTTTACCATTGAGTTTTCTGGTACACCAAGATCAATGAAGCCTCTAGGTCCAGTAATATCTAGTAAGCACCCCATGTCCAGCCAGACATCGAACCAGAACGAAGTAGATTTGCCATTTCCAACATCGACCCGATGAAAACTCCTTGCAAGTGTTCGATATTTGAGCAGCTTTCTCCACATCCAAGAACCCAGACTTGTATTCTCTGGTATGGACCAGAAGGAACTCTTTCTGATCAAGTATGTATGTATCCATTTGACCCATAGGGAAGGGTGTGAAGATACAATTCGCCAGATCAACTTTAGACAGCAGACTTTATTTACCTCAATCAACGATCTCAGACCCAGACCTCCTTCCGTCTTCGGCTTGCAAACATCCTCCCAGGAAATCTTTGTTTTTCGTGGGTTAAGGTCGGGGCCTGACCATAAGAATGCTGAGCAGATTTTTTCGATTTCTCGGATGCATTCCCGTGGAAGGCGAAACGCCGATAACCAGAAATTCGTTATACTCATGAGTACCGAGGTTATTAGTTGGAGCCGTCCCGCTTGTGAAAGAAATCGGACTGTCCAAGAACTGATTCGCTTGCGAATTGACTCCAGCAGTGGACCGTAGTCAGTTCTTGTCATTCTCTTCGTTAGTAATGGAAGACCGAGATACCGAATCGGCAGAAGTCCAGAGGTAAAATGAAAACGATCTTGAATTGCTTCTTTTGTAATCTCAGATACACCTGCTAAGAAAATTGTCGACTTCTCCATGCTGATTTTAAACCAGATATCTTATCAAAATTCTCAAAGATCTGTACGATTCCTTCCACAGAACGAAATTTCCCATCCGAAAACACCATAATATCGTCTGCAAAGCTCAGATGAGTGAGGCCGAGGTTTTTACATTTCGGATGGAAACCGAAGTGCTTTGCTGAGGCAGCCTTATCCAGCAGCTTGGAGAGGACATTCATGCTGATGACAAAAAGATAAGGAGACAGTGCACAACCTTGGCGAAGTCCTCTGTTACTACGGAAAAAACCCGCGAGTTCCCCATTTACTTGTACCGAGAAGGAAGCCGTGGTAATGCACATTGAGATCCAGTGGATGAAACGCTCCGGAAATCGCATAGCTTTGAGTGTATTTAGTAAGAATGACCATTGCACACTGTCAAAAGCTTTCGATATATCCAGTTTTATAGCACAGCGAGATGATACCGTATCTTTATGATAGTCCTTCACCAACTCTGTAGCAAGCAGCAAATTCTCCACTAAGAGCCTGTCTTTGATAAAAGCCGATTGGTTTAGATCAATTAGACTGGGTAGGATAACCTTCATCCTATTCGCCATAATCTTCGAAATCACTTTGTAGAGTACGTTGCAACACGAAATCGGTCTATAGTCCTTCATCGCCGTTACCGAGAGTTTTTTAGGAAGAAGAGGTAGTATTGTTGAGTTTACTCCTTTTGGGAGAAAGCCCTTCACAAAGAATGATTGGACTGCAATTATGAATTCGTTTCCAAGGATAGGCCATACCGATTTGTAGAACTCGGCGTTGTATCCGTCTGGTCCCGGAGATTTATTGTTCGGCATAGAGAATAAAACTCTTTTGATTTCCTCAGCAGTGACATCGTTCTCAAGCTTTTGCTGCTCCTCTTCCGAACATCGGATAGTTAGCAGGTCTTCCAACCCCTCCACCGTGATGCCCTCGAAATCACCAGGGGTATGCTGAAGAAATTCTCGGAAGAAACCTTCTGCTTCCTCCTTAATCTCTTCTCCATTCGAGACCACTCTCCCATCACGGCAAGCTATTTCCCGAATCCAGTTTTTCCCCTGTCTTGCAACGACTGCTTTATGGTATGTTTTGTTATTCCGATCACCAATCTTTAACCAGTGGATTTTAGAACGTTGTTTTAAGAAGACCTCCTCTAGTCGCGAGACACGATCCCATCTGTTGAAAGCATTTTTCTCTTCTTCCAATAACTGTGTTGATGGGTTCGCGCAGATTGCTTCTTGTTTCTCACACAAGTGCTTGTACGCTTCCTTCGATGCTTTTGTTAAGTTTCCCATTTGTTCCCTTGCTAGACCCGTGATCATAGGCTTTAGAGTCTTCAGCTTCTTTGAGAACCGGAACATAGATGATGTCGATAGAAAAATGGGCTGCGTATTGTTCCAGTAATGTTCAACCATCGGTTTAAATTCCTCTAAATTGGTGACTGCATTGTTGAATTTGAAAGGCTTTTTGCCAGTTCGCACTTGTCCATCCAGATGGATTCGACATCGTAAGTGATCCGAACACCCTCCTGCCTCGAACACACTGTATGATTGCGGGAAAACTTGGTTCCAGTGAGTATTCTTTAGGACTCTGTCTAGCTTCTTGGAGACTAATCCCTCGTCTCTGTTGTTACACCAGGTATAGAGAGGTCCATGAAAAGCCAAATCATCTAGTAGACAGTCACGGGTTAAGCCCTGAAAATCTCGCATGCCAGTGGAGAGAAACGCAGAGTCTGCGTGCCCTGAGTACTCTTCCATATCCAAGATCTCATTAAAATCACCCATACATATCCAGGGCTTGCTTCGAATTATTGGTGAGTTTTGGTGATCTCGTATATCATTCCATAGGTCCTTCCTTTCCTCCGCAAAATTTGATGCGTAGATGAAGGAGCAGAAGAATTCTTCCTCTCTATTCTCCAATGCTACTGAGCAAGTGATTATCTGACCACTTTTAAAAAAAGGAGTAAGCCTTGCCCGATGATTCCAAACCACCCAGATTCGGCCCAGTCTGTTGAATTCGTAGTTGGCTAAAACCGACCACTCATTAAAAATTGATGCTTGTATCCGAAATGCTTTGCTTTCCTTCACTCTTGTCTCCAATAGACATCCAAACTGAAAATCTTTGCTCTGAACCCACTGCTTTATGACCGAATGCTTTGTAGATTTATTTACACCGCGAACGTTCCAGAAGAAACCAGACATTATTGAGATTTTTTGTTTCGTCCTTTCTTACTCGTCACACCAGGAGGGATATCCTTGATGCTTTGAGTCGAGAAGTCTGAAACAAATTTGTGGGAAGATTTTGATGCTCTTGGGAGTGAAGGTCGAGTCCCTATTTCCTCAGTCTCATCGCTCGTCTTCTGCTGAATAGTTGGGGAATTTTCAATCTCCCCTTCTTCTTTACTTTTCTCCGCTACCATAGTTTCTTCTTGATAATCTGTTTCCTCTTCTTCCTCGGAGAGGATGTGGAATCGAGATGGTGAAACATTTGTCTGCTCTTGCTGCGGCACTATTTGTGTTTCCTTGTGCTGTCTTGTTTTTGATGGTGTAATTTTTGTCCAGTTTGAATCGGCCTCAACTTCAGTCCCATTTGTATCAAAACCGCCATGGTCCTTTTCACTTTCCCCTTCCTGTAGCTTCTGCGCGAGCTTTTCATCTCTTCGAAAACTCTCTTCCGTGGTCTCCGTTTGGGTATTCTGTTCCACAATATCCTCTAGCGTTTCCGTTCTGCTTTCGTTTTCAATCGTATTGTTTGGATTGTCCGACCGTGTTGGAACCAATTCCACTGGGTTCTTTGACGCCTCTGTTTCTTTCGGAACAACTTCTGATCCTTTAGTTTTCTGCAAGATCACAATCTGACGAGGTTTCGTTATACAGATTTCCGAGCGATGGCCCCACTTTTCACAGAGAGTGCATCTCGGCGGTAACCATGGATACGAGTATTGCACTTCTACCTCCTCATCCTTTGATAGTTTGATGAGAACAGTCTTCGGTAGCTCCTTTTTCAGATTTACTTCCACAAAAACTTTTGCTTCTTCAAATTTCGTACATTGTTCTGTTTCAGGGTGAAGTCTCTTTGGCTCTCCCACTTTACTTGCGAGAAAACCCAGTCCTTGCCAAGAGTACAGGCTATGAGGTACATTCTTAAGAGTTACCCACATAGGCATCGATGCGATTTCCGGCTGCGCGTCTTCTATGATTGGACTCCATTTTGAAACTACCATTGGAACATCCGCAATGTTCCACATACCCCTTCTTAAGGCCCTTGATCTCACTGCCGAATCCTTTATTCTGAATTTCACCGTTCGGTCATCCACTACAAATACATCCACGCGTATGGTTTTATCCCCCAGAGGCCAGATCTTGTTTACGATTACATGTATTTTTGCTACATGTGGAGCAGATGACAGGAAGCGGCCAATGAGCAGGTCTTCCCATAGAGGCGGATTCTCGAAAATACACTCTGGGACAATTACTGCCCCCGACTCGTCCTTCTCCACGCCATCAAAGTCGAAGCTACTTAGTTTAGATTGATTTTTGACCACGTTTGCCCATGATTGTTTGATTGTGCTTGATGTAGTCTGTTTTGTAGGAGTCACCGATTCAACTGGATTCGGCAAATCACCGATGGTGGCGGAGTTTGCGATTCTTGGAGAGCTTGTTTTTGAAGGAACTATTGATTTCGAGCCGTCTGCTGAGCCGCCTGGGGAACCTTCTGTGTGATCCATCTTTTCGAGGAAGTCCATGCCGTGCTCTAGCGGAGAGCCCGCCGGCGATACCATGCCGTGCGGCTAAAGAAAAACCCTAGTTCGAAAAATCAGAATCATCCTAGAATCGCCCTCAGAGCAAAACGCAGTTTTTAAGGTTTTAACTGGGATCATCCGTTTGTTCTTTTCATCAAAAGGTATAATTTCAGATTGACCGTATATATTTGATGATGATGTAAATCACCTACCCACACTTTTGTTTTCTCCAAAAAGATATCCACCAAATGCAACCCATTTTTTTATATGATTCAATCACACGTTAGTAAAGTAGTAAACTTGTAATTACAGCATAGTTGAGTTTATTGTCGTCAAGAAATCCAGTTGAGTACTGAAAAGAATTGCTCGCACAGATTTAATATTATTCATTGACCAGAAATATGAGTCAAAGTACGCGCGTAAGTGGTTAGGTGGCGTGGAAAAATCTCGGATTATGGCGTAATTCGATTTCTTCTAAGTTTGAGTTTCCTATAAAAAAAATTCATTTGCGCATTGGACATTCAGGAATAGGCTTTGGTTCAGTTGAATACATGCCATGGTGGATTAAACTTTCTCGATCAAGTTGGTTTATCCATGGGATTAATCGGGAGGTGTATGGTTTATCTGGTCGCGTAAGATTCTTGCATGCAAAATGTTTAATGGATCAGTCTGATGTTGATTACCTAATATTACCTAAAAATGAACTAAAAGTAAGAAAAATTGAACAATAGATCTGCATTGGAGAATCATAATTTTCTTACAAAATTTAGATTGCACTAAATCTGTATATTTGAAATTAATTCCATAATTTTGTTTTCTCGAGATTTTTTTGCATACCTTAATGTTAGCAATTATTTTTTAGTTACATTATATGTATAAGTTTTTTTTAAAATGTATAAGTTATTTTGATTATACAATTTGAATTTCATATCTTTCAGAATATTTGTTTGTGTGCATTGTTTCGCATATAAATATGGTACCAATTATTCCCGATCAAAGAGAATATAAAAAGAATTAAAATATTCTAGTTTGAATTCTCAAATAAGATAGAAAAAGAAAAACAACAAACAAGAGAAAGAGTATCATCACTGTCCGGTTCAAGGGCCAAGTGGGATTGCGGTCTCCACCACTTGCCATTATACGGTCCACGTTTAAACCGATCGAGCCGGGTACAGCACGTAAACGATGTCGTTTCACACTCACAAAGTCACAATAGAAGACTTCATAGTTAATTGATTTGGGGTGAGTTCACAAGAATCACAATGACCTCACACTCAGTGGCGGATCTAGAATCTATTTTTATTCAGGGCAATAATACATAAAATAATATATCAAAAGGGGCATTATGAAAAATCTTTAAGCAATTACGCTAATTTTTAGAAAAATCGTAGGGGGCAGTTGCCCCTCCCAAAACCTATCTACATCCGCCCCTGCTCTCACTTGTATATATCTTATTCAGATAGTCTATTTTTTTTTTAAATAAACAGTACATGGAATAAATTATATTATTTTAAAATAAATTAAGCACATGATGCACATATAATTACTCGCTTTTGGACAACACTGAGAATGGCTAAATATCTAGATAAGACATATAAAACAGGTTTTCATCATGGGTATCGAATTTATACAATTGATGTCATATATTAGAACAACAAAAAGATAACATTTTTCATCCACTAAGTAAACTAATTTTTAAAAAAATTCAAATGTTCAAATAGTTACTTCATCATGATAATCCACTAAGTTAACATTTTTCATCTATATAGAATTCTAATCGAATTTCAGTTAAGAACAAGAGAATGGGTACACACCTAATCTCAAAACTATTAATTATTTAAAAACAAAATCTGATAAAATCAAGACACTAACTAATAACATAGAACCTCAAGACCAAAAAGCCAATTGTCAAAAGCAATATCCAAGACGCCAATTAATACTTAATATATAATACCAAAATGATAAATCACATGTTTATGTGACAAAAATATAAAATATGACGAAAATAAAATCTACTTGATAAAATTAACTGGACATGTCACAAAAACAATTAACGCAACCCAAAACAATTAAATGATAGGGGGGCTATCATTCTAAACCTCCACTGATAAATAAATCTACATACGAAAATAACATGCTATAGAAATATTTTACACATCTCGGTCTCGCAAAAGCTAAATAGCATGAGCACATCCGTCAAAAACTTCTATTTGATGAATTAAATTATGTCTGCGTAGAAAAATAACATATTACGAAAAAATATCACACATGTTAATTAAGCAACATTTAAATAATAGGAGTACAACCCTCTAATTGTCATCTGGTGTAAATACTAGTTTTTTATTTTATTTTTAAATGAGTTACTTGGTAATTATCTTGTAAATCTATAAGAATCATATGTACATATGAATCTAAGTGCTATTTTTACTAATCATATTCGCAAGGGTAAGTGCGTGTACGTGTGAATGTGTGAAAAAAAGATAGCTAAGAAAAAGATGCACACATAGACACACCTTCACGACAAAAGATGCCGTGACGAATTTGGCCCAAGGATTGTGAGAATAATCAACACTTGTTTGGTATAATAGTTTCTTACATGCGTCTACATTTACAAACCACACAAACACCCTATAAAAAAAAACATCTTTATTGAATAAATCCATCTCAAGTTGACGAGATTACATTGTGTAATTAAGTCCATGGTCAAGGCTCGTTCATGCTGTGCTCTCTCCCTTGCGCTTTATGACTTTGGTTACATCTTTAATTTGTAATAGCTCTCTGGTTTGTAACTCAAAGCCATTATGTCCCTATTGGAAAGGCAAGTATTATTCATATGTGATGAATCACACACACACAAATATATGCATATATGTGATAGATAAATATGCATGCGTACATATGTAGAGTGTGGATGATATATTGAGCACATATATATGACAATGCATACATGATCATAATAATGTCAAAGGTATGGGACAATGGCGATACTTGGGAATGGCATGTTTTGATTCGAACCCACCCCAACAAGCACATAAACGACAATGATAATTATATAGAATAAAAAGTTTTGTAGTAATGTCCTTTGTGGAATTCTAATTCCAATATTCTCAATTATTGGCCACATAAAAGAATAAAGAATAGAAAATGCCCATTTTTCAAATTCCCGAATTCAATTACTACAATGTTCGACTTCATATGGTGTGATAAGAATAAATTTTTTTTTTATTTGTGATAAGAATAAATTTCGTTTTACCATCTTTTCAGTATTTACTATTTCGGATCACATTGTCGTGATTTGATTTGTTACTGTAATTCTTTAATTGTCTTTCTTTATTATTCCTCGTTGTGTTACTTTCCCCCCCGAGTCAATAGACATATATATATATATATATACACATTCTCACCTGCCAATACATAATTTTGTTTTTAGTGTTTTGTTTTGTTAATAGTGAAGTTCGAATATATGCTTATGTATATACATCAATCTAATTAAGTTATGGATGACATATCAACTTGCTGATTTTGGATTCTTGTTGGTCCACTCCAGCTCCAAGTGAAAGAAGCATAATCTACTCATGTAGTGTCGTTTTGTTGATTAAAATAAAGATCGATTCTGATTTGGTACATAAATATATGTCTCAAAAATATATATGAAAAGTCAAATATCTTGGATTCAGGATTTGATTACTCTTTGTTTAACCTATATCGGCATTAAAAGAAGACACATAAGTATAATTTGCAAAAATTTGATTAATATCTATCATTAAGATTTAAGCTATCCAATTGTTCAGTAATATAATTTCACATGGTCAGTGATGTCTTTTTGTTTATTCTATCCAATTCAGAAGCTTAATGATATCTATTCTTTATAACATATAATGACATCACTGAACAATGTGAACACAAATATTTGAATTGCATGCATGGTTAATACTGGTATTAAAGTAGATAAAACAAATTGAAAACTTATCCACATACTTATAATGAATAGTAATCGTCCGATATAAGATTTTAAATCGCTTTAAACTATCGAAATTTTAGTGATGTTCCATCTACTAAACAATAAGGCGTTATGTTGATATATGCTAGGATTAAAGCGATGTTAAAATGCGGACATAAAAATATACAACAAATTTCGACCAAAAAAATAAAAAAAATATACAACAAATAATTTTGACTCCGATCCAAATAACTCAAATTTGAAAAATAAAGATCCCACGAGTTTTGTGGTGGGTTTAAGCAGCCGCATGCATGCTTGCGTGAACAAGACACCACTAAAACTCACAAAAATGTCAATTTGTTTCCCAAAAAGAAGTCTCCGCACATGCATATTGATTATGTTAGGTTTTTTCGCGATCAAAACTCTATTTGATATATGTGTTGTCTTATGTTTTAGGATTTCTCGTCTCCATGCATCATATATATTCATGTAAATCAGTAAAAATATATAGATACATATTCTTTTTGGGGGTTCTTAACGTCTAAATTGCGATCATCCATTATTATTATTATTTTTTTTTTGGATAACTGAGAAATTTCAGAGATAAGTCTAGACTAATTTTTTAATCATATGGAGCGCTAAATATTGTTTTTCATTTAAGCCATTAACATTGAGATATCACGATTAAAATTGCAGTAGAAAATCTCAAACCTAGTTTTTTCAACCCTTTGATAGCTCTTTTATAAATTTGACATATCGTCAATGTTTACAAATAGCCAAAGAATTTGAAAATAATACATTTACACAATGTTTTTTTCGATAGCCATACTCAGCTAACAAACCACAAATGTTTTCCTTTTTCATAATCATCTTCAACATAATGACAATATTATAACATCCCGATTTCTGATATATGATGGTGGATGCGGAGAGTCTTATAAGAATTGATCATTTGGCTACCTATGTCACTAAAATGTACGTATCTTTTCGGTCACTTGTCCAGAGAGAACTCCAAAATTAAGCGTGCTTGAACTAAAGTAATTTAAAGATGTGTGACTTACCGGAAAGTGATTCGCAGTAGACAAAATACGAAAAAAAATCATATGGTGATTTGTAGGATCAGTAAACAAGACTTGCTAGCCTCTCGTACTAGCGCACCGGCCGTCGAACATAGATAGGGTCCACAGACCAAAAGAAGACGTGGGGCCTACAAACAGTGGCGGTCGGGCGTTACAAATATGGTTTAGCATTGCTTGTGTCGAGAGCATTTAGAGAGAGTTATTTTTATGATTTAAATATTGTTTGGCAACATCATCGATCTGCAACGAAACCATTGTGTATAATGTAAACTGAATCGTCTAACATAATTTTATGTATAGATTGAATTGTATGCATATAGTATATTATAACGTATCCATAATTAACGTTTTTAGTGTATCGTAACATTTTTTAGACGGACGATGATTACCATCTGAAATTTTTAAAACGGTTAATGAAATATAATGATTTGTCACAATAGAATTTATTTTATTTTTTTTAGTACAATTTATTGGCTCCAATAGATTTTTTTTTTTCACATCATTCACACTTTCACCCAAAAGAAAAAAAATTGTCGCAGTCAAAAAGGACCGAACCGCCCGAAGATTCCACCCAACCCCAACACTGCAGAGACCTCTTCTCTTTAACATGTCGTGTGGCTCTTCTCTTTCCATGTTGCATCCTCTAAAATCATCACACTGAAGATTTGTTACTTCCTTTTGCAGCTTTCTATCTTTCCCAAATTTGCCCCTACCAGAAACCATCTCTTTCAGTTTTCACTATTTTCTGATTCAATTTGTGTGCGTGTCCAATCAATCAATTGTGTAACACTTATATGGACTTTTTCCCAATATTTGTCGTATTGCAACAACATTATTTAATATGAGTTTACACTCTCTTCGACACCGAACCAGATGAAAATTCAATCCAATTTTACATGTGTGTGGGAGTGGGAACATCTTATTTAAGAAAAGTTCAAAATTGTTGTAAAATAAGAAAGAGAAATAAAATATGTTATAAATACTTGGGCCTTGTTGATAAGAAACATAACAACAACATCAAAGAATCAACAGAAATCATGTGGCCCATGAGAATAGTCCAAGCTAGCAGAAACCATATGGAACAAATGTGATTAGGAGGAACCAATAATTAAAGCTTCGTTCTGCAGAATGGTAGAAAACTTGCAAAAAGCAAAACCAGATACTAGTGTACTACACAGCTTCTGAATCTAACTAAAGCTAAGAAACTAATTACATAAATTTTACTCGGTAACGGCTCACACAAAACCAGTTTTAACTCTGAGCCTTTCTTTCTCTTATTGTCCAAAGTCTTGGACCTTTTGGGTTCTCACCACAACAGAGACCTCCCTGAAACTCCCATTGTTCCTACGATCACCCAAAATAAAGCACAAAGAGCCCCAATGATCGATAAGCAGAAGAAACCCTTGTGGTTGTTGTTTACTCCACACTTCTTCCTCTTGGCTGCTGAATCGTTGACAACATTGTTGTTACCTGTGCTTTT
Organism: Eutrema japonicum; assembly: GCA_030161315.1. Lineage (NCBI taxonomy): Eukaryota > Viridiplantae > Streptophyta > Magnoliopsida > Brassicales > Brassicaceae > Eutrema > Eutrema japonicum. Next base: position 12,372,248 of record BSQW01000001.1, read on the forward strand.
AGAAGCAAACCTGTAACGGCCACCATGGCTTGACATTCTGACTAGGTTCAGGTTAACAAATGGATTCTCTGCAGCAGATGCTGGATTCGCAGGAATCGATTCCAGGAAAGACCATAGACTAGAAGCAAACTGACTTGACTCGCCTTTTGTCGCTTCTCCCTCCTTGGTTATACTTATACCAGAAGTTAGAGGGTCTTTGAATTCATATGCATCACCTGCCAAAGGAATATGATTAGGAAAATTGGTGTTAGCAATAGAATGAAGATTCTAAACAAAAAGTTTTGTTTTACTGTAAATGACTCTTCATTTATTTAGCACATATATAAAATACTTGGGAGAGCTCTATTAGAGGGTTTAATCTCTCCATGCCAGCAAAAACATCCATGTAAGACGAGCTCGAATTGACAACCAACCAACACAGAGGGCATACATTCAGGGGAAATTCTGTTATTGTTTACCTGTACCAGGCGCCTGACCAAATCGCGTAGCGGTAAGTCCATCATTGTTTAGCTCATGCATCCACGATCCACTGCTTATCGTTCTGATATAGCTGTTACGGAGTGGCCAGTTGCTACCTTGGTTCTTCCCCGTTTGCTGCTGGAACTGGTTATTATTGGCCTGGTCAGTCACCGAAGAAGTATTCACCTGAAGACATTGTTCAAGCCCATTTCCCAAACCAACACCGACAGGCTCTAGATGAGGATTTGTGCTGGCATCCAGATCACGGAAATATGAATCGACATCAAAGAAATCATGATCATTCAGGACACCGGACTCATCCTGGCCCCAGTTGTTCTGCACAGCTTCCGCATAAGTTGGTTCAGGTCCAGAGAGCAAAAGATCGTCGATTGCCAAATAGGCATCTTTTGCCGGGTTCACCTGATTATACGTTTCCACGGACAGATTATGCTGCTGCACTGTTGACAGTCTGACATGTCCAGGCTCCTCTCTAACCTGTCTCATCAGCTCTTCGATATCAGATTGGGTAAGCCCATTCGCCCATGTATTATTATTGCCAATACCAGCTGAAACAATGAGCTGGTTAGCAGGAACATCGACTACATCAGCAGGCTCATTGTCATCATCATCATCATCATCATCTGCCCATTCTTCTTCTATAAAAGGAGCTCCATATTGCTCACCGTTCTTAGGACCACACCCGCTTTTCTTATAAATCTTGTAAAGAACATAAGTATCCTTCACATCTCCGCACCTCTTGAGTTCCTCTTGGTGCAATGTGTACTCGTGCATGATCCAGTTAGTCCTCTCGCCATTAGGTGCCCTGCCTCTGTGGAAAACAAGCGTCTTCTTCTCTCCAACAGGGCGAGAATTGCACTTGATGACTCTGTCTTTCCCTGTTGCTTTCCAATATCCACGGCCAGTCGCTCTGCTTGACCTACCTCCATGTTTCCTATCCCTCGGGCTGAAAAAGAACCATTGACGATCCCTAGTCTTATATAAGACTTTCCCTGCAAGCCCATTTTGCAAGTCAGGCGCTGACTAATATTCCAAGTAGAAATTAGAGCCATCGACCATGTATATATATATATATATTTCACCAATCAATCGTATGACACCGATGAACATCGAAATTGGAGTTTATAATATAAGGGGATAAAAATCCATACTTTCAACTATAAAATTCATCGAAAACAGAGCAAACCATCCCAAATATTTATTACAGGCAATCGAAAGCAAATCAAATGAAAATGGGAAGGTACCGGGCAACTCCTCGGGATCAAACTTGTAGACATCCGTCTCGCCGATTGCATCGACTCTCAGTTTTTTCCGACGAATCTTTCTCTTTAAATAATACACCACCAGTTCCTCGTCGGTCGGGTGAAACCTAAAACCTGGCGCTAAAGCTCCGTTTTCACCCAGACATGAACCCGTCAAAGACTCCATCACTTGTCTGTATCAAATCCCACACAGAGAAGACAAACAAACAAACAAAAAACCTAAATTGCTTTAGTGCAAATCAGAATCTGAGAACAGACCAAAGTACAGGAAAGGGCATACTTTATCGTATTTTCTGTAATTTTTTATTTTATTATGTTTTTGCGTGGAGAGGAAGGCTTGGCTTCGTGAGGCGACAGATGGGACCTTCCTATACTGTAGACTGCGTGGGATTCACGCGTAAAGGCCCATTAGATGGTGATAAATAGTGGGCTTAGTTTAAGGAGAAAAGCCCATAACGTAAAATTTAAATTTTGATTTTCGCAAAGGGACTAGAACACAACGGAAGCATCTAGCTAGAGAGACTAATAAATGTGAACAAGAATGTTTGAAATTGAAAAAAAATTTGCAGGCTAAGTGGCATTAATGCTTGTGCATTACGTCTGATTATACACCGGCACGAAAAATAACCTACAACAACTTTTTTTAGCTTTTCATTAATCTTTGCACGCAAAAACCCAAAAACTGTAACAGTGACTTGGAATGTAACTTGCACATACTCGCAGTTCTTAGCTCAGAAGACACCTACTTGCTGTGTATCGCTTTCATTGTTTTATAACAGCGCAATAGTTCCTTGTCCGACATGCTCTTGCGGAGGGAGATTTTGCTTAGTGATAAAACATGAAACAAACGCGCTCAACATCGTCAAAATAATGAGGTTGAAAAAGAAAAAAAAATCCAACTGTCAATCCCTCATTAGTTGCGTATTTTTCTTATTTATTTATTTATTTTTTTTTCAAAAAACTAATTAGCCTCCATTCCTCTCTTTCTTTTTAACCCAGAACTCAGACGAAGAACAGAGAGACAAAGAACGAAAGTGACGAAGAAGAAAGAGACGAAGAACAGAGATAAGAAGAAAATAAGGTTCGTGATAATCTTACTCGACTCCTTAACACAGATTCTTAATTTGATGAATTTCGTTAATTCGTGATTGCTATGATCAGCTCCGGTCCAACATAAATAGTGGTCCGAGACAAAATAAAAAATCTGACTCTTTGTAAATTACAAATTTTGCAGTTAAACAAAAAAATTGCTCTTTGCATTTCTGAAAAAAATACAGCAAATCGGAAAAAAGAAGAAAATATTATTTCTGAAAAATAATCTTCTTTACATTTTTTTGTAAATTATTCAATTTTTTCGGTGGTCTTTTAGATAGAGAATTATGTGACAAACCAATTGTTTTTAGTTACAAAATAATACTTTAAATAAAAATATGGAGTTCAAATTTTGTGCATTATATATTATTAACCTAAAACTAAATATGTGACCCATAAAAACATAAAAAAATATGGTGGTCCTATGCCATCGCCTAGTTCGCCTGCCCTACGGGCCGAGCCTGGTTATGATCGGTCGTGACGAAAAACATAGAGAAGAAGAACGAAAGTGACAAAGAACAGAGACAAGAAGAAAATAAGGTTTGTGATAATCTTACTCGACTCCTTAACTCAGACTCTTAACTTGATGAATTTCGTTAATTCGTGATTGCTATGATCGGTCGTGACGAAGAACAGAGAGAAGAAGAAACAAGGTTCGTGATAATCTTAACTCAGACTCTTGATGAATTTTGTTAATTCTTGATAGTTATGATCGGCCGTGATGATTTTTTTTCACAAACCATGATGAATTTCGATCTGATATCACATAATGGTGAAGAAGGTTTTTGGTGGCCGTTTAGAGTGCCAGCTTAATTTCTGCCACGCAATTTCGGAACTGTCAATGTGGAATTACATAGGAAAACGCTTCCCTGGTGTGGTATGTTCAAATTAGTTTCAGTTTTTGGTGTTTTGCAATTGTATTCAACATGATATTAATATTTTGACGTTTTCAGGGTGTTGGACTTATAAATGAATGGAAAACTTCTTATCTAAATGCTATTCTTCAGTGTTTGAGTCACACGAAGTCGTTAATTGAGAGCCCTTGTTCACACATATATCAAGATCCATGCAATTTTGACGTTACATTGTAATGATTTTACATATTATTTGTATTTTTTTAGGTGGCAGTAAAAAGTTTTGCGTTATAATTAAGGGCTCTCAAGAATCACATCAAGGCTGCACTGACAACTAAAAGGGATGCATTATCTCCAGAAGATTTTATTGACAGTCTTAACTGTATCCTTCATCGTCAATAACTGTTGTCATAATATATGTCATATTTTCTTAACCTATTTCTACGACATATATTTCGAATGGCTTCCTGTCTTACCAACAAGAAGATGCCCATGATTTTCTACTGACATTTTTGCAAAAGCTGGAGAGTTGTTGTCTGGATCAAAAAAGTCATATCTCTTCTCAAGATATTAACATTGTTGAGCTTGTATTTGGTGGCCGTCTCAAAAGCGTGGTAAGAAGTTATCTCTCGATTTATACTTTTGCTAACGTGTCAATGCAACTTTTGGTTTAATATTTGATTATGTCTTTCTGCTTCGTTGCTGCAGCTGCAGCTCAGTTTCTGAGATGTATGAAAAATTTCTTGGGTTGAGTGTGGCAATTGAAAACGTGGATAGTCTTTCCAGTGCATTAGAGTGTTTTACCCGTGTGGAAAAACTTGAAGAACAATTAAACGAAAAACAACTCTTGCTCGATAAGTTGCCACTAGTTTCCATATTCCACCTGAAGAGATTCAGCAAAAACAAAGATAAGATGCATAAGATATGCAAGGCTATTAGTATTCCGTTCGAGTTAGATCTCACACCATACACGAGAGATGGTCAGCATAACGAAATATGTGCAAACTGCAAACTATCTCTTATCTTTCTTGTACTCACAAGTTTTGAAACCCAAACCCAAACCTCATGTATTTCTTTGTACAACTTACAACAAACTACTATCTATATGCGTTTGTGGAGCATGTCGGGACTCCTAGTTATCTGACCAAGTATCATTTCAATTTGGTTCCCTTTTCATCTCAATCTTCCTCTTCTATTCATACTACTCCATATCCTCATTCTTATGCTATATCATATGATAAATTCACCCCTGTTATCCAGTCCTATATCCTTTCATATACCTTAGAAACAGAACCGAAAACTTTTAAACAAGCCATGGCATCTGAAAAATGGACAAAGACTATTAATACAGAGCTTCATGCTCTTAAAGATAAAGGAACTTGGAATGTGGAGTCTTTACCACCTGGAAAGAATGTTGTTGGTTGCAAATGGGTGTTCACCATTAAGTATAATGCTGATGGCACAATGGAGTGTTATAAAGCACGGTTGGTTGCTCAGGACTTCACACAACAAGATGGGATAAACTACATGGATACATTCTCTCCAGTGGCCAAATTAACAAGTGTTAAGTTGTTATTAGGTCTTTCCTCTGCTAAAGGATGGAGTTTAACTCAAATGGATGTATCTAATGCCTTTTTGCATGGTGATTTAGATGAAGAAATCTACATGAGCCTTCCACAAGGTTATACACCGGCAAGTGATACTACCCTGCCACCTAATCCAGTTGGCCGGCTATTGAAGTCTCTTTATGGCTTAAAACAAGCATCCCGACAGTGGTACAAGCGTTTTTCTTCAGTGTTATTGGGTGATAATTTCACTCAGTTTCCAGCTGACAATACCCTTTTTGTCAAGGCCACTTCTACTTCCTTTGTTGTTGTGCTGGTTTATGCTAGATGATATCATGATTGCAAACAACAATGATGCAGCAGTTGAAGACTTGAAGTCTTTACTGAGATCTGAGTTTCATATCAAAAATCTAGGTCCGACTAGATTCTTCCTTGGTCTTGAAATTGCTAGATCATATGTGAGCATCTCTGTTTGTCAAATGAAGTATGCTTTGAACTTGTTGGAGGATGCATGTCTTTTGGGATGCAAGCCTAGTTCCATTCCCATGGATCCGACTCTACATCTCACCAAGGATTTAGGAAAACCTTTACCTAATCCCACTTCTTACAGAGAACTCATTAGGAGGTTATTGTACCTTACTATAACTAGACCTGACATTACATTCGCAATACATCAACTGAGTCAATTTCTATCTGCTCCTACTGATATTCACCTCCAAGCAGCTCATAAAGTTCTCAGGTACATTAAGAGCAATCATGGCCAAGGTTTGATGTATCGATCTGATTCTGAATTATGCTTGAATGGGTTTGCTGATGCTGACTGGACTAGGCCTGGGAACGGAGCGGATATCCGGGTTTTTCAAGGTATCCGGATCCGTATCCGTATCCGCCGGATAATCAATTTCATTATCCGGATCCGGATCCGAAAGTTCCGGATATCCGGGTTCCGAATATCCGTTTAAAAACTCGGATATTCGCGGATATCCGGATCCGGCCTCTTTTTTTTTTTTTTTTTTTTTGGCTCACGTGTTGAGCCTCTCCCTCGCCGGCGAGAAAGTTCCGACCATCCTCCTTAGCTCTGGTTTAATGGCTGCTGCTCCGCATCCACCTCCAGATCTGCTTTCCTCCGCAAATCCCTTCTCCCGCTTCAGCCCCTGAGCAAATCGGCGATGTCTTCATCGTGATGGGTTCAAAGCTCGGGATGATGACTTTCTTCGAGGCAGACGGAACCGTGGTTCCAGTAACCGTGGTCGGATTCCGCGAAGGTAACATCGTTACCCAAATCAAAACCCTAGCCACCGACGGGTACGATGCGGTTCAAATCGGGTACCGTCGCGTCCGCGATAAAAAGCTAACGAAACCAGAAACGGGACATCTCCAAAAAGCCGGTGTAATCCCGATGAGACATTGATAGACTCAAAATCTATCAAAGGATAAAATAGAGGTTAGATAAGAGAGAATGAAGAAATTAGATGAGAATCAGAAGAAATAAGATGAGAAGATAGAAGAAGAAGATGAGGAAGAAGACGAGAGAGAGATAAGAAAGAGTTTGTGAATTGTTGATTAATAATTTGGTATCTCGAGATAACATGAAATGGGCCAACGAGGCCCATATCCACTTCTAAGAATCGTATCAGACATCTCCAGGAATTCAGATTAACAAAGCCCCGTGAAAAAAAAAAAATTTGTACATGTATTAAAACGGATACCGGATATCCGATCCGAAATTTTTTTATTATCCGTATCCGTATCCGGCGGATATGTTATTTTACTATCCGTATCCGTATCCGGACTACCCGGATATCCGTTTTTTCGGATCGGATCGGAGCGGATACCGGATCGGATACCGGATACCGGATAATAATCCCAGCCCTAGACTGGACTACTTGGAAAGAGACTAGACACTCAATAACTGGTTTATGTGTTTATCTGGGTGCATCCTTGATATCATGGAAATCAAAGAAACAGTCTGTCGTTAATAGAAGTAGTACAGAAGCAGAGTATAAGTAGCTTTGGCTACTTGTGAGTTGATATGGATTCAGCAGTTGCTTAAAGACATGCACATCACAATTACTTGTCCAGCAAAGTTATTTTGTGATAACAAATCTGCAATCCATATAGCCGGAAATCCAATTTTTCACGAGAGGACGAAACACATAGAAATCGATTGCCACATTGTTCGAGATCAGATTAAAGCTGGTAAACTCAAGGCCTTACATGTTCCTACTGGTAATCAACATGCCGAGATCCTCACCAAACCACTACATCCTTGTCCGTTTCACTCTCTGTTGAACAGGATGTCTATATAAAGTCTTTATCTTCAAGATTATTCGAAGCTAAAGACTTGAGGGGGGCATATTAGATATTGGTTTATACCGGTTAAAGCTAGTTTAATTATTTGTATATAACTAGGATTTAACTCGCGCTAATTATAGCGCGACGTAATTTTTTTAAATAAATTGTTTTGAAATTCACAAAAATTACTTTTATTTAAATTTTACAATATAGCTAACTAATGATTATTGATTATAGATAAAGCTGTCAATTTGTAACAATTTGTCTACTTAACCCGTTTTGCAGTTAACTAAAATATTATTCGGGTTAACCCGAAAAAACTTATAATCTTAAAAACATAACTCTAATATGCATCGTTAAAAGACTCTAGTTTTTGTGGTTAGTCTACGAACTCTTAAAAAAATATAGTTTTCTTGTATCTAACTTTTTATAAAATTAGTAAAATATTTTTCAACGTTTGTTTTGATATATATTCAAATAAAATATAATAAATTATAGTGAAAAATATAGCAAGATTTTGAATAAATGTTTTTTTTAATATATATGAAATAATTATTATTTTAAAATATATAGTATTAAAAATAATTAAGAAATGAAATAATAAATAACCTCTTTAATATAAAATATATACTTTCCATATTCTAATCAATAATTTTAAAAGACTATTATATCTTTTCCTATTTCAATTATTTTTTGTTATTTGTAATAGCATTTCATATAATAACTTACAAAACAAAGTTCATTTTTAAAAATGTATTCTTAAATAATATTATAGAGATGTTTATGTGAAACTAATTGTACAGATTAACAAACATAATAACAACTTTTCTTATCGTCTTCTTCATGAGCTCTCTCTTTCTCTCTCTAGTTATTGATCTTGAAGCTTGAGTGATGCAGATTTAATATGAACCGAACAAAACAACCGAACGTGTCCACCCTAGGCAAGACTCATGGAAGTTGCCAAATATTTATGTATATCAAGAAATCAATCGACAAAATGGGCCTATCATCCTCTTAAGATTTCAACGAAAGTCTGTTTATCTTTCGTTTATGTCTGTTTAGTTTTCGACCTGGTGTGCTTAAGTTCAAATTGGGCTTCCATATCATAGTCACTTTAACAAAATTTGATTTTGCTCTTCGACAATATGATAAGGAAGCGTTGATATCATATTATCAAAGTTTCAATGACTTATGCCGGAAATATTGGGTTTAATCATACAATTTGAATGTTCAGCCAAAAAATGCTACCCAAACACACAATTTTGCATCATAGTAAGATCGAATACATGGAAGAAAAATAATTGATTTAATAATTTTTTTTTTCCGCCTAAATTTTGATTTAGTAATCTATTCGTTAAATTCACCTTTTTTGTTGTATCGTATTCAAAATATGACATATATATATGTTTAAGCAATAATTTGTATTCCGAAAATTTTTATTTTGTAATTCCGATTTGATATGGATGAAACTATCTGTCGAAAAAAAAAAAAAAAAAAAAAAAAAAAAAAAAAGAGCGAAGGAGCGTGAATGACTCGTAAGACGTGGTTGGGGAAAAGAAATAACAAATGTCGAGAGACTAGTGGTGGAGACGGAAGCAAAATTACGGGCAATGCAAAACCAAAGGAGACTTAAAAGCTGATTCCCCAAAAAAGGAAAAAAGTAAAAATAATAACCAATAAAAATCCAAAAAAAGAAATAAATAATATTTCAGTTACAGAGCCACAACAATCGTGTTCGACTCGAGGAAGGAGAAGAAACCAACCCAGAAAAAAAAAAAAAAAACGTAAGCAACAGAGACGCCCGCTTGATCGCCGGCGTGGTGTGTCACTCCGGCCGAGTCTTTCACGTTTTATTTCGAGTACGCTCTCGTATCTCTGATCGATGTCTCTGCGTTTTTTTTTTGTTCAATTCAGATTTATGTTTTACTTTCTCATGTTTTGATCCTCATAGTAATCGATTCCTTTTCTTTTGCTATCATCATATTTGTTTTCTGCGCGATTCGAATGCATCGTTGGTAATCTTCTGACTCTCTGCTCGTGGATCGATGAATTGTATTGACCTAAATCCATTTATTGGTGTAGTTTTTAATTCATGGGTATTGAATCCGTTTGCAAAATCTTCTTTTTTTACATTCGTCGATGTGATTATTTGGTGGATTTCATCATTTACGGGTGATTGATTTGAATTGGAGATTTCTTACTTGAAAAAAAAATGGGAATTGAATCCTAGAGTGTGTTTCTTTTTCGTGATTGTTTTTTTCATATAGAAAAATTGCAGGTTTTGATACTGACTCTTTTTTTTGTGGGGAAATTGGACCACAACAAAACATTTATTTTCAGCTGACTTTCTTGTGTTTGTTAGAAGAATGCAAAACCATGGTGATTGATTAATCGTGGGACAGTCGAAAGTTGATGAATTGGAGGGATTCGGAAAGTCGATGGAGTTCAACAAGCACCAAGAATTTGTACAGTCTTCTATGGAGAAAACGGATCCTCTCTGCATTTCTCAATTGAAAATATCTTCTTCTTCTTCTCCCGAGGCCCCAGGATCGCCATTGCCACAGGCCAAGATCTCAGGGGATTTGTTAAAGAGTCATAGACATTCAGTCTGTTCTAAAGGCGGTCTCCCCTCAAAAGGTATAGCCTTTGCCAATTCTAATTCCTCTGGATATTTTGGTATACTTATGTTTCGTCTGAGATGGTTTTAGAACTTTCTCACTATGCTGCAGTGGATGGGAGCCAAGAAACTTGGGAAGAGTCGCTTGACGTAGAAGATGATCACCCCACTGACAATTGTGACACCGTTGAGGTATTCTCATTGACTGGATTCCTTATGGCACTATTTGATGTTCAACATACACATTAAAAAATCCATTGTAAAAGTGACTATTTGATGTTCCCGATTCCTATATCAATATAGATCTAAATTGATAACTTTTGGTGGAACCAGGGCAATGGACATTCAGATTCAGCAAGCTTCGATGCAGATTTAAGTGAGTACAAAAAAAAGGCCACGATAATTGTCGAGGAATACTTTAGCACCAATGATGTTGTATCAGTTGCTAATGAGCTAAAGGAGCTTGGAATGGCTGAATACCGTTATTATTTTGTCAAGAAATTAGTCTCCATGGCTATGGATAGACATGACAAAGAGAAAGAAATGGCTGCTTTTCTGTTGTCTACGCTTTATGCTGATGTCATTGATCCCCCAGAAGTTTACAGGGGTTTCAACAAACTGGTGGCTTCTGCTGATGATCTATCCGTAGATATTCCGGATGCAGTTGATGTTCTTGCTGTGTTTGTGGCTCGGGCAATTGTTGACGACATTCTTCCGCCTGTGTTCCTGAAGAAACAAATGAATTTGTTGCCAGATGACTCGAAAGGTGTAGAGGTGTTGAAAAAGGCTGAGAAGAGCTATCTAGCAACTCCGCTTCATGCAGAAGTTGTTGAGAAGAGATGGGGAGGGACTGATAATTGGACTGCTGAAGATGTGAAAGGAAGAATAAATGACTTGTTGAAAGAGTACGTGATGAGTGGAGATAAAAAAGAGGCTTTTAGATGCATTAAAGGATTGAAAGTTCCTTTCTTTCATCATGAGATTGTCAAACGGGCGCTGATAATGGCAATGGAAAGGCGAAAGGCCCAAGTAAGGCTGCTAGATTTGTTAAAAGAAGCAATTGAGGTTGGTCTCATAAACTCCACTCAAGTGACCAAAGGGTTTAGCAGAATCATCGATTCAATTGAAGATTTGTCTCTTGACATACCAGACGCACGCTGTATATTACAGTCTTTCATCTCAAAAGCGGCTTCTGAAGGATGGTTATGTGCTTCTTCTCTGAAATCGCTCTCCGCTGATCCAGGTGAAAAGTCACTTGAAAACTCCAGCGCCAATGTATTTAAAGACAAGGCTAAGTCGATCGTTCGAGAATATTTCCTCTCAGGTGACACTTCAGAGGTCGTACATTGTCTAGAAACCGAGCTGAGTGCATCTTCGAGTCAGCTACGCTCAATCTTTGTCAAGCATCTGATAACTCTAGCAATGGATAGAAAGAAAAGAGAGAAAGAGATGGCTTGTGTTCTTGTCTCGTCTCTTGGTTTCCCTCCCAAAGATGTCAGAAAAGCATTCTCGATGCTCATAGAATCTGCAGACGACACTGCTCTAGACAACCCAGTGGTCGTTGACGACCTTGCCATGTTCTTAGCCAGAGCTGTGGTTGACGAGGTGTTAGCTCCACGGGATTTGGAAGAACTGTTAAACCAGACTCCCGAGCCAGGCTCAACCGCAGGGGGAAAAGTGATTCAAATGGCGAAAACATTGCTGAAAGCACGTCTGTCGGGTGAAAGGATCTTACGCTGCTGGGGAGGAGGAGGAATTGAAACAAACTCGCCGGGTTCCACTGTGAGCGAAGTAAAAGAGAAGATTCAGGTTATTCTGGAAGAGTATGTCTCTGGTGGAGACCTGAAAGAAGCTTGTAGGTGCGTGAAGGAACTGGGAATGCCGTTTTTCCACCACGAAGTTGTGAAGAAGTCAGTGGTGAGAATCATAGAAGAGAAAGAGAAGAACGAGCGACTATGGAAGCTGCTAAAAGTGTGTTTTGAAACGGGACTAGTGACAATATATCAGATGAGCAAAGGGTTTAAAAGAGTCAATGAGTCGCTTGAGGATCTGTCCTTGGATGTCCCTGATGCTGCGGAAAAGTTTTCTAGTTGCGTCGAAAGAGCCAAGCTCGAAGGGTTCTTGGACGAATCATTTGCTTTTGAGGAAATACAAGAGAAGGGCTCTCGTCTTCGTCTGGATACTGATGATGCACCAACCTGAACCTCTTGATTCGAGACGTTGGTTTGACCCAAAATCCACCTTTTGAATCCGTTTTTTTATATTCTTTTACTAAAAAGTTTTGGTACTTTGATGATGATCTTATTCTTACAGAAGGCGTCTCATCTTAGTGACGTTTTGTTATAACATATTTACTGTTTTTTTTGTTTGTTTCTTTGTGAAATTTCATCACAGATTTATCTCTCTACTTTTTTTGTTTCTTAGTTTGATTTTCTCTCGGCCATTTCCATTAAAACTTGTTTCTATGATTTTCATACAGAATTTTTTTGAAAATGATGTTTCCATTTTATTTGATATATATATATATACACAAATGGATTTCTGAATTAATCTTGTGATATTTTTATCTTACACAAGAATTAAAAGTTGAATAAAAAATGGCGTCGGCCAATAATGTGTATGTGTGTGTCCTCTCTCTTAAAAGCTGGACAAACCCCACGAGTCTCCCTTATGAAAAAAAAGAAAAACATTTTGTTCCCAAAAAGATCGTAGATCGTAATTGGCGCTCCTTTTTTTTAATCTTCTCTTTTCTCTTCTCTGCTTTGTCGAATCAGAAGAACAGAGAGCTCGTATACTGTGTGAACATGTCGATTCGAAGACGAACTCTGCTCAAGGTTATTGTCCTTGGAGATAGCGGGTTAGCTATTATACCTTCCTAACCTCATTAATTGATAAAAAATACTAACTTTTTTCTTTTCTTAGTTTTTGCATGATTGATCATTCTCTTACTAAATTTCTCAGGGTTGGCAAAACATCGTTGATGAATCAGTATCCTCACTAGATTTATAGGACTCTTTTCTCTCCCTTTTCTATTTTTAGGATTCTGGGTTTCTTTTATTTCTTATTTTTTTGGGGCTATCTGCTATGGATGATTATCTGTGAAGACCTTAGCAGGTTTCTGTGTAGATATGTGAATAACAAGTTTAGTCAACAGTACAAAGCCACGATCGGAGCTGATTTTGTCACCAAGGAGCTTCAAATCGATGACAGGCTCGTCACATTGCAAGTGTGTTTCTTTTACTTGAAAACCTGCTTGTTTTTCTTTTGTTTTGTGTTTATCATTCTCTATGTGTGTCTTCTTTAGATTTGGGACACTGCTGGGCAAGAGAGGTTCCAGAGTCTTGGTGTTGCATTCTATAGAGGTGCAGATTGCTGTGTGCTTGTTTATGATGTCAATTACCTAAAGTCGTTTGATTCTCTCGACAATTGGCACGACGAGTTTCTTAAGCAGGTTCTTGCTTTTAGCTTTCTTCTCCAATTTGCTCTACTTTTGTTTTGGTCTGCAAGAAAGATTCTTCTTCTGTGAATGTTTTCTTCGTTTCCCCAGGCTAGCCCACGGGATCCAAAGGCATTCCCTTTCATATTGCTTGGTAACAAGGTTGATATTGATGGAGGAAATAGCCGAGTGGTAAGTAAGCCCTTAGCTTTTTACTAGACAAAATTAAGAAACTTTGATTGAAAACTGAGTCCTTGTTTGTTTGTTCAAAGGGATATGACTGATGTAATACTGTAACAGTTTGGAGTTTATTAGTAAGTGCTTGTGGGTTTATTTAATAACCTCAGGTATCTGAGAAGAAAGCTAGAGAATGGTGTGCCCAAAAGGGAAACATACTCTATTTCGAGACATCGGCTAAAGAAGATTACAATGTAGATGACTCGTTCTTGTGCATCACAAAACTTGCCCTGGCGAATGAGCGCGAGCAAGATATGTATGTAAAACATCATCTTCTCTGCTTTTTTGTTGAAACTGTTTAATTATTAGTTTTCTCACCCCCCATATGGTGATGTAAAACAAGAAATATCAATTGAAACTTTTGGCAATTTGGCAGATATTTCCAGGGCATTCCAGAGCCTGGTTCAGAGCCTGAGCAAAGAGGAGGATGTGCTTGCTGAATAAGCAGCTCTTGCCTCTGTTTGATTTGTGCATTAGCTGCTTTGTTTGTTGTGTGTGTCTGTCTATAAAACTCTATAAAAATGTTGTATCCTTTTCTATGTATTTTGTATTTCATTCTGAACTAAACCGAATCCGGTTCAGTCTGCAAAATCAGTACCAATCTGGCGGTTTAGTGAAGGACGTGGCGCTTCCTTTCCCACTTGTTTCTATTGATCATCATCAACAATCAATCAATCAATCCCTGCATTTCTTTTGGGTGTGTGTGTTAACAATGGCGACGACTAGTTTAGTCACCGGACTAAAAGTGTTTTTACCGGTTATGTTCTGCGTCATGCTCGCGACACTTATCTACACTATCATTACCGATGGCCTTCCCTTACCTGACCGTCGAGATGTCTTCACACCGTAAAAATTCGACTCTTTCTCTCTCTCTCTCTTGACTCTTCATTTGCACAAACACAGAGACGCATATACTCATGTTCGTTCGTTACGCTTCAGATGGTTCGCTACGACGATTTTGGATTTCTACATCAATATTGTTCCTATTGCGGTATGTTTGAATTCCCGATCCTCCGCTGATTTCTCTACATTCTTCCACATTTTGATGAACGGCTTATGTTCAATCTCAGGTCTGGATTGTGTACAAGGAGTCGACATGGTTTGGTTCTCTACTCTGGGCCATTTTGCTCATAGTATTTGGCAGGTACTTTCATAACAGATCAATTAAGTCCATGCACGAACATAATCATGACTTTTTGTTCTTCTTATTTCTTTACACTTTGTTGTAACAATTCATCTGTGTTTGGTTTTTTTTTTTTGTTCCTGTGGTTTGCAGCCTCACGACCTGTGTGTATCTGTTTATGCAACTTCTCAAGCTGACAACTCGAGAGGCTTCCGAAGATCCTATGTACTATTTGTTACTGCGAGATTCGATCAAGTATGTGGTTTCCATTTCTGTGTTGTGACTTCAGCGTGATTATTTCCTCTTTAATCATTGGCTAGTTAATGTGGTTAGTGGCTGTCGTGACATCTCCTTAACTGCAAACACCATAATGATCTGTTCCTCCAAGATTTATGGAAGGATATCATTCAAACCTGTAGCTGCTCGCAAAATTTCCATGGGAAAATCATATCTGTTGGGTTTTTATGTCCCGTTATGTTAACATTTGATGGCTTCTTTCCTCTGTAGTTTCCTGAGCGCATGACCATTGATTATGTAATGTGTTCTTGTTAGGGATGGAGTGGGTCTCAGAGACGAGAAATCCCTTGTCGTGTCTGCAAGATTTGTGTTTGGTGCCTTAGGATGTGTGATGCTAGGAGCTTTGATTTACACTTGCTTGACTGATGGTTCTCCTTTCCGCATGGAGCTTCTTTACCCGTGAGTTTTATTTTATTCCTTCATTCTCTTGTGCATTGTTTTGTATTTGAATCATCTGACACCCTCTTCAATCTGTCGCTTATTTGTTCGCTAACTATTACACAGGTGGATGGTGGTTTTACTGGTTAACTTCTACATTAATGTTGCGGTTTTATCAGTAAGTCTCAAAACCTCTCTCTGCATCAAAACTCAAGTCTCCTTTTGGTTTGCTACAAAACTCAGTTTTGAACACTCTAGACTAGTGCTTTGGGTGGTGATTAATAAAAGCCTATTAAGTTATATGAAGTAGCATCATATTTCTGGTCATGAGATCATAGTAATACTCTGCATTGGCCGGGTTTTTACATATTTTGCTCTTCCATGAGTCATTTACTCTTTTATATTTCAGGTTTGGGTTGTCTATAAAGAATTTAGTTGGGTCATTGGGATTCTCTGGGTTGCTCTCTTATTATCTCTTGGCAGGTACAATTTATCTCAAAGTTTTAACTCTTTACGGATCCATTCATCACCCATCAAGAAGATTTTCCATTCATCTTTATTTTAATCTTTCTCAGCTTTGGTACAAGCGTAGTCATTGTCGTGCAGCTATGCCGTCTCTCTCCTCTTGATCCGCTATACCTCGTTCTGGTGAACAACAGCAATAGGTAAGCTCGGAATATGCACAAACTCTTTTCTTCTCCTAGATCTCAGAATACCATAATCTAAGAAGATAGGTTATAGATGATACTCAAAGCAGCTTTTCAACATAGTCTTATAATTTGTTGTTACATTTTTAATCTCTTGGGTGGAGGAAGCAAAGAAAAAAATAAGGGCTAAAGTTAGTGAACTATCGTGGGTCATGGCAGGGCTGGAGATATGTATGAGCGCACTCATTCTGCGGTTTTGCGTATGTGAAGCTTTGTGATTTCATTTTTACCACAAAACATTTCTTTATCCATTACAACTTTGTATGTTTGCGTATCTTCTCGAAATATTTGGATATATTCTTCTGTATATAATAGTATCTTTTAGGACTCCTAAGAATGTGACAACAGTATGCAGTTAGCCTGTTACATCCTATGTCGACATGCATGATGCAATTCCTATGTAATAAACTTCTTTTGCAATCAAACATTAAGTTGGGTCACAATTAATCTACGAAAGATAGCTCTTTAGTAATTTGTGACTATTAAATATAAATTCTGCTCAACTCAAATGTTTCATACAGTTGAATAGAGATAACTCGTTTAGTCTAACTTTTGAGGAACTTAATATAGTTAATACATGGTTTGGTCAAAATGTCCAAAAGTAGGTTAACTTAACTATTTATGGTAATGTCACGAGAGTCATGACCAAATCAATAGTAGCTGCTAGCTAGCTCTACTCCCAAAAATAGATGGGTGTCCCGTGTCCGTCTTTTACTCCAATCCAAACTAATTAAAACTGAAAATTTCACATATCATCTATCGCTATCATCAATCTATAAAATATAGCTTCAGCGATTCGTGACTATTCAACATAATTTGTTCAACAAAAATATGTGTTCAACATAATTTATTTCAACAAAAATTTGTTCAACTCAAGTCTAAAGTTTCTGAGGCTTTGGATGTTCTCAGGCTATTTGTTGATCCACCTGATCATGAATGATCTCGGTTTCTCTACCACCGACTGAAATCTCCAGAGCTATGTTTTTTTTAGGGAGAATTGGAAATTTAGAGCAAAAAATGGGAACTATTGTCCCTTTAGTATTTATTTGAGATATGTCATTTTTAGATTAAAATACCCTTTATTAAATATAAAAAATTCAAAATAAATATTTATACTTACTTTAGAAATTCGGAAAATTCATATTAAGTAAGTAATATATATTGTGTAATTTATCTTAGGAAAAACAATTTTTTTTAAAAAAATATTTATTTTCATGTTCTACTAATTGTAGAATTTGGTTTATAGTATTTGCTCTAAAATCTATCAAGTATAGAATAGGTATTATACTATTTGTATAGCATTCTACTATCCCTATAGAATCCGTTATCTACAATGTTGTATATATTATACTAATTGTAGAATTCGCATTCTATCATGTTCTCTATATTCTACTTTTTGTAGAATAGAAATTCTACAATTTTCTCTATATTCTACTTTGTTGTAGAATATAAGTTCTACTATTTTGTCTTGATTCTACTGAATGTAGAATACATATTCTACCAAGCAGTTAACAAAATCTTAGAGAAAATCTAGGAACAACTAAAAGTCTTCAAAAAATATTTTTTTCCCTTTTTTAAATCGTTTTGAAAACTTTTTTTCCTAAAACAATATTCAAAAAATATATCATTTGTCGTGTAATCTTTTTTTGTTTCCTTAACAGGATCAAATATTTCCTTTTTAAAAATATTTCCGTATCACGATCAAATATTTTCTTTTTAAAAACTTTTTTTCCTTTGTCTTGTAAACTTTTTTCCTTTTACTTAACTCGAAAATATTTCATTTGTCTTGTAATTTTTTTTTTCTTATCAATGCCTAATTATTTTAATTTTTTTTAAAAAAATATTGATTATTATTATTTTAAGGGGTAAAAATAGATTATCCTTAATATAAATACTAATGAGACCATAATCTTCCAATAAGTACTAAAGGGACAATAGTTCACATTTTTTGCTCTAAATTCTCAATTCTCCCTTTTTTATTTCTAGTGTTACTATGAAGTCTTTTTAGCGGTTTTTTCTTTTGTTAAAAAACTTAGTTTATGTGGTTTTTGAGTCTTTAGCTTAATGTAGTTGGTCCATTTTATCTGAAAATACCGAAACTGAATTTCTGAATTTCCAAATGCCCAGCTCTACTTGAAATTTGAGTTGTTTGCTAGTCAATGTCAGAAATAATAAGCCTTCAATTATTGTTACAGCAAATGAATTTATTCGAATATGTCCTAGTCGAATTTTTGTGGTTTGTATTCAACATGCATCATTTCACTTATATGCACACACAGACTTGACTTCTTTTTTTGCTTCTTCTTCTAATGGTTTTTTATTTGGAACAAGCAATTTAATGATTGTAACATTCATTTCATAAATAAATGTTCGATATGACGTTAATTAGAATGGTTTATGTTGATCGAATATTCTCTGAAAACTCATTCAGTTAATTTATTCGGAAAACTCGTGTACATATAATATTAGTATATATTAGCTGAAAGACTTCTTATTAAATTTTTGTTTTTATTATTAAAAAAAAAAGTGAGATGGTATCATGAAGTATTGAAATGAACAATCTGTGTTCATGTGAAAGTCGTCAACATCAGTGGTTCTAATAAAGAAATGATTGAATAAAGAAGAGAGTGAGTGGGGTTGATACGTGTCACCGTCCAAAATGTTTATGAGCCTTCTCATTGGAGCTACACCAGCCGGCCTTTGCCTCATCATTTGTTGACTTCACTCACCTTTTTACATAATTTTAATTAACATACAATTCAACATTTTTGTCCAATTGAAAATTCTGATGATATTCCGATGGTTTTTCGACAAACAAAATTCATCAATATTTTTGTCGAAATCCGATGAAATAAGATATGTTGGAAATATATCAAAAAATAATTCTTGAAAGAAATCATCTGAAATTACCAAGAGGCAAGGGACTGGTTTTGTCGAAAATTCAATGAAATTTCTGTCTAATTTTATATAATAAGTTGGAAATTCATCGAAAAATTCTTTCGAATTTCCAATTGTAATGATTTATTAATTTAATTTTTAAATACTTATTAGTTTTTTGCCATCTCAATTTTCTTATATTAAAATTGATTAATGTCACGGTTCTGCTGTGTAAAAAAGAAGTATATTGTATAATAAGGTAACTCTTGAAAACAAATAATATCACTTAAAAGGAACTGTTGACAATAAAAGGGGTAATGCATATCTCGCTCACTAAACCACAATAGAATCGATTCATTGGTCTATAACTTAGTCATAAAATATATATAACGAAATGTAGTAAAAAAAAGAAAAAAAAGAGAAGAAGAAATGTCTACCGTTTGAGAGAATACGACTTTTCAAAAAAGTTTTTGAATTTTATAAAAAATTCCTCCACCATAATATCACTTTAATAAAAGATTGTTATAAAAATGATATACAAAACAAAAAGTAGGCACACTAACTTTATTAAAATTTAATACTCTTTCTATTAGCAAAAAAGTAAACCATAAACCTTCTTTTTACTGGTATTTGTAACCCAAATTCAGTCTCTAATCAATAAAAATGAATGTTTGTGCATAATTTTGGTTATGATAATCATATACATGTTTTATATGAGAAATATTGAGAAAATTAAAGTCATAAAAGGCTCTTAAAACACTAGTTTTTTTTATTAATGTGTTCAATTGTTTTTTAAAAATTAAAAATTTGATTATATAATTATATTAAAATAGTAGTACTATATTGTTGAAAAACTCTTGTGCTTATTGATTCATTTACATCAATCATTGAACTATTATATCAACAAAAAAAAAACTTCCAAAGAGTTTGTACCAAATTATCAATGTAATAATTTGTTAGTATCATAAATTTGAATGATATACAGCGTAAGAAAATATACATTAGATTTTTTTTGTTTCTAACATCTCATTATACTACAAAAGACGTTAAGTTTTTTTCTTTCAAAGTTATAGAAAATAAGTTATATTTACTTCAAAAGTAATTACAGTGCTAAGTAAATTAGAAGAAGAAAAAAAACTGATGGCTTTCTATTAAATTACAATTATTATTATCAGCCCAATATCTCCACGTATGTTTGAGCCCATCCCATACATGAAAGCCCACAGTGATGTTTCATCTTCAAGGGTGTGGAGCCCACACGACGAATCGTATGGAGATTATTACAATATATTGCTCGCACCTTATTGCGCCACGTCTATGTTTGGCGGAAGATCAACGTCCCATATATCTCTTGCTCCACTCTGATTGGTACACGTCATCTTGTTATGTTCTGTGGTAGAGTGGACAAGTGGGAAGAAGAAAAATATCTAAAAGGAGCGTGGGACCCATATAGATATTTTCTCAACGGGCTGTGTCCACAAAAGGTGCCCGTTAATCAACAGCCATCAGACGGCTCGAAACTCTTCCGGTCAGGCTGCCCGAAAACTCGTGAAGGAATTTGTGGGTGGGACTCACTCACCACTGAAATCAACGGTTGAGATCCGAAGAAGTACGTAACACCTTGTAGCATCTTAACATGGCTCCTCCCAAAATATCTTCGGACACATGTCACTAGTTTTTTTTGTTAAACTAATCACATGAGTGCTAATCTAGTAGCCCCTTAAATTAATAAAAAGGAAATAATACAATCATGAGCAACAAAACCTTTAAAATAATCTCTGTGATTAGTTATTCAAATTCTTTACCAATATGACCATAATAATGGTAAATTGATGTTTCAGAAGGAATAAAAATAAACCGAATTTTGAAGTAAGCTGAGTTTACTACACTTTGTGATATTTTGACAGCCAAAATGTATGTAAGATTAAAAATCAAGTTAATTAATTATTGGAAAATATATGGATGTGACATGATGATGAGGATGAACATGGATGGTGAGATCTAAATGGCGCATGAAGGTGGTGGCAAAAGGAAGGAAATATCGATGCCACGTCAGGCGGAAATCTTAAACCGAGTGGAGAAGCCTCCAAATCTCTTTCTCTCTCCCCCTTGGACCTCTAAAGCCACAATCTCTCTCTCTCTCTTGTTGTATCCTCCAGAATCATTTTTGATACTCTTCTTCTTCTTCTTCTTCTTCTTCTTCTTTTTTTCTTTTCCACTGATATTCTTCCATCGATTTCTAGCTCTCAAAAATATCCAGGAAGCTAAAAGCAAAGCAGAGATGAAGAATTAACCAGCAATCGCATACGAAGATTCCTTGCAGGTCGTGTTTGGTTTCCTTGTATTTTTTTCATGCTTTGGTTGATTCTCAGATGAGATTATTTTTGGTAAATCTTGATGATGGATGATTTCTCCTTATTTTTGGACTCAATTTCTTCCCTTTACTGGTTTCTACTTGCATTTTCCCCAGCTTAGATTTGTTCTTCTCTCTGTGTTGATTTCAAA
Organism: Eutrema japonicum; assembly: GCA_030161315.1. Classification (NCBI taxonomy): domain Eukaryota; kingdom Viridiplantae; phylum Streptophyta; class Magnoliopsida; order Brassicales; family Brassicaceae; genus Eutrema; species Eutrema japonicum. Next base: position 12,393,970 of record BSQW01000001.1, read on the forward strand.
GTTGTGTACCACATCTCGTCTGATTGAGATTCTTCTCTTCTTAGGAAGGAGCGATTACTCAACAAGACCTGTATTAGGATCATCTACGCGATAGAGTGTTAACCACACACGGATTTTGCGTTTTTCTTCTTCTTCTTCTTCAGCTTCGATTTACTGTACAGTGTGTGGGTAGATCAAGGACTAATCTGGGGACGTGTTGTTCTTGCCGGCGAATGTTAAACTATTGATTCTCGATTGGTAGAAAGGTTGGAGATCAAGGGCTTAGTGATTTCGCCTCCTTTTGTGGAGATTTTCTTCTGTTGGTGTTAAGATTGTAACCATTCTAGTGGTTTAATTTCGGATGGCTACTTCATCTGAGAGGTGGATCGATGGTCTTCAGTTCTCATCCTTGTTATGGCCTCCGCCACGAGACACTCAACAACATAAGGTATATATGACGTGATCCATGAACCGGCAGTTATGCTCTCTGATACGTGTGCCTCACTGTGCTCCTTCTCATTATATGATTTTGGATATCTCTGATTACTGACTGTGTTCTCCGGGTTTCCTAGGATCAAGTCGTTGCCTATGTCGAATACTTTTGTCAATTCACATCAGAGCAATTCCCCGATGACATTGCTGAGGTACTTGTTGAGTTATGCCCAATGAGTTTCTTGTTACTGATAATGCTTATAAGAGTATTCTCTCACTAGTGACGTTTTACTGATTTATAAAATATCTCTATCAGTTGGTCCGCCATCAGTATCCGTCAACTGAGAAGCGACTTTTGGATGACGTGCTGGGTATGAACTTCTCTATCAACACTTATGATGCTAATATCCGCACTTCTTTATTGTGCATCTCCATCTGATTTTTTTTCGTTTCATGATGAACAGCAATGTTTGTTCTTCATCATCCGGAGCATGGTCATGCAGTAATTCTCCCAATCATTTCATGTCTCATTGTTGGCTCTCTGGTGTACAACAAGGAAGCTCATCCGTTTGCCTCTTTCATATCTTTAGTTTGCCCAAGTAGCGAGGTAAATAGTTTCCCAACAATTTTAGCTAAGACTATCTTCCGTGATATTTTTTCCTTTTTTCATATCCTGCTTAGTCATTCGTTGTAAAGCTCCTTTACCATTTTAATGCTGACATGTTTACAATCTTAACAGAATGACTATTCTGAGCAATGGGCTTTGGCGTGTGGAGAAATCCTTCGCATTTTGACTCATTACAATCGTCCCATATATAAGACTGAGCAGCAAAATGGAGAAACAGTGATAAATTGTCTGAGCAAAGCTACAACTAGTGGTTCTACGCTTTCAGAGCCTAAGGCTGTATCACCAGTACAGCATGAAAGGAAACCGTTAAGGCCTTTGTCTCCATGGATCAGTGATATATTACTTGCCGCTCCCTTGGGTATAAGAAGTGACTACTTCCGTTGGTAAGTAAATTGTGTTACTGATGCTTCTATGTCTTCATGCGCTGGCCTCGTTCTCTTTTTTATTTTTTTTGGGGGTCTTCTGCTGAGGACTATGGATTAAGGTTCTGTAGTGTGCTTAAGCTGTACTTACAACTAAAAATGTTGCTCATATAAACAGGTGTAGTGGTGTAATGGGTAAATATGCTGCTGGAGAGCTCAAGCCGCCAACCATTGGTGAGTTTAATAGTTCCGTGTTTATATCCTCTCGGAACCGGATATTGATGAAAGTTCTGATCAATGGAGTTGTTCTGTCATTTCGTTCATAAATGTGTTTCCATCTCCTGTGGCAATTAGAATGGGTTCTGAGTTGCTTCTTGTAACACTCACGTTGAGCACTGTCTTACTTTGGCAGCTTCTCGAGGATCTGGTAAACACCCTCAACTGATGCCTTCGACGCCAAGATGGGCGGTTGCTAATGGAGCTGGTGTCATACTGAGTGTTTGTGATGATGAAGTTGCTCGATATGAGACCGCTACACTAACAGCGGTTGCTGTCCCTGCTCTTCTTCTTCCCCCACCAACGACATCCTTAGATGAGCATTTAGTTGCTGGTCTTCCAGCTCTTGAGCCATATGCACGTTTGTTTCATAGGTAGCGTTTCTGAACGTACCCTTTGGATTGAGGTTTATTATTATTAGTAGTCTGTTGCTAGTTTTAAGGTTGTGCTTCCTTCAAAATTGCTCCTCACTTTCCTGTTATACTGTCAGATATTATGCCATTGCAACTCCAAGTGCTACTCAGAGACTTCTTCTTGGACTCTTAGAAGCACCGCCGTCGTGGGCTCCAGATGCACTTGATGCTGCAGTACAACTTGTGGAACTCCTTCGAGCTGCTGAAGATTATGCATCTGGTGTAAGGGTAAGCGTAATAATATGAATCCTTTAATCTCTCCAGAAAGCTGATCGTGTCCCTTGTTCCGCACTATGAGATTTGTTGGCTTACAATATGTGGGAGCCTTTGAAACTTCATCAGCGGATAGCATTGACTCCTAAAACAAATCAGCTTTGATATGTCATCAAAAGGATTAGCGTTGATCACACTCTCTTTCTTGATGTAGCTACCCAGGAACTGGATGCATTTACACTTCTTGCGTGCAATAGGAATTGCTATGTCTATGAGGGCAGGTGTTGCTGCTGATGCTGCAGCCGCTTTGCTTTTCCGCATACTCTCACAGCCAGCACTGCTTTTTCCTCCGCTATGCCAAGTTGAGGGAGTAGAAATTCAGCACGCGCCTATTGGTGGCTACAGTTCAAATTACAGAAAGCAGGCATGGTTCCTATTTTTTTCTTTTCTTTTTGGTGTTCTACCAACTTATCCCTGATATGAAAATTATAGTGAGACTGACTAATAACACAATCCTGTATTCCTCACCAGATAGAAGTTCCTGCAGCAGAAGCAACCATTGAAGCCACTGCTCAAGGAATTGCCTCAATGCTTTGTGCTCATGGTCCTGAAGTCGAGTGGAGAATTTGCACTATATGGGAAGCTGCCTATGGATTGATCCCTTTAAATTCCTCAGCGGTTGATCTTCCCGAAATCATAGTTGCTACCCCACTGCAACCTCCTATATTGTCATGGAATCTATACATTCCACTCCTCAAAGTACTTGAATATCTTCCACGAGGGAGTCCTTCGGAAGCATGCTTGATGAAAATATTTGTTGCCACCGTGGAAACAATCCTTGGCAGAACTTTTCCTCCAGAATCGTCCAGGGAACATGTCAGGAAAGCTAGATCGAGTTTTACCACAAGACCAGCGACCAAAAACCTTGCTATGGCTGAGCTTCGTGCTATGGTCCATGCTCTATTTTTAGAGTCATGTGCTGGTGTGGAGATAGCTTCGCGCCTACTTTTTGTTGTGTTGACTGTATGTGTTAGCCATGAAGCACAGTCTAGTGGGAGCAAGAGACCGAGAAGCGAATATGCTAGTACTGCCGAGGAGAATCAATCTGTATCTGACAATCAAACTACTAACCGTAAAAGTAGAAATGTCAAGGGACAGGGACCCGTGGCAGCATTTGATTCATACGTTCTTGCTGCTGTTTGTGCTCTTGCCTGTGAGGTTCAGCTGTATCCTATGATCTCTGGAGGGGGAAACTTTTCCAATTCTGCAGTGGCTGGAACTATTACAAAGCCTGTAAAGATAAATGGGTCATGTAACCAGTATGGAGCTGGGATCGACTCGGCAGTTAATCATACACGCCGAATCTTGGCAATTCTAGAGGCACTCTTTTCACTGAAACCATCTTCTGTGGGGACTCCATGGAGTTACAGTTCTAGCGAGATAGTTGCTGCGGCCATGGTTGCAGCTCATATCTCCGAACTGTTCAGACGCTCAAAGGCCTTGACGCATGCGTTGTCTGGGTTGATGAAATGTAAGTGGGACAAGGAAATTCATAGAAGAGCATCGTCATTGTATAACCTCATTGATGTTCACAGCAAAGTTGTTGCATCCATTGTCGACAAAGCTGAACCCTTAGAAGCCTACCTTAAGAATGCACCGGTTCAGAAGGATTCTCTGACTTGTCTAAACTGGAAACAACAGAACACATGTGCAAGCACCACAGCCTTTGGTACAGCGGTGACATCCACGTCACGTAATGAAATGACTCCAAGAGGCAACCATAAGTATGCTAGACATTCAGATGAAGGCTCAGGGACCAGACACTCAGAGAAGGGTATCAAAGATTTCCTCTTAGATGCTTCTGATCTAGCGAATTTCCTCACAGCTGATAGGCTCGCAGGGATTTATTGTGGTACACAAGTTCTTTTGAGGTCAGTACTTGCAGAGAAACCGGAGCTTTCTTTCTCCGTTGTTTCACTGTTATGGCACAAACTGATTGCTGCTCCTGAAATCCAGCCCACTGCTGAAAGCACCTCTGCTCAACAAGGATGGAGACAGGTAAACCTCAGCATCTCTATTTCCCAGCTCTATTACAGTTTTCTTGATGTTCTTTTGGTTGTTCACGAATCCAAGTTCTCAAGGGGTTCATTTACTGATCATAATTTTTCATATATCAGGTAGTTGATGCATTATGCAATGTTGTATCTGCAACGCCAGCTAAAGCAGCTGCAGCTGTTGTTCTTCAGGTCCAAATTTCTCTGATATTTTATTTATTTAATTTGTCAGGAATACCACGTCTTTGTAAAGATTAAGCATAGTCAACTGCATAAAGCCTATGTTCACGCTATAGAATTCTTGGTTCACTTGATTCGATCTCTCATGTATTGCAAATGTTAAGAAAATTAAGCCGAGAACTTTTGTGCAGCACTTGTTTTAATATTTCACGGATAGGAAATAAGGAAATAATATTTTCATGTATAAGATTATGGTCTAGCCATGGGTTTGTTTCAAGCTTACATATTGAAGAAATTACTTTTATGTTCTAGTATCTTGAATGGTCATGTGTTATTTACAGGCTGAAAGGGAGTTGCAGCCTTGGATCGCTAAAGATGATGAAGAAGGTCAGAAAATGTGGAAAATCAACCAACGGATAGTCAAAGTGATGGTGGAACTCATGCGCAATCATGACAGGCCTGAGTCACTGGTGATTTTGGCAAGTGCATCAGATCTTCTTCTGCGGGCAACTGATGGAATGCTTGTTGATGGAGAAGCTTGTACATTACCTCAACTTGAGGTACTACACTGTTATTTGCTTTACAATGCCCTTCCTCGGGGTAGACTGAAATTTGTTTTCTGATTCCGCTGAATTTCAAAACTTTTGCAGCTACTTGAAGCTACGGCAAGAGCAATACAGCCGGTGCTAGCTTGGGGGCCATCTGGACTAGCAGTGGTGGACGGTTTATCCAATCTATTGAAGGTAAGCATGAGTCGAAGAGAGCCTATGGTTTCTTGTGTCAATTGTAGATGATCAGTAGTAGGTCCAAACCAACTCTCACATAAGCCTACGAGTTAAACTCGCTTGCTCTTAGATAACAAAATGTGAGCGGAGGGAAGTTGAGGCTCCGAAATCATCTAGCTCTTAGCCTTATATATTATACTTTGCAATCTGGTAGTCGGTTAATTTTCTCTGAGAAGTTAGGGTATTAATGCTCAGAGTCATGTCCCAGTTACCAAAGTACTAAACCTTCACTCAATTGTTGACAACTGAATATGGACTGTCGTAAGCGGGTCTAGACTTTGGCGCAGACCACTTGTTCACATCTGTTTGCTTCTATGCAGTGTCGTCTACCGGCAACAATACGGTGCTTATCACACCCAAGTGCACACGTACGTGCCTTGAGCACATCAGTACTACGCGACATCATGAACCAAAGCTCCATAACCATCAAGGTAACTCCAAAACCACCGCCAACAACAGAGAAGAGCGGAATGCACAGCCCGTCGTATCGGTTCTTCAACGCGGCGACAATAGACTGGAAAGCAGATATCCAAAAATGTTTGAACTGGGAAGCTCACAGCTTGCTGTCCACAACTATGCCTACTCAGTTTCTTGACACGGCGGCTCGAGAACTAGGCTGTACCATATCCTTGTCGTCCCAATAACGACGAGCGCCTCTATTGTTTTATGTTTATTTAGAGTTTCTTTAGACAAAAGAAAGATTTGGATGTAGACCAAAAGCAGAATATATTTATATAGCTTTGTATGTAATGTGTATGACGCAATCACTCCCACCGGCGTTGGATTTGCTGTCGCTCGGGTCTTATATAACTTAACCTCTCTCTCTTCTTTGTACATTTTTAAAAAGAGAAAATCGCATTTTAAACTTTTAGCATTTTAAACTTTCAGAGTTTTGCACTATCATTTTAAACCATCAAAGTAAGGAAACTAACACATTAAATCTTCAATGTGGCTACTTTGTTTGCGCCGGCATAAAACATAACGGAGTAGTTAACCCCGTTAACGGAAATGTTAACTCTGTCAGAATCTTTAAAACGTGTTGATATTTTTATTATTTCTGAAATTAAAAAAAAAACAACTGTAAGTTAAATAAAAAATAAAAAGAAAACAAAAGAAATCCTGACAAAAAACAAAACAAAAGAAATAGAAATCCCGACAACCCAGAAATCTCCAAAACCCAGAAATTGAACATTAAGGAAGAAATTGAATAACATAAGGAGGAAGAAAACATCTTTACCCCATTTCGACTACAATGCATTCGACTCCCTTCGATTTCTTCAAATTTCTCTTAAAAACCCTAAATCCCCAAATTGTTTTGTTGTTGTCGGAATTTCTATTTCTTTTGTTTTGTTTTTTGTCGGTATTTCTTTTGTTTTATTTTTATTTTTTTATTTAACTTATAAGTGTTTTTTTTTTTAATTTCAGAAATAATAAAAAATCAACACGTTTTAAAGATTTCGACGGAGTTAACTATTCCGTTACGTTTTATGCCGGCTACATTGAGGATTTAATGTGTTAGTTTCCTTATTTTGATGGTTTGAAGTGATAGTGCAAAATTATGATAGTTTAAAATGTTACCTTTTTGAAGGTTTAAAATGCGATTTTCCCTTTTTAAAAATGACGAACCAGCACAAACTTCTAGTTTTTTTTTTCTCGTCATATCTCGTGTTCCAAAATTATCCCCCAAAACCTAAAAAAGTATTAAAAATACCACAAATCTTTACATGGTGAGATTCTTATTTTTCTTCTTCATAAAAAGCAAGCTCTTGGTGCTGTGTCTTTACAGGAGCGTGTGACAAGGGGGGCTGGAACATCAAAGCAACGGGATGGGCCAATGGTAGTTAACATATGGGACTGGTTATCAGGAAGGAAACCGTGTCCATACTTTCCACGGACATCAAGACGCAGTCCAATTCAAAAGGTGTCTTTATTTCTTTAGACATCACTGCTAGTGTTAACCAGACACAAGACTTCGGATGAAACCAAATTGGGAATGAGGAAGTGACGATGACTAACTTGTAAACCTGAACAAAATCTAAATAATTGGGTCGAGCATACCGGGCCGTCACTCACATGTAATAAAATCGAATATCATCAATTGATCCGGTTTCGGTTTGGATTTGTTTTTGTTTTTTGTGTGCAAGGAAAGTTTATCTTTAATTCAAGGATTCACGATTCTATTGATTATTAAACAATCTCTAAAGCACAAGTAATTATTTCCATGTATGGTTGAGTTACGGTTTGTTGAACTATGAAGATTTCTTTAGTCGGAGAAGTCTTAAAACGGAAACACAAGTAAATCTCAATTGAACCAGAAACTCCAATTGATCTCTAACCCCTAGTCCCTAGACGACGATTAATGTCAATGCTACCATAAACAGCGTTAAAGACAAGGAACGTGTACAAGAGCTCAGAGCCTCGTGAGTGGTTACCTCACTTTTTCAGTATGGATATTAATCCAACAAGACACCTAACACAAAGTATGGTGATTGAGTAAATGAGAAAGTATGGTGATCCAGTAAATGATAACTGACTTTTCAGTTGTGCACCTACCTAATATAACGAAGAAGAAGAAGGAGTGGAGTGGAGTGGAGTGGAGTGGAGAGTGAAAAAAGAAAAACAAAGAGAGAGAGAAAATGAGGTTTATACTCTGTCACCTGTCTTCTTCTTGTGTTGAACTCTATTTCAGCAGCCGTTCCAAGTTCTTGTGTAAGACTCTGTGGGAAGATCTCCATACCGTTTCCTTTTGGAATTGGCGACGGGTACTACCTCAACGATTGGTACGAGGTCCAATGCAACAAGTCGGTCCCGTTTCTGCCCAAAATCAACAAGGAATTGGTGCAAATCGATCTACCGATACCAATAGATGAGAAGGCAAATGTGTCCATTTCTTCTGAGTCCATTCCTTTTGGGTCACTCCGCATCAAAACCAGAATAACTTCTATGGGGTGTTCTGGCGGCGACAGAGAGAACTCGGAAGAGGTTTTGAATTTTAACGAAAGTCCTTTTTTAATCAAAAGCAATAACAAACTGGTGGCTTTTGGGTGCAATGTCACTGCCAGGTTGACGCATATTGACCCCGGAATTGTGGGATGCGTCTCGACTTGCGATATAACGAAAGAGCATATAATATTCTCGTTATCAGAAACAGGCTGCGATGGCTACGGGTGTTGCAATGCAAGCACGCCTAGAGAGGTCGGTGCTGTAATTGGTGTGAAAATAGAGAGCGGCGATGGTGGTAATACTAGTACGACGTGCGGAGTCGCCTTCTTAACCGACGAATATGGGCATCCATCACTGTGGCCCAACAGAACTGATCCGAAAAAGCTTCACGCTACGAAATATGCTACCACCCAGCTGACGTGGGACATTCTTACGGCGATTTTTTCGTTTCAAGAATCCTTGCGCTTGCGGTGCAGCAACGACTCACTGGATGACGACTTTCACTCTACACCTTGCCTCTGCTATGGCCTGCCGCTATATTATGATGGGCCCAGATATCTAAGGTGAAACAACCACACCCATTTTTTTTTTCTTTTTTTTTTGCAAATAATTATTAAAATCCCACAATAATAATAATAACCTCACCAAACAATTTCCGGTTCAAGATCAAAAATCCGAATAATCAAGATCATAAATTATTAAATAAAATAATCAAATAACGACAAGTCTAGATCACCCCCTCTTCCTCGTCCTGATCCCACGGTCACACTTTCTCATTTCCTGCATCAATTAAAATATAAGAGATGCATAAGTATTTCGATAAATACTTAGTGAGACAATCCTCCCATCTACAGGCTAACAAATAATTAAGATAATTAATATAGACTATCACGAAAAATACCGAATAAACCAAACATTTCATGAAACACTCGATCTAGACCCTCCGAGATCGTAAACGGCCTATTATCACGAAATCACATCAATTATCAAAATTATTAAATTACGCCTATGGTCCTGCACTCACCTTATTCCCGCACAGAAAGTTTCACGAGAAAATTCAGCAATTTTCTAGAACTCCCCGGGATGAATAACCTTCTAATAAACCACCTAAAATAAGAAAATAATAAAATAATCAACAAAAATAACAACACACTCGATGCGATTATCAAATACTAAACCGGTCTAAACCGGTAATCAACTCCATCGTCTTCCCACCGCCGGTACGACTACCGGAATGTCACAAACGGCAGCCAAAACACCGGGAAGAAGAGGAGGAGAGGGATGCGCCGATCTACCACCGCCGGCGCCGGAGGTCTGTCCTCAAGGACCCCATAGACCAGCCGTCTCGGAGATCCGGCCGAGGAACCTTTCCTCACATAGAACCACCGCCTAAGACCGCCAAACCAATGAAACCTAGGCCCGAGATTGATCTGCGAAAACCCAACGGAGAGAGAAGCCGACGCCACGCACTCCCTCTGAACGGGCCACCACGAAGCTTGTCGGAATTCAACCGCCGAAAGCACCACAACCTCGAGTCCAAACACCACATGAAACAACTAAGGAGAGAGAGGAGTTCCTTACCGTGGCGAAGAGGACTTGACGGCTAGGTTAATCGGCAAGCTCGGAGAGGGAGATGCTTACGCACATATAAACATATGTGTGTGGGACCAATTTTTTTGAATTCTCAATTGACCCCCAAACTCCCAAAATTATCAATTAAACCCACCCGGAAAAAATTGATTTACGCGAAATTAACCCCCAACTTCTAATTATTCAATTTCAACCTCAAAATTGAATTAGGGATGTTACAATTCTCCCCCACTAACATAGATTCGTCCTCGAATCTAACATCCAGCTAACATCCACAACATAGCACAACCGCTATTCCAACTCAGCGTCGCACGACCGCTCTTCCAACTCTACCAACAACGGTATCACGGCTCAACACCATAGTGCCATAGTTCCCTACTTGGTTTGGCCAACCACTCCAACGCCCGGGAGTATAACGACTTCAGATTATAACAAAACAACAATAGAAGATAGATAGATAGATTATATCAATTTTCAATAATATATATTCACAATTATAATTTTGAGAAATTGGGATATTGTAAGTTTATAGCATATGCAAGGGCATATTATTCATTAACGACAATAGTTCAGATTATAACAAAACAACGAAGAGAAAAGAAAATGGAGAGTGGAGTGGAGTGGAGTGGAGTGGAGAGTGAAAAAAGAAAAACAAAGAGAGAGAGAAAATGAGGTTTATACTCTGTCACCTGTCTTCTTCTTGTGTTGAACTCTATTTCAGCAGCCGTTCCAAGTTCTTGTGTAAGACTCTGTGGGAAGATCTCCATACCGTTTCCTTTTGGAATTGGCGACGGGTGCTACCTCAACGATTGGTACGAGGTCCAATGCAACAAGTCGGTCCCGTTTCTGCCCAAAATCAACAAGGAATTGGTGCAAATCGATCTACCGATACCAATAGATGAGAAGGCAAATGTGTCCATTTCTTCTGAGTCCATTCCTTTTGGGTCACTCCGCATCAAAACCAGAATAACTTCTATGGGGTGTTCTGGCGGCGACAGAGAGAACTCGGAAGAGGTTTTGAATTTTAACGAAAGTCCTTTTTTAATCAAAAGCAATAACAAACTGGTGGCTTTTGGGTGCAATGTCACTGCCAGGTTGACGCATATTGACCCCGGAATTGTGGGATGCGTCTCGACTTGCGATATAACGAAAGAGCATATAATATTCTCGTTATCAGAAACAGGCTGCGATGGCTACGGGTGTTGCAATGCAAGCACGCCTAGAGAGGTCGGTGCTGTAATTGGTGTGAAAATAGAGAGCGGCGATGGTGGTAATACTAGTACGACGTGCGGAGTCGCCTTCTTAACCGACGAATATGGGCATCCATCACTGTGGCCCAACAGAACTGATCCGAAAAAGCTTCACGCTACGAAATATGCTACCACCCAGCTGACGTGGGACATTCTTACGGCGATTTTTTCGTTCCAAGAATCCTTGCGCTTGCGGTGCAGCAACGACTCACTGGATGACGACTTTCACTCTACACCTTGCCTCTGCTATGGCCTGCCGCTATATTATGATGGGCCCAGATATCTAAGGTGAAACAACCACACCCATTTTTTTTTTCTTTTTTTTTTGCAAATAATTATTAAAATCCCACAATAATAATAATAACCTCACCAAACAATTTCTGGTTCAAGATCAAAAATCCGAATAATCAAGATCATAAATTATTAAATAAAATAATCAAATAACGACAAGTCTAGATCACCCCCTCTTCCTCGTCCTGATCCCACGGTCACACTTTCTCATTTCCTGCATCAATTAAAATATAAGAGATGCATAAGTATTTCGATAAATACTTAGTGAGACAATCCTCCCATCTACAGGCTAACAAATAATTAAGATAATTAATATAGACTATCACGAAAAATACCGAATAAACCAAACATTTCATGAAACACTCGATCTAGACCCTCCGAGATCGTAAACGGCCTATTATCACGAAATCACATCAATTATCAAAATTATTAAATTACGCCTATGGTCCTGCACTCACCTTATTCCCGCACAGAAAGTTTCACGAGAAAATTCAGCAATTTTCTAGAACTCCCCGGGATGAATAACCTTCTAATAAACCACCTAAAATAAGAAAATAATAAAATAATCAACAAAAATAACAACACACTCGATGCGATTATCAAATACTAAACCGGTCTAAACCGGTAATCAACTCCATCGTCTTCCCACCGCCGGTACGACTACCGGAATGTCACAAACGGCAGCCAAAACACCGGGAAGAAGAGGAGGAGAGGGATGCGCCGATCTACCACCGCCGGCGCCGGAGGTCTGTCCTCAAGGACCCCATAGACCAGCCGTCTCGGAGATCCGGCCGAGGAACCTTTCCTCACATAGAACCACCGCCTAAGACCGCCAAACCAATGAAACCTAGGCCCGAGATTGATCTGCGAAAACCCAACGGAGAGAGAAGCCGACGCCACGCACTCCCTCTGAACGGGCCACCACGAAGCTTGTCGGAATTCAACCGCCGAAAGCACCACAACCTCGAGTCCAAACACCACATGAAACAACTAAGGAGAGAGAGGAGTTCCTTACCGTGGCGAAGAGGACTTGACGGCTAGGTTAATCGGCAAGCTCGGAGAGGGAGATGCTTACGCACATATAAACATATGTGTGTGGGACCAATTTTTTTGAATTCTCAATTGACCCCCAAACTCCCAAAATTATCAATTAAACCCACCCGGAAAAAATTGATTTACGCGAAATTAACCCCCAACTTCTAATTATTCAATTTCAACCTCAAAATTGAATTAGGGATGTTACAATTCTCCCCCACTAACATAGATTCGTCCTCGAATCTAACATCCAGCTAACATCCACAACATAGCACAACCGCTATTCCAACTCAGCGTCGCACGACCGCTCTTCCAACTCTACCAACAACGGTATCACGGCTCAACACCATAGTGCCATAGTTCCCTACTTGGTTTGGCCAACCACTCCAACGCCCGGGAGTATAACGACTTCAGATTATAACAAAACAACAATAGAAGATAGATAGATAGATTATATCAATTTTCAATAATATATATTCACAATTATAATTTTGAGAAATTGGGATATTGTAAGTTTATAGCATATGCAAGGGCATATTATTCATTAACGACAATAGTTCAGATTATAACAAAACAACGAAGAGAAAAGAAAATGGAGAGTGGAGTGGAGTGGAGTGGAGTGGAGAGTGAAAAAAGAAAAACAAAGAGAGAGAGAAAATGAGGTTTATACTCTGTCACCTGTCTTCTTCTTGTGTTGAACTCTATTTCAGCAGCCGTTCCAAGTTCTTGTGTAAGACTCTGTGGGAAGATCTCCATACCGTTTCCTTTTGGAATTGGCGACGGGTGCTACCTCAACGATTGGTACGAGGTCCAATGCAACAAGTCGGTCCCGTTTCTGCCCAAAATCAACAAGGAATTGGTGCAAATCGATCTACCGATACCAATAGATGAGAAGGCAAATGTGTCCATTTCTTCTGAGTCCATTCCTTTTGGGTCACTCCGCATCAAAACCAGAATAACTTCTATGGGGTGTTCTGGCGGCGACAGAGAGAACTCGGAAGAGGTTTTGAATTTTAACGAAAGTCCTTTTTTAATCAAAAGCAATAACAAACTGGTGGCTTTTGGGTGCAATGTCACTGCCAGGTTGACGCATATTGACCCCGGAATTGTGGGATGCGTCTCGACTTGCGATATAACGAAAGAGCATATAATATTCTCGTTATCAGAAACAGGCTGCGATGGCTACGGGTGTTGCAATGCAAGCACGCCTAGAGAGGTCGGTGCTGTAATTGGTGTGAAAATAGAGAGCGGCGATGGTGGTAATACTAGTACGACGTGCGGAGTCGCCTTCTTAACCGACGAATATGGGCATCCATCACTGTGGCCCAACAGAACTGATCCGAAAAAGCTTCACGCTACGAAATATGCTACCACCCAGCTGACGTGGGACATTCTTACGGCGATTTTTTCGTTCCAAGAATCCTTGCGCTTGCGGTGCAGCAACGACTCACTGGATGACGACTTTCACTCTACACCTTGCCTCTGCTATGGCCTGCCGCTATATTATGATGGGCCCAGATATCTAAGGTGTGCGTGCACCTCTGGTTACGAGGGTAACCCATACGATCAGGATGGATGCAAAGGTCAGTTCTTTAAAGCTCTACGTACTAATCATTAAAAATCAAACTAAAAGTTTCCCCTTAATTAATTAAGATCATCATCTGGATATATATAATAATTTCACGACGTTATCTTTTCATATGTTGTAGATATTGATGAGTGTAAAATCCTCGAAGATGGACGTGCCAAGTATTGTAATAGCCGCAAGACTACTTGTCAAAATATTCCCGGAAGCCATCTATGCGTGGCCGAAAAGAACAAAACCTCCATAATTTATATTGGTAAACTCTCTCTTACTACTATCCAATTTTTTCTTTAAGAGTTTCACCCGTATTCTTAAGCTTTTAAATTTTACGATAATTAACAGCATGATTACTAAAAAACTAGATTAAGACCCCCATAATATCTATATGCGGGTCAATAATTTACTATGATAATTAAAATTTAAAAATTTGCAGCAATAGGGTCAATATCTACTTTACAACAAATGCCCCTTAATTTAATTAAGAACCAACAAATTATATAATATCGATTATTTTTTATATATATATTCATTTATTTGAAAATATTTTTTTGCTAAAACTCAGATAATCATAGAACGTATATGAATTTATATTATATTGTTACTAAAGTCATTGAAAGGAACCATCACTAAAATTTTAATAAATAAAAAACAATATTTATAGACTTAGTTATTTGCAATATATGAATAATCAATAAATCAAGTGTGTACTTTTAAATCTTTTAATCTATACAGTAATATTAACTTAATGAAATGTTTTAATAAGATTTAAGAGATCGATATAAGCCCGATAAATATATTCCATTATGCTTAATTTTTCATTGTTTACCAAAAAAAGTTTTGTTATTAAAAATTCTATTGAAAACTTAGAATACGTGAATCAAAATACATTTACTTAATGGAATAATTTCAGTTTTGACTCAAAATATATGCTCTTCTAAATATTAAACTTCTTTTAATTCCAATTTATATCATACTACATTTTTTGTGTAACCAAACTCACTTTGACAAATACTACTTTCTCATTATTGTAACATAAATGTCCATGATTCGATGCAGTACGAGCCCCTATATTTTGTCTTGTGATATATATATTCATATTTATATATACTTTTTTTGAAAAAATACTGTGATATCATCTTTTATCTCCCCTTGGTCTTTGATGGATTTGCAGGGGTTAGCGTAGGTTTAGGCGTGTTGCTTGTAGGTGTAGGCATTGGGCTATACAAATTTATCAAGAAGTACAGAAAGACGAACATCAGAAAAAAGTTCTTTAAGCGTAATGGAGGTCTTTTGTTAAAGCAACAATTAGCTTCAGGAGAAGGCTCTGCAGAGAAAACAATAATATTCAGCTCCAAAGAATTAGAGAAAGCTACAGAGAGCTTCAGTTTGGAGAGGGTTCTTGGGGAAGGTGGCCAAGGAACGGTGTTCAAAGGGATGCTCGCTGACGGTAGGATCGTAGCGGTAAAGAAATCCAAGGTTTTGGACGAAGATAAAGTGGAGGAATTAATCAACGAGGTTGTCGTTCTCTCTAAAACCAAGCACCGCAACATCGTTGAGATATTAGGATGCTGTCTAGAGACAGAGGTTCCTGTTTTGGTGTATGAATACATTCCCAACGGCAATCTTTTCGAACATCTTCATAATGAAGACACGATTGTTACTTGGGAAGTACGCTTGCGAGTTGCCATAGAGATTGCAAGAGCGATTTCATACCTCCATTATGCTGCATCATCTCCGATATATCACAAGGACATCAAATCCACGAACATACTGCTTGATGAGAAGTATCGAGCAAAATTGTCAGATTTCGGTACGTCTAGAGTGATAGCTGTGGATCACACCCACCTCACAACGGTGGTTTCAGGTACCGTATAGGATATGTGGATCCTGAATACTTTCAGTCGAGCCAGTACACAGAAAAGAGTGATGTCTACAGTTATGGAATTGTGCTCGCAGAACTCATTACTGGAGAAAAGCCACGGTTACAAGGAAACATGACTCTAGCAAGTCACTTCCTCGTAGCTATGGAAGAGAGAGGATTGCGTGTTGGAACAAGTCACAAGGATGGCCAAAATTGCAAGATTGTGCATAGATCTTAAAGGAGATAAACGGCCAAAACATAAGAGAAATAACAATGGAGTTGGAGAGGCTTTCTTCGTCACAACCAGAGGGCCATGCTATGGGAATTGATTCTGATGAGGAAGAAGCTGCACAACTTTACACACGTAGGGAATCGTTAAATATTGATGTAGCTTCAACTTCAACATCGCAACATCGTAAAACTAATTAATATTTATGAAACCGAGTTTTTTTGGGTCTTGAAGATGTATACACCAAAATATTGTAATAAAATTAGATGAATACATGTGTGTATACGGAGGTTTTCTTTCATTTAAAAAAAAAATATATGGTTTATTTACTTTTGTATTTCAATAAATTTAATATTTTAAGAATATGATCATTTTGGAGTTATGGTTGTATTTCCCTAAGGCGTAGTATTTTATAATTTTTGTTTTTGTTTTAATGTATAAAAATGTCAAATGTTTTATTTTCTTTAAAATATTCACCAACATAAATAAGTTAATGATACAGTTTTTTTAACTCATTTTTGTACCGTAATTTTCAGAAGGTTAAAGTAAACAAATTACTTTAAATTCCTCTTCTTGCTTGAGCTTTGAGGTTTGTACTTTGTTTCTAATAGCCATTCTACATCATCGATCGCGATTGACATATTTTTGGTTATAACTTATTACCATTTCCTTGACGTTAAAAGAAACCCAAAAAAGGAACCACTTGATTTTGTTAATCAATAATTTACATGTTAACGTATTTGGGTGATCAAAGAAAATGCACACATATAGCACCCTCATGATACCTCCGTCCATAAAACATAGAGCCAATAATATTTTGAATTGAAGTACTTTGAGATCAAATTAAAAGATGCATACATATAACTTGCATGAAATGAGAAATCTGGTGGTGAAATCAGATACATTCGTTTACATTCCACATAATTGGATTCCACATAAAGAAAAAATGAAGTATATCTTCAGTCTATAGACATAGCATATATATATATATATATATATGTGTGTGCGCTTCATAACATAAAATAGATAGGGGAATCGTCTCGTTATAAAAGTATGCGAGCCTAATTCATCTAACTAATCAAGACCTCCTGCTTCTCCGACTAAAGACATCTTCCAACCTAAACCATGAGAAGCAATCTCGCGTGCAAAAATAGTACACTTTGATGTCTTTAGATTTATAATAATCCAAAAATATTTCCGTTTCAAAAAATGAATAATCTCGTATATTTTGTGTTAGTTATTACTATGTATTTTGGGTTGAATGAAGCAAACAGATTTATATGCGACAAAGGAACGTTAGAAATTCAAAACAAACTCGGTCTTGGTCAAATTCTCGAGGTTAAGTGCAATGAAGATCATACAATGCGGTCAGAATGGTTAAAATTCAATGAGAAACACCTATTTTCTGGAAAACTACCACCTAGGGTAAGTACTTGGCATTGTATCTTAATTAAAGCACCTACCACCAAGGTTTTGGACGAAGATAAAGTGGAGGAATTAATCAACGAGGTTGTCGTTCTCTCTAAAACCAAGCACCGCAACATCGTTGAGATATTAGGATGCTGTCTAGAGACAGAGGTTCCTGTTTTGGTGTATGAATACATTCCCAACGGCAATCTTTTCGAACATCTTCATAATGAAGACACGATTGTTACTTGGGAAGTACGCTTGCGAGTTGCCATAGAGATTGCAAGAGCGATTTCATACCTCCATTATGCTGCATCATCTCCGATATATCACAAGGACATCAAATCCACGAACATACTGCTTGATGAGAAGTATCGAGCAAAATTGTCAGATTTCGGTACGTCTAGAGTGATAGCTGTGGATCACACCCACCTCACAACGGTGGTTTCAGGTACCGTATAGGATATGTGGATCCTGAATACTTTCAGTCGAGCCAGTACACAGAGAAGAGTGATGTCTACAGTTATGGAGTTGTGCTCGCAGAACTCATTACTGGAGAAAAGCCACGGTTACAAGGAAACATGACTCTAGCAAGTTACTTCCTCGTAGCTACGGAAGAGAAGATACTTTTCAACATCATCGATCCTCGAATCAAAGAGGATTGTGTGTTGGAACAAGTCACTGGGATGGCCAAAATTGCGAGATCGTGCATGGATCTTAAGGGAGATAAACGGCCAAATATGAGAGAGATTTTAATGGAGTTGGAGAGGCTTTCTTCGTCACAACCAGAGAGCCATGTTATGGGAATTGATTCTGATGACGAAGAAGTTGCACAACGTTACACACGCAGGGAATCATTAAACATCGATGAGGCTTCAACTTCAACATCGCAACATCGTAAAACTAATTAATATTTATGAAACTGAGTTTTTTAAAAAAATATATGGTTTATTTACTTTTGTATTTCAATAAATTTAATATTTTAAGAATATGATCATTTTGGAGTTATGGTTGTATTTTCCTAAGATGTAGTATTTTATAATTTTTACCTTTTTATGTATAAAAAATGTCAAATGTTTTATTTTCTTTAAAATATTCACCAACATAAATAAGTTTACGATACAATTTTCTTTAACTCATTTGTTTACCATAATTTTCAGAAGGTTAAAGTAAACAAATTATTTTAAATTCCTCTTCTTGCTTGAGCTTTGAGCTTTGTACTTTGTTTTTGATAGCCATTCTACATCATCGATCGCGATTGACATATTTTTGGTTATAACTTATTACTATTTCCTTGACGTTAAAAGAGACCCAAAAAGGGACCACCTGATTTTGTTAATCAATAATTTACATGTTAACGTCTTTGGGTGATCAAAGAAAATGCACACATATAGCATCGATTGTACGACGATTTATTAGCAACGATGTTGCGACGATTGTTTAGCAACGATTTTATGACGATTAATTAGCAACGAATTAACGACGACAATTTTTTGCCATCGAATTAACAATGAAATATTTCCCTTCGAATTTCTATCGTTTTTACGACGTATTTATATTCGTCGTAATTTCAATGTAATATTGATAACACCATATTTTACTTGTTTTTAGGACTTTATTTTCATAGGTTTTAATCCCACTTTGTGTAGTTTTGGGATCTTTTCATGCATTTGAGTCTCATTTAGTTTTAACTTGCATTTTAGAAGTCCTAGATAGTTTTGTGTCGTTTTTGGCTTGCTGGAGCCTTTTTCAGGTGTTTAGGAGTGCTTGGAGCAGCTTGGATCAAAGGAGACACTTGGAGTTCGAAGGAAGATCAAAGGAAGATCGAAAGATGAGCAAAAGGAGCAAAATATACATCGGATCGGTTTATAACCGATCCCGATAACCGATCAACATTCCTGATCAAGACGATGTGTCTGAAAGATCCAACCGGAAGAACACCTTGCCCTTTGAATTAGACTGGGAGCTCTTCACGAAAGTTATTCGAAATTGAGTTAGCTTTCTAATGGAAGTGGTTTCATGTCATTCTCATCAGCGGTTCGTGAGATGCGTTTGATTTACTGATTACATGTCATTACCGGAAAATGCAGCGGCAATCCAAAGCAGCTGAAAGATCATGTCAGATGGAAGCCTTCCCGTACCCAGTTTAATCTCAAATTTGGACACAAGATAGACAATTAAGTTAGCTTCGCGTGAGCGTTGGATTCGTGTCATTCAGGGCTGTGGTTCAAGAGTTATGGCCAATATAGTGAAGACATATCAGGCGATCGGTCATAACCGATCGGCCATAACCGATCAAGATTGCCATCAGCGATCGGTTATGACCGATCCCCGTAACCGATCCCGACACTTTTAATGCCCATTTTTGTATTTAAGTCACCTTTACTCATTAAAAACATAAGTCTTCTTTCCCAAAAACAAAAAGTCTCTCTGGGGAGAGCTCAAGAACACCTTTTGGTGTTCTTGAATGGATTTTCATGTACATTTCACATAAGGGAAGATTTCTTCATTTTTATTTCATTTTATATCTATTTGATTCTTCTTCTTTCTTTTCTATGGTTTACTTTTGTGATTTGTGTTATTTTTGTGAGTTGACTTTTATTTTCTGGGTTTGTGTTCTTCGTGTTCTTCGTGTTCTTAGTATGTTCTTGTGAATAGCCTTTTGTTGGATCATGATTAGGTTTGATTTAGATGGTTTGATGGTTGATTGTTGATGGTTAGGACTAGATAAACATTTGTTCTCATGTTAGGAGGGATCTTAATGCTAGAATCGAATTGACAACTCATTTCTAGAACTTAAGACATTTCTCGCCCGGAAGGTGTTCGATGAAATGTCTAGAAAACTTCTAAGCATGCAATTCAATTCTTAGCCAATGGAAATTGATGATTAAGGTGAATTGTTGACTTGTATGGGCTAATGCTTAATGATTATGGATCATTTAGTTTCGAACGGAAGTTCTTGATAACTAGATGATTTGTAAATGGATTAGTATCATGGAAGTGAACTAATCTACTTGTGTGATCCATGTCATAAGAATGAATGTGCATTGAATGTTTAGGCATCATTAGTCAATGGTTGATTGATGGTTAGATGATGGTGATTTAGGATGATCTTGGATGAGTCTTTCACTTAGGTTGGTTCTTAATGCTAGATTTGACATGATAAACCGAAACCTAGTACTACACCTTAGATTAGTTAGATTTTTGGTCTCATCCCATGCATTAGGGATAGATTCGAGTAAGCGGTGTTAGTACTAGATTAGGTATGTTCATTCGTTTCTAGATCCTAGGCATTTCACTCATGACTCGAGTTTAAATGAATTGCTTGATCCGAACCTTTTGTGAGCTATGCATATCCTAGCCAACGGAAGTTGATGTTTAGGGTGTTTAGTGAACTAATTGGAATTGTTTCTTAATGCTTGTTAATTATTTAATCACAAATGGAAATTTGTTCTTGATTAGATAATTAACAAGGTGATTAGTGCCATGGAAATGGATTAGTCATATTTGTGAATTCCATGTTCTAAGATAGTGATTAATGCTTCCAAATGATTCATTGTTTGATTGTTACCCATCTCATTGATAGCTTAGTTCATGATCCAACATTTTAGTCTTGTGTTTTGTTTTCCTTCTTGCATTTGTTTCCTTTCTCATAAATACAAAAAACCAAAAACAATGTTTGCTCTAGATTAAGAAGTTTCTTGCATTCTTAGTGCTTCAATCTTAACCCCATATGGATTGACATCTCAAGTACTACAATGACATGAGTACACTTGGGATAATTGACACGAAAATATCTCGTATCAAATATTTACGACGATTTTACTACGAAAATTTATCGACGATTTAGCGACGAATTTTTGTCTCTCGTACTTTCCCGACGAATTTACGACGATTTGTGGTTTGCGACGATCAGTTAACGACGATCTCTTTTTCGTCGCAAATTCAATTCAAACCCTCTTTTGCAACGATTTTACAACGATATCGTTCGTTGCAAAAAGGGTGTTTTCTTGTAGTGCCTTATGATACCCCGTCGTCCATAAAACATAGAGCCAATAATATTTTGAATTGAAGTACTTTGTGATCAAATTAAAAGATGCAAACATATAACTTGCATGAAATGAGAAATCTGGTGGTGAAATCAAATACATGAATCCTAAGCATATTGACAATCTATACATAACCAAACATACATTTTCGCTCAACGATTCGTTTACTTATATTCCACATAATTGGATAATTGGATTCCACATAAAGAAAAAATGAAGTATATCTTCAGTCTATAGACATAGCATATATATGTGTGTGCGGTTCATAACATAAAATAGATAGGGGAATCGTCTCGTTATAAAAGTATGCGAGCCATCTAAATTTTCTTCAAAAATAACTTGGGACATGATCACCTTTGATTTGAAAATGATCTACTTCTTCCTCGGCAAACATCAACGGCATCTTACTTTTTTATACCTGTTAAATTATGTATTTTACAATTGTTCTGTTGTATTGATTAAGAAAATTACTTCTTATTAGTAGTGCTATATTTGTTTTTTTTTTAATATTGTTAAACATTTTTGTTGTATCTTAGACTTTTGGTTTGATTTTCGTGATTAGCTATAATTTGTAAGGATAATTTATATGGTTCAATCTTATTGGTCAACCTTGCTTTTCGACACTAATTTTTCTTTCAGCCAGAGAATTAATTAGTTTAAATTTGTGTTTAAATTTAGATAAAGCCAAAAAATAATAAAAAAACAAAAAAAAACATTTACCACACAAATGTTTTTTATAAATACCACACTTGATGTCTTTAGATTCATAATAATCCAAAAATATTTTCGTTTCAAAAAATGAATAATCTCATATATTTTGTGTTAGTTATTGCTATGTATTTTGAGTTGAATGAAGCAAAACCAAGCTGCACCATAGGAATGTTAGAAATTCAAAACAAAGTCGAACCTGCTCAAATTCTCCGGGTTATGTGCAATGATAATCATACACCGCAGTCAGAATGGTTGAAATTCAATGAGAAATACATATTTTCTGGAAAAGTACCACCTAGGGACAATCGTTGGCATTGTACCTTAACTAAAGGACCTAAAACGGATATTTATTTGTATATGTTTACGGCTGGCGTATCACCATGTAATTATGGATTACGCTCGTGGATTGCTAAAGGTGATGGAGTTTATCTGGAGACAAACAAACCAAAACCTCTGATGCCTGTAGGTAGATGGAAAAAAAAATGGCACATATTAACATGCTTTTTATTTTTATTTGTATTTTTTATGAACTACTTATTATTCTCAGTAAATTTTGTTGTTTGGATCCTTTTAGCCATGTTATCATTCTAGCTTGGTAGTAGAAGATCCCCATAATATTGTAATAAAATATGAGTTCGTTTGATTTATATATATATAAATCATCGCGATTAAACGCAATGGCCAGTGATAAGAAGAAATTTCAAAACGCTGAAATTTATTTTTCTGTTTAAAATTAAATTATAAAATTCTAAATTTGACATTTTTTTCCTGTTAAATTATGTATTTTACAATTGTTCTGTTGTATTGATTAAGAAACTTACTTCATATTAGTAGTGCAATATTTGTTTTTTTTAATATTGTTAAAATAACACATTTGCAACATTTTTGTTGTTTTTGTTGTATCTTAGACTTTTGGATTGATTTTCGTGATTAGCTATATAATTTGTAAGGATAATTTATATGGTTCGATTTTATTGGTCAACGTTGAAGAAATCCGGTGTTTACCGAACGACCATGAGGCAAAACTTCAGATTCTAGAGGTGACAAACCTATGTTAGTTATGCATCAACATGTTATGTTTCTCGATCTTACTGCCTTATCATTTTGTTCTGTTGTTTATTTACTTTGTGGTCTTTCGCTGTTTTTGTTGGTGTCCAGTTCCACAAGGAAATAGCAATCCGGTGAAAGGACAGTAGCATGATGGAGAGCAAAGAAAAATCATTTGGGATCTGATTTTCTTCTCTTAGAAATATAAGCTTGTAAAAGTGTTTGTGACACAATGATAATAAAAAGTAAAGACAAGTCGATTTATTAATTTTTTATATGATTAAACCTAGTTTGAAAAACAACTATGATTTATGTTTTGTGTTTAGACGATTATTATGAATCTATATTTGTTTTCATTCTTAATAATTACAATTAAGTTTACTATTAAAATAGTATGAGATGATGCTTTCGAACGTTGCTTTCTAACCGACGTTAAAAAAAAAGAACCGACGTAGCCATCATTTGACGTTAAACTTAACGTCTCTTTTTTTACTGACGTAAAAGAGTTTAACGTCGGCCCATGAGAAGTCGGTTACGTAACTGACGTCTAGTTTTTTAAATCGGTTTTAAGTGACGTCAAATGAAGAATTAAGTGACGTTAGAAGCCTTTTTTCTTGTAGTGAACCTTGCTTTTCGACATTAAATTCTCGTTCAGCCAGAGAATTAATTGGTTTAAATTTAGCTAAAGCCAAAAAATAATTAAAAAAACCAAAAAAAACATTTACCACACAAATGTTTTTTATAAATACCACACTTTGATGTCTCTAGATTCATAATAATCCAAAAATATTTTCGTTTCAAAAAATGAATAATCTCATATATTTTGTGTTAGTTATTGCTATGTATTTTGGGTTGAATGAAGCAAAACCAATATGCACCAAAGGAATGTTAGAAATTCAAAACAAATTCGGTCCTGGTCAAATTCTCCGGGTTAGGTGCAATGATGATCATACACCGCAGTCACAATGGTTGAAATTCAATGAGACATACGTATTTTCTGGAAATGCACCACCTAGGCAAAAGTTGGAAAATTGGCATTGTATGTTAGTTAAAGCACCTACAACGGATCATCCTTATAAACTTGAGTTTAATTTACGACTGATTTATCACCATGTAATGAATTATGCTCGTGGATTGCTAAAAGTGATGGAGTTTATCTGGAGACAAAAAAAAAAACCTCTGACGCTTGTGGGTAGATTGACAAAAAATGGCATATTATAATTCATAAGATCGATGGGAATCAACTTGCTTTTTATTTTTATTTGTACTTTTTATGAACTACTTATTATTCTCAGTAAATTTTTTTGTTTGGGTCTTTTTAGCCATGTTATCATTCTAGCTTGGTAGTAGAAGATCCCCCATAATATTGTAATAAAATATGAGTTCGTTTGATTTATATATATATATACTAGATTATGACCCGTATATATGCGGGTTTATAATAAGATACTTTATAGCCCGTGAAAAAAAATTAAAAAATGAAAAACAAAATTAAATCATCCATGAAAATAAAAAATATATTTAAATTTAGAAACAAAGTTTCCGATGAAATAAATATATACTATGAAAGAAGAATTTGGTGGATCATATACAACAAATACCTTCGGAAACGATTATTGCACTTTTGTTTTTTGGATGTAATTGACATATACTACTAAATTATTTATATAGATGTGAGAAATTAGAGTTTTTTTTTGTTTTCTTTTAGGATTAGTAATTCTTTGTTTTTTTTCATATATCTAAAAAAAAACTAAGTTTTTTATTCTTTTTTTTATTAACTTTGTCTTTTAGAATAAATGTAGATTTTATATATTTTTTTTCTTTTTTAAGTAGTTTTACCTTTTAGGATTATGAATCGATTATTAATTTTCCAAATTTTTATGTTTTCGTTTTTTCTATTTTTCTTTTTGTTAAGTAACTTTACCATTTATGATTATGGATTGATTATTAATCTTTCCAAATTTTTATGTTTTTTATTAATTGGTTAACATTATTATTATTATTTTTTAAAAACTTTTAAGTTAAATTTCTTTAATCTAAAAGCAACTTTTATTTTCCTTTTTTTTTGCTAACTTTACTTTTAGGATTAAGTCTAGATTATTTTTTTTTCCTTTATTGTTAAATAAAAAAAATTAAGATAAATTTTCTTAATCTAAAAATAATTTTTTTTTTGTGTGCTAACTTTACTTCTAGGATTAAGTCTATATTCTATTTTTTCTCTTTATTTTTAATATTATTTGTCAAAATCTAATTGGTAAAAAAATTTAAGATAAATTTCCTTAGAACAATTTTTGGGTTCACTCCTAGGGGTGAACCTCTTTATGCACCTCATCTTATTTTAACCAATGAGAATATGACATATAATATTACATTAAATTAAAATTAAGAATACAGCAAAATTAAAACAAAATTTAAAATATAATTAAACAAATAAAACAAAATAATAATATAAAATCATTAGGCTTAACGATTTCTTTTTGAATTTATATTCTAAACCCTAAATCCGAAACTTGAAACACTAAACCTAAACCCGAAATTATAAACCCTAAATCATATAATCAAAACCCTAAACCCCAAACCCTAAACCCGAAATTATAAACCCTAAACCCTAAACCTTAAACCATAAATCCGAAAATCCTAAACCCTAAACCATAAAATCGAATCCCTAAACCCCAAACCTCAAACCCTAATCCCAAAACTCTAAACCATAAACCCGAAATTCTAAATCTTAAATAATATAAAAAATAATGATTTTATATTCTTAAATTGTTTTATTTGTTTAATTTAAAATATTAAGTGTGTATTTTTATTTAAATGTAATATTACATTGCAGCTAAAATAAGAGGAGGTGAATAAAGAAATTTACGTCTAGGAGCAAACCCAAAAAATTTTCATTTCGTTAATCTAAAAATAACTTTTATTTTTCTTTTTTTTGCTAACTTTACTTTTAGGATTAAGTTTAGATTATATTTTTTTCTTTATTGTTAATATTATGTGTCAAAATCTGATGCATTAACTCGACACGTGTCACAATCTGATGAGTTACTACATTTGAATCATTCTCTTTTATATATATATATATATATATATATATATATATATATATATATATATAGAAGATAGATAGATAGATTATATCAATTTTTCAATAATATATATTCACAATTATAATTTTGAGAAATTGGGATATTGTAAGTTTATAGCATATGCAAGGGCATATTATTCATTAACGACAATAGTTCAGATTATAACAAAACAACAATAGAAGATAGATAGATAGATTATATCAATTTTCAATAATATATATTCACAATTATAATTTTGAGAAATTGGGATATTGTAAGTTTATAGCATATGCAAGGGCATATTATTCATTAACGACAATAGTTCAGATTATAACAAAACAACGAAGAGAAAAGAAAATGGAGAGTGGAGTGGAGTGGAGTGGAGTGGAGAGTGAAAAAAGAAAAACAAAGAGAGAGAGAAAATGAGGTTTATACTCTGTCTTCTTCTTGTGTTGAACTCTATTTCAGCAGCCGTTCCAAGTTCTTGTGTAAGACTCTGTGGGAAGATCTCCATACCGTTTCCTTTTGGAATTGGCGACGGGTGCTACCTCAACGATTGGTACGAGGTCCAATGCAACAAGTCGGTCCCGTTTCTGCCCAAAATCAACAAGGAATTGGTGCAAATCGATCTACCGATACCAATAGATGAGAAGGCAAATGTGTCCATTTCTTCTGAGTCCATTCCTTTTGGGTCACTCCGCATCAAAACCAGAATAACTTCTATGGGGTGTTCTGGCGGCGACAGAGAGAACTCGGAAGAGGTTTTGAATTTTAACGAAAGTCCTTTTTTAATCAAAAGCAATAACAAACTGGTGGCTTTTGGGTGCAATGTCACTGCCAGGTTGACGCATATTGACCCCGGAATTGTGGGATGCGTCTCGACTTGCGATATAACGAAAGAGCATATAATATTCTCGTTATCAGAAACAGGCTGCGATGGCTACGGGTGTTGCAATGCAAGCACGCCTAGAGAGGTCGGTGCTGTAATTGGTGTGAAAATAGAGAGCGGCGATGGTGGTAATACTAGTACGACGTGCGGAGTCGCCTTCTTAACCGACGAATATGGGCATCCATCACTGTGGCCCAACAGAACTGATCCGAAAAAGCTTCACGCTACGAAATATGCTACCACCCAGCTGACGTGGGACATTCTTACGGCGATTTTTTCGTTCCAAGAATCCTTGCGCTTGCGGTGCAGCAACGACTCACTGGATGACGACTTTCACTCTACACCTTGCCTCTGCTATGGCCTGCCGCTATATTATGATGGGCCCAGATATCTAAGGTGAAACAACCACACCCATTTTTTTTTTCTTTTTTTTTTGCAAATAATTATTAAAATCCCACAATAATAATAATAACCTCACCAAACAATTTCTGGTTCAAGATCAAAAATCCGAATAATCAAGATCATAAATTATTAAATAAAATAATCAAATAACGACAAGTCTAGATCACCCCCTCTTCCTCGTCCTGATCCCACGGTCACACTTTCTCATTTCCTGCATCAATTAAAATATAAGAGATGCATAAGTATTTCGATAAATACTTAGTGAGACAATCCTCCCATCTACAGGCTAACAAATAATTAAGATAATTAATATAGACTATCACGAAAAATACCGAATAAACCAAACATTTCATGAAACACTCGATCTAGACCCTCCGAGATCGTAAACGGCCTATTATCACGAAATCACATCAATTATCAAAATTATTAAATTACGCCTATGGTCCTGCACTCACCTTATTCCCGCACAGAAAGTTTCACGAGAAAATTCAGCAATTTTCTAGAACTCCCCGGGATGAATAACCTTCTAATAAACCACCTAAAATAAGAAAATAATAAAATAATCAACAAAAATAACAACACACTCGATGCGATTATCAAATACTAAACCGGTCTAAACCGGTAATCAACTCCATCGTCTTCCCACCGCCGGTACGACTACCAGAATGTCACAAACGGCAGCCAAAACACCGGGAAGAAGAGGAGGAGAGGGATGCGCCGATCTACCACCGCCGGCGCCGGAGGTCTGTCCTCAAGGACCCCATAGACCAGCCGTCTCGGAGATCCGGCCGAGGAACCTTTCCTCACATAGAACCACCGCCTAAGACCGCCAAACCAATGAAACCTAGGCCCGAGATTGATCTGCGAAAACCCAACGGAGAGAGAAGCCGACGCCACGCACTCCCTCTGAACGGGCCACCACGAAGCTTGTCGGAATTCAACCGCCGAAAGCACCACAACCTCGAGTCCAAACACCACATGAAACAACTAAGGAGAGAGAGGAGTTCCTTACCGTGGCGAAGAGGACTTGACGGCTAGGTTAATCGGCAAGCTCGGAGAGGGAGATGCTTACGCACATATAAACATATGTGTGTGGGACCAATTTTTTTGAATTCTCAATTGACCCCCAAACTCCCAAAATTATCAATTAAACCCACCCGGAAAAAATTGATTTACGCGAAATTAACCCCCAACTTCTAATTATTCAATTTCAACCTCAAAATTGAATTAGGGATGTTACAATTCTCCCCCACTAACATAGATTCGTCCTCGAATCTAACATCCAGCTAACATCCACAACATAGCACAACCGCTATTCCAACTCAGCGTCGCACGACCGCTCTTCCAACTCTACCAACAACGGTATCACGGCTCAACACCATAGTGCCATAGTTCCCTACTTGGTTTGGCCAACCACTCCAACGCCCGGGAGTATAACGACTTCACGACCCAACACCATGGATCGATCCGTCTAACGCATAGAGAGCCAGACAACGGCAATCTCTCTAGTGACCTGTCTCACCAATCAGGAATCACGTCGAAACCCAACCGGCCAGGTACACTCGGCAGTGACTCACCAGTGCACTCCGATGCCGCTATATGGGTCACCACCCTGTGCCAAACCAATCCGGATCTATCAGCCCTATGCAGCTACTAAACACCTAGTATCCGCACCCCCGCTATCGGACCAATACCACTAGTAGCCCGCCAACCTGTCTACTAATCCTCTAGTAAACCCACCGCTCAACATATTCAATGAAAACACCTTTTTATTGAATAATCAAAAGCTCTAAAGTACATCGATTAGTTATAACACCATAAAATAGACGAGTACAACAACGCAATAACTCCCAAAATCCCAACACCATGGTTACAACGATATGGGAACACCCGGCTAACCCTCCAGTTTGCCGAACCACTTGGGAAATTTGCGCTTCAACTTCGCTTCCGGCTCCCAAGTCACCTCCTCGGCTCCATTGCAGTCCCACAGCACCTGCATCTCAGGAACCTTCTTCCTCCTGATCACTCTCACCCGACGATCTTGGACTCTCAGAGGCCTCGCCTCCACCACCATGCTCGGTGTCAAATCTGATGGCACCCCCGTGACCACCTGATCATCCTTGTGCAAACATTTCTTCAGCATCGACACGTGGAACACCTTGTGAAATGCCTGCATGGACTCCGGCAACTCTAACCGATAAGCCACCGGTCCGACCCGCTCCAGCACCCTGACGGGACCCATATATCGCGGACTCAACTTCGTCTCGGAAATGGACCTGTTCGGACCCCTCAACATGGCCATCTTCAGATAGACCAAATCGCCAACTGCGAACTCCAGCTCCTTCCTACGCCGATCTGCGTAGCTTTTCTGACGATCTTGAGCTTCCTTCATGTTCAACTTCACAATCCGGACCTTCTCAGTCGTCTCCTGCACAAAGTCAGCCCCCAACAGGCTCCTCTCCCCCACTTGTGTCCAACACAACGGGGTCCTGCAAGGCCTACCATACAACGCCTCAAATGGTGCCATGCCGATACTAGCCTGGTAGCTGTTATTGTACGCAAACTCCACTAGATTCAGATGATCCGCCCAATGTCCACCCCAATCCAACACACACATCCTCAACAGATCCTCCAACGTCTGGATAGTCCTCTCCGACTGCCCATCGGTCTGGGGATGATAAGCTGTACTCATGTGTACCTTAGTGCCCATCTCCTTCTGGAAAGCGCCCCAGAATAACGAGGAGAACTTCGGATCTCGATCCGACACTATACTCACCGGTACCCCATGCAACTTCACAATCTCCCTGACGTACCTCTTGGCTAACACTTCCGCACCGTCGGTCTTTTTTATGGCCAAGAAGTGCGCAGACTTGGTCAACCTATCGACGATGACCCAAATAGCGTCCTGGGTTCGCGAAACCGGCAGACCCACCACGAAATCCATGGTGATCATGTCCCACTTCCACTCCGGAATGGGTAAACTCCTCAACAACCCGCTCGGAACCTGATGCTCAGCCTTCACCAACTGACAGGTATCACACCCCGCAACCCAGTTGGCAACATCCTTCTTCATCCCTACCCACTGGTAATACCGTTTGAGGTCACGGTACATCTTGGTAGCTCCTGGATGAATAGAGAAACGGCTCTGATGTGCTTCCCTCAGGATTTCCTGCCTCAGCACTTCGTCCTTCGGTACACACACCCTGCCCCTCAAAAGGATAGTTCCATTGCTGGATATCTCATACTCAGACCGCTCTGCCCTGCCAGCCTGCATTAATTCCGCATCCAACTGCTGTGCTACCCGCACCCTAGTCAGAATGTCCGCCTGATCCACCGCCTCTAATCCCAACGGCTCAGGTTCCTCAGACACAGCACACAGTCTCAGGGCACTCACCATGCCTACCAACTCCTCTGTATCTCGCTCAGTGTCTAAAATAACCCGCTTCCTGCTCAAAGCATCGGCTACAAGATTCGCTTTACCGGGATGGTAAGCTATCTCCAGGTCATAATCCGCAACAAGCTCCATCCACCGCCTCTGTCGCAGATTCAGCTCGGGCTGGGTAAAGATGTACTTCAGACTTTTGTGGTCTGTGAACACCTGAACCTTACCGCCATACAGATAAGACCTCCAGATCTTCAATGCAAACACCACGGCAGCCATCTCAAGATCGTGAGTAGGATAATTGCATTCATGTTTCCTCAGCTGCCTGGAAGCATATGCGATTACCTTACCCTGCTGCATCAATACACAACCGAGCCCCAGCCTGGACGCGTCTGTGAACACAACATATGGCTCATCCTGCTTAGGCAAGGCTAACACCGGAGTACTCACCAGCATCTCCTTGAGCTTCACAAAGCTCTCCTCACACTGGTCCGACCACACAAAAGGAACGTCCTTCCCGGTCAACTTGGTCATGGCCTGCGCCATACTAGCAAACCCCTTGACGAACCTCCTGTAATAACCCGCCAGACCCAGAAAACTGCGAATCTCCGAGGCATTCTTCGGTCTCGGCCACTCCTCAATCGAGCGAATCTTCTCCGGATCCACTGAAACACCGCGATCCGATACGACGTGCCCCAGAAATCCGATCTCCCGCTGCCAGAAACTACACTTGCTCAGCATAGCGAACAACTTCTGCTCCCGTAGCTTCTCCAGAACTTTCCTCAGGTGAACCATGTGCTCCTCAGGACTCTTCGAATACACTAGAATGTCGTCGATAAAAATGATGACGAACTCATCCAGATACTCCTGGAACACGCCGTTCATCAACCTCATAAACGCAGCCGGTGCATTCGTCAACCCAAACGGCATCACCACAAACTCGTAGTGCCCGTATCTCGTCCTGAAAGCCGTCTTCCTGATGTCCGACTCCGCTATCGGGATCTGATGATAACCCGATGCCAAATCAATCTTAGAGAACCACGAAGCACCCTGCAACTGATCTAACAACTCATCGATCCTCGGTAATGGGTACTTGTTCTTCACAGTAACCCGGTTCAGCCCCCGATAATCAATGCACAACCGGAAGCTCCCATCCTTCTTCTTGACGAACAGTACCGGTGCACCCCACGGAGAACTGCTCGGTCTAATGAAACCCTTTTCCAACAACTCCTCGAGCTGCTTCTTAAGCTCAGCCATCTCCGCTGGAGCCATCCTGTAAGGAGCCTTAGACAACGGGGTCGTCCCCGGCTCTAACTCAATGGTAAAAGGATCCGACCTGGATGGTGGTAACCCGCTCAACTGCTGGAACACATCCTCGAACTCCCAGACCACCTCAATATCCCGCACCGCTGACTCCCCAACCTCACCAGGTATCGAAATGGTAGCCAAGTAGGCCTCACAACCCTGCTCGATCAAACGCTCCGCTTGAACCGCGGAAACGACGATGCCTCCCGGCACCGGTTTCACTCCCTGATAAATCAGTCTTCTGTTAGCATGCTCGAAAACCACACGACCCCGGTGACAATCCAAATGAGCCTTGAACTTTCCCAGCCAGTCCATACCCAAAATGATGTCATAGAGTTCCACTGGGCACACTATCAAATCCGCTGGCATCAGCTCTCCGGCGATAAGAATGTCGACATTCTCCACACAGCCCTGAGTCCTCAACAAGCGACCCCCAGCAACTCTCACCACACCCGAGTGGTCCCCACACAACTCTTGGATACCGCTCCCCGACACCCAATCTGGTGTGGCAAAACTGTGGGACGCCCCGGAGTCAAACAACACATGTGACTCTACCCCAGCCACATTAAGGGTCCCTAAGCACGAAAAGGATTCACGGCAAATAGCAAACACCAATTACAGAGCGAGTAACTGAAATTACAATCAAACAAGAACATAATTAAGGTAACTAACCAGTAATCGGTCTGCTGCCGCTCGCCTCGCCTGACTCCGCGCCTATGGTGAACACCCTCGGTGCCACCGCGGCCCGTTTCGGAGGCGGTGCCTCGATCCTCACAAATGGCTGAGCCAACTTCGGACAATCCTTCTTGACGTGACCGGGTGCCTTGCAATGGAAGCACACCGGACCCCCTCGAGAACAATCCGCCACGCGATGTCCATGGGCTCCGCACCCGAAACAACGTGGCCCAGAACCCGTTTCCCTGGAAGTATCCTCCCACTTCCGCTTCTGTCCCTGCTGCTGACCAGACTTACCGCCCTTGCTCGGAGCAACACTCTGACTTTGACGCCGTCGCGGAACCTCTGGTACTGCAGCCTTTAAACTAGCCTCCTGCCTCATCCCCTCCTCAAGCTGCGCTGCACACTCCACCAGTTCGGATACCGACTCGAACTTGCGGACTATGCATCGATTCCTGAGATCGATACGCATACCTCGCATGAAAGCACAAATCAACTCATACTCGGTATCTGCACCCCGACCAGCAAACCGCTTCAGCCGGTTAAACTCGGCCTCGTACTCTCGAACCGAACGAATCCCCTGTGACAAGTACAGAAACGCCGCCTGTAACCTGTTGCGAGCCTCCCGCGGAAAATACTTGAGATCGAACTCCCTCCGGAACTCGTCCCAAGACAACACTACTCCCGCCCTCCTCGCAGCAACACCCTGCCACCACTCATGTGCATCTCCCTCCAGATAATGCACCGCCAAGTCAACCCTATACTCCTCAGGGCATCTGATCGACTGGAAGTTCCTCTCCAACCTGGACCTCCACTCATCAGACTCAATCGGTCGAGCACCACCACTGAAAAACTTGGTGCCCAACCTCTGCATATGCTCCATCACCCTCAGGTACGACGGAACCACTGGCTCGGCCTCAGCAACCACTCCCGGAACTCCCGGAGCAACAACACCCGGCATCGCGGCAACCCCCTGTGGCGCCACTGGAGCTGGAGCCGGTACCACACCAGGTAACCTCTCCAAGAGCTGGGCCAACATGCCCAAAACAGCCGCCATCGGGTTCGGGCCCGCACCCGCCTGAGCACCACCAGGCGCCGGCATCGCACCATACACGGCCGCTGGCTCCGACTGACCTTCCCCCTCGGCGTGATCATACGTCCCCTGCTCCACCGTGACACTCTGCGTCACATTCGCAGCTGCTCTGCCACCCCTACCACCTCTGCCGCCACGGCCTGTTCTGCCGCCCCGACCACGGCCGCCACGACCACCCCGACCTCTGAGACCTCGCCCAACGCTATCAGAATCAACCATCTTCAACAACCACTTGTTACTAATTGACAACAGCAATAGTAAAACAAACACGAGTCTTACCGTGGAATCTCATTGAAGGCTCGAAGAGGATGATCTAGAACTTCAAGCTCAACAATTGACTAACTCACATAGACAGTTCTAATAGCGGAAATTTTATTTTTTTAAAACCGTCCTAGAACCGTAAATGCTCTGATACCAAATTGAAACAACCACACCCATTTTTTTTTTCTTTTTTTTTTGCAAATAATTATTAAAATCCCACAATAATAATAATAACCTCACCAAACAATTTCCGGTTCAAGATCAAAAATCCGAATAATCAAGATCATAAATTATTAAATAAAATAATCAAATAACGACAAGTCTAGATCACCCCCTCTTCCTCGCCCTGATCCCACGGTCACACTTTCTCATTTCCTGCATCAATTAAAATATAAGAGATGCATAAGTATTTCGATAAATACTTAGTGAGACAATCCTCCCATCTACAGGCTAACAAATAATTAAGATAATTAATATAGACTATCACGAAAAATACCGAATAAACCAAACATTTCATGAAACACTCGATCTAGACCCTCCGAGATCGTAAACGGCCTATTATCACGAAATCACATCAATTATCAAAATTATTAAATTACGCCTATGGTCCTGCACTCACCTTATTCCCGCACAGAAAGTTTCACGAGAAAATTCAGCAATTTTCTAGAACTCCCCGGGATGAATAACCTTCTAATAAACCACCTAAAATAAGAAAATAATAAAATAATCAACAAAAATAACAACACACTCGATGCGATTATCAAATACTAAACCGGTCTAAACCGGTAATCAACTCCATCGTCTTCCCACCGCCGGTACGACTACCGGAATGTCACAAACGGCAGCCAAAACACCGGGAAGAAGAGGAGGAGAGGGATGCGCCGATCTACCACCGCCGGCGCCGGAGGTCTGTCCTCAAGGACCCCATAGACCAGCCGTCTCGGAGATCCGGCCGAGGAACCTTTCCTCACATAGAACCACCGCCTAAGACCGCCAAACCAATGAAACCTAGGCCCGAGATTGATATGCGAAAACCCAACGGAGAGAGAAGCCGACGCCACGCACTCCCTCTGAACGGGCCACCACGAAGCTTGTCGGAATTCAACCGCCGAAAGCACCACAACCTCGAGTCCAAACACCACATGAAACAACTAAGGAGAGAGAGGAGTTCCTTACCGTGGCGAAGAGGACTTGACGGCTAGGTTAATCGGCAAGCTCGGAGAGGGAGATGCTTACGCACATATAAACATATGTGTGTGGGACCAATTTTTTTGAATTCTCAATTGACCCCCAAACTCCCAAAATTATCAATTAAACCCACCCGGAAAAAATTGATTTACGCGAAATTAACCCCCAACTTCTAATTATTCAATTTCAACCTCAAAATTGAATTAGGGATGTTACAATTCTTATAACGCCCCGACCGCCCCTACCTGTGGGCCCCAACGACATCTCCCGGCTCGTGGGCCCACCCTCGTCCGACGGCCGGTGCGTTAGTCCGGGAGGCTCGTAAGACTTGTTTACTGACCCTGCAATCACCACGTGACCTTTCCCCGTGTTTTGTCCTCACTCACACGCTACCGCGAATCACTTCCCGGAAGGTCACCCATCCTTAGATTGCTCCAGCTCAAGCACCCTTAACTCTGGAGTTCTCTCTGGACAAGTTCCCGAAAAGATAAGTGCACTTTGGTGACATAGGTAGCCAAATCAATTCTTATAAGCCTCTCCGCATATACAAGAAACCGGGATGTTACAATCACCCCCACTCACAGAGCGCAACGTCCTCGTTGCGCACCAGGATCGTCACCCTAGACGGTGTGGGCCCACCTGACTCCACACACGTGTTTGGGTTCGGCTCTGATACCACTTATAACGCCCCGACCGCCCCTACCTGTGGGCCCCAACGACATCTCCCGGCCCGTGGGCCCACCCTCGTCCGACGGCCGGTGCGTTAGTCCGGGAGGCTCGTAAGACTTGTTTACTGACCCTGCAATCACCACGTGACCTTTCCCCGTGTTTTGTCCTCACTCACACGCTACCGCGAATCACTTCCCGGAAGGTCACCCATCCTTAGATTGCTCCAGCTCAAGCACCCTTAACTCTGGAGTTCTCTCTGGACAAGTTCCCGAAAAGATAAGTGCACTTTGGTGACATAGGTAGCCAAATCAATTCTTATAAGCCTCTCCGCATATACAAGAAACCGGGATGTTACATAAGGTGTGCGTGCACCTCTGGTTACGAGGGTAACCCATACGATCAGGATGGATGCAAAGGTCAGTTCTTTAAAGCTCTACGTACTAATCATTAAAAATCAAACTAAAAGTTTCCCCTTAATTAATTAAGATCATCATCTGGATATATATAATAATTTCACGACGTTATCTTTTCATATGTTGTAGATATTGATGAGTGTAAAATCCTCGAAGATGGACGTGCCAAGTATTGTAATAGCCGCAAGACTACTTGTCAAAATATTCCCGGAAGCCATCTATGCGTGGCCGAAAAGAACAAAACCTCCATAATTTATATTGGTAAACTCTCTCTTACTACTATCCAATTTTTTCTTTAAGAGTTTCACCCGTATTCTTAAGCTTTTAAATTTTACGATAATTAACAGCATGATTACTAAAAAACTAGATTAAGACCCCCATAATATCTATATGCGGGTCAATAATTTACTATGATAATTAAAATTTAAAAATTTGCAGCAATAGGGTCAATATCTACTTTACAACAAATGCCCCTTAATTTAATTAAGAACCAACAAATTATATAATATCGATTATTTTTTATATATATATTCATTTATTTGAAAATATTTTTTTGCTAAAACTCAGATAATCATAGAACGTATATGAATTTATATTATATTGTTACTAAAGTCATTGAAAGGAACCATCACTAAAATTTTAATAAATAAAAAACAATATTTATAGACTTAGTTATTTGCAATATATGAATAATCAATAAATCAAGTGTGTACTTTTAAATCTTTTAATCTATACAGTAATATTAACTTAATGAAATGTTTTAATAAGATTTAAGAGATCGATATAAGCCCGATAAATATATTCCATTATGCTTAATTTTTCATTGTTTACCAAAAAAAGTTTTGTTATTAAAAATTCTATTGAAAACTTAGAATACGTGAATCAAAATACATTTACTTAATGGAATAATTTCAGTTTTGACTCAAAATATATGCTCTTCTAAATATTAAACTTCTTTTAATTCCAATTTATATCATACTACATTTTTTGTGTAACCAAACTCACTTTGACAAATACTACTTTCTCATTATTGTAACATAAATGTCCATGATTCGATGCAGTACGAGCCCCTATATTTTGTCTTGTGATATATATATTCATATTTATATATACTTTTTTTGAAAAAATACTGTGATATCATCTTTTATCTCCCCTTGGTCTTTGATGGATTTGCAGGGGTTAGCGTAGGTTTAGGCGTGTTGCTTGTAGGTGTAGGCATTGGGCTATACAAATTTATCAAGAAGTACAGAAAGACGAACATCAGAAAAAAGTTCTTTAAGCGTAATGGAGGTCTTTTGTTAAAGCAACAATTAGCTTCAGGAGAAGGCTCTGCAGAGAAAACAATAATATTCAGCTCCAAAGAATTAGAGAAAGCTACAGAGAGCTTCAGTTTGGAGAGGGTTCTTGGGGAAGGTGGCCAAGGAACGGTGTTCAAAGGGATGCTCGCTGACGGTAGGATCGTAGCGGTAAAGAAATCCAAGGTTTTGGACGAAGATAAAGTGGAGGAATTAATCAACGAGGTTGTCGTTCTCTCTAAAACCAAGCACCGCAACATCGTTGAGATATTAGGATGCTGTCTAGAGACAGAGGTTCCTGTTTTGGTGTATGAATACATTCCCAACGGCAATCTTTTCGAACATCTTCATAATGAAGACACGATTATTACTTGGGAAGTACGCTTGCGAGTTGCCATAGAGATTGCAAGAGCGATTTCATACCTCCATTATGCTGCATCATCTCCGATATATCACAAGGACATCAAATCCACGAACATACTGCTTGATGAGAAGTATCGAGCAAAATTGTCAGATTTCGGTACGTCTAGAGTGATAGCTGTGGATCACACCCACCTCACAACGGTGGTTTCAGGTACCGTATAGGATATGTGGATCCTGAATACTTTCAGTCGAGCCAGTACACAGAAAAGAGTGATGTCTACAGTTATGGAATTGTGCTCGCAGAACTCATTACTGGAGAAAAGCCACGGTTACAAGGAAACATGACTCTAGCAAGTCACTTCCTCGTAGCTATGGAAGAGAGAGGATTGCGTGTTGGAACAAGTCACAAGGATGGCCAAAATTGCAAGATTGTGCATAGATCTTAAAGGAGATAAACGGCCAAACATAAGAGAAATAACAATGGAGTTGGAGAGGCTTTCTTCGTCACAACCAGAGGGCCATGCTATGGGAATTGATTCTGATGAGGAAGAAGCTGCACAACTTTACACACGTAGGGAATCGTTAAATATTGATGTAGCTTCAACTTCAACATCGCAACATCGTAAAACTAATTAATATTTATGAAACCGAGTTTTTTTGGGTCTTGAAGATGTATACACCAAAATATTGTAATAAAATTAGATGAATACATGTGTGTATACGGAGGTTTTCTTTCATTTAAAAAAAAAAAATATATGGTTTATTTACTTTTGTATTTCAATAAATTTAATATTTTAAGAATATGATCATTTTGGAGTTATGGTTGTATTTCCCTAAGGCGTAGTATTTTATAATTTTTGTTTTTGTTTTAATGTATAAAAATGTCAAATGTTTTATTTTCTTTAAAATATTCACCAACATAAATAAGTTAATGATACAGTTTTTTTAACTCATTTTTGTACCGTAATTTTCAGAAGGTTAAAGTAAACAAATTACTTTAAATTCCTCTTCTTGCTTGAGCTTTGAGGTTTGTACTTTGTTTCTAATAGCCATTCTACATCATCGATCGCGATTGACATATTTTTGGTTATAACTTATTACCATTTCCTTGACGTTAAAAGAAACCCAAAAAAGGAACCACTTGATTTTGTTAATCAATAATTTACATGTTAACGTATTTGGGTGATCAAAGAAAATGCACACATATAGCACCCTCATGATACCTCCGTCCATAAAACATAGAGCCAATAATATTTTGAATTGAAGTACTTTGAGATCAAATTAAAAGATGCATACATATAACTTGCATGAAATGAGAAATCTGGTGGTGAAATCAGATACATTCGTTTACATTCCACATAATTGGATTCCACATAAAGAAAAAATGAAGTATATCTTCAGTCTATAGACATAGCATATATATATATATATATATATATGTGTGTGCGCTTCATAACATAAAATAGATAGGGGAATCGTCTCGTTATAAAAGTATGCGAGCCTAATTCATCTAACTAATCAAGACCTCCTGCTTCTCCGACTAAAGACATCTTCCAACCTAAACCATGAGAAGCAATCTCGCGTGCAAAAATAGTACACTTTGATGTCTTTAGATTTATAATAATCCAAAAATATTTCCGTTTCAAAAAATGAATAATCTCGTATATTTTGTGTTAGTTATTACTATGTATTTTGGGTTGAATGAAGCAAACAGATTTATATGCGACAAAGGAACGTTAGAAATTCAAAACAAACTCGGTCTTGGTCAAATTCTCGAGGTTAAGTGCAATGAAGATCATACAATGCGGTCAGAATGGTTGAAATTCAATGAGAAACACCTATTTTCTGGAAAACTACCACCTAGGGTAAGTACTTGGCATTGTATCTTAATTAAAGCACCTACCACCAAGGTTTTGGACGAAGATAAAGTGGAGGAATTAATCAACGAGGTTGTCGTTCTCTCTAAAACCAAGCACCGCAACATCGTTGAGATATTAGGATGCTGTCTAGAGACAGAGGTTCCTGTTTTGGTGTATGAATACATTCCCAACGGCAATCTTTTCGAACATCTTCATAATGAAGACACGATTGTTACTTGGGAAGTACGCTTGCGAGTTGCCATAGAGATTGCAAGAGCGATTTCATACCTCCATTATGCTGCATCATCTCCGATATATCACAAGGACATCAAATCCACGAACATACTGCTTGATGAGAAGTATCGAGCAAAATTGTCAGATTTCGGTACGTCTAGAGTGATAGCTGTGGATCACACCCACCTCACAACGGTGGTTTCAGGTACCGTATAGGATATGTGGATCCTGAATACTTTCAGTCGAGCCAGTACACAGAGAAGAGTGATGTCTACAGTTATGGAGTTGTGCTCGCAGAACTCATTACTGGAGAAAAGCCACGGTTACAAGGAAACATGACTCTAGCAAGTTACTTCCTCGTAGCTACGGAAGAGAAGATACTTTTCAACATCATCGATCCTCGAATCAAAGAGGATTGTGTGTTGGAACAAGTCACTGGGATGGCCAAAATTGCGAGATCGTGCATGGATCTTAAGGGAGATAAACGGCCAAATATGAGAGAGATTTTAATGGAGTTGGAGAGGCTTTCTTCGTCACAACCAGAGAGCCATGTTATGGGAATTGATTCTGATGACGAAGAAGTTGCACAACGTTACACACGCAGGGAATCATTAAACATCGATGAGGCTTCAACTTCAACATCGCAACATCGTAAAACTAATTAATATTTATGAAGCTGAGTTTTTAAAAAAAATATATGGTTTATTTACTTTTGTATTTCAATAAATTTAATATTTTAAGAATATGATCATTTTGGAGTTATGGTTGTATTTTCCTAAGATGTAGTATTTTATAATTTTTACCTTTTTATGTATAAAAAATGTCAAATGTTTTATTTTCTTTAAAATATTCACCAACATAAATAAGTTTACGATACAATTTTCTTTAACTCATTTGTTTACCATAATTTTCAGAAGGTTAAAGTAAACAAATTATTTTAAATTCCTCTTCTTGCTTGAGCTTTGAGCTTTGTACTTTGTTTTTGATAGCCATTCTACATCATCGATCGCGATTGACATATTTTTGGTTATAACTTATTACTATTTCCTTGACGTTAAAAGAGACCCAAAAAGGGACCACCTGATTTTGTTAATCAATAATTTACATGTTAACGTCTTTGGGTGATCAAAGAAAATGCACACATATAGCATCGATTGTACGACGATTTATTAGCAACGATGTTGCGACGATTGTTTAGCAACGATTTTATGACGATTAATTAGCAACGAATTAACGACGACGATTTTTTGCCATCGAATTAACAATGAAATATTTCCCTTCGAATTTCTATCGTTTTTACGACGTATTTATATTCGTCGTAATTTCAATGTAATATTTACGACGATTTTACTACGAAA
Organism: Eutrema japonicum; assembly: GCA_030161315.1. Taxonomy (NCBI): domain Eukaryota; kingdom Viridiplantae; phylum Streptophyta; class Magnoliopsida; order Brassicales; family Brassicaceae; genus Eutrema; species Eutrema japonicum. The sequence continues at coordinate 12,435,741 of BSQW01000001.1, forward strand.
ATTTATCGACGATTTAGCGACGAATTTTTGTCTCTCGTACTTTCCCGACGAATTTACGACGATTTGTGGTTTGCGACGATCAGTTAACGACGATCTCTTTTTCGTCGCAAATTCAATTCAAACCCTCTTTTGCAACGATTTTACAACGATATCGTTCGTTGCAAAAAGGGTGTTTTCTTGTAGTGCCTTATGATACCCCGTCGTCCATAAAACATAGAGCCAATAATATTTTGAATTGAAGTACTTTGTGATCAAATTAAAAGATGCAAACATATAACTTGCATGAAATGAGAAATCTGGTGGTGAAATCAAATACATGAATCCTAAGCATATTGACAATCTATACATAACCAAACATACATTTTCGCTCAACGATTCGTTTACTTATATTCCACATAATTGGATGATTGGATTCCACATAAAGAAAAAATGAAGTATATCTTCAGTCTATAGACATAGCATATATATGTGTGTGCGGTTCATAACATAAAATAGATAGGGGAATCGTCTCGTTATAAAAGTATGCGAGCCATCTAAATTTTCTTCAAAAATAACTTGGGACATGATCACCTTTGATTTGAAAATGATCTACTTCTTCCTCGGCAAACATCAACGGCATCTTACTTTTTTATACCTGTTAAATTATGTATTTTACAATTGTTCTGTTGTATTGATTAAGAAAATTACTTCTTATTAGTAGTGCTATATTTGTTTTTTTTTTAATATTGTTAAACATTTTTGTTGTATCTTAGACTTTTGGTTTGATTTTCGTGATTAGCTATAATTTGTAAGGATAATTTATATGGTTCAATCTTATTGGTCAACCTTGCTTTTCGACACTAATTTTTCTTTCAGCCAGAGAATTAATTAGTTTAAATTTGTGTTTAAATTTAGATAAAGCCAAAAAATAATAAAAAAACAAAAAAAAACATTTACCACACAAATGTTTTTTATAAATACCACACTTGATGTCTTTAGATTCATAATAATCCAAAAATATTTTCGTTTCAAAAAATGAATAATCTCATATATTTTGTGTTAGTTATTGCTATGTATTTTGAGTTGAATGAAGCAAAACCAAGCTGCACCATAGGAATGTTAGAAATTCAAAACAAAGTCGAACCTGCTCAAATTCTCCGGGTTATGTGCAATGATAATCATACACCGCAGTCAGAATGGTTGAAATTCAATGAGAAATACATATTTTCTGGAAAAGTACCACCTAGGGACAATCGTTGGCATTGTACCTTAACTAAAGGACCTAAAACGGATATTTATTTGTATATGTTTACGGCTGGCGTATCACCATGTAATTATGGATTACGCTCGTGGATTGCTAAAGGTGATGGAGTTTATCTGGAGACAAACAAACCAAAACCTCTGATGCCTGTAGGTAGATGGAAAAAAAAATGGCACATATTAACATGCTTTTTATTTTTATTTTTATTTTTTATGAACTACTTATTATTCTCAGTAAATTTTGTTGTTTGGATCCTTTTAGCCATGTTATCATTCTAGCTTGGTAGTAGAAGATCCCCATAATATTGTAATAAAATATGAGTTCGTTTGATTTATATATATATAAATCATCGCGATTAAACGCAATGGCCAGTGATAAGAAGAAATTTCAAAACGCTGAAATTTATTTTTCTGTTTAAAATTAAATTATAAAATTCTAAATTTGACATTTTTTTCCTGTTAAATTATGTATTTTACAATTGTTCTGTTGTATTGATTAAGAAACTTACTTCATATTAGTAGTGCAATATTTGTTTTTTTTAATATTGTTAAAATAACACATTTGCAACATTTTTGTTGTTTTTGTTGTATCTTAGACTTTTGGATTGATTTTCGTGATTAGCTATATAATTTGTAAGGATAATTTATATGGTTCGATTTTATTGGTCAACGTTGAAGAAATCCGGTGTTTACCGAACGACCATGAGGCAAAACTTCAGATTCTAGAGGTGACAAACCTATGTTAGTTATGCATCAACATGTTATGTTTCTCGATCTTACTGCCTTATCATTTTGTTCTGTTGTTTATTTACTTTGTGGTCTTTCGCTGTTTTTGTTGGTGTCCAGTTCCACAAGGAAATAGCAATCCGGTGAAAGGACAGTAGCATGATGGAGAGCAAAGAAAAATCATTTGGGATCTGATTTTCTTCTCTTAGAAATATAAGCTTGTAAAAGTGTTTGTGACACAATGATAATAAAAAGTAAAGACAAGTCGATTTATTAATTTTTTATATGATTAAACCTAGTTTGAAAAACAACTATGATTTATGTTTTGTGTTTAGACGATTATTATGAATCTATATTTGTTTTCATTCTTAATAATTACAATTAAGTTTACTATTAAAATAGTATGAGATGATGCTTTCGAACGTTGCTTTCTAACCGACGTTAAAAAAAAAGAACCGACGTAGCCATCATTTGACGTTAAACTTAACGTCTCTTTTTTTACTGACGTAAAAGAGTTTAACGTCGGCCCATGAGAAGTCGGTTACGTAACTGACGTCTAGTTTTTTAAATCGGTTTTAAGTGACGTCAAATGAAGAATTAAGTGACGTTAGAAGCCTTTTTTCTTGTAGTGAACCTTGCTTTTCGACATTAAATTCTCGTTCAGCCAGAGAATTAATTGGTTTAAATTTAGCTAAAGCCAAAAAATAATTAAAAAAACCAAAAAAAACATTTACCACACAAATGTTTTTTATAAATACCACACTTTGATGTCTCTAGATTCATAATAATCCAAAAATATTTTCGTTTCAAAAAATGAATAATCTCATATATTTTGTGTTAGTTATTGCTATGTATTTTGGGTTGAATGAAGCAAAACCAATATGCACCAAAGGAATGTTAGAAATTCAAAACAAATTCGGTCCTGGTCAAATTCTCCGGGTTAGGTGCAATGATGATCATACACCGCAGTCACAATGGTTGAAATTCAATGAGACATACGTATTTTCTGGAAATGCACCACCTAGGCAAAAGTTGGAAAATTGGCATTGTATGTTAGTTAAAGCACCTACAACGGATCATCCTTATAAACTTGAGTTTAATTTACGACTGATTTATCACCATGTAATGAATTATGCTCGTGGATTGCTAAAAGTGATGGAGTTTATCTGGAGACAAAAAAAAAAACCTCTGACGCTTGTGGGTAGATTGACAAAAAATGGCATATTATAATTCATAAGATCGATGGGAATCAACTTGCTTTTTATTTTTATTTGTACTTTTTATGAACTACTTATTATTCTCAGTAAATTTTTTTGTTTGGGTCTTTTTAGCCATGTTATCATTCTAGCTTGGTAGTAGAAGATCCCCCATAATATTGTAATAAAATATGAGTTCGTTTGATTTATATATATATATACTAGATTATGACCCGTATATATGCGGGTTTATAATAAGATACTTTATAGCCCGTGAAAAAAAAATAAAAAATTAAAAACAAAATTAAATCATCCATGAAAATAAAAAATATATTTAAATTTAGAAACAAAGTTTCCGATGAAATAAATATATACTATGAAAGAAGAATTTGGTGGATCATATACAACAAATACCTTCGGAAACGATTATTACACTTTTGTTTTTTGGATGTAATTGACATATACTACTAAATTATTTATATAGATGTGAGAAATTAGAGTTTTTTTTTGTTTTCTTTTAGGATTAGTAATTCTTTGTTTTTTTTCATATATCTAAAAAAAAACTAAGTTTTTTATTCTTTTTTTTATTAACTTTGTCTTTTAGAATAAATGTAGATTTTATATATTTTTTTTCTTTTTTAAGTAGTTTTACCTTTTAGGATTATGAATCGATTATTAATTTTCCAAATTTTTATGTTTTCGTTTTTTCTATTTTTCTTTTTGTTAAGTAACTTTACCATTTATGATTATGGATTGATTATTAATCTTTCCAAATTTTTATGTTTTTTATTAATTGGTTAACATTATTATTATTATTTTTTTAAAACTTTTAAGTTAAATTTCTTTAATCTAAAAGCAACTTTTATTTTCCTTTTTTTTTGCTAACTTTACTTTTAGGATTAAGTCTAGATTATTTTTTTTTCCTTTATTGTTAAATAAAAAAAATTAAGATAAATTTTCTTAATCTAAAAATAATTTTTTTTTTGTGTGCTAACTTTACTTCTAGGATTAAGTCTATATTCTATTTTTTCTCTTTATTTTTAATATTATTTGTCAAAATCTAATTGGTAAAAAAATTTAAGATAAATTTCCTTAGAACAATTTTTGGGTTCACTCCTAGGGGTGAACCTCTTTATGCACCTCATCTTATTTTAACCAATGAGAATATGACATATAATATTACATTAAATTAAAATTAAGAATACAGCAAAATTAAAACAAAATTTAAAATATAATTAAACAAATAAAACAAAATAATAATATAAAATCATTAGGCTTAACGATTTCTTTTTGAATTTATATTCTAAACCCTAAATCCGAAACTTGAAACACTAAACCTAAACCCGAAATTATAAACCCTAAATCATATAATCAAAACCCTAAACCCCAAACCCTAAACCCGAAATTATAAACCCTAAACCCTAAACCTTAAACCATAAATCCGAAAATCCTAAACCCTAAACCATAAAATCGAATCCCTAAACCCCAAACCTCAAACCCTAATCCCAAAACTCTAAACCATAAACCCGAAATTCTAAATCTTAAATAATATAAAAAATAATGATTTTATATTCTTAAATTGTTTTATTTGTTTAATTTAAAATATTAAGTGTGTATTTTTATTTAAATGTAATATTACATTGCAGCTAAAATAAGAGGAGGTGAATAAAGAAATTTACGTCTAGGAGCAAACCCAAAAATTTTTCATTTCGTTAATCTAAAAATAACTTTTATTTTTCTTTTTTTGCTAACTTTACTTTTAGGATTAAGTTTAGATTATATTTTTTTCTTTATTGTTAATATTATGTGTCAAAATCTGATGCATTAACTCGACACGTGTCACAATCTGATGAGTTACTACATTTGAATCATTCTCTTTTATATATATATATATATATATATATATATATATAGAAGATAGATAGATAGATTATATCAATTTTTCAATAATATATATTCACAATTATAATTTTGAGAAATTGGGATATTGTAAGTTTATAGCATATGCAAGGGCATATTATTCATTAACGACAATAGTTCAGATTATAACAAAACAACAATAGAAGATAGATAGATAGATTATATCAATTTTCAATAATATATATTCACAATTATAATTTTGAGAAATTGGGATATTGTAAGTTTATAGCATATGCAAGGGCATATTATTCATTAACGACAATAGTTCAGATTATAACAAAACAACGAAGAGAAAAGAAAATGGAGAGTGGAGTGGAGTGGAGTGGAGTGGAGAGTGAAAAAAGAAAAACAAAGAGAGAGAGAAAATGAGGTTTATACTCTGTCTTCTTCTTGTGTTGAACTCTATTTCAGCAGCCGTTCCAAGTTCTTGTGTAAGACTCTGTGGGAAGATATCCATACCGTTTCCTTTTGGAATTGGCGACGGGTGCTACCTCAACGATTGGTACGAGGTCCAATGCAACAAGTCGGTCCCGTTTCTGCCCAAAATCAACAAGGAATTGGTGCAAATCGATCTACCGATACCAATAGATGAGAAGGCAAATGTGTCCATTTCTTCTGAGTCCATTCCTTTTGGGTCACTCCGCATCAAAACCAGAATAACTTCTATGGGGTGTTCTGGCGGCGACAGAGAGAACTCGGAAGAGGTTTTGAATTTTAACGAAAGTCCTTTTTTAATCAAAAGCAATAACAAACTGGTGGCTTTTGGGTGCAATGTCACTGCCAGGTTGACGCATATTGACCCCGGAATTGTGGGATGCGTCTCGACTTGCGATATAACGAAAGAGCATATAATATTCTCGTTATCAGAAACAGGCTGCGATGGCTACGGGTGTTGCAATGCAAGCACGCCTAGAGAGGTCGGTGCTGTAATTGGTGTGAAAATAGAGAGCGGCGATGGTGGTAATACTAGTACGACGTGCGGAGTCGCCTTCTTAACCGACGAATATGGGCATCCATCACTGTGGCCCAACAGAACTGATCCGAAAAAGCTTCACGCTAGGAAATATGCTACCACCCAGCTGACGTGTGTAGGACCAAAATTTACACTACAGACAGGAAAGATTTAATCACAGTAATATGTAAATAAACAGTTTAAGGAACAGACGATTTATATACGATAAAGCAATACAAGATCTGAGGAGGCGAGATAAATCTCTTTCCTTAACTCTAAGAATCTCCCGTAGTGTGACGGGGTTTTATAGATCCATGAGTCCCAGGATACAACCAAAGTTTAACTGAATCATCAACACCATGATTCATATCTATCGACCATTATTCTACGATACTCTCGAAATTAAAAACTTACTCTAAGCAGTAGGGAATTGAAGAAACGATTGCTAGAACTTTTAGAAAGTGTTTATTGTGTGTCAGAGGATGATTTTTTAGGTGAAAATCGTGTTGTATATATAGGAGAGAGGCTAGGGTTTTTCCATGACAGAAAAGGAATATTTCTAGAATAACCTAGGCGGCTGCGATTTTTTAAGTCGGCCCGCTGGGTATCGATCGATACCTCAAAAAGTCCACGGGCCCAATCAAGGCCCAAGATGCGAACGTCGCACGTATGGCTTTTCTTCTCTCATGTTGTTCATTTAAGACACAACCATTCCAACATATATACACGAGAAAACATTTCTCGGTTAATGAAAACATTTCATTAGAAAGAGCTTAACTCATTTCTTTTCACACTAACATAATTTTATCAAACCCTCAGGCTTTGACAAAAAATTAGTTCCAACAATCCCCCACATGAATAGAAATGACTCTAGAACATATGAAAATTGTACAGACTAGACTTTACTAGACATACTTGACTAGACTCATCTAGACGTAGACAGACTTTCGAGAGTATACGAAAATGTAACTGTCACTGAATGGTAGCGTTTTTCAGCTTTGAACCAAACAATTTTAATATCTGTTGCGTTTACTCGGCCAGTAGGTGAACATGATGTCTTGAACCACCCGGATTTTGATGTAAACTGATACAACAGATATCGCACAGTGACATTTTCTCGTAGAACTTTGTTCTCTATTGGGTTCATTTTGGCCTTGAACATTCCTGGTATTCGTGAGTGAATTTGGAGAATATAGCCTTATCCTTCATTCTCCTAGAAACGGCCCCATTTCACACTTCACAAGGTGATATTTTATTAGCTTGTTTTCAAAAGTGTCCTGTCACACTCCACTATCTACACAGCTATGCAATCATTAAAAGCCAACGCTTATCCTTACTATCCACAGGTAGCACTGTTTTATCATCCTAGGAACTGGGCAGAGACATAGTCTCACAGTGCTCAACTCGAATCAGTTTAATTTTGTTTCCCTTTGAACCTAGATCTTGGGATCTCCAGTCACATAGGTTGGGTATCTGTCAAACGTCATCTTTTTCTATAGGCTTTAAACCCATTCCTTTTGATGATTTAACAAACTTGATCTCGCGGCAGACCTTTGGTAAACGGATCCGCTAGGTTATCAGCCGACTTGATGTAATATATCGTTATTACACCAGTTGAGATCAATTGTCTAATGGTCTTATGTCGTCTTCTTATATGACGAGACTTGCCATTATATAGATTACTCAGTGCCTGAGAGATAGCTCACTAACTCTCATAGTGTACACATAATGCTGGCACTGGTTTTCCCACATCGGGATATCTTCCACAAAGTTTCGAAGCCATTCTGCTTCCTTTGCAGCTTTATCTAAAGCTATAAACTTTGACTCCTTGGTTAATTAGGCCAAGAGTGCTTGTTTGGAAGATTTCCAAGATACTGCTGCACCACCAAGAAAAACTATTATCCACTTATAATATCTGTCAGGTTTACTAGGCCAAGAGGTGAACATAATGTCTTGAACCCCCAGACTTTGATGTAAAACGAGACGACATATAACGATGGATAATTCAACATTCTAGTTATGGTTTTCCACAGAGTATGACCTGGATTACTCATGTAGCGACTTGAATATGCTAGATCGGATATAGTACGATTCATTAAGTACGTTAGACTTCCGATAATTCTTGCATACATCACTTGTGATACAACTTTATCACAATTGGATTTATTGCAATCTTGTTTGAGTAGTTCTCAAAACATTCTAGGATCTTGAGACAAGATTATCCACTAATCTTATGTCTATCAAACTTCCCACTAAACACTTTCTTAGTGTGTTGGATTATGTCCTTCTTGCTTCCATGATGAATGTGTCATCTTATAAACATAACAAAACGTATCCATATGGAGTACTTTTGATGTATATCACCTTAAGTGATTTTGAAGCTATTTGACATCACTTTGTTGTCAAACTTTCCAAGCTATTGCTTAGGAGCTAACTTAAGCTCGTATAAGGACTTTGCAAGTCTACTTATTTTCTTTCCTTGTTCAGGAGTGACATAATCCTCGGGTTGTTTCATGTAAATCTCCTCTTCTAAATGGTTGTTTAGAAAGACAGATTTTACATCCATTTGATGGATTACAAGATCTCATATTGCTGTGATTCCAATCAGCATACGACTAATTTCAACTTTAGCCTCTTCTGCTTTTTTACAGAAGTACCAGCATTGTACGATCAAAGGTCCAATGCCCGTCAAGCATCGATCGATACCAAGGTGTATCGATCGATACCTCTAAAAGCGTAAGAGCCCAAGAGATCAATTGCTCGCTTAGAGCTTATCCTTTACTTGGATGTCTGGTATATCTCATTTATACACCATAAAGCAATCAGCACTACATTGTGTGCATATTCAATGAAGATACAATCCACCGTTTTTGGTCCGATTGTCAGCTTATTAGGTGGTTGCTAGGCACCCCCACACTTTCATGTATTTGTATAAAAACACATTACTTTTCCAAAGTTCGCATGAAACATTTCCAGTGACTTTGTGTAGTATTTAGTTCAGGATATAACTTGTGGTAAGCAATGCTTCCCCCCCACATTTCTGGACTAACCCAGATTTTTTAGGAATAATGAGTTCATCAAATAATTCGGTAATTTGTTATGAGACTCCATTAGATTCCAGTGAATAGGGATCAATCGTTTGATGGATAATACCATGCTCATGTCCTCTATCACTTCAAACTATGTTGATAGTTCTTTCGAGTTGGTTTTCAACCTCGAGTTTAAACTCCTTGAGTTTTCCAAGGTCTCGTATTTGCTTCTTAGCAAATAGACATAACAATATTTCGTACAATCCTCAACGAAAGTCACAAAATATTTTTCACCACCTTTTGTATAAGTCAAACCAAGAGGTTCGCTCGATTGTGGTGTTTTAGTGAGTTTGGTTAGAACGCAAACCTCACACTCATCTTTGCTTATTTTGTATTTCAGGATCTCATTCAATCTACGCATAGATTCGAATATAATGTGACTGAAACATTCAGATCAAATACTAAGAGATTCTGTACCATAAGCAAATGATTCTTTCTCATTTAATGTCAACACCATTGGTTACATTGATTTTAAGTCCGACTGTCTCAACGTTAATTTGGACCAGTCTGTCCTTAATATAGACAACATTATTTGTCAATACATGCTTAATTAACATTGTGCCCTAAATAAGATTTTTATGCATCTTTAGCACATGCTTTACATCAGTGAGAGTGAGCTTCTTTGAAAAGTCAACTTCAGCACTATGAATAAATTCTTGTCATTATTTATGGTAGGAGGGAAACATTCCCATATCAACGCATATATGAGCTATTACATTGGTATAATACCACCACTCATTTGGGTTATGCTTAACCATATTGACTCCGAGGATGACATTACACATGTCTATCTCGACTAAATTGGCTTCAGCCATTCCATTGTTTTTTACACCACCAGATCTAACAATGATCACATCGGTGTTGTTAGTCATATTGAAATTTGATTTTGTTCAAGAGAATCAAACCAAATTAATATACTAACCAATACCCAACTCTCAAGTTAAAGGGTAAAATTAAATTCAATTTCTAGAATTTAATAAACTTAATACAATATCGAATTGTATTAGTATTCTTGAACTCATATCAAGAATCACAAGAGGCCTGTTGAGTATCGATTGATACCAATGAGTATCGATCGATACCTCAAAATTCCAATGATTTAATTATTCAAATTAAATCAGCCTCCAATATTTAATTGAATTTCAACTAATTATTCCAAAATTCGTAAATTTTTGGACACATAATATTGAGCTACACGTCTTTAAATTTTGTCCAAGGCTTTATCTTTACTCCGCAGTAGAAAGATGTATCAATATCTCGTGCAATCGTCTATGAATGCCATGAAATATTTATTGCCTCCTCTGGTTTGAATATATTTCAAATCACATAACTCTGTGTGAATTAAACCTAGAGGTTCTGTTGTTCTTTGAACGCTGGGTGATGGCGTTTTAGTGAGTTTGGCTTGGACACAAACCTCACATTTGTCTTTGCTTAATTTGCATTTAGGAATCATGTTCATGTTCATTAATCTACTCATAGATTTGAAATCAACATGTCCTAATCGTTCATGCCAAATATTAAAAGACTTAGCGAGATAAGCAAATGGTTTCTTATCATTAATCTTTAGGATTCTACGAGGTGGATGCCTCGGTTACATTATCCTTTCAGATTACTTCCTCAACAGATATCTTACACAGATTATCACATACAAAACCCTTACCCACATACATCCCATTTTTCGTTAGGATTAGCTTATCACCTTCCAGCTTCACAGAGAATCCATGCTTACTTATGAGCGATCCAGAGATCAGATTCTTGCGTATGTCTGGTACATGGACGACGTTCGTGAGAACCAGTTCCTGTCCAGAGGTGAGCTTCAGAACAACCTTCCCGTGACAATCAACTGTCGACGAGGCGGAATTTCCCATCAAGAGTTTATCACCACTCTTGTTCTTTGTGTATGTCGAGAACATCTCGCGATCCATACAGATGTGTCTGGTTGCACCACTGTCGAACCACCAAGTCTTTGGATGGCTCTCTGCAACATTGGCCTCAGTGACCACGGCACACATGTCAGCTTCTGTCAAGTTCGCTTGAGCTTTCACTGTTTTGATCAGACTCGTAGTCGTTTGATCCACTTTGTCACTGGTTTTCTCCATAGTTCCAGAGTTGTTGTCAACGTTGTTTGTCATTTTAAGCTAATGAGAACACAACTTTCAGTTAGTACCGATATATAAACTCAAGAATCGCAATTCTAAGACTGATATCGAACTGAATCGCATTGGTGTCGATCCATACTCCTTGGTATCGATCGATACACACACAATGTCTATCGATACACCCATATGGTGTCGATCGATGCCCTCAGTGTCGATCGATACACCCTTGGTGATGATCGATGCACGTGAGTTTTGCATAAGATCTATCGATACACCTCGGTGTCGATCGATGATCAGCTTGTATCGATTGATACACCTCGGTGTCGATCGATGCTCAGCTTGTGTCGATCGATGCACCCTGTGTGTCGATCGATGCAAGTGAATTTTTTTTCACAGGATCGATCGATAAACCACAGTGTCGATCGATGCTCGATGCACATACTGTGTTAATCGAAGCATCTTGGTGTCGATCGATACACATTGAGTGTCGATCGATATACCCTGGGTTCCTATTGATGCTCGATGCACATACTGTGTCATTCGAAGCAACCTGGTATCGATCGATACACGCTCAGTGTCGATTGATATACCCTGGGTGTCGATCGATACAAGTGAATTTCACAGGATCGATCATAGCACCAGTGTCGATCGATACCTGTGTCTTATACACAGTATCGATCGACATAGACCAACTTGGTCGATGCAAAGTATCGATCGATACACTGAGGTGCCGACCGATACACTGTTTGCATGGTATCGATCGATACACTTAAGTGTCGACCGATACAATTTAGTCCAATATCGACCGATACCATAGGGTGTCGATCGATACTCACAAGGCCTCGATCTGAATCGAACCTATCAAGAACAGATGTGTGTTCGTTGATTATACCGTTCTTTAATCGCAATTAAAGACGGTTTTTTTTAGAAGATGTTTAAGCAGATCTGCTTCTACTACACGTTTCAAGTTGCTAAACAGCTGTTTGATTAACGTTTGAGTATCACTAGCAGAAGAACATCTTCTTAAAAAATAGAGAGAGATGAAGATTGCCTCTACTACACGTTTTAATTTGCTAAAAGCTTTTTGACAACGTTTGAGTATCATCAGCAGTAGAAGAATCGTTTAAAAACCGTTTGAAAACGTTTATTTACTCGTGATTAAAGATCCAATTGAAGTAATAACAAAAATTGGATCTTCTTAGAGTTAAGATTGTAGGACCAAAATTTACACTACAGACAGGAAAGATTTAATCACAGTAATATGTAAATAAACAGTTTAAGGAACAGACGATTTATATACGATAAAGCAATACAAGATCTGAGGAGGCGAGATAAATCTCTTTCCTTAACTCTAAGAATCTCCCGTAGTGTGACGGGGTTTTATAGATCCATGAGTCCCAGGATACAACCAAAGTTTAACTGAATCATCAACACCATGATTCATATCTATCGACCATTATTCTACGATACTCTCGAAATTAAAAACTTACTCTAAGCAGTAGGGAATTGAAGAAACGATTGCTAGAACTTTTAGAAAGTGTTTATTGTGTGTCAGAGGATGATTTTTTAGGTGAAAATCGTGTTGTATATATAGGAGAGAGGCTAGGGTTTTTCCATGACAGAAAAGGAATATTTCTAGAATAACCTAGGCGGCTGCGATTTTTTAAGTCGGCCCGCTGGGTATCGATCGATACCAAAGGGTATCGATCGATACCTCAAAAAGTCCACGGGCCCAATCAAGGCCCAAGATGCGAACGTCGCACGTATGGCTTTTCTTCTCTCATGTTGTTCATTTAAGACACAACCATTCCAACATATATACACGAGAAAACATTTCTCGGTTAATGAAAACATTTCATTAGAAAGAGCTTAACTCATTTCTTTTCACACTAACATAATTTTATCAAACCCTCAGGCTTTGACAAAAAATTAGTTCCAACAACGTGGGACATTCTTACGGCGATTTTTTCGTTTCAAGAATCCTTGCGCTTGCGGTGCAGCAACGACTCACTGGATGACGACTTTCACTCTACACCTTGCCTCTGCTATGGCCTGCCGCTATATTATGATGGGCCCAGATATCTAAGGTGTGCGTGCACCTCTGGTTACGAGGGTAACCCATACGATCAGGATGGATGCAAAGGTCAGTTCTTTAAAGCTCTACGTACTAATCATTAAAAATCAAACTAAAAGTTTCCCCTTAATTAATTAAGATCATCATCTGGATATATATAATAATTTCACGACGTTATCTTTTCATATGTTGTAGATATTGATGAGTGTAAAATCCTCGAAGATGGACGTGCCAAGTATTGTAATAGCCGCAAGACTACTTGTCAAAATATTCCCGGAAGCCATCTATGCGTGGCCGAAAAGAACAAAACCTCCATAATTTATATTGGTAAACTCTCTCTTACTACTATCCAATTTTTTCTTTAAGAGTTTCACCCGTATTCTTAAGCTTTTAAATTTTACGATAATTAACAGCATGATTACTAAAAAACTAGATTAAGACCCCCATAATATCTATATGCGGGTCAATAATTTACTATGATAATTAAAATTTAAAAATTTGCAGCAATAGGGTCAATATCTACTTTACAACAAATGCCCCTTAATTTAATTAAGAACCAACAAATTATATAATATCGATTATTTTTTATATATATATTCATTTATTTGAAAATATTTTTTTGCTAAAACTCAGATAATCATAGAACGTATATGAATTTATATTATATTGTTACTAAAGTCATTGAAAGGAACCATCACTAAAATTTTAATAAATAAAAAACAATATTTATAGACTTAGTTATTTGCAATATATGAATAATCAATAAATCAAGTGTGTACTTTTAAATCTTTTAATCTATACAGTAATATTAACTTAATGAAATGTTTTAATAAGATTTAAGAGATCGATATAAGCCCGATAAATATATTCCATTATGCTTAATTTTTCATTGTTTACCAAAAAAAGTTTTGTTATTAAAAATTCTATTGAAAACTTAGAATACGTGAATCAAAATACATTTACTTAATGGAATAATTTCAGTTTTGACTCAAAATATATGCTCTTCTAAATATTAAACTTCTTTTAATTCCAATTTATATCATACTACATTTTTTGTGTAACCAAACTCACTTTGACAAATACTACTTTCTCATTATTGTAACATAAATGTCCATGATTCGATGCAGTACGAGCCCCTATATTTTGTCTTGTGATATATATATTCATATTTATATATACTTTTTTTGAAAAAATACTGTGATATCATCTTTTATCTCCCCTTGGTCTTTGATGGATTTGCAGGGGTTAGCGTAGGTTTAGGCGTGTTGCTTGTAGGTGTAGGCATTGGGCTATACAAATTTATCAAGAAGTACAGAAAGACGAACATCAGAAAAAAGTTCTTTAAGCGTAATGGAGGTCTTTTGTTAAAGCAACAATTAGCTTCAGGAGAAGGCTCTGCAGAGAAAACAATAATATTCAGCTCCAAAGAATTAGAGAAAGCTACAGAGAGCTTCAGTTTGGAGAGGGTTCTTGGGGAAGGTGGCCAAGGAACGGTGTTCAAAGGGATGCTCGCTGACGGTAGGATCGTAGCGGTAAAGAAATCCAAGGTTTTGGACGAAGATAAAGTGGAGGAATTAATCAACGAGGTTGTCGTTCTCTCTAAAACCAAGCACCGCAACATCGTTGAGATATTAGGATGCTGTCTAGAGACAGAGGTTCCTGTTTTGGTGTATGAATACATTCCCAACGGCAATCTTTTCGAACATCTTCATAATGAAGACACGATTGTTACTTGGGAAGTACGCTTGCGAGTTGCCATAGAGATTGCAAGAGCGATTTCATACCTCCATTATGCTGCATCATCTCCGATATATCACAAGGACATCAAATCCACGAACATACTGCTTGATGAGAAGTATCGAGCAAAATTGTCAGATTTCGGTACGTCTAGAGTGATAGCTGTGGATCACACCCACCTCACAACGGTGGTTTCAGGTACCGTATAGGATATGTGGATCCTGAATACTTTCAGTCGAGCCAGTACACAGAAAAGAGTGATGTCTACAGTTATGGAATTGTGCTCGCAGAACTCATTACTGGAGAAAAGCCACGGTTACAAGGAAACATGACTCTAGCAAGTCACTTCCTCGTAGCTATGGAAGAGAGAGGATTGCGTGTTGGAACAAGTCACAAGGATGGCCAAAATTGCAAGATTGTGCATAGATCTTAAAGGAGATAAACGGCCAAACATAAGAGAAATAACAATGGAGTTGGAGAGGCTTTCTTCGTCACAACCAGAGGGCCATGCTATGGGAATTGATTCTGATGAGGAAGAAGCTGCACAACTTTACACACGTAGGGAATCGTTAAATATTGATGTAGCTTCAACTTCAACATCGCAACATCGTAAAACTAATTAATATTTATGAAACCGAGTTTTTTTGGGTCTTGAAGATGTATACACCAAAATATTGTAATAAAATTAGATGAATACATGTGTGTATACGGAGGTTTTCTTTCATTTAAAAAAAAAAATATATGGTTTATTTACTTTTGTATTTCAATAAATTTAATATTTTAAGAATATGATCATTTTGGAGTTATGGTTGTATTTCCCTAAGGCGTAGTATTTTATAATTTTTGTTTTTGTTTTAATGTATAAAAATGTCAAATGTTTTAT
Source organism: Eutrema japonicum (assembly GCA_030161315.1). Lineage (NCBI taxonomy): Eukaryota > Viridiplantae > Streptophyta > Magnoliopsida > Brassicales > Brassicaceae > Eutrema > Eutrema japonicum. The sequence goes on from BSQW01000001.1 coordinate 12,451,656, forward strand.
TTTCTTTAAAATATTCACCAACATAAATAAGTTAATGATACAGTTTTTTTAACTCATTTTTGTACCGTAATTTTCAGAAGGTTAAAGTAAACAAATTACTTTAAATTCCTCTTCTTGCTTGAGCTTTGAGGTTTGTACTTTGTTTCTAATAGCCATTCTACATCATCGATCGCGATTGACATATTTTTGGTTATAACTTATTACCATTTCCTTGACGTTAAAAGAAACCCAAAAAAGGAACCACTTGATTTTGTTAATCAATAATTTACATGTTAACGTATTTGGGTGATCAAAGAAAATGCACACATATAGCACCCTCATGATACCTCCGTCCATAAAACATAGAGCCAATAATATTTTGAATTGAAGTACTTTGAGATCAAATTAAAAGATGCATACATATAACTTGCATGAAATGAGAAATCTGGTGGTGAAATCAGATACATTCGTTTACATTCCACATAATTGGATTCCACATAAAGAAAAAATGAAGTATATCTTCAGTCTATAGACATAGCATATATATATATATATGTGTGTGCGCTTCATAACATAAAATAGATAGGGGAATCGTCTCGTTATAAAAGTATGCGAGCCTAATTCATCTAACTAATCAAGACCTCCTGCTTCTCCGACTAAAGACATCTTCCAACCTAAACCATGAGAAGCAATCTCGCGTGCAAAAATAGTACACTTTGATGTCTTTAGATTTATAATAATCCAAAAATATTTCCGTTTCAAAAAATGAATAATCTCGTATATTTTGTGTTAGTTATTACTATGTATTTTGGGTTGAATGAAGCAAACAGATTTATATGCGACAAAGGAACGTTAGAAATTCAAAACAAACTCGGTCTTGGTCAAATTCTCGAGGTTAAGTGCAATGAAGATCATACAATGCGGTCAGAATGGTTGAAATTCAATGAGAAACACCTATTTTCTGGAAAACTACCACCTAGGGTAAGTACTTGGCATTGTATCTTAATTAAAGCACCTACCACCAAGGTTTTGGACGAAGATAAAGTGGAGGAATTAATCAACGAGGTTGTCGTTCTCTCTAAAACCAAGCACCGCAACATCGTTGAGATATTAGGATGCTGTCTAGAGACAGAGGTTCCTGTTTTGGTGTATGAATACATTCCCAACGGCAATCTTTTCGAACATCTTCATAATGAAGACACGATTGTTACTTGGGAAGTACGCTTGCGAGTTGCCATAGAGATTGCAAGAGCGATTTCATACCTCCATTATGCTGCATCATCTCCGATATATCACAAGGACATCAAATCCACGAACATACTGCTTGATGAGAAGTATCGAGCAAAATTGTCAGATTTCGGTACGTCTAGAGTGATAGCTGTGGATCACACCCACCTCACAACGGTGGTTTCAGGTACCGTATAGGATATGTGGATCCTGAATACTTTCAGTCGAGCCAGTACACAGAAAAGAGTGATGTCTACAGTTATGGAATTGTGCTCGCAGAACTCATTACTGGAGAAAAGCCACGGTTACAAGGAAACATGACTCTAGCAAGTCACTTCCTCGTAGCTTTTCCCGACTTACAGCGTCGTCGAATACTCTCCGCCGCGTAAACCCGCCTCCACCACGACTCCGAACACGAGTTGGACGAATGGGATCGGTCAAGGGCAACAACCGTCGAGATCGATGTCTTCTGCTTCGTCTTTCTCGTCTCTCGCTTCTACCGTTGGCGGAGCTGGTGGTGGTAGCTACGGCGAGCTTGGGCCTGCGTTCGTGGTTGATGCATCTATGGCGGAAGATGCGTTACGGGCCCTGAGAAGCGGGCTTCCGCTAGTGATTGAGCATTTGCCAGAGAATTCCTTGGTGGCTTTGATTACTTTTGATTGCATGGTTAGGGTCTATGATTTGGGTTTTTCAGAATGCTATAAAGTTGTCATTTTCCATGGCGAATGTGAGCTTCCTCCAGAGCAGGTAAAAACCTTGATTTGGGACTTTGGTCAATCGGAGAGGAAGAAGAAGCCTTTCAAGCTGATTCAAGTTGATTTTGGGATCTGTAATTAAAACATTGTAGTGATTCTACTCTCTTCTTCTTCTTTTTCCAATATTGATTTGTAATTTTTTGTGCCAAAAACAGTTTGAAATCGTGAATTCATGACAAAGATCTCATTGGATTCTCAATTGCAGTGATAAAATCTGATACCCATAAACTTGGAGATATGAGGAATCCAACCCTAACTATAGATTTATCCTCGCTTTTGGAAAATCTATTTCAAAACAATTGAATTTGGAAACCCGAATTTAGGGTTCTTCAATTGATTTGGTTTTTTTTAGGGAACTGGTATTTTACACGGGTCAGGTTTAAGGTTAGATCGGATTTTTTAATTGGGTTTTGTTTCAGGTTTGGCTGGTTAGATTTGCGGTTTAAGTCGCAAACCAATAAAATCGATGTCTAGGTATAAATACGTTTCAAATTTTTTAATCGAGGAGAAATAGGTTTAAAATTTTTATTTCGTGAAGATCTATGTCGAGATCGAAAATTTGGATAGATCTGAAATCTATACGATAGATATGAAGACGTACGTCGTTTCCCAAATGAAAATAAAAAAATAACTTTGGGAACCTAATTTATGTCATCGGTGCCAACACTTACGCGAAAAACCACAATCAACCCATTGTGACTTTTCTCCTTATACACTGTTTCGAGACCCAAAAAAAAAAGGTTCTTTGAAGGAAAAATAAAGAAAAGAAGTACAGCTCGAGAGGGTGCGACCCTCTTCTCCTTCATCTATCATCGCCGTTTTCGATCTACTCCTCCACTCTCCTCCCCCTCAGCCTCCACCTCCACCTCCACCTCCCGTTCCCCTGACCCAGCTCACCCAAACCCTAACTCACCTCCGATTGAAACCACTCTCCCCACCTGCCGCCGCCTCTTCCACCTCCATCCATCGTTCTCGGATCGTGGCTGTTGGAGGTGGGCCTAGCACCCCCAATTAGTTAGGTCCATCTTAGGAAAAATCTCTCTTCAGCTCGGCCGACGGCCTGAAGGAACCCGAGCTCCCGAGGACGCACCTCGGGTCAGGCCTGACACCTCACCAAAGCAGGAGTGTTAGAAGAGCAGAAGGCACGTGGGAGCTGGTAGCACAGTGCCCTACCCGCGTAGAGATACGGCCTCGACTCGACGTCCCACCAACCCTGCAGAGTCGACGAAGAAGGAAAGGACACGTGGAGGAGAGTTGGCGAAACAGTGCGCTGCTCTGTAACACGCCACGCCGAGCTCATCATGACCTCCCTCCCCGAAAGCCGGAACACGCCTCCTAGGCCACCTTACCCGCGAAACAGGCCGAAGGCGCCACGTGGCCCCGAGATCCCGGGGAGTGATATGCTCAATTTAATACCCTAAAGTACTAAAGCAGTTGTAATAGTATAGCTAGGGGTCGAACCACAGAAGACTCACAGAAACGCACAATAGATTCTATAGTGTCGAATTACGCTAAGCCAGATAGTTGTAATTAAAAGCAGTGCAGAAATTAAAGGAGTTGTAAATCAATTGAGAAATATAGGCTCAGGGTTTTTCTCAGGAAATCAATGAATGCAGATAAACTAACTAACAGGATTCAGATTTAGCGCAGTTCTTGAACTCAAATCACTAAAATATAGCTAACCAACTCTCGTTGCGAAAACTATCTAAATCTAAATCTCAAGAATTCCAAATCTCTTTGCGAATCCTAAATTCTAAATCAGCTTTAATATCAGGTTTGATATGTTCACAAATCAATTAAACCAAATCTCTTTGCGAATAATCAATTTGCTCACCTAGGTTCTATCAGGTAATTAATCGCACTCTCGTGCCTAATCAATTATCCTAAGATCTAAGTTCCAGATTCGTCAACCTAGAATTAGCTATGAACACAACCTAAGGTGAAGAACTAATTTAGATGGTGAATCCTAAACAGATAATTAACCTAGCATTCAAAGAAATCCTTTATGAGAAAACCCTAAACCTAAAGTGGATCTACTCAGACATGGCAATTGAATCAAAAGACATGTTTGAATAAATCATCAATAGAATAGAAAGAAGGGTTTAGAGATCTGATCTCGGACGAAGGGAGATTCAGACTTGTCTCTCTAAAACCAAAGTAAAATCAAACACAGAAAATAAAAGCATAAAAAGGCATTCAAAGGCATCTTCTAAACAGGTGGCTGAAAACTCCTATTTATAACCTAAAACACGATCTAGGGTCTTCTTGTAATTATTAAAGACTTCTGGGCACTTTTGCAATTCCTCAAGTCTTGGAAAACTCGCGGGTTGTGTCTTGCTGCGCTGAGTGTCGATCGATACCAAGGGGTATCGATCGATGCTCGACGTGAATTCAGGTTCTCAGCGACACGATCTTTAGCTCTGCTACAAACTGCTTCAGAAAGCTCCAATACTTCCAATAATCCTCCAAACGTGCTATGACCTGTAAAAGACTCTAAAAAGACTCCAAAATACTATAAAGACTCTATAAAAAGGACTTATATCATGGCTTAAATAGGGTAAAAACCATGATATATCAACTCCCCCAGACTTAGCCTTTTGCTTGCCCTCAAGCAAATAGAAGACTAAACCAGAAAAAGAGGTTTGAAAACGTAGAGACTCACCTGTTCCTGAACCATCGAAAAGACCCTTTTCCCAAGTACCCAAATGTCACCTGATCAGCTTTCGATCTAACCACCATGTACTTCTCCGTAGACATTTGCAGCTTTTCCAGACTCCACACAAAATCCCACAGCATTGTTCAAGTAAAGCCCTCATCGCCAGTTTCATCTCTGCAGCTAATATTTAAGAACCTTCTAGACTCTTTACCAGACAATATCTTGACAAAGGAACCACCCTTTTTCACGCTTTTTTGTATCAATTTCTCTCCTCCAGACTTATTTCTTATTATATCCTTATTATTATTTTTTATTTTCAGCTTAGCATATACATATCAAGGTAGGAGACGCGAGTATTGATGGTGTTTGCCACCAAATCCCCGGTTCTTCCCTCTCTATGTATCAAAGGATGTAGGCGAATAATGGCATCATAGGAAAATCCTAGCCTCGCTTCCAATCCTTTGTGTGATCATCCCCTCTTAAGTAGAATAATGGGATCGCTGGAAATTTTCCTAACCCTCTACTCAGAAGAAAATCATTTCAATCTTTTATGCTCTTAATCTATCAACTTATTTCAGGGGAGAGAGATACCATAATTCTAAACACACGGGTTCCTTTATCAGATATGAATGATGAATCAAGCTCTATGAACATTAACCACATTGATGAAGTGCAAAAATTTGGCTCAGGCTTCAGAAGAACTCTGCTGGAGACATGGATGTTTTCTAGTCAACTGGTCAGCCTTTGGATTTTTCATTAGTCGATCTAGAACTGATCCTGTAACACTGTGCACTCAAAAACAAAATCAAATCAATAGGTTCAAGCACAGGATCATCATCTCCAACAAATTTTGACTTAATAAAACAGTTTTGACTCGATAAAACGACTGACTCTAAGAAAAACGAAAAACAATGTCAGCAGACACCTCCCCCAGACTTGAACAACACTGTCCTCAGTGTTATCTAGCCTAGAGTCAGTGAAAGAAACAAAGAAAAAGGATAGAACGAAGAGAAACAAGAAATTACCGTTCTGGAACAGTCGGTGTCGATCGACACACGGCATGGTATCGATCGATACCATGCTTAGATCGACTTGGTGAACTTTCATCCGCGATTGGTGTCGATCGATACCATAGGGGTATCGATCGATGCTTAGGCGATTTCGAGTTGCTCCTTGTTCATCCTGACACAGACTCAAAACAAACGAAAATAAAAATAAAAACGAATCAAAAACAGACTCACCAGTGGGTTGCCTCCCACCAAGCGCTCGTTTAACGTCAATAGCTTGACTGTAACGCCCTTCAGGCTGGATAAGAGTGAGAGCTTGCACCAAAACAGGCTCCATCACTTGACATTACTAGCTTCAGAGTTCTGCGTAGCATGCTGTCCACAAATTCCTGCCCTTTCTCTTTCAGCTCAGAAGTAAGAAGGACTCTGGCCTTGGAGAATGGCTTCAAGGCTCCTTTGCATTTGACCTTGTACTCAATCGAATCTCCATTACACTTCTGAGGTATCAAAGTGACATGGGGATTCTCAACTTTGTTGCTCTTGGCCTTCTTCTTCTTTGTTGCCTTAGTCTTCTTCTTGGGGATGTTGGGCGGTTCAGCTGGAACGTCTGTGACAGTAGGCTCATCAGGAGGCTCTTCCAGAAGATCAATTGCTAGCGACTCTCCTGTGATAACCTTGATGCTAGAGGTACGTGTGGGAATACTCCTAGGTGGAATGACATCATAGTAGACATCACTGTCAATGTAAGAGAAAGATAGTCTCTTATTAGGTGTGTCTATGATCGCGCCTGCAGTAGCCATGAACGGTCGTCCCAGGAGTATAGGCATACGAGATATCGCACCCATCTCCACAACCTGAAAATCAGTAGGCACCAGACAGTCTCCTACTTGGACTAGCAAACCAGCGATTTCACCATATGGAAGTGAGGTGGAATCGTTTGCAAACGTGATAGATGTCTTAGGAGATAGAATAGTAGCCCCCAACTGCTCTGCAATTGCCTTTGAGATGACATTGACACTAGCCCCTGAGTCGACAAGAGACTCTTTGAAATCAACTCCTGAGATGGAGCATGGAACAGCGAATTTCCCTGGGTCTTCCCTCTGTGTCAATTTCCGTGGTTGTAGTGAATTGCGAACTCTTTCTCCTATCACCTCACGTGATTTCTTGGCTTCTGGTTCTTTCTGCGAGGGGTATCGATCGACACTAGGTAGGGTATCGATCGATGCCATGCGATTTGAATCGTTTCTGACAGGTACATCTTCATCAGAAAGAAGCTCCACGTTCGGGTTATCCAGCATATACTGTAGTCTAGCAATCTCCCATTCCTCCCTTGTCAGCTTAGGAACCATAGGATAAGGCATCCTGGTTACATACACTCGTTCTGCAACGACCTTAGGCACCACAGTCGAAGTTTCAACTGTTTCCTCAGAAATCGCCCCGGTATCGACCGATACCAATGGGGTATCGATCGATACACGGGTTTTCGAATCCATTCGAGCAGATGTCTGGGCTGGTATCGATCGATACTGGGAAGTATCGATCGATGCTTGTGCGATTTCAGGAATGGCTTCGAGATTTTCTGCACGTAAGCTGATGGCATTGACGTGTGAATGAACCGTCTTTCCCTTAGAATTTGCTGCAGTCTGAGCTACTTGCGTCTCCAGCATCCTGTGGCTCGTATTTAGTGCCTCGATCCTTCCACTCAAATCGGTGTACATGGTGTCCATCTTACCATTGAAGGTGGCTGTCATCTTCTCCTGCCCTTGAACCAGGTGTTCAAGCAAAGCCTCAATCTTACTCTCAGGAGCTTTGGGTGGTGGGGATTGGTACCCTCCTTGCTGAGCATTGTTGGTGAAGTTTCGATTGGAGTTGTATCCGAATCGCTGACCCTGAAAACCAGAACCACCAATGTAGTTAACATCTTCCACTTCATTCTCAGCAGCGAAGTGGACGGCCTTTGTTGTCTTTCCCAGCAGAAGACTGTGCATAGAATCCAGCTGAGCCTTCACTTCAGCGATCTGCGACCCATCCTGATTACCAGCCAGCCTCTTGCGCTCGAAATCTGCGCTCTTGGTGCTACTGCTAGAGGCAAAGTTCTCAATCAACACAATAGCATCCTCAGGATATCTGGTGTTGAAATTACCATTGCTCGAAGAGTCCAGACCCATCTGATATCTCCAATCTACTCCTCTGAAGAAGATACCCAGCAGTTGCACATCAGAGTATCCATGATGTGGACAATCTCTCTGATACGATCTGAATCTTGTCCAAGCAGCCTTGAACGCCTCAGTAGGTCCTTGAGAAAAAGTGGATATCTTATTTCTCAGATCTTCAGATCGCCCGTCATCATAGAAGTTAATCAGGAAGGCTCTCTTGGTGTCCTCCCAATTAGTTAGCGATCCAGGAGATAGCTGCCTCAGCCAGTAAGTAGCTTCTCCACCCAGAGAGTAGGGGAAGAGCTTGCAGAAGAGATAGTCGTAGGACACTCCATTGCTCTTGATGCTAGTGACCAAGTCCTCGAATCTCTCTACATGGTCCATTGGATGTTCATGAGGAAGACCATGAAAGAGATGCTGTCCCACTAGAGTGAAGTAAGCAGGCTTCAGCTCAAAGTCATTCCTCTCAAACGCAGGAGGACGAATTGCTGAACGATTGGCGAAAAACTGCTCTGGCCTGTTGTACTCACCAATCGTTCTTCCACGATTAACCACAGCATTCCCTGCGTTGGCGCGCCCAGCTGGCGCGATAATCTCAACAACCGCAGCAGGGACAACGATGTTACCAGCTTCATCAAGTCGCTGCCCTCTCTCATTACACACGTGACCCTCTTGGTCTCTCAGAGTTCCAGCTTCATCAGCTCTTAAAACCACTGGGTTGTTCATCCCTGATGTTTGCTTGGTCTTTCTGTTTGTGCGTTCCACAAACGCTAGCTGTTCCAGTGACAGTTCAACTAGTTGTGTGCTCTTGTTGCTTCTGGTTTCACGAACAGGCATACACCTGCAAACAAAACACTAGGCAAAGCACGTAAGTAACCAGAAAAATACGTTGAGTATCGATCGATACCAAGTGGTGTCGACCGATACCAACAAAAGAAGACGACGAGTATCGACCGATACTACAGAGTATCGATCGATACCGACGAACTTAGTCGAAATTCTAAACTAAAATCTAATGGCAAATTGAGTCCCCGGCAACGGCGCCAAAATTGATATGCTCAATTTAATACCCTAAAGTACTAAAGCAGTTGTAATAGTATAGCTAGGGGTCGAACCACAGAAGACTCACAGAAACGCACAATAGATTCTATAGTGTCGAATTACGCTAAGCCAGATAGTTGTAATTAAAAGCAGTGCAGAAATTAAAGGAGTTGTAAATCAATTGAGAAATATAGGCTCAGGGTTTTTCTCAGGAAATCAATGAATGCAGATAAACTAACTAACAGGATTCAGATTTAGCGCAGTTCTTGAACTCAAATCACTAAAATATAGCTAACCAACTCTCGTTGCGAAAACTATCTAAATCTAAATCTCAAGAATTCCAAATCTCTTTGCGAATCCTAAATTCTAAATCAGCTTTAATATCAGGTTTGATATGTTCACAAATCAATTAAACCAAATCTCTTTGCGAATAATCAATTTGCTCACCTAGGTTCTATCAGGTAATTAATCGCACTCTCGTGCCTAATCAATTATCCTAAGATCTAAGTTCCAGATTCGTCAACCTAGAATTAGCTATGAACACAACCTAAGGTGAAGAACTAATTTAGATGGTGAATCCTAAACAGATAATTAACCTAGCATTCAAAGAAATCCTTTATGAGAAAACCCTAAACCTAAAGTGGATCTACTCAGACATGGCAATTGAATCAAAAGACATGTTTGAATAAATCATCAATAGAATAGAAAGAAGGGTTTAGAGATCTGATCTCGGACGAAGGGAGATTCAGACTTGTCTCTCTAAAACCAAAGTAAAATCAAACACAGAAAATAAAAGCATAAAAAGGCATTCAAAGGCATCTTCTAAACAGGTGGCTGAAAACTCCTATTTATAACCTAAAACACGATCTAGGGTCTTCTTGTAATTATTAAAGACTTCTGGGCACTTTTGCAATTCCTCAAGTCTTGGAAAACTCGCGGGTTGTGTCTTGCTGCGCTGAGTGTCGATCGATACCAAGGGGTATCGATCGATGCTCGACGTGAATTCAGGTTCTCAGCGACACGATCTTTAGCTCTGCTACAAACTGCTTCAGAAAGCTCCAATACTTCCAATAATCCTCCAAACGTGCTATGACCTGTAAAAGACTCTAAAAAGACTCCAAAATACTATAAAGACTCTATAAAAAGGACTTATATCATGGCTTAAATAGGGTAAAAACCATGATATATCAGGGAGCAGGAAGTCAACTGCCGGTATAAATACCCCTCGATGTCATTAATGAGCGGGATGGAAAAAATTGGGCATCTCACCTACCATAAGTGACCCGACCTCTCTCCTCTCTCTCTCTCGTTTGTAACTCAGCAGCACGTTTAGAACGCCGAACTGGATTTCAGTCGAAACTAGTTCGTAACTCTAAACTGCTCACTTCATTCATCAATAAAAAGAACACGGCCCCCGGTGTGCCCGAAAATATTCCCGACTTGCCTTTATTTGTGGTTGACTCTCTAATTAACGAAAATCTCGCATATCTCTCCCTAATCGATTCCTTAAACACACTTAGTGATCCCCGGGATCAACAGTGGCCGTCCTCGTCGTCGACCGCGCCTTCTTCAATTCCAATAAGTTTGTTGAATTTGTGTATAAATGCTTAGGGTTTGATATTGTTTTGTGAAATTTGTGTTTGATTTTTCTCTTACATACTTAATTTTGTGAAAATTCTGTTTGATTTAGTGTTTGGGTATCGTTTAGGGTTTGGAATTGGGGAGTGGGGGTTTCGAACTGGGTTTGGATTTTTCTTCCATCGTTGGTGTTTTTGATGTTGCCGACTAGTACGATAAGATGTTTCTCTAGTTTGAGTTTTGGTTTTCTTCTTTAAAAAAAATGTGTATCTGGTTTTGGTTTGCAAAAATCGTTTGATTGGAACTAGTAAGATAAGATTGTGAAGCAACTGTTGATTTATAAAACTTTTGTTTTCTTAGGGGGTGGTATTCAATTAAAGAATTTAATTGAATTGTAAGGAATTAGACTTTCTATAAAATTCTAGTGTTATTCAATGATGTATTTCATGAATTCTTTTAAATTCATGTGTTATTGGATTAGATATTTGTAATCATTCTTTTATATTATTTTAAATTCTAGTGTTATTCAATTTTTGGATTTCTTAATTCTATTAAATGTTAGTGTTATTCAATTTTATTGCAGTATTGATGATAGTGTCATTTGATAGGAATTTAATAGAATTTCAATAAAAAATTGTAAAGAGTCAATTCCGAACTTTTTTACTGTCATTTTGATAGAATTCATTAAAATTCCAACAAAAAACTTTTAAATTACTCAAAATCAATTGATTTTGAATTCATTTGCATTCTCTTAAATTCAATCATCCAATACCCCCACCTTATTGTAAGTGTCGAAAACCATGAAGTATAGTAAAGAATACTTTGTTAGGTCTTTTTCTTTGATAATTAAAATATCTTTTGTGCAGTTCGGTGTTAGCTTTTTTTTTTTTTTTTTTTTTGCTGTGTAGTAAAGACTTTTTGTGTTTGTGTTTGTAATTTTGTATAGTAAAAACGTTTTGTGTTTGTAAATCTGTATCGAAATGACTTTTGTGTCGTTGGTTAGTTTGCTTCTTTACTTAAGGGCATAGGAAAATATAATTTCAAATATTATTCCTTGATACTGGTTTCACGATTTGCCATGTCTTTATGCTGAAGCTTCTTCACTTCATTTCTTTTAGATTGTCTGTTTTTCTCTTACTTTATGATGTATGCTATATATAAACTTTTCTGTCAAGCTTCTCCAACAGTTCATCTTCGATGTGTGCTAAACAAGTAGAAACTGAAACAGAGGTGATGGATACCGCGGGAGCGAGCGTTGTGGAGGCTGACAACGAAATGCCCAAGATTGAGTCTATCAGTATGTTTTGTGATAAGTTTCTATAACTATTCATAAGTAGATTTTTTCAGGTTTTGTCCAACTTGTAATGTAGTGTATGTTGAGGATTGGCACTTGTTGAGACTATTCAGAATTATAAATTTTTAATATAGATTGTATTTTTTCGCATATGGATTGAATTTTTTTTTAATGTAGATTGTATTTTCTGCATCTATCATAGGAAGCAAAATGGTTTGTTAAATAATTTAATTTAGATATTAAATAGTTTATTACGGCATAATAAATCGCTATAACAAAATAAATTAGAGCAAAACTGTTATGCTATTATAGAAGCATCTATTATAGCAAGAAACAAGAGTTATTAAATAATTTTTACAAAATAATAAAGTGTTGTGACAAAACATAATAAAGCATTTAAGTATTGCTATGGTATAAGAACCTATCATAATATACGGAAATAGTGCTATCATATGGGTGGTACTTACCATAACTCGCGATGTCCTACCGTTTGTTAATTCGCTAATAAAACTCTATTATAGCACTTTTTCCATGCTAACAATGTTCATATTTTTTGTAGTGAAAAGTTGGAAGATTGGTATGGTAGGTTACTTAAAAACCCTAAAACGGATGCTTATATTTATGAGTTTACAGCTGGCTTATCACCATGTAATTATGGATTCCGCTCGTGGATTGCTAAAAGTGATGGAGTTTATATCGGGAGACTAACAGAATAAAACCTCCGACGCTTGTGGGTAGATAGACAAAAATGGCATAAGATCGATGGGAATCAACATGCTTTTTTTATTTCTATTTTTATGAACTACTTGTTTATTATCCTAAGTGATATTTTTAGGAAATGGATAAATTGGTCGAAACCAGCAAAAAAAGTAGTAGCGAGGACGAGGAGCTTCTGAGATCGTATTCTTGGGTGGCTTGAAGCTATGCATGTTTAAACTCATAGTTAGTGGTTGTTTGCTGATTCGAAAATCGATACATCTTTCTAGTATAGTTTCTTCTCTCTTATCATATCATTCACGAGTACATCTAAAATCTCTTGGGTTACGGATCCAATCTCGCTTCGTTCCATTCCACTATCTGGAATTTGTCAAGTTTTCTTGAATCTGAATCTGTTAATACAGGTAGGTGTTTAGAAAGTGCACATTGTCAGCTTTTAATGTACGCCAGATGAACTAATGTTCTTTTCTCTGGTGATGAGAGTTGTGCCGTGGAATCAGTACCAGCAGCTGGATTCCATTAAGTACCGTGTTTACCGCGGTTGCGCTTCCGCGGGACTTGAAAGCCCCTGTCCTCTTAAACTAGAGCATGTGCAGCATCGCCATATATCATCACCACGACCTGTTGTTGTCGTCTCCGAAAAGGGCAAACACCACGTAAGTGAAGCTGATTACAGCAGCAAAGAAGCTTTTAAACTCTCCTTGAGGAGTAGCTTGAAGGGGCCGTCTGTAATTGTTGCGCTCCCTCGAGGATATAAAAGAATACGAAACATTGAGCGTTGATATGGTAGCCATCTCACTGGTGAGGCGGAAAGTGCAGTGGCCAGATGCTTTTGGTAGCGAACTCACTCAAGTTAGAGAATTTGAGCCGAGGTATCTCATGTGTCTTGTTACCTCAAAAATCTCAGTTAATTATGAATCGTAAGCGCGCGCGACTTAACCTCAAAATTGAAAATGCAGACGGGAGGACAAGGGACATGTTCGTGTGTGATCATGTAGCTCCATCATTCGTTTACTGGGCCTCTTGTGTCTGTTATTACAAAGGTCTCTTCAAGGTTTTGGCTGCTTGTACATTTTCTCGTGTTTCCAGTGGCAACAAAAAAAAAAGCACGATAAGAAGTAGATCATAAAAGAACATCCAAATCGATGCATAGAACAGCAGAGAGTCGCAATAACTCTCTCCGGTATCAATCAGATAGGAATCTCAACCACACTATAATGCAAACACTTGACTGGCGTTATACAGGAGTAAATTTCAATTTTAAAAACAAGAGAAGATTTTATGGAATAAAAATAAACACTAGGGACCAAAATGAAAGAAGACTAGACAAAGAAATCTACCGTCTCTTCAAACCAAACCCAGAACTCCGTCCGACGTTTCCCGGTGAGAGAGAGAGATGCGGAAGATCAATTCCCTGTACGGACGAATTGGGCTTCTAAGGAGAGTACCCGAAAAATCTACGAAGCAATCTCATACATTCGTCGCCTCTCACTCCTTCTCTACCGACGGTGGTTATGGCGGTGGCGGTGAGTTTCAGCAGAATAGCTCCAGGGTCAAGATCTTCGACCGAGACCTCAAGCGCATACATGTGTAGTGTTCGAATTCATCTTACATTTTTCCCTCTTTTTTTTTTTCTCCTCGTTCCCAGATTTTCGATTCTTTGTTTCTAATTTATGACTTTTGTGTTCGATTTGACTCCGGATTGAAGCGTGACCGAGCGGCGTGGCTGTCTCGCCGTAAAAACGACACTTTTGTCGACGCTGTTGCAGAGAATCTGCTTGACCGCTTAGAGGTACTCTCCGTTTAGATCGCATTAAGACAAGTAGAGAGCTATTAGCAAATGCCATAGGTTTTAGTTAAGAGTAATGTGAATCATGTTTCTCATCTTTAAGTTTAGTGATCTTTTTTGTTTTTTTTCTTTCTGTTTTGCTCTTTCCAAGGATTGTAAGAAGAGTTTTCCCACTGCATTGTGTTTGGGAGGATCTCTTGGTGCTGTTAAGCGATTACTACGTGGTCGCGGTTAGTTATCTCTCTCCGGACTGTCCTGTTTTGGATTTATTTCCATCTACAACTTTAAGTATGATGATGAATTTGGCTTTGTTGCACAGGTGGGATTGAAAAGCTTATCATGATGGATACATCATATGACATGATTAAGTCATGTAGAGATGCTCAAGAGGATTCACTCCATAAATCCATTGAGACATCTTATTTGGTCGGTGATGAAGAGTTTCTTCCAATCAAAGAGAGGTAACAACAACACTAGTTTTCTTTCTTGCCTTTTGCCGCCACTCGCCAGAGTTATCTACCTACTAACATCTGGTATATGTTGTTGTCTGCAAAGTTCGGTTGATTTGATCATAAGTTCGTTGGGGCTTCATTGGACAAACGATCTTCCAGGATCCATGATACAGGTTTTCCCTTTTTGTTGCTTTTGTTGGTGTATGTGAATTGGTTTTGTCCTCTTAATAATGTGTGCTGGTTTTGGATTGAAATAACTGCAGTGTAAACTGGCCCTGAAGCCTGATGGCCTATTCTTAGCAGCAATTCTTGGCGGAGAAACCTTAAAGTTTGTCCCGTCTTTCATTTCGTGTCAAGACTCAATATTAAGTACTTCTCCCATATGTCCTTTGTTATTATCCCTTATAAATTGATTTTTTTTTTTCATCAGGGAGCTGAGAATAGCATGCACTTTGGCTCACATGGAGCGCGAAGGAGGCATTAGTCCCCGGCTATCGCCTTTGGCACAGGTGTGTGTGTGCGTGAGTCGTAACAACAAGTTCACTTAATTTTCTTTCCAGCTTGAAAATGACGCCGATTGCAATTTGTAGATGACAGAGCCAAAAAGTTGGTTTCTAGTACTGAGCTGAAGAACATGGCTTCTCTTATCTTCCAGGTTAGGGACGCAGGGAATCTCTTGACCAGGGCGGGTTTTAGTCTTCCTGCTGTTGACGTTGACGAATATGTTGTTAAATACAAGAGTGGTAAACTATTCCACTTTTGTTCTTCATCACTGGCGAAAGCTTTTGTATCTTCTAAGAAATTCTTCAAAAATTTGCCTCTTCTTTGATATCTTTCTACTCAGCGCTGGATCTTATAGAGCATCTTCGTGCAATGGGTGAAACCAATGCTCTTCTCCAGAGAAACAAGGCTGGTTTCTTCTTCTGCCAGACTTTTCGCAATTCTGACTACTGCATACATTTTCTTAACCAAGATTCATTCCTCTTCTTGACTACAAAAACAGATTTTGAATCGCGAAACTGCACTTGCCACAGCAGCCATATATGACTCCATGTTCGCCACAGAAGATGGCACTGTACCTGCTACTTTTCAGGTCTGCTGATTGAAATTTAGAAGTACCTCAATAGCAGAAGAACCATTCCCCCAATCCTATATAGCCAAAATATTCTATAGCTGTTTAGACTTTACCTGCACGGTACACAATCTATAAAGTATACTAAAATCTGAAAGTGCATAATCCCGCAGTGGATAATGGTCGAGGCCTAAAGTATATCGTTGGGCATTTCTGTGTAGGTGATTTACATGACAGGATGGAGAGAACACTCGTCTCACCCGCAGGCCAAGCGGAGAGGCTCAGCCACTGTATCCTTCACGGATATCCAGAAGGAATTTGGTGGTCAATCTTGAATCTTGATGGATGGATTGAGGAAGAGACACGTACAATAAACCAAGACTTTACAAACGAGACTGAGAGAATCAGTGACTTAACTATAGGAATACCCTGTGAGGAACTCTTGTAAGTTTGTCGCCAAAAAAAAAGTGTTTTGTCTGAGTCTTTCTTTGCGTCGCGATCATATCACCCAATGTATCGAATGATAATGGAATATCTGACCAGATACAAGTTTGCTGGTTTCATTAAACCGTGGCATGAAAACTTCCTTATGATAAGAAGAATGAGAATGCGCAGAGGAAGCTGAGTTTATAGTGTGATCAATCTTTGTCGTTAAAAAAAAAGCTGAGTTTATAAATAAATTTGAAAATGTTTTTAACATTTCAATATATATTTTACAGACACAAACGCATAAATTGTGTTTGAAACAATCAAGCCTTGCGAAAAATATCTTCGCTCACGATATATAAAAAAAAAAGTAGTTTCGTACAACTGACCAAAGTTTCTTGATTTGGCCCGACAATGAAACATACTTAAATATTCACAACCTTTGGTTTGGTTTGCTTACTAGGATGATCCAACACTGCTTTTTTTTTTTGTTTCGTTCTGTAGCTATATAGTGTATATCTTAAAATAAAAAAAGAAGATCAAACGTGATCGTGACCGTCGAGATAGTCATACACTGATATATTCAAGGGCTCCATTTGTACTTCACCTCCATTGTCACAAAACGCCGTCGTATCTCCGTAGCCAGAGTTCCCGGACATGAAATCACCGTAGTTACTGTGGACGATTCCGGCGTCAACGGCCATTCCGGCATTGGAAGCAGCTTGCTGGATAGATCTTGGCGAAGTTTTGGAAGCGATGGAAGGAGGAAGCAATTGAGGGAAATTGAGAGATTCGAGTGAATTGGGTTGGTGTAAACAGAAGAAAGCTACGTCGTGTGCTACGGCGGCGCCTTCTGCGGTGGAGAATGAGCCTAACCAGAGACGGTCGCGAGTTCCCGGAACTCGTATCTCCGATACCCATTTTCCCCATTTCCGGCGACGGATTCCTTTGTACTTTGATTGAGTTTCACCGGCGTCTCTGTAATCCATTTTTGTTTGTTCTGTTTGAGTTTTGAATCTGAGGATACGGTGACTATTTATACGTTGAACTTGGGAAAGTCAAAAAGGATTAAAGTAATATAATAATATTAGGTTGACCAGTATAATTTTAAAATTATTAAATAATAGTAGTTCCTTTTTTATTTATAATAACAATTCAACTGAAAAAAAATCAACCGGTCAAAGTATGACCACCTCTTTAGTGGTATCAATTTGACATGCGGTGGATATTTGCTGGTTTCAAGTTTTTATGAGAGTGAATTATTTCCAAACGAGTGATGTGTTTACAGTTTTTGTTTTTGTTTCAAAATAAAAATGATGTTATATATTTTTTTCAATGTAATTAAAAATTGAAAATTAATCAAATTTTTTTTATCTTCATAATTTAAAACATATGCATAAATACCTTATATTTGGCACCTTTTTTTTTTTAAAAAAAAGACCTAGTAGTAGTGACTTCGTAAATAAATAGAAGTTGACTGTAAAATTATTTTATACAATTAAGTTATCTATCTCTAATTATATCGTTGTTGTTCAAATCATTTATTATTAAAAAAAAAAGGGTTGTTAGGTGAATTTGTAATTTTCTTTTTATATAATTGTTCATTTAGACCAAAACATCATCTAAAATTAATAAAGCAGTGAAAACTCCCCACAAAAAAAAAAAAAGTCGATTCAAACTTGAGAATCCAGATGAAGAGAACGTGAAACGTTGTCGTATGCGATTAACCATGTGGGGGTAAGAAAACAACGAAGACTTTTCTTTTTTGTTTGTGTGTACAATTTGCATCATGCGTGACGTGTGCAGCAGCGTCTAAAGCGGGTCCTTATATTTTTGTTGGCATTTGACCAAAATCTCTCTCAACTCTCCACGGACTGACTACACACACACAGCCAGACCAAAACTACTTGCAAAAAAGTTGTTTGTTGTCTTGTTGTGTATATAATATCTGCAGAGACAATTAGATATGGCCCTTATGGGTTCACACACAACTCCACAGCCCTCACACGGAATCACCCACGGAGATAGGAACCAGTCTCATCATGTAATCAATGTGGTTCACAGTTGATTAGGTCTATTCACAAATTTTTTTATTGTTGTATATACACACCGACTCATTTAGACGATATGTGACATTTAGAATTAAGATATACTAGAATTTAATCTGCGATAATTATAGCCCGGAGTTTTTTTTTTGTAAATAAATTGTTTTGAAATTTAATAAAATTATTTTTATCTGAATTTTACAATATAACTAACTAATGATCATAGATAAAGCTGTCAATTTGTAATAATTTATCTATTTAACCCGTTTTGCAGTAAACTAAAATATTATTCAGGCTAACCCGTAAAAACTTATAATCTTGAAAACATAACTCTAATATTCACCGTTAAATGAATCTAGTTTTTGTGGTTAGTTTACGAACTCTTTTTAAAAAAAAATAGTTTTCTTGTGTGTAACTTTTTATAAAATTAGTAAAATTTTCAACTCTTTTTTTGATATATATTCAAATAAAATACAATAAATTATAGTGAAAAATAGCAAGATTTTGAATATATTTTTGTTTCTTTGAATATATATGAATTGATTATTATTTTAAAATATGTAGTATTAAAATAATTAAAAATAAATAATAAATAAACTATTTAACGCAAAATATATACTTTCCATATTTTAATCAATAATTTTAAAAGACTATTATATCATTTTCTATTTCAATTATTATTTGGTATTTGTAATGACATTTCATGTAATAACTTACAAATCAAAGTTTATTTTTAAAAACGTTTTTTTAAATAATATTATAGAGATTTACAAAGGTTTTAGCTGAGTTTTTTTCGTGTTTAATGGGGTTCTGGCATGTTTAGTCACCTTTTTAGATTTTATTTAGTATTTAAATACACAAAACTTTCTAGTCTTACCTATGTACATGAGTTGGGGTGGGTATTTGGTTAATTGGTTCGGTTCAGTTCGGATTTTTCGGTTTTCGAGTTTTTTGGTTTTAAAGTATTAGGTCCCATTTGGGATTAAATTCTATTTTGGTTTGGTTTTCGGTTTTTTTTGTTTTATAAATAATAACCGAATTAAAATCAATTTTGTATAATTTCGATTATTTCGGATAATACAGTTACTTTTAAATAAGAATAAAAAGTTTGACGATTGTGAAACAATATTTAACCAACAAAATGAACAAAAAAAGAAGAAGAAACATTTTATAGATTATTACGGTTATTAAAATCATCTCCAAAATCATAGTTTTGTCTTTGTTTTTCACTTCCAACTCGACAAAAAACAAAAAAAAAATCAATGGATTAGTGATTCAACTCACGTTCGAAGAGAGAACAATCTATGGACATATGACACTAAGATACTTTTTCCAAGTATAAAAATTCACACGATAAACTACTATACTTTGGCTAACCAATTCAGTTCTATATTAATTTAGTTTCAAGTGCTAATTATGTGTTCCTTAACAATGGAAGATCAAAAGTATTATTTTTCATATTTTTCAAAGAAGTCATCATGATTTAAAAGTTTCAACTTACATATTCACTCCAAAAAAATCCAATATAAAATAACTTGGTTTTGTAATAACAAATTATATGGTATATAGACATACCTTATATGGTTGGATTTTAATTCGGTTACTCAATCGGTTAATTTGGTATTCAGTTAATAAACCAAACCAAACTGAACCGAACTGTGTGCATCAACCGTAAACAATACACAGACCAATAGAAAACATAGACAAAATCGTCATTTTGCACATAAACATACAAAAAAATGTTAAAATCTTAAGAAAGTTTCAAAAAAAATTATTTCTTAGTACATATATTAATGTTTTTGAAAATATCCATAATAACTTTTTTTTTCCAGAATATAGTTGCACGTACGCTATAGGTTAATGGGTAAAATGGGTTACAAATACAATTGGGTCATGAAGCGGAGAATCCTAGACAAGAGGGCCCAATTTAATCTGATTACATTTTCCACCAAACGAACAAAATACTCTCAATGGTATCTCTTTTCTACAAAACCTTTTCCACCTTCACGCGCGGCTTCTCCTACTTTGCTTCGTCCCTTCGCTCGGCGCTGTCTCTTTTTTTTTGTCTTCTTCTTCTTCTTCTTCTTACATGAGTTCTGTCTCGTCACTTATATGCTTTCTCTAGATGTACCTCGCAACACCATGTTTTGACTATATACGGTATGTTTTGCGCACCACTTGTTTGTTGATATGCCTCAACGAAACTTTTCTTGTTCTCACCTTTCTTTTCTGCTTTGAATTTTTCAGACGGAGAAGCGAAATTGATTGAATTTTTTGCTTTCATGGATCAAACTAATAGTGGAACAATAAACAAAACCCATTCTTTATTGAAACGCTGCGATCATATGTTCGCTTACTGTATATGCCGTCTTCTCCTTCCCGCTATCTTCCCAGAGGTCTCACCGTAACCGAAATTCGCAAGTTTATTCCCCAATCGTGGAAACAGCCACCGAGAGAAACCCACGATGAATCAGTTCCGGATGGTCTTTTCAAATCTCTCGGACATTTCATCTCCCATGGTCATTTGCACGAAGCTTTCAGAGCTTTCTCTCTCCTTCGTCACCAGCCTTCTTTGCCTGGTTCTCATGAATTCGTTTTGCATTCAGCTGCTTCCCTTTTATCGACCTGCGTGGAGTTTAACGAGTTCGTCCCGGGGCAGCAACTTCACGCTCATTGTATCTCCTCGGCTCTGGAGTTTGACCCCGTTTTGGTCCCAAAGCTGGTTACTTTCTACTCTGCCTTTAATCTCCTTGACGAAGCTCAGAGCATCACTGAGAGCTCTGACATTTTGCATCCCTTGCCGTGGAATGTGCTCATCAGTTCGTATGTTAGGAACAAACGGTTTGATGAGGCGGTTGCTGCTTACAAGCGAATGGTGAATAATGGAATTCGACCGGATGCTTTTACTTACCCGTCGGTTCTCAAGGCCTGTGGAGCATTGCTGGATTTTGCATCTGGAAGAGTTGTTCATGGCTCCATCGAGGTTAGCTCTCACAGGTGCAGCTTGTATGTCTGCAATGCGTTGATATCGATGTATAAAAGATTCGGTAAAGTGGATATTGCTCGGCAGTTGTTTGACGGTATGTCTGAAAGGGATGCTGTCTCATGGAATACAGTAATCAACTGTTATGTTTCCGAAGGCAAGTGGGAGGAAGCTCTTAAGCTTTCTGTTTTAATGCATCTCTCTGGTGTAGAAATGACTTTTGTAACTTGGAACACAATAGCTGGATGTTACTTGCAGACAGGAAATTACGTAGGGGCTTTGAATCATGTCGTTAAGATGAGAAATTGCAATGGAAGTTTAGATCCTGTAGCTATGATTATTGGTTTGAAGGCATGCTCACAGATTGGAGCGATACAGTGGGGAAAAGAATTTCATTGCCTTGCAATCCGTAGTTGTTACGCTCGAATTGACAATGTTGGAAATTCGTTGATCACAATGTACTCAAGATGCGGCGATCTTGGGCACGCCTTTATAGTGTTTCAGCAGATTGAAGCAGATAGTCTGAGTACATGGAATTCTATCATCTCCGGTTATTCGTACAATGAAAGATCAGAAGAAACCTCTGTCCTGCTCAAGGAGATGTTGCTCGCTGGCTTTCACCCAAATCATGTTACGCTTTCAAGCATTCTCGCACTTTGTGCTCGGGTGGCAAACCTGCAGCATGGGAAAGAGTTTCACTGCTACATCCTGAGGCGGCAAAGCTTCAAAGACTGTTTAATCCTGTGGAACTCCCTTGTTGATATGTATGCAAAATCGGGGAAAATCATAGCTGCCAAGCGGGTATATGATTCGATGAGCAAGAGGGACAAAGTGACGTACACTTCTTTGATAGATGGATATGGCATGCTGGGTAAAGGAGAAGTCGCCTTGGCATGGTTCAACGATATGATGAGATCCGGTATCAAACCTGATCATGTAACTATGGTTGCAGTTTTATCAGCTTGCAGCCATTCTAATTTAGTTTGTGAAGGACAAAGCATGTTTGAGAAGATGCAGTATGTGTTTGGTATACTCCCTCGCCTCGAACACTATTCGTGTATGGTTGATCTCTATTGCAGAGCAGGTGACCTGGCTAGAGCCAGAAATATAATCCGCAAAATTCCTGACGAGCCATCTAGTGCCATGTTTGCTACTCTATTGATAGCTTGCCTCATCCACGGGAACACAGACATTGGTGAATGGGCTGCAGATAAACTACTGGAGATGAAGCCAGAGAACTTAAGGCACTATCTGTTGATTGCAGATATGTGTAGAGTTACTGGTTCTTGGAGCAATCTTGCAAAAGTGAAGGAGACTTTGATGAGTGTGCAAAAGTCTAATGAGTTTGCTTTGGTGGAAACAGGCAGTGGATTGAATAAGCCAATGATTGATACTGTTGTTTCTTCTCCCATCAATCAGGAGCAAAGTTCAGATGAAGAACGTCTTGTAGAAGTAGGATAAAGATTTTAATATTTGACCCCTCTTATTCTGAGGATGATGCAAATGGAGTCAATTTGTTGCTTGTATACATAATCTCTATATACGAGCAAAAACAAGTTTTCTATTCGATTGGCTTGCCACCGGATGCAAAAATCTCATATCTGCAATAAATTCGAGCCCACTAAAAAAGCCCATTAGATTATTGGCCCATTATTATTGATTGGTTTAAGAGAGGCCTCGTGTCCCACAGAAACCCTAAGAATCTTTTCCAAATTCCTAAAGCTCCAAAAGAAGCGAGATCCGTGTTCATTTTCTCTTGTTGTTTCTCGTTCCGTTACCGGCGAAAATGGCGTCGTTTGATGAAGCACCACCAGGAAACCCCAAGGCCGGTGATAAGATCTTCAGGCTGAAGTGTGCTCAGTGTCACACCGTCGAAAAAGGCGCCGGTCACAAACAAGGTTACACGCACATCCATCTCTGATCTCTTGACTTGTTGTACCATCTATGTTGGATCCGAGTTTATCTGGCTTTGGGACCGATTCGTTCGTGCGTTAGCTAATAGAATTCCGATTGTGAATCCGTCGTTCAACGCGCTTGTGTTTCAAATAATCATAGATCCGATCCAAGAACATTGATATCGATTCGTGTTTATCCTGGAAACATCTCAATGTCTTCTGTGACGATTACGAATTTTCTGGTCTTGTCTCTCACTTGTCTTAGTTTTGTGGGAAGTGATTTCGAATCCTTGGTAGTGATATAAATATTGATCTTTGCTAGCTGGATCATCATCATTAACCATTTTTGCTCACTTTCACTTGTGAAAAAAATCTTACGTTTTGTAAAATGGTTTATAGGACCAAATCTGAACGGTCTCTTTGGAAGACAATCTGGCACAACCGCTGGTTACTCTTACTCTGCTGCTAACAAGAACAAAGCTGTGGATTGGGAAGAGAAGACCTTGTACGATTACTTGCTCAACCCCAAGAAGGTAACCTTCTTTTTGCCTTATAATATTGCTGATTGTTTCATGATTCGTTGTGAATAACTTTGAGATTGATACATTCTGATTTTGGTGTTGTGTGATGCAGTACATTCCCGGAACGAAGATGGTCTTCCCTGGGCTGAAGAAGCCACAAGACCGCGCTGATCTCATCGCCTACTTGAAGGAAGCTACTGCATAGTGAATCCGAGTCTTGAAGATTGGATATTCTTTTGACAAATAAAATCCTCAAAACTTTTGTTTTTGTTTTGGAAATGCCCTCATCTTCAATTACGTTTTGGTGGGAATTTGGCTGTGTCGAGTTCCAAACGCACTCGAGTACTTTTTCGTTTTTATTTAGAACCATTTTATCACATATTCTTCTTTAATTTGTGGAGGAAAACAAATCAGATTATATATCAACTATGAACAATAAGAACGCAATATAAATGTCATTCTAGATAACATTCACATTCAACTTTGGTACATGGTTCTCTGTTAAGGTTTTACAAGTCCTACAGTGTTTAATCTTATCCAATGGATCCAAATCCAATCACTGGCCTGTTTCCTTTTCTTAGTTTGCAGCTCTCTACTCATCATCAATGTCCTTTATAGCATCCTGCAACACCCGACAAAACATGGGATCAGTATTGGGAGCTTAGAACCAATTGTTCTGACATTAGAAGAGTTTGCACTTACTTACTGGTAAAGTGGGAGACAATGATAAGGCAGGCCAGAGAAAAAGTTAAAACAATTACTAACAAGTACGAGTTACCTTAGCAAGGCGTGTCACATATGTTGCAGCCAATGCAGTAACCAAAAGACCCACCCCGAGCGTTAAAAGCTGGCCGTTTCCTCCAGGCATGCCAACATTAGATTCTTCTTGCTGAAACAACATCGATGGAAGATTGTGCCATTTGATGATTATGATGCTTGACAGAATCCCAATATATTCACAGTTCATCACATTCATGAAAGTCACACAACACAGGTCTCCACTGTTCAGACACATAATTTCTTCAATTCAAGTTAAGTTGCATAAGTAATGACTCGTCTTCCTCGTGTCGAGTATTTATTTTCTTTCATTCGGTATCAATCTCCTTTTTCATTACGTCAAAAACAAAACTTTTTGCTTTGATCCCACATCTTGATGATCTATAGCGCTCTTAACGTCCTGCCTTTATAAGTTAGCTTTCAATACTGCTGATCAACATGGACCTACTGTACACCCAGCAAAGGAAAAATCTGGGTGGATAACCTAGTGTACCCTTACACTTGACAAGAGAAGAAAGGCATGTTTCTGTGCAGTTAATTTTGTCTACACTTTGGAGGGATAAATAGATTAGATTATGAAAGATAACAAAACTCACAATGATTGTTCGTCCAAAAGCCCCAGCGCTGACATAAGCCCAAGACCCTGGAAGCATACCCAACCAGCTGCAAAAACAGTATGATCCATGAATGAGTATGTAAACTCAAAAGTAACCTTATCAAGTTGAAATATTGTTCTCAAATGCAAAACAAATTGAATGAACTCCTGACCATAGGGCAATAGTATAAAAGTTGCACTAACACAAACCTTCCAAATACATAAGGCACAAACTTCACAGATGTCAACCCGTACAGGTAATTGCCAAGAGAGAAAGGAAGCAGAGGGCTTAGCCGAAGGAGAGTAACAACCCTAAAACCATTTTCACCAATCGCTTTATCAATGGCGAGGAATTTCTTGTTGCCTTCAACTAACTTAAGGATGCGCTCTCGGGCAAAGTATCTGGCAATTAGAAAAGCAACACTAGCAGCCATCTAACACGAGTAAAACACACGAAAAAATGAGACAGCCAGACATATATGAAGAACATGGGAAAGTTACTTGATGAAATGGATTTTGAGTTTTCTGTGTTCTGGTAGAATAACTTACTGTTCCACTGATAGAAACTATGATAGTGCCAACAACTGAACCGAAGAGAAGACCAGCCGACATGGTCAGTGGGAGAGCCGGAATGGCTAGTATCTGAGCGGAAGTCAAAAGAAAAACCAAAAGCTTGACTACGAGGCTACATAGTCTCAATGAAAATCAAAGGGAGATAATAAGATAAAGTCACAATGGAGCAAAAACATCAAAAGCAAGTGAAGAGTATCAAACTTGCCTCAAGCCCAGCATAGACGGCAATGAACAGTGCATACCCAGACGGACCATAACCTGTTATTGATTCGAGAACACAAAACTCAGGTCAACTTCTGAAATTGATAAAAAAAACTTATCCAAAATGCATCAGTTATCTAAACGTCTATTGTCATACAACGAGAAGCCTAAACCATATAATCAATAAAAATGTATAAAATGGAATCGGCGGAGTAATAGAACCTTCGATTAGAGTTGAGAACTGAGTGAGAAACGAATTGATCTGGTCTCTGTAGACGTAGCCAACGCCGGCGAATCCACCAACAGTGCCAATCAACAAAACGCCGGCCAAAATCGTACCCTTAATAGCAGCATCTCCTTCCGATCCGCCATCGCCATCGTCATCGCTCTCAGCCGCGGAGGATCTAGCACCGTCGTCGTCGTGGTTATCGTCACTGGATTTGGGATTGAAGAACCACCGAAGACTCTGGGGAGAAGGGGCGGTGGACGGAGGGCGGAGAGATTGTTGCTGCTGCTTCTTCTTCTTGGTCTGTTTGAGGGAAGAACATGGCTTGAGGAAATGGAATCGCGTAAAGGAGGAGGAGTTGCAGGTGAAAGGAAGAGAAGAGGATCTGAGAGCTAGAGTGAGGCTGCGCATCTTAAAGCAGCTTTCTAACGAAGATTACTGAATTGAAGCTGTGTCTCTGTGCCATCCAATTTTTTCTCTCACTTTCTTTCTCTCTGTTGGCGCGGCATTTGAAGAAGACGCATTTCGGATGGGGCTTCTGGCGATCTACAGCGCCACGTGTCTTTCCCCTCTAAGGATCACGAAAACAAAAATATATATATATATATATACAGTTTTCACTATTATTATTCTTTTTTTTTTGTTTTTGCCTCGTTTTCGTATTACATTAATAATAATAACTCGATCGCATATTCGCATCCAAAGTCGAAACAAACAAGTTGATCTATTTATTTTTTCTCAAACAAGTTGATAACAATTTCGATCGATTTGTATCAATCTCTCACGCACAAATTTCTGATGAGCATATTGTTGGAAAGACTTACCACAGGTCTCGCTCTTCTTCTCTATTTTTCCAATCATGGAGGCAATTGAAAGTTTTTTTAATTTCAAAATTGTGGTGAAATGAAGAAGACGGATTGCACATTTTGTAGGGTGGACAAAAAAGTAAAATTTTAAACATTGATGAACACCAGTTCGATTCCCTACTGAAGTATCATCTAAAAAAATATTTTATGTAGGACACAAAATTTTGTATTATAAATTTTATCAGATATATCAAATATTTGTTATTACATTATAGACAACACTAGGGGCTCATCTGCGCGAAACGCGCATAATTTTGTATTTTATTTATTGATGTTGTTAGATAAAACTCAGATCAAAACTTTTCATGAGATTTTGTATTACACAAAATAAAATAGAAATCAAATTTTAATATTTTTAATTGTTATATATCTACTTGGCATATATACACAATATTTAGAAAACAATTACATATATCAATCAAAACTTTAAAATCAAAGTTGGTTCGTAAATATCTTAATATTTTATGTACGTTTCTGATTTCCGAATATCCATAATCACATATCCAATTTCGGATAGTTGCATCTCTGAACCTAATCGAATAGTTAATCTTGGATTTTACAAATTGAATCTAAACATCGTTAAATGTCAAGATACCCAATTTACCTTTACATGAGACTAGTTCCAAAATACTAAAAACCCATTGTTCCTCCTAGAGTATCCCGACAATAGAAGGCACAAATACGACATAAGGTTTAGGGAAGGACGTGGCACAATGTCATCTATGGGTACATCAAATACGACATGTATTCCTTTCCATTACCTCACCATTCTCTCTCTATACATGTAAGATTCTCACATGTATGGATAGTTGGAACTTCAATTCGGTTGTGCCAGATACATATAAGCGGTGACGGATCCGATGGGCCAAAGAAGAAAGAAGAAAATGGGCTTGTCTAATATAGTGGCTCATTAGTGTGGCTCATTAGTGTGGCTGTATTATATATGTATATGCTGTACTTGTTACTGTGTGAGAAGTATGGCAATTGAAGACTTGTGTGTGTAGCAGGTGTGACCTTAAGTATGGGATTGTGTCAGTCAAGTGGTTGTAATCTCTATAAGAGTGAAAGGAGGCGTATGGTTGGGTGTGTGTGTGTGAATATCTCTGTTCTTGAAAAATCTAAAAATACAGAGTGTTTCAAGTTGCTTAAATAAAAACTCTTTCAGGTCTTCTCCTTTGTGAAGCTTTCTTGTTGTTATTATGGTATCAGAGCCTTCTTAAGAACCCTAACAGGTCAAGATGGCAAATGATTCACCTTATCCCTTTCCGTCATCTCTTCATGTTGCGAGCTCTGTGTATGTTAAGCTCAATGATACAAACTATCTGTCATGGAAAACCCAAATGGAGGCTCTTCTAAGAAGTCAAAAACTGTTGAGCTTTGTCAATGGAGCTGAGAAGTTACCAGAAAAAATCATTCACACCACAACAGATGGTGTTACTGTGGAGACCCCAAACCCGAAGTATGAAGCATGGATCTGTACCGATCAGTTGGTTCTGTCTTGGTTATTTGGTACGTTATCTGAAGAAGTTCTGGGTTATGTCTATGGTTTGACAACCTCTCATGCTGTGTGGACTTCACTGGCTTCTAATTTTAACCGGACGTCTATCGCACGAGAGTATGATTTGAGGAGGCGTTTGCAAACCCTTAATAACAGAGGTAAAAACTTTCTGTCTTATACACGTGAGTTTCGGTCTGTGTGCGATCAGCTCAGTGCCATAGGAAAGCCTGTTGATGATTCTATGAAGGTATTTACCTTTATTAATGGTCTGAGCAGTGAGTATGATCCGATTTGTACGGTCATACAAAGTTCCATGTCCAGATTTGGTCCTCCCTCATTCAATGATGTCGTTTCTGAAATCTCTGGTTTTGACAATAAACTGCAAGACCGTGAAGATACGTCTGGAACTGCACCAAATCTTGCTTTTCAGGTTCAACACTCTCAGTCATTCAATAACAGAGGAGGCTTTCATGGACAGAGTAGAGGTTCTAGAGGCCGTGGTAGCTACAATTCTCGATTTGGAAACAATCAAGGTAGAGGAGGCGGTTTTACGACAAGAGGTCGTGGTTTCTCCCAACAAGTTAACTCAAGCGGTTGGAACCGCGACTACTCTTCATCAAATCAGAGACCCACATGTCAAATCTGTGGACGAATTGGTCACTCAGCCCTTAAGTGTTGGAACAGGTTCGACAACACTTATCAAAGTGATGATCTTCCTCAGGCTCTCTCTGCTCTGCGGACTTCTGATGTCGCCGACACTGAATGGTACCCGGACTCAGGAGCGTCTGCTCATATTACCGCTTCTACAGCGCCTCTCCACACATCTGAACCATATCATGGTCCAGAAACGGTTATTGTAGGTAATGGGACTCATCTTCCTATTACTCATGTTGGGTCTACCACAATCACTACTCCACAAGGTATACTCCCGTTATCTGATGTTCTGGTTTGCCCAAGTATTCAAAAATCTCTCTTATCTGTTTCAAAATTGTGTGATGATTATCCCTGTGGGGTATTCTTCGACGCTAATTGGGTATATGTTATTGATCTACCAACTCAGAGAGTAGTGACCAAGGGACCGAGAAGTGATAGTCTCTATGTGCTGAAGAATCAGGAAATTGTGGCATTCTTCTCAAATCGACAAGTGACAACATCTGAACTGGTGTGGCATTATCGACTTGGGCATGCTAATTTCCAGACTCTTCAGCAGTTAAGTAGCAACAAGGTTATATCTATGAATAAGAGCAAAACACCTTCCATTTGTGAGCCTTGTCAGATGGGAAAGAGCGCAAAGCTTCCGTTTTTTCAGTCTATCTCTAGTAGTGTGGAACCATTGGATCGAATACATTGTGACCTATGGGGACCATCACCAATTGTATCGGTTCAAGGATTCAAATATTATGTGGTTTTTATTGATGACTTCTCTCGATATTCTTGGTTCTATCCATTGAAAGCTAAGTCTGATTTTACCTCTGTTTTCATGGGTTATCAAAAACTAGTAGAGAATCAATTCGATAAGAAGATAAAGGTCTTTCAAAGTGACGGAGGTGGTGAATTTATGAGTACACAGTTTCGACAACACCTCACACGCCATGGGATTAATCATATTATGTCATGTCCACATACACCACAACAAAACGGTTTAGCGGAGAGAAAACATCGTCACGTGACTGAACTTGGTTTGTCTATGTTGTTTCATAGTAAGGTTCCAATGAAGTATTGGGTGGAATCTTTTTTCACAGCCAATTACGTTACAAATCTTCTTCCGACGGCTTATCTTCATGACATCAGTCCATCCGAGAAGCTTTTAAAGACAAAACCAGACTATAATTTTCTTCGAGTGTTTGGTAGCGCTTGTTATCCCTGTTTGAGACCATATGCCCACCACAAGTTTGATCCACGTTCTCTTCAATGCGTGTTTCTTGGATATCATTCTCAATACAAGGGATATCGGTGCTTGTTTCCTCAAACAGGACGTGTCTACATCTCAAGACATGTCATTTTTGATGAGAATTGTTTGCCATTCACTAGTAAATACAAGCATCTCACTCTTCAACATAAAACACCTCTGCTTCAAGCGTGGCAGTCTGTACCAGATCAAGCTTCTATTCCTACCTATCTTCCTTCTGGCTCTTGTCAAACACCAGAAAGAGAGAAAATCTCGACATCTGATTATAGTGTTGCTCCTATAGCTGATGACTTACCAATGGTCACACCACATAATCAGTCTCGTATTTATGGTCCACGTTTAGAGGAGCATCAGATGGGTGCAAACAACGAATCTGTACCATCAACGACAACATCTGACCTCGAAGGATCTGATGCAGGGATTGATTCAATTGACATTGCTGTCGAGGAATCCCAAAGTCAACCAGGACGCACTCACACTATGGCAACACGGTCGCAACAAGGGATCCGGAGGCCAAATCCCAGATATGCTCTCATCACCAGCACGAGTTTGCCTCAGGAACCTCGCACTGTTTCCGCTGCCTTACAGCATGAGGGTTGGACCCGAGCTATGGAAGAGGAATTAGAGGCTCAATATAGTAACCAAACATGGGAATTGGTTCCTGCAACATCTGGTATGCATGTGCTCGGCTGCAGATGGATATTTACTGTCAAACGCAAAGCCGATGGGTCCCTAGACAAATTAAAAGCAAGGTTAGTAGCCAAAGGATTTGCTCAAGAAGAAGGAGTGGATTTTGTGGAAACATATAGTCCTGTGGTTCGGACGTCTACAATCCGCATTGTTCTAGCTATTGCAACTGTCAAAAACTGGATGGTTACTCATTTAGACGTCAAAAATGCTTTCCTTCATGGTGAACTACAAGAAGACGTTTATATGATTCAACCTCCGGGTTTTGAAAATCCAACGTTTCCGTCACATGTTTGTCGATTGAAAAAGGCGTTATATGGATTAAAACAAGCCCCACGTGCGTGGTTTGACAAGTTTAGTGTTTTCCTTATCGAGTTTGGATTTGTCTGCAATAAATCTGATCCTTCACTATTCACGTATCATCATGGTCAACAAAATCTGGTTCTACTCTTGTATGTTGATGATGTATTGCTCATGGGAGATGCACCTGAACTGATCACTTCTCTAATTCAACACTTGAGTACCCGATTTGCGATGAAGAACCTGGGATTGTTGCAGTACTTCCTTGGAATTCATGTTCAATATCACGACAACGGCCTGTTCCTGAACCAGAGTAACTACGCCGAAGAAATCTTGACTTTAGCTGGTATGGCAGATTCAAATCCAGTGGCTACTCCCCTGCCAATACGCTTAGATGATGTATTTCACGATACTGAGAAGTTTGCCGAACCTACGTATTTCCGAAGCATTGCTGGTAAGTTACAATACTTAACACTAACGAGACCCGATATTCAATTTGCGGTCAACTTTGTGTGCCAGCGGATGCATTCTCCAACTCAATCAGACTTCCAGTTGCTGAAACGAATCTTGAGATACATCAGAGGAACCACAACGTATGGATTACTCTTTTCCAAGTCAAGTGAGCTCACATTACATGCTTATAGCGATAGTGATTACGCGGGTTGTCAAAACACTCGCCGGTCCACCACTGGTTTTTGTGTCTTCCTTGGGTCCAATCTAGTGTCATGGAGTGCCAAAAGACAACCGACAGTGTCTCGATCATCAACGGAGGCAGAGTATCGTGCTCTCGCATATACGGCATCCGAACTTACATGGGTAAACACCATTCTTCGAGATTTAAAAATTCCCCAACATCACCCTGCCTTACTCCGATGCGATAACCTGTCTGCGGTTCATCTCTCTGCTAACCCTGGGATGCACAGCCGGTCTAAGCATATCCAAGTGGATTATCATTATACTCGGGAAAGGGTAGCTCTTGGTTTACTTGAAATCCAACATATCATGGCCGCACGTCAGATAGCAGATATGTTTACTAAATCTCTACCTCGCCGTGCGTTTGTGGATTGGCGATGCAAACTTGGTGTTGGTACTCTCCCCACCACAAGTTTGCGGGGGAGTATAAGCGGTGACGGATCCGATGGGCCAAAGAAGAAAGAAGAAAATGGGCTTGTCTAATATAGTGGCTCATTAGTGTGGCTCATTAGTGTGGCTGTATTATATATGTATATGCTGTACTTGTTACTGTGTGAGAAGTATGGCAATTGAAGACTTGTGTGTGTAGCAGGTGTGACCTTAAGTATGGGATTGTGTCAGTCAAGTGGTTGTAATCTCTATAAGAGTGAAAGGAGGCGTATGGTTGGGTGTGTGTGTGTGAATATCTCTGTTCTTGAAAAATCTAAAAATACAGAGTGTTTCAAGTTGCTTAAATAAAAACTCTTTCAGGTCTTCTCCTTTGTGAAGCTTTCTTGTTGTTATTAATACATGCCCTCTCCGATAGATATGATGCACTAAGAGTCTACTCAACTTCTTCAGAACTACCGACGTCAAATCATATCCACATAAAACACTCTACAATTAGTTATTTAATTATTTGAGAGTTTTTCTGACGTATTTCCAATATGTATTTATATTTGTTTTTTCTCTATTTCTTTCTCTCTCCATTAACGCGACATATTGAACCACAAACAACATTTTGATCCGGATTTAACCTAACATTCATTATCTTCCTCATGTTTTCCCTTTTTCTGGCCATTCTCGATGTCGACTTCAACGTTGTAGAATTTTCGTGACGACTTCACTCATTTTCCCTATCGATGATTGGATCGAACATGTTAACATGTTGAGATACCAAAGTTTGCTTCTCATAATATGCATTTTCGCATACCCATTGAAAACTCGGATTTGTCATTTGAGCTTCTAGAAACTCTCGCGAGTATTCCTTACCCTTTAACATGCATATAATTCTATGATTTAATATTTTAATCTCTTTAAAATTTATATTTTTTTATTCTTTTATAGCATTTTTAACAGTTTTAGAATGTATTTGAATATTCATGGATATTAACGAACACTCATCTAAAAAGTTGTTTCTCGAATTTGGCAAAATAGATAGAAATATGGTTATCCTAAAAAATTATGGTTTACTACCATATCTAAGTTTATATAATAAGGTATCATGGTGAAAAGTTTCAAAATTAATTTTTGCTTAATCTCTGATTTTCTCATTTAGCGTTAAGTCCACCCAAACATCCTATTAACGGCTAACTAAATTTTGAACACAAATCTACAACTCAGCATATGATTTTGAATTTAAAATCTAGAAATAGGCAAAATATTTTGAGGTTTCCGAGTTTATAGCTGGTTAAGGTCAACTTGCAGCGGCTCCCGGCTATCAAGTGCTTAACCGATTAAGCGGTTTCATCTAATATATACAAGATGGTCAACTCTCTTCAGTTTCAGTTGAGCGCCACATCACCACTGGAGAGAGTGTCATGTGTCCAAAATAATTTATTTATTTAATTATTTTTTTTGCTTTTTGAGTTTACACAAGTATTAGTTATTTATGTTTAATTTTTAGTAACATTTATGTATAAAAACCCTTCAAATTTCTTCACCACTCTAATCTTAAAAACATCATTTAAATATTAATTTGTACACAAATACCATCTACTTAGTTTCAATGACAAATCCATAACTCTTAACATTAAAACATCTTAATATATATAATCAATTACTCGATAAAATAAGATACTTAATAATGTCTTCAAATAATATCATTTCCCTTTCAAATTTACAATCTTATCATGCAATAAATAATATTTTCCAGTCTTGACCATGTTTCACATATACATCTCAAAATAATTCAATA
The DNA here is from genome assembly GCA_030161315.1 of Eutrema japonicum. Classification (NCBI taxonomy): domain Eukaryota; kingdom Viridiplantae; phylum Streptophyta; class Magnoliopsida; order Brassicales; family Brassicaceae; genus Eutrema; species Eutrema japonicum. The sequence continues at coordinate 12,485,750 of BSQW01000001.1, forward strand.
TTTTTATTCTTATAACTGGGTGCAGAAAATGGTCTCGAAAAACATCGAATATATACAACAAATCTTCGTATGCAAATGCAGTTGAGTTCATTTGTAATTTAGGAGCTTAAACGGCATCGTTTTCCTCTGATGATAATAAAGGCCAAAACAAAACTAAAATGTTAAGAAGTCAAAATGGCAACTCGCCGTTTCTGCTGACTCTTTGGTCTTACCGGCTTTCGAGACTGATCGCCGGAGTTTCCAATCGCCGTTTCTCTTCTGCTCAAATTCCGGTCACTGCCATTGTCTTCCTATACCTGGTTTAGGTCAGATGGCCAAATCTCGGGCGGTTGTGGAGCTTACTGCCCGTTTCGATCTCGGCGGCGACGATAAGATCCGAGCCTTGTCTCTCTCCCCTCACTCCGATTCCCAAACCCTAGTATACGCCGGCACCTTCTCCGGATCCCTTCTTCTCCTCTCCATCGACACTTCAACCAATATTGTCGCGCGTCTCGGAAGTGTATCTCTGAGCGCTTCTCCAGTTGAGTCTGTCTTTGTGCTCGGCCAGGAAAGAGGGAAAGTTCTAGCACTCTGTAATGGGTACTTGTTCTTGGTGGATTCGCTTCTATCTCAACCCGCTAAGAGATTGGGTGGTTTATTAAAAGGGATCAATGTTGTTGCCAGGAGACTGAGAGGACGCGACTCGTCGAGTACTGACTTGTTGCCCTCCGAGATTTCAGCTGATTCCAGCTCGAGCAAGAAGTTTCTTCAGATGCTTGGCGCTGGGAATCGGGTGAGCGATATCAAAGGAAAGGATTCCCGACATGAGCGAGTCCACCAAGGTCATTATGTTTTCGCTGTTGCAATTAGTGAGAGAATGTTGCTGATCGAACTTCAATGTGATGACAAAGACGGAACAAGTGCTTCCTTTGTTGTCTTGAAAGAGATTCTGGGCATTGGTGGGATCAAAACTTTGGTTTGGCTTGATGATTATGTTATTGCGGGAACCGTTAAAGGGTATAGCTTGATCTCGTGCGTTACTGGTCAAAGTGGGGTGATATTCACGTTGCCTGATGTGTCTGGTCCGCCACTTCTCAAATTGCTCAGCAAAGAGTGGAAGGTGTTGTTGTTGGTGGACAATGTTGGAGTTGTTGTGGACACAAATGGTCAGCCTATTGGAGGGAGCCTTGTGTTTCGGAGGAGGCCAGATTCTGTTGGGGAATTGTCTTTCTATTTGGTGACTGTTGGAGATGGAAAAATGGAAATCCATCAGAAGAACTCCGGTGCTTGTGTTCAATCAGTTAATTTTGGTCCCGAAGGATGCGGGCCTTCATTTTTGGCCGTAGATGAGGCAGGAGATGGAAACCTTTTGGCTGTTACTACCTTGTCCAAGGTGTTTATCCCGATAATGGCTATCTTCACTTCTCTCGAGTATATCTTGTTGATCGTGAATTTTCGTTCAACTCTTTCATTGTGATGTTTCAGCTTATTTTTTACCGGAGAGTGCCTTATGAAGAACAGATTAAAGACCTCATGAGGAAAAAGAGATATAGAGAAACCATCTCCCTGGTGGAGGAGCTTGACTCAGAGGGGGAAATTTCGAAAGAAATGCTTTCTTTTCTTCATGCTCAGATAGGGTATCTACTACTATTTGATATGCGCTTTGAGGAAGCAGTGAATCAGTTTTTAAAGTCAGAAAAAATGGAACCGTCTGAAGTTTTTCCTTTTATCATGCGGGATCCTAATCGCTGGTCTTTGCTGGTATGTTTTTTTTTCCTGGCAGCTGGAATTTTATGATTTACTCTAAAGTTGTTTCTAACAGTTCACTGCTTAATCATTTACAGTTCACTATTTCCCTTACTAATGGCATTTGCTAACTTGTAGTGAACCTGATATATGATGTCTCAAGCCTTGTCCAACAGCTCTCTGCTTCACTAAGATTCTTACTTACTTTCAGGTTCCAAGAAACAGGTACTGGGGACTGCATCCTCCCCCTGCTCCTTTCGAAGATGTTGTAGATAATGGGTTGATGGCCATCCAGAGAGCCATTTTTCTAAGAAAAGCGGGGATGGACACTCCGGTTGACGAAGAGTTTTTCTCAAATCCTCCAAGTAGAACTGATTTATTGGAGTCGGCAATTAAAAACATTACCAGGTGATATAACTGTTTTTTTTAATTCATTTTGCTTTCTTCTACAGCAGTATATTATTGAGGTTTGAATTGGCATATAACGAGGTAATGTTACCCATTGCAAAAGGTACCTCGAGCTATCGCGTGAGAAGGACTTAAGTCACCCAGTAAGAGAGGGAATAGACACGCTTCTAATGCTTCTGTATAGAGCATTAAACCGTATTGAAGATATGGAGAATCTTGCATCTTCTGATAATAACTGTGTCGTGGTATGTCTTTTTAGTGAATATATTATACACATGCACATATTTGCATAGCATCAACTCGATAAGTGGCACCACAAATTAAAAACTAAAAGATGTAAGGAACCTGTAATTTGGACCTAATAAATATATTTCTTTGACAGAACTATTTGAGTAAGATAGTTATAGCTTGGTTGAAAAGGAGAAGAAATCAAGTTTCCAGTGCCTAGGAGGCTAGGTGCGTTTTTATACGAATTGTACTTATACTAGTTTGGCAGTTGTTTAGCTGAGAGCTAGTTTAGTAAACTACTATGGCACTGGACCAGTGATAACCATTGTATGCTATAGTTTTGACTTCCCTAAGAAGAGTCTCCAAAGTTACACTGAACCGCTATTCTGGAAAATACGAATAGTCGACTGTAGTACTCTAGGATTCATGTTAATGTACCATGAGGAGATTAAAATTTTATGGATCCTTAGAATTACAATTGAGAGCTTGTTGTCAGAAGGTTGCTTGAGGGATGACTTTACAACTTGCGTGGGCGGTGCAGGAGGAGTTGGAGACTGCTTTAAATGAATCTGGACATTTACGGACACTGGCATTCCTCTATGCAAGTAAGGGGATGAGTGCAAAGGCTCTTGCTATTTGGCGTCTCTTTACAAAGAATTATTTATCTGGTCTATGGCAAGACTCAGATGACTTGGTGCCCTATTTACACGACAACGAGCTCATTAGGTTATCTGGTAAAGAGGCTGCTGCCGCAGAAGCAGCCAGAATTCTTGAGGAACCCTGTGATACAGAACTGGCATTGCAGCATCTTAGTTGGGTATGACATATATATGATATAACCCCAAGTTGTTTTGACTTTGTACGTTAAAGATTTGCATCTTGTGAATATAATTGATGATTGTTATATCATTTTTCAGATTTCAGATATAAACCCATTGTTTGCTATCCAAGTCTTGACGTCAGATAAAAGGACAGAAGAGCTTTCGCCAGGTAGGAATCAGGGTTAACAGGACATTTGTGTTTGATTGTGAGTCGGATGTTGATCTCTTTTCGTTATTTTCAGAAACATTTTGCCAAGTGTTTCTTAGGTTTACAATTGTGATCTATTCTGGACTTGTATTGATGAACAATGGCTTAGTTGAAGTCTGGGATGACTAAAGTAATGCAAGAAGTCCAAGGCTGCTTTGGGTTTAGGGTAACATATTTTTTTCCATGCATATATTCTCATGTCTCTAGTGTGCTGTACATCATTATAGTTAAGAATAGGATTAGAATAGACACTGTTCCATAACTGCTGTAAAACATTTACAGTATTCAGTTTTTTTTTTTTTTTTTGGCGTTGGGTTATGAGTGGCTTGCATATGACATTAGATGTACAATGGTGGATAAGCACCAAACTTTTTTTTTTATTGATGTAAGGGTATGTGTTTCTTAATCTTATTGCAGAGAAAGTAATCCAAGCTATTGATCCCAAAAAGGTGGAAATCATACAGAGGTATAGTTAGTTACAGCGTTAATAAATTTCATACAATTGAGTTTTACTAAAAGCGTACTAGTAACTAAGTAAGAGGAAGGTCCACCAGAGTTTTTTGTAGCAAAGTTGGGAAAGTTTATAAACTATTTTCTTGCTGAATTTATATATACTGGCCAGGTACCTCCAATGGTTGATTGAAGAAAGGGACTACAATGATCCACTGCTGCATACATCGTATGCTCTCTCACTTGCCAAATCAGCACTTGAATGTGTTGAAGTTCAAAATGGTAACCAAGAAGCTGATTCTGGAGGCAGAGAGGCACATGATTGTAATGTTGGAAGTATTTCTTTGTTTGAAAGTGATGTACGGGAAAGATTGCAGACTTTTTTGCAATCTTCAGATCTTTATGATCCTGAAGAAATCTTGGATTTGATTGAAGGATCAGAACTGTGGTTGGAAAAGGTTTGTCCGTCAAATTTGTGTACGAGAATGGTTATGTTGGTACACCGATGATTGTTCAATAAATTTTCTACTGTCAAAATTTTGTGTTGTTTTACCCATTTGACATGTGTACATTTTTTTTGATAGGCCATCCTATACCGAAGGATAGGGCAGGAGACATTGGTCCTCCAAATTCTAGCTCTGTAAGTTCACATTTATAGTGATTAGAAGTGATAAAGAACGAAATTAAATTGTCTATATGATTGTTCTGGGAACCAAATTTTTTGAGAGCTTATGAAGTGAGCAAATACAGGTGAATTTGAATGTGTGGTTACTGATAAGATTTTCTGTGTTGGGCGCCAGGAAGCTTGAGGATTGTGCAGCTGCAGAGCAATATTGTGTAGAGATTGGAAGACCAGATGCATTTATGCAGTAGGTTCTTTTCCTTTATTTCATCACTTTATTGCGAATGCCATCGCGTGGTTTGCTCTATTCCGTGTTCAATTCTTAAAACAGAAAGTTGATCTTAGGTTACTTGATATGTACCTGGATCCTCAAAATGGTAAAGAGCCTATGTTCAAGGCTGCTGTTCGTCTTCTCCACAACCACGGGGAATCACTTGATCCTTTGCAAGTTTTGGAAGTAAGAAACTCCCGTCCTTCATATGAAGCTGATGTTGCTTCTTATGCTACAGCTTTTTTCATTTGCTAGTTGTTTGATGATAGAGCTGATATCATGTTTTATTTGCAGAAATTGTCACCTGATATGCCCTTAAAACTGGCATCAGATACAATTTTGAGAATGCTGAGGGCTCGTAATCATCATCATCGTCAAGGCCAAGTAAAAATTCACAACCCTTTTGCTCTCTAATCAGTGTATTCTATATCTGCTACTGTTGTGAATATCTCTGTTTTGAGAAGGGAAAGGAGTGGAGGAGGAATATTGTGTGTTTTAGTTGTCAAATGTGCCATGGTTAACAGTAATATGCAGAGTTAAATGCCAAGAGGAGATCATTACTTACTGAAAGTAACATTGATAAACCTATCAATAGTTGGAACCGTGCTTGAACCTGTATGTGGTGTGGGTTGAGCTTTAGTGTCTGAATGTTCTTAAGTCAATGGTTGCAGATGGTACACAATATCTCTCGTGCATTGGATGTAGACTCAAGGTTGGCAAGATTAGAAGAAAGATCACGTCACGTGCAGATAAATGATGAGAGCCTCTGCGATTCCTGCTATGCTCGCCTAGGAACTAAGCTATTTGCTATGTACCCTGGTGATACCATTGTGTGTTACAAGGTTAGTCCGCCGCCTACTACAAAGCAATGATGCATGCCTTGTGTGATTTTCAACGAGCATAATTCTGTTTTTTTTTCTGGTATATCCGCCGGAATTCAGTATCTGTTTGCATGTTTCCTTTCCCTGAGGCTACTTTTGTTCTTCTTCTTGTTCCCAGTGTTACCGACGCCTGGGTGAATCAAAGTCAGTAACGGGCCGTGACTTCAAGAGAGATGTTCTGATAAAACCTGGTTGGCTAGTGAACCGGTAGCAAAAACCCTCTTGTTCCGCAACAATCGCCTTTTTTACCTGACCTCTAACCTCTCACAAACACAGAGATGCCCGTACAGTACACACAGATAATGAACAGCATCAAGGATCTGAATTCGGATTGCCATAGCTTCACGAAGTTCGTCTCCAGGCTTGTGGAGTTCAAAATGTACTATTCAGTTTATCTAATGCCTTGTAATCTATTTTTTTTTCAAGACGGAGGACCTGTTTGGGTAATAAATGAGAATAATAAATGAGAATAACGAGTGAGAAAAAGAATAAAGGAAGAAAAATCAAACAGACAAGTTGCTGAGAGAGGGTCTCAGGGGAAGAAGACGATCTTCGATTCAGGTTTCTGCTTCTATCATCCATCACCTTCCTCTTCGACACTCAGTTTTCGTTTTTGCTTTCTTCGTCGAATTCGCTACTCGCCGGAAAACGGTTTGAGCAACAGATTAATTCCGGGGGATTTCCTAAAAAATGTCGATTAATATGAGAACGCTAACCCAAGCTCTGGCCAAGACGGCTGCGGTGATTGAGAAGACGGTTCAAACCACAGTCCAGGAGGTTACAGGTCCCAAGCCTCTTCAGGACTACGAGCTCCTCGATCAGATCGGTTCCGGTGGTCCTGGCCTCGCCTGGAAGCTCTACTCCGCCAAGGCACGCGACTCCACGCGGCCACAGCAGTATCCCACCGTCTGCGTCTGGGTGCTTGATAAGCGCGCCTTGTCGGAGGCTCGTGCCAGGGCGGGGTTATCCAGGGCTGCGGAAGACTCGTTCCTCGATCTGATTCGGGCTGATGCCGGGAAGCTGGTGCGGCTGAGACACCCTGGTGTGGTCCATGTGGTTCAGGCGCTTGACGAGAACAAGAATGCTATGGCTATGGTTACGGAACCGCTTTTCGCCTCCGTGGCTAACGCGCTCGGGAATGTGGAGAATGTTGATAACGTGCCGAAAGATCTCAAGGCCATGGTGCGTTTTAAGTTTCTGTGAAGCTCAAGTAAGAATTTGACTGAGAAAATGGAAGATAGTTAGTTCGCTATTTCCTATAATTGTTGCAGGAGATGAGCTTGTTGGAGGTGAAGCACGGTCTCCTTCAAATTGCCGAGACATTGAACTTTCTCCATAATAACGCCCATCTCATCCACCGTGCTGTTTCCCCGGAGGTTTCTTTTCGGAATCTATACTCATACTTGTTAGAAGCTGTCGTGCTTTCTTAACCTGTCGATCTAAAAACTTCATTGCAGAATGTTCTTATTACTTCGGCTGGTTCGTGGAAGCTTGCTGGATTTGGATTTGCTGTATCAGAAGCACAGGCTGGGAATTTGGATAACATGCAATCGTTCCACTACTCTGTGGGTACTTAAACTCATGATCGATTACTAGATTGACGTACAGTTTTTTTCAATTCAACTCTGGCATCTAGATGAATTTCCTATGCATGATATGATGACTGTTTTTTCTTCTTCTTCATATGGATGGACCTGTGCAGGAATATGATGTTGAGGACTCAATTCTGCCACTCCAACCATCTTTAAATTATACAGCACCTGAATTGGTGCGGAGCAAAACTCCTTCAGCTGGAGTTTCTTCAGATATATTTAGTTTTGGATGCCTCGCCTATCATTTAGTTGCACGGAAACCATTGTTTGATTGCCACAACAATGTCAAGATGGTAATTCTAAAACCCAAGCTCGTTAGTTTAATCTTCACGCATAGACTGTCTGTAAAAATAATTTCTGTAAAATGAAACAGCTTCAGAGGTAGTTTTCGTTTTAGATGTATTTTCAGATTATCCTGAAAAAAGTAGTCTAATATCTGTCCGTTCCATTGCTGATAATGGTAACCTTGCAATTTTCTTGCAGTACATGAACACATTGAACTATTTAACAAATGAAACTTTCTCATCTATACCCTCGGACTTGGTATCTGATTTGCAACGGATGCTGTCAACGAATGAGTCCTTAAGACCAACAGCATTAGATTTCACAGGTAGGAATACTGAATCTTTGTTGTTTCTTGTGACAAGTTTTACCTCATTGCTTTTGCACTTACACCTTGGACTTGGACTTGGACTTTCACCTGCAGGATCTAATTTTTTTCGAAGCGACACAAGGTTACGTGCCCTCCGTTTCCTTGATCATATGCTTGTATGCGTCTACACTTCCAATCATCGTTTCAGACAAATAACTTTAGATAGTGGGAAATAGATGTAATTTTGTTTTTTTTAATTGCAGGAAAGAGACAACATGCAAAAGTCTGAGTTCTTAAAAGCATTATCAGATATGTGGAAAGATTTTGATTCCCGTGTATTACGGTATAAGGTAGTCACTTTCTGGCTTCTTTCCAATATTCTGTTAATAGAAGAAAAAAAAAATCAGTTGGTCAAGTGATTTGCCTTGTAACAACTAATCAAACCAGGTTTTGTCACGCAGGTGCTTCCGCCTCTTTGTGCTGAACTTAGAAATTTGGTTATGCAGCCAATGATTCTTCCTATGGTTCTAACTATAGCAGAGTCTCAGGTGCTTTTTCTAATCTGGGGTAGTTGCATTCGGTCAATCAGATTCCCATGTGTTTCTTGGCTCCTCTTTTGTTTGAGATATAGATACCAGCAGTTTCTAGATAAAATTTGTCTTTCTTATTTCTTGTGTCTTATGACCTATCACACGCACATATACTTAGACTTACTCTTTTCAATTGTACAAATGGTGATTGCACAAATAGATACCGGCTTTGTATTAACTTGTCATCTGTAGAATCACACTGACCTTTGACAAGGATTTCTTTTGAATCTTTATCATGTTTTAATGAATGCTTGAACCATAAATTGAAATTTGCAATTTGCAGGATAAGAATGACTTTGAGTTGATAACGCTCCCAGCTCTTGTTCCTGTTTTGAGTTCTGCTACGGGTGATACTTTACTGATGCTTGTAAAGCGTGCAGAGCTTATAATTAACAAGGTAAATCTCTAACCAATATGTATGCATATTTAGTGTGTGTTAAGTTCTACGATTTGACACAATGGAAAAGGGTTAGGGAATTAATGTGTAAAGTTTTGTTACCTATGACATATCTAGTGCCGTTACTTCAAATTTTCAATAAATGGCCGTGCCACAACTAGTCATTCTTTCTTATGCTGCCGTAAACCAATACAAGACCTTCATTTTCATTAAGCTGCCCCATGTTTCTCTCTTGACTTCTATTCCTAACTGATATTTGCGTCATTACTCCATTCTAAATATGCTTAAATTTTCCCTTATTTTGTTTATAATCTTATGTCTGCTGATTTTTACTAGCGTGTTTCCGTTTAAATTTGTAGACTAATGCAGAGCATCTTGTATCACATGTCCTCCCTTTGCTTCTCCGAGCCTACAACGACAACGATGTCCGGATACAGGAGGAGGTTCTGAAAAGATCCACATCTGTTGCTAAACAACTCGATGGTCAGGTGATGCCTGATGCTTTGTGTTTTATATTTTATTGGATGAGTTTCATCTGAATGGACGATATAAGCTTCAGGATTTATGTGTGGTTACACAAGCTTAGTGTCACATGCGTTTTAGTTTTGGTTCTGCGAAGTTACTTCAGTCAGTTGCATGGCTGAGTTTGTTCAGTTCTTTTTTTTTTTCAACTTGTTTTTGCAGGTTGTAAGGCAAGCAATTTTGCCTCGCGTTCATGGCTTGGCTCTCAAAACCACAGTTGCTGCCGTATGTTAGCCTTGATTAGTTCAATTTTTGTGTCGTTTAAAAATAGAGAGATTAAATGAAGAGCTCGATCTTCTAAACCAAATTTTTGATTAGAACGTTCCTGTGGTGCAGGTCAGAGTGAATGCTTTGCTCTGCTTAGCAGAGCTGGTTCAAACGCTTGATAAACACTCTGTTACTGAAATTCTGCAAACAATTCAACGATGTACTGCCGTTGATCGCTCTGCACCTACCCTTATGTGTACTCTTGCAGTCGCAAACGCAATTCTCAAGCAGGTGTACTTTTATTTAGAATTTTGAACATTTAAACTTTTTCGCTTTATATATGTGTGGTAGCTTATAACATGACTACTTGTCTCATAATGCGCTCTCCATAATTTTTTTTCTCTAGTATGGAGTTGAATTCACTGCTGAACACGTGCTTCCGCTGATTCTACCTCTTCTCACTGCCCAACAGTTGAATGTCCAACAGTTTGCCAAATATATGCTATTTGTCAAGGATATTCTCAGGTATGCCTCCGAGCATTTATGTCCCTGTTTCCAAGCCCTTACTCCCCTTACAACTGTATACTATTGTTGTTTGTTTTCAACATCTGGTTTGTCTATCCTGTGGTCTCGGAACAGGAAAATAGAGGAAAAAAGAGGAGTTACTGTGAATGATTCTGGAGTCCCTGAAGTTAAACCAGGCTCTGTCGCAGATGGGATCCAGTTTCAAACACGAACCCAAAAAACTGAGAAGGTTGCTCCTGCAGCAAAGAACAGTCCTGCATGGGATGAAGACTGGGCCCTCCCGACCAAAAGCTCTGCTTCAAAAGATCCTAGAACCACAAACTCTCATTTTAACAAATCTACAGTTCAGTCACAGCCATCGAACCGGACGACATTACCAACAACATGCCCTGCAGTTGACGTAGAGTGGCCACCAAGACAATCTTCCAATGTCACTGCTCAGCCAGCTGTAGATGAGACACGGCTAAACGCTGCAGGAACATTGTCTACTCCAAGTTTTGATGAACTAGACCCTTTTGCTAATTGGCCACCACGGCCCAACGGTGCTTCCATTGCTTCTGGTGGTTTCCACAATGGTACTGCCACTCGACCTCCACTGAACAACAGTGGTTCTGGTTTGAGAAACAATTTAACAGACAGTACGCAGTTCCAGACAGCTAACAACGACTTCTGGGCCTTGGGCAATGCCTCACAGCAAGATGGTTCAGGTATCAGCGCAAGTAACCCAGATCCTATGAATTCTTTCGGGATTCAGAATCAGAACTCTTTCGGAAGCAGTTCATACAGTAGTAACCAAAAGCCGCCAGCAGACATCAGTTCCATATTCGGTTCAAGCAAAACCGAGCAAGGTGCAATGAAACTCGCACCACCTCCTTCAATAGCAGTGGGAAGAGGAAGGGGAAGGGGAAGAAGTGGGACATCTAACTCAAGGTCAAGTGGTTCGAAGCAGCAACAAACCGAGCAGCCATCGCTGTTGGATCTATTGTGATGAGAGCCTCGGTCAAGACTTTGGGTTGGGTAAAAAAAGACAGTTCCTGTCAGAAAACACAGAGGCATGTGCAGAGTGAGTGAGTGGGCAGAAAGAAAAAGTGTACAAGAGGTGGAGAGATGTTTTGTTGATTCTTGAGATTAAAGCACCACCATATATATATATATACATCACAGCCAGTCAGCCACAGGTTCTTTCTATATCTTTCTCTAAACTTTGTAAATCGGGTTCTTCTCTTGCTCATTGTTTTCTTCATTAGTCACTCTGATCCGTCAGTATTTTATAAAATAAATCGAGTTTCTGTACAGTACATAATATATTAATATGTCTTCCAATTTGATACAAAGTTCCATGGAAGAAAAAAAGTCATGTCTTTCGTTGTATATAAGATCTCCTTGTAGTTTGATTTAATACTTTTTATAACATTCGTTGCAAGAGATTAAATAAATGGAAGCTTATCAATTCAATTCTTGTACATTTTTGTCCTAGAGGATATAAGTTTATTTAAGGTATTGTGACCCTAATGATTAATCAACCGATTAAGAAACAAAAATTATGTATGTTTTGGCCTTGGATGAAAAAAGGGTGGAGAAATTACTCAAATTAGTTTGTAGCTTGATAACAATTGTCAATGGTTATGGGGCATGAGAAATGATCTGCATATAACACGTGCAGAGATCCGTGGGACGAGAGAAAGGTGTTTTTGTTTGCGTAACTTTAAATCTCAGCTCTTAAGGTTTAAAGCCGTCTTTTATGCCAAGATAACCCTTGAGAGATTAAGGCATCATTTAACGTGTTAATTACACTTGAGAAACCCTTTTATATTTAAGTCCCATAGACACGGCGCCGTTATCTTGGCGCCATTTACGTTCCTCCCCTCTTCTTTTGTCTCTTTTTTCCTAAATCATAATCCCCAAAACCCTAACCTAACTTAACTAAATATTACCTAACAAACCACCCTAATATCAAGGTTCAAGACATTGTTTATCTATCTCTAACCGTACACATTACGTAATGCAAAAGTCATAATCAACATGTGAACTCATCTAGACAGGACTATGTGGTAATCAAATAATAATTAGGAAGAATAGAAGATGAACATATTAAGAAATCCTACAATGAAGAGAAGATAAGACATAATCAAGTCATGATATAGTAAATGTAGTTTTATTCCATTTCAGTTTTATATTAAAAATTACAAAAAGGGGATTCGAATTGAAGGAACTAAGAGCAGTTTTTTTAGCAGTTAAGCTGAACTCCGAAAAAGCCATATTCGTCGCTCTCAATCTCATCAGCCATGTTTCATTACCTCCCCCTATATATAATATAGGTGTGTGTATATTCATATGATAGAGCCATACCTCAAAAGTACTCTCTGACCTTTGTTTCTAAGAATGGCTTCCTCTTTCTTCTTTGTTTTCCTTCTCTCTGCGCTTTTACTGGGAAATACCTATGCCAGTCCCAATTACAGAGAAGCACTCTCAAAGTCATTGCTCTTTTTCCAAGGTCAGCGGTCTGGTCGCCTCCCCGGTGACCAAAAAATCTCATGGAGGTTCAACTCTGGCCTCTCTGATGGCTCCTCTGCTCATGTAAGACCCTAAACTGTAAACCCATTATTCAGTAGCTGTAAAAGCGTCAAACACCCATCTGGATAACTATGAGTTGCAGGTGGACTTGACCGGAGGCTACTATGATGCTGGGGACAATGTGAAGTTCAATTTCCCAATGGCGTTCACCACCACCATGCTCTCCTGGAGCTCTTTGGAGTACGGTAAGAAGATGGGACCTGAACTCCAGAGCGCCCGTGTGGCCATCCGTTGGGCCACTGACTATCTACTGAAATGTGCCAGGGCCACACCCGGTAAGCTCTACGTTGGAGTAGGAGACCCTAATGGTGATCACAAGTGCTGGGAACGCCCAGAAGATATGGACACTCCTCGCACAGTCTATTCTGTATCCGCCTCAAACCCTGGCTCTGATGTAGCCGCTGAAACCGCTGCTGCTCTAGCTGCAGGCTCCATGGTTTTCAGGAAAGTTGATCCCAAGTACTCTCGCTTGCTACTGGCGACAGCGAAGAAAGTCATGCAGTTCGCCATTCAATTCCGAGGCGCTTACAGTGATTCCCTTTCTTCTGCAGTCTGTCCTTTCTACTGCTCCTACTCTGGCTACAAGGTCGCCATTCTTATGTTTAAACTTGATCCGAATCTGCAGATAGAAATATCAATGAATCGTTGCAACTAATACTACTCTGATTCCAGTTTATTTCAATCTTTATGATGACAGGACGAGCTGGTGTGGGGAGCGGCATGGCTGCATAGAGCAACAAACAACCCGTATTACACAAACTTCATAAAATCCCTGGGAGGTGGAGATCAGCCTGACATCTTCAGTTGGGACAATAAGTATGCCGGTGCCTATGTTCTTCTCTCACGAGTATGTCTCAATGCTTAAAACCCATAGACATAACTTAGCATTTCCTAATCGGTTCTCTTTCGCAGCGATCATTACTGAACAAAGATAACAACTTTGAGATCTACAAGCAAGCTGCTGAGAATTTCATGTGCAAGATCCTTCCAAATTCTCCTTCCTCGTCCACAAAGTACACTCAAGGTGACTTAATATACATGGGAATCGATAACACGGTTGATGTAACAAAGATTACTAAAACATTGTTCCCCCAAAACTGAAATTTTTTTCAGGTGGATTGATGTATAAATTACCTCAGAGCAATCTGCAATACGTGACATCGATTACATTCTTGCTAACGACCTACGCCAAATACATGAAATCCACGAAACACACCTTCAACTGCGGAAACTCCGTCATCGTCGTCCCCAACGCTCTGATAAGCCTATCGAAGCGACAAGTCGATTACATCCTCGGTGTGAATCCGATGAAGATGTCGTACATGGTGGGATTCGGCTCCAATTTCCCCAAGAGAATCCACCACAGAGGATCCTCTCTCCAGAGCCGATCAAACTCTCTGGGCTGCAGCGGCGGGTTCCAATCTTTCCGCACCCAAAACCCGAACCCTAACATATTAACGGGAGCAATCGTGGGAGGACCGAACCGAAACGACGAGTACCCAGACCAGAGAGATGATTACGGCCGCTCAGAACCAGCCACTTACATCAACGCCGCATTCGTCGGACCATTGGCGTATTTCGCCGCCGGCAAGTTCCCTTGAATCGGACTCGGTTCATTGCTTTCTCTCAGTTTATAAAATTTGGAAAGTCGTTATTAGTTTGTCTTACCGCGAAATTTACGTGCAAAAAGGCTCTAAAACGGGTAAGGCTATTAAACTTTAATGGGCTTTTTACGTCCATGATTAATGGACTATTTATAAAGCCCATCTTTGGCTCTTGGTGGTTAGTTAAGAATCTTCATCTAGATTTCGAAATTTATTCCCGAATCTCTGATTTTAGGGTTATTGACTAAAATCAAGAGATCAAGAATGGTTAACAACAGTTGATCCTGTCCGAAAACCGGATTGTACCAACAAATTCCAAAATTGTCTTTTTTTTTTTTTTTTTTTTTTTGAGATTTCAAATATTTACTTATCTATCTCTATAATATTATTTAAGAAAATTTTTATAGAAATGAACTTTGTTTTGTAAATTATTATATGAAATGCCATTATAAATAAATTTAGTTTGTCTTGAGATAGATAATCGTGCTAAGATCATTACAAATAAATTTAATGTATCGTGGTTAAATTTAAGAAGACATTGTTTGAATAAAAAATAGCACGGGCTATCTAAGATAAAACTAAATGCTATAACTAGCGCGGATTAAGATCTAAAGAAACTCTAATTTAATAAATTTAGTTTTATCAATTTATTCATATAGTATAAGGAAAACTATAGAGTTTAGGGGTTATAAATTATGGATTAATTTTTTTTTTAAAAAAAATCTAACAAATGTTGTGAAATATATAATTTGAAACAATCAATAAGGATTAGTTCCAAATAAAATGTATAAAATAAAATAAAATCAATTGCTTAAAACATTTATAATTAGAAAAAACAATAGGATAAACTTTCGGCATCTATCAATTGATTTTAAGTGAGTTATAGGGGATAAATAAAACAAATCATTTTGATGGTTACAAATTAGTGTTCGGGCATGGAGACGAGGATTCATCCAACAAAGGAATACTCGCATGAGTTTCTAGAAGCTCGAATGGCAACTCTGAATCTTTGATGGGTATGCATGTCATGATAGATAAACCTTGGTAGCCCAAAATGATAACATTTTCAAGACGATAACATTTTCAAGCCAATCACTGAGAGCACGAATGGTTAAAATCTTTGCCACATTCTCCAATGCTCAAGTCAGAATGGCGATATCGAAACTCGCAAGAAAAGGAAAAATGGGGAAAAGATAGTGAATATTAGATTTAAATCAAGGCAAAATGTGTTTTGTGGTTCAATTTGTCACGTTGATGAGTGTGAGATAGAGAGGGGGGAGAGATTATGAGTGCATCTTGAAAACACGTCAAATGTTTTTTAAATGAAATTAATGTCAGATGAATGGACATTCGACCCATATTTGAGAAAAGTAAAGTATATGTATCAATTACTCTCTAACGTGTGTTGTGAACTCTTAGAACGCTATTCACTTTTTCCATCGTGTGAAATGTAGAAGTTTTCAAAGGATTAAATTGAGATTGAATTTAGTAATTGGTTTGAATCACGCTTAGCTATGAGCATTAGTTGTCCAATTGTAGGATGTTTCGACGGATATGTCTTGACGCCGATAACTCTAATGAGATTGAGTAGTTTTTATGGCGTCTCATCTAAAAAAAGGTATGCCTAGATATAGTAAATTATTACCATTTTTTTTGGGGATAAAATACTAATTTAATTATTATTAAAATCTTTTCTAATTACATAAAAAAAATAATAGTATAAAAGATTGTGCTAAACATGGATAACCCACTAGTTTAACCTATAAAATATAAAGGGAACAATCCAAGCTAGTTTAACGTATAAAATAGAAAGGGAACAATCCAAGCTCGCCACTATACTACAATCCAAGCTGGCTCTCACGTTAACGTGCCGCAGCCGCACAATCACAGCTCATCGACCTCGTTAGCCCATTTTCCCCGTATTCTGCCTTCCTTCTCCTTCTTTCCACTTCACCTTTTCGTCTTCTTCCCTATTTCCACCAAATCAATCAACATTATTCATTTATTTGTTGTTTTTTGTTTATTTCTTTTATTACATTATTTGTTGTTATCTCGTGACATTTCCGATCAGTTCACATTCTTTTTTAAAAAAAAATTGTATAAACTGTTAAAGTTCCGAGTTTTCTGTCCATAATATTTATGAATATTCAGAATCAGATTTTAGATATTCCAATTAAAAAAATTAATCATTCATCCCAAAAGAGATTTGAACTCAAAACACACAAAAAAAAAACTATTGTACTACTACTAAACCACCATTCATTTAGTAACCAATTCACATTCTTCCCACGCAAAACAAATGTTTTGTTATAAAGGAATTTATTACTTTATGCTTCAAAAAAAAAAAAAAATTATGCTTCTAAACTTGTTTCACAAATTTAAAAATACTCTAAAAGATCATCTGATTTGAATATTGTCTCACTCCAAATTGTTTTATTATAAATTTCGGAAATAAAATCGTTTGTTGTAGTTATGAATGTTAAAAGTAGTAGAAAAATAGGCAATTGGTCAAGAAAAATACTAGATTTATGAAAAAAATATTCTTTCTATTTTATAATAAGTGTCGTTTGACACTTTACACACAAATTAATAAAACATATTAAAAAATCAATTATATCATTAAAATATATAACTCTTGAAATTATTTATTAGAATTGAGGTTAAATTATGTTTTTGTGTTAAAATATGTATTGAAAATTTAAAATAACATTTATTATGAAAAAATAAATAAATTATACGAAACTTATTTTGAAAAGGAGGGAGTAATGAATATAAGCACAAAATTTGGGAATTGTATTTTTTCGGGAAAAAAATGTTACTTGGTTTTTTTTGCATCAAGTAGGAAAACAAAAATACTCTTACAAAAATGTTCGCGTCTCGTCTCTCTGAGGCGATTCTTTGGCGATTACAACTCTTCATCTTCAACTGTCTTCTCTCTGTCTCTGAGAGTGTTCTTCGCCGGTTACCGGCGGTTTTCTCAGAAGTGATTATCGGAGAAACTGTTTCTTCTCCAAACCTATTTATATCATGTGTCTGTTTCCTTCACCTGTGTGTTTCTCTAAGCGAAGGAGTTTCTTTTCCTTTGTTCCGCTTGTTAATGGCAGACAAAATTCGAAAACAGATGCAAGAATTTTCATTGGGGATTGAGGATGAAATCATCAATCTCCCTCTGGATCTATGTGAAGAAGCGGCAGCGGAGACCCGTTTCAGTTTAATTGGAGAACCTGTGAACTCTAGGAAGCAAAATCTTCGAGCAATGATGTCGGCACTGCCACGATTATGGGGGGGTGTCGGAGAAGAAGTGGTTGGACGTATCCTTCAGAACCAGAAAATTCAATTTCTGTTCCAATCTGAGGAATCGATGTTATCTGTTTTGAGGAGAGGTCCATGGTCTTTTAACGAATGGATTTGTGCGATTCAAAAATGGACTCCACTCCATTCCAATGAAGATCTGAAGCATATCAATTTCTGGGTTCAAATTAGAGGGATTCCACTCCAATTTCTGTCATTGCGTATGGTTACTCACATTGGGCATATAATGGGTCATTTCCTTGAGACTGATTTCCAGGGAGATGGTGCTCTCCATGTTGATTATGTGAGGGTTCGATTGGCCTGGAACATAGATTCACCATTGCGTTTCCAAAGGCTTTTTCAATTCGGAGGAGAAGCAAGTGTTCTCAAATTTCGATATGAGAAACTCCGTGGCTTCTGTTCTACTTGTGGAATGTTGACCCATGAGTCATCTGAGTGCCCATCAAACAATACCCCAGCCCCTGCTGAAGCACCAAACGACGATGATGACGATCAAGATGAAGATCATCCTCCGGGTTTTCCTTCTCCAACACCACCAGATCCAGATATGCAGAGACAACAAGATGTGAATCGTGAGGAGACTTCTGAGGAATTGCCAGGTATTTCTCATAAGAAAAGGAAAACAGAGGCTTCCCTCTCTACCACAGAAACTCCTGTCGTATGCTGTGAGATGAGACAGGTTTCTGCATTTGAAGATTACGAGGAACATGCTTCGAAGAGGAAGCGAACCCAAGTTGAAATCAGGGAGTTACGGAACTGGATTTTGAAGCCTAATGAAGATGCAACAAGTTCTTCACATGATAATGATGCCAGATCTGGCCATCAGTAAACACCAACTAACGGAGAGGGCTCGGTGGGCCAGAAGCCACCGGAGCCAGGATGAATACAACCTTTTGGAACTGCCGAGGCTTGAAAGGGTCCTCGGTGGTTCGACGCCTTAAAGGGATTAAGAGGTCTTATTCCCCGGACTTACTCTTTCTGGTTGAAACGAAGAATCCCGATGATGTCGTCCGTGATGTTGCTGCACAACTAGATTATGATTATGTTAAGTGTGTTTCTCCTGTTGGAATTGGTGGTGGTATTGCTTTGCTATGGAAGAAGACAATTGATGTGTGTTTCTTTTCTGTTGATGAAAGATTACTCGATTGTAAGATAAATAATAAAGAGTTTTTTTCTTACTTCTCATGTGTTTATGGTCATCCAATTCGGAAACTAAGACATATATTATGGGAAAGATTGGAACGAATCTCTGCTAATCGAATTGGACCTTGGTTAATGTGTGGAGATTTTAATGAAGTATTGAATGCTTGTGAAAAAAGAGGGGGCCGAGCAAGAGAAAATTGGAGCTTAGTAGATTTCAGAAACATGGTCAATAATTGTGTTGCTGTTGATCTTCCTTACACCGGTAATAACATGACGTGGGCTGGAAAGAGGAAGACTTATACTGTTGAAAGTTGGCTAGATCGTGCTATGGCAAATGATGAATGGCGAGCTTTATATCCAGCCTCCAAGGTAGAATATTTGGAAATGGTTGAATCTGATCATCGGCCTGCAATTATCAGAATAGCAAGACAATCAGAAAAAGGGCGTAAATCTTTTCGATTTGATAATAGACTATGTCAAAACCCAGATTTTCGAAAGGTTGTTTCTGATGCTTGGCTTCATGAGTATCCGAATGGTTCCCACTCTATCTCTACTCGTATTAGACGTTGTCGACATATGATATCAGAATATAAAAAGACTAATTTGCTGAATTCTTCTAAGATCATCAACGATTTAGTAAAGAAGATTGACTCCGCACACTCTGATAACACAGTTCCGATTGAGACAATCTACGAGTTGAGGAAGGAACTGCGACAAGCATATAACGATGAAGAAACGTTTTGGCAAATCAAAAGCAGAAATCAGTGGCTAAAAAAAGGTGATCGAAACACTCGATTTTATCATGCTTCTACAAAAAATCGAAGGGCCAGAAATAAAACTGTGTCGATAAAAGGTCCTAATGGTGATGATATTCTCGGCAATAGTGCTATAGCGTCGGAGGCAGAACGTTATTTCTCAGATCTGTTTACAAGTTCCAACAATGGTGACATCTCAAATGTCACGAAAAATATAAGGAAAGTTGTTACGGCTGAAATGAACACTTCTCTCACCAAAAATATCACTGTAAAGGAAGTTAAGGAAGCATTGTTCTCCATAGGTGCGACTAAAGCACCCGGACCAGATGGCTTCACAGCATCCTTCTATCAACATTATTGGGACATAGTTGCACCGACAATTGTTGCAGAAGTTCGACACTTTTTTGATACAGGGGAATTTAAACAGGAACTGAATCACACGAATCTATATCTCATTCCTAAGATCCAGCCTCCATCGTCGATGAAAGATTTTAGGCCAATTGCTTTATGTAACGTCATATACAAAATTATCTCTAAGATCTTAGTTATGAGGCTAAAATCAATTCTCTCCAGCATCGTCTCTGAAAATTAAGCTGCCTTTATACCGGGTCGTCTCATCACAGACAATGTCCTCATTGCTCATGAAACTCTCCATTCCTTACGTGTAAGACGACGATGTGCAAATTCTTACATGGCTGTTAAAACATACATTAGTAAGGCCTACGATCGCATTGAGTGGAGATTTCTTGAAAATGTCCTTCGTCAAAAAGGCTTTGCGGAACGCTGGATACAATGGATAATGGCATGTGTCAATACGGTTTCTTTTTCTGTTTTGATTAATGGGAGTCCTTATGGAAATTTTAAAGCTCAGCGTGGTATTCGACAAGGTGATCCATTATCTCCATATATTTGTATCCTCTGCGCAGATGTTTTAAGCACTCTTTTGATACAAGCAGAACACAATCATGATATTCAGCCTATTCGACTAAGCATTGGTGGACCACCGATTTCTCATTTACTGTTTGCGGATGACTCTCTGTTCTTTGTGAAAGCTGATTATAAAAATAGTAGGAATCTTTTCAAAAATTTTGAAGAGTACGGGAAAGCATCATGTCAACTCATTAACCTTGATAAATCGGCAATTACTTTTGGTGAGAGGGTTTTCCAACATACTCGCGAAAGAATCCAAAATATTTTGAAGATACCAAATATCGGAGGCGGTGGCAAGTATTTAGGGCTCCCAGAGCAGTTTGGTCGTAAGAAGAAGGAAATGTTTCAATACATCAAAGAGAATGTGATGCGTAAAATAAATGGTTGGCAAACAAGATTTTTATCGCCCGCAGGGAAAGAAACGCTTATCAAATATGTTGCCTTTGCAATGCCAGTTTATTCTATGAACGTTTTTAAGCTGCCAATGGAACTATGCTCTGACTTAGATAGCATGATGGCTAGATTTTGGTGGGGTACAACTACTGAACAACGCAAGATGTCATGGAAGAAAATGGCTACATCTAAATCCACTGGTGGTCTTGGTTTTAGGGAACTACACAGTTTCAACCAAGCTTTACTAGGCAATCAGGTTTGGAAGCTCTTACAACGTCCTAACAGCATACTCTATCGAACTCTACAAGGACGCTATTTCCGAAATGGATCTATACTTACTGCTACACAAGGGTCACAACCTTCCTATGGGTGGCAATCCTTACTCTTTGGTCGTGAACTATTGCAACTTGGATTACAGACTCGTATAGGAGATGGAGTATCTACAAAGATAGGAAATGATAATTGGCTTCCATTGTCACCACCGCGGCCACCTCGAATATTGCCATATACCAATACGATACTCCCTGTTCAAGCTCTAATTAATCAAACAACTTTTCAATGGGATGAGAAAAAGATTTCAGATCTGATTGAACAAAACGATCATCATATCATACGCAAGATATTTCTTCCACCATGGCCATCTAAGGATTCAATTATTTGGAGTCATACAAATGATGGTAACTACTCTGTTAAAACAGGGTACCATCTAGCTATCTCTCTTTCTGTTACTGATGATGATCCACAACCTCCGTTAGCATCGCACCCAGACATTGCGAAAGACATCTGGAACTCTTCCCTTATACCAAAACTAAAACATTTTCTATGGAGAGTGACCTCGAGAGCAATTGCGGTGTATGCAAATCTTCGTCATCGGCACATTCTTGTCGACAGTCGCTGTTCTCGGTGCTGCTCCTTTGATGAGATAAGTGATCATGTTTTCTTCTCTTGTCAGTATGCAAAGACGGTGTGGCGCCTTTCTGGGATTTCCACAACTATCATCTGCAACCCTGACATCACCATAGAAAACAAGCTAAGATTTCTGTTTTCAATTCACCGGGATAATAATGTCTCTGCCGAAAACAAAATCCTACCATTCTCCATCATTTGGCGATTGTGGAAAAGTAGGAATGAACTCGTCTTTAGTAGGAAGAATTTATGTGGGGAGGTTACTTTAAAGAGAGCCTCTGAAGATGTCAAAGATTGGCTTTCCAGTTTTGAAACTACACAAACTCATAATGTTGATGTGAATGCACATACAACAAG
Source organism: Eutrema japonicum (assembly GCA_030161315.1). NCBI lineage: Eukaryota > Viridiplantae > Streptophyta > Magnoliopsida > Brassicales > Brassicaceae > Eutrema > Eutrema japonicum. The sequence goes on from BSQW01000001.1 coordinate 12,507,763, forward strand.
ACCAATTACATGGAGTCCTCCACAAAGAGACTGGGTTAAATGTAACTATGATGCATCTCATCACGAGGGTAATTGCAATTCTGGTTTAGGTTGGATCATACGAAATTGTACTGGGAATTTTCAGGATGGTGGTATGGGTAAATACCAAGGACGACACACACCCGCTGAAGCAGAATGTTTTGCATTACTATGGGCTATGCAATGTTCATGGTCCTTAGGATATCGTAAGGTGGAATTCGAAGGAGACAATTTGGTTATCAATCGGATCATCAATGGAAACATCACCAACTTACGTCTTCAACACTACCTCACTGCTATAAAGAGTTGGAGTAATATGTTTGAGTCAATTAAATTCTCATATAGGAATCGATCTTCTAATATTTGTGCAGATACTTTAGCTAAAAAAACTACTACTGCGTTGTTCCAATGGCGATTGTTTTATTGTTATCCTAGATTTTTTCAAACTCTTGTAAACAATGATTGTAACTTTGAAAATCAATAAAGATTTTAGCCGATAAAAAAAAAAAAAAAAAGTAGGAAAACAAAAATATACTATAAATTGCAAAAAATCTAAATTCTGGACCAATCCATCTTTCTTCGATTTGCTCGCCGAATTCAATTTGAAGTCTTTTTGACTCTTCTTTGCCCTTTTTACGCTTAAAACTTCTGCGTGGCTAAACGTATAGATTCCCAGAAACAGAGACAGAGATTGGTTTTCCGTCTACGACTCGTCTTCACTGATGCGGAAACCACATATATTACCCGAAGATCATTTGTCTGAATTGAATCGATCGGATACTAATCGGCGGCGGCGACGACGCTAAAAATTGATAAGCGTATCGAATCCTCTTCTGGGTTGTCTTCTTCCGAGGAAAAATCGTCTTTTTGGCTGATCATATCTCCTTTCTTCGATTCCCTCTAAGGTGATTCAATTTTACTCGTCTTTCTGCTTACCCAAAATTATAATTCCTCTGTTTCTCTCTCAAACGCGGGATTTGAGCTCTGGGTCGTTTTCCTCGTCGAAACGATCTGTGTATATACCTTCAAATACTCATCAGATCTTGCTTCGTTTCCCTTGTCGTTATTTGCAGCTTGAGCTTATTACTTGCAAGCCGTTTTCGTACTAGAAGTCGATTTTACTTGCACATCTAATACGTATTTGCTAATAACAGGGCGTGTGATCTGCCCAACCGTTTTAGTGGTCCTCTCTTGGCTGGATGTGCAATGCAAAGGTCGTGTACAACTCTTCTGGTTAGAAGAAGAGTTTCTGAGAGCAGTAATTGTAATGGAAGGAACAGCTTCTACAAAGTCTCTCTGTCTCTGGCTTTTGTCCTTTGGCTCCTTCTCTTCCTATCCACCTTGTTGATTAGCCATGGAGATGGTGGCAAAGGTAATCTTTTTAAGTTTTTTTAAAGATATATGCAAACAATGGTTTAGCAAAACACACTTTTGAAGGTTACTGTCAATGATCATATTGTGGTCTACCTTAAGCATATTAAGAACCAGCTCTTGTGTACTTGCAGATTCGCCTTTGATTGACTCTGTAGGAATAGCTGATCCGGACGATGGTCGGACAGATGAGACAGCTGTGCCCTTCGATGCCCCGCCATTAGTAGAGCCTGTTCATGTTACGTCTGAGGAAAGTGAAGACAAAGAAAAGTCTGTGAAGCAAGCAGAGATCAATAGCACAGTTTCAGGGAATGATACAGAAAATAAAGACAACCACATTTTGAACCAAAGTGAGATAAACAAGACAGATACAGGGAATGATGCAGAAAGCAAAGACGATGACTTTTCGAAGCAAAGAGAGATGAACAAGACAGGTATATGGAATGACACAGAAAGCAAGGAGAATGACTTTTTGAAGCAAAGTCAAATGAACATGAACAAGACAGGCACAGGGAATTGTACAGAAAGCAAAGAAAATGAGTCTTTGAAGCAAGATCAGATGAACACAACAGATCCAGGGAATGATACAGAGATCAATGCTTCAAAGGTTGATCAATTCTCTCGTGCTGTTCCGCTTGGCCTTGATGAGTTCAAGAGCAGAGCGTCCAATTCTAGAAACAAATCCTTATCAGGTCAGGTCAGCGGCGTGACTCACAGGATGGAGCCTGGAGGGAAAGAGTACAATTATGCATCTGCTTCCAAAGGCGCAAAGGTCCTGTCTTCTAATAAGGAAGCAAAAGGGGCTACAAGCATCCTAAGCCGGGACAATGACAAGTATCTCAGAAATCCATGTTCTACTGAAGGTAAATATGTAGTCATAGAACTTTCAGAAGAAACGTTGGTAAATACCATCAAGATCGCGAATTTCGAGCATTAATCTTCCAATCTGAAAGAGTTTGAGCTTCAGGGCACCTTGGTTTATCCAGCGGATACATGGGTTCATATGGGAAACTTCACAGCTGCAAACGTGAAGCACGAGCAGAACTTCACACTCGTGGAGCCAAAGTGGGTGAGATACTTGAAGCTAAAATTTCTAAGCCATTATGGTTCAGAATTCTACTGCACCTTGAGTTTAGTAGAAGTCTACGGAGTGGATGCCGTAGAACGAATGCTGGAGGATTTAATATCTGTCGAAGACAACAAAAAGATATTCAACACCCGGGATGGAGATTCTGAGCAGAAGGAGAAGCCAGTAAGGCAGCAAACAGAGTCCTCTGAAGGCGATGAAGGTGCTGATAGGAGCACGCAGAGAGAGAATGAGCGGGAAAGCCCCACAGAGAATATGGTAGCAAAAGCTGAAGCATCAATGGCGAAGAGTAGTAATAAGCTTACAGAGCCCGTGGAAGAGGTAAGACGTCATCAGCCAGGAAGCAGAATGCCAGGGGACACAGTGCTGAAGATACTGGTGCAGAAGTTAAGGTCATTGGACTTGAACCTATCGGTTCTAGAGAGATACTTGGAGGAACTGAACACGAGATACGGGAACATATTCAAGGAGATGGACCGTGAAACCGGTGTGAGAGAAAAGGCGATTGTGACTTTGAGACTTGACGTGGAGGGTATGAAGGAGAGGCAAGAGAGGATGGTGAGTGAAGCAGAGGAGATGGAAGAGTGGCGAAAGAGAGTAGAGACAGAGATGGAGAGAGCTGAGAAAGAGAAAAAAAACGTGAATGAGAGGCTTGAAGAGGTTTGGCAAAGACTCGAGTGGATGGAGAAGAAAGGCTTGATGGTGTTCACAGTGTGTCTAGGGTTTGGGACTACCGCGGTTACTGCAGTTGTGGTCGGTATGGGGACAGGTCGAGCAGAGAAAACCGGTGGTGGGGCTTGGCTCTTGTTATTGATTAGCTCAACATTCATCATGTTCGTTTTGTCTCTTTGATGAGAGTTTTGGTCTCTTTTTTTTTCTTTACCTTGTTATTTTTGTACACTGTAGAGCCATGTTACTGATTTAAAGTCAAGTTCGCCTTGAGGTTCAATAACCGGATAGACACTGCTGCGACTCAATCTTGAACCGGTATATGGAATTGAACCAGGAAATTACAAAACATACTTAAACCGATCTAATGTTTTTCGGCCTTATTGCAAATTAGTCAAATTACTTAAAAACTCCGATGATCGGCATTGCTTAAAAATATCTTTTGGAAAGTGGGTCCGTAAAATCGGGAGCCCATGCAAATATTTCTTTCTAGCAGGTGACGTTCAAGAAGTATTTTAGTCAATACGTAATCTCGAAAAAGGGAAAAGGAAAACTGTTTGTCCGTAAGTATATCTCTCTCGATACATAGAAGTCTTCGTATAGTGAAAAGAAAAATTAGAAATGGCATACAAGTCTTATTTTGCGGACGTACTTAAAAGTGAAAGTAAGTGCGTTGAGTGGAAATGTAGTAGGTGAGTATTACAATTTCAACGATGCTTCATTTAAGGCGTTTACAATGGCTAAGAAAGAACCACAACGATATTGTAGATGGTGGAACTCGATCTCTATCCTGACCCACATTAGGAATCATCTACCCACTCAAAGAGACTATATATATATATAACACGAGTTCGCTTTGTTATATATGGAATTGAGTGAGAGAGTCGACAAATTTTATTTTTGCTATGAATGTAAATATCATTAAAATGAAAGATAAGATTTACAAAAGTTAAGCCTATTGTTTTGAGACCTTGGTAAAAAAAGAATAAAAACAAGGAATCAAAAGATTTGGGGAAGAGAAAAGCACGATTAGATTACCGGATCCATAGTTGCATTAAGTTTCCAAAGCGACGCCTCCGCCTTCTAGCGGAGATGGTGTTTCGAATCTCACGGTCGATGCATTTGAAGATGATGAGAGGAGGGATTGAGATGAGGTTATGTAGAACGTTGTTTCTCTGCTTCCAAAGGTGGAACACGGTGGCTTGAACGACCAGCTTCCTAAGTGTAGAAGGGGCTGAAGGCGAATGAAGATTAGTCCAAGACAAGAGCTCAGACCATGACCTAAACATATGCTGAGTCCGACCAAGCCTAGAAAAAACCATGCTCCAAATTTCATTACTATAGTCACAAGTGAGCATGAGATGATCCCTTGTTTCCACTTCTCTAGCACAAAGACAACAGTCCGTTGTGATGTTGAGTCCCCATGAAGCTAGCCTTGCTCTTGTTGGTAATCGATTTAAATGAGTGACCCACATGTTGAAAGCATGCTTTGGAACCGCTCCCTTAAACCACACTGATTTTGTCCAAGGCTGAATCTGATTTCGAGGCCTTACCACCTCCCACGTCTTAGGAGATGAAAACCCATTACAAACCACTCCATTAACCTCCCAATACCGCTGGTCATCCTCAGAAGATAGGCTCGGGAGCTGGATGTTTGTGAGGAACGTGTGAAACACCAAAGCTGCATCACATCGAGGAGCGGCAAGGTGCCATCCTTCCCTTGAGCAAGCATCTGCGACAGTTGCATTAATACGAATCCTCACACTTCTTGGGCCACCCTCTCCCAACATCTTTATGAGAGGACCAAGAGGAGTCCACACATCAAACCAGAAGCTTGTCTTTTGACCATTTCCAACCTTAGTTTTCAAAAACATTTCGGCCAGAGGCCTTAGGTGCAGAAGAGATCGCCAAGAGCAAGAGTCTCGAGCAGCCTCCTTTGCTGCCCAAAAAATCGTGGATTGAAGATGGTGATGCTTGTGCCATTTAGCCCATTGAGAACCATTATCAACAAACAACAACCAGATAAACTTGACACATAGAGTTTTATTCCAGGCTGAGAAGTTTCGAAGACCCAAACCTCCTTCATTCTTGGGTAAACAGACCTGAGTCCAAGCCACTTTGGCACATTTCCCATGCTCAATGTTTCCCGACCAAAGGAAACGTGCGCATAATCCCTCTATCTTTTTGATGCAACCTTTCGGAAGCATGAATGTAGATAACCAGAAATTGACAGTTCCTGCTATGACAGAAGCAATGAGCTGGGCCCTACCAGCAAAAGAGAGAGTTTTCACAGCCCAAGATCTGAATCTACAAGTAATCTTGTGAAGGAGAGGTTCATACTCAGAAATTTTTAACTTCTTGTACATGAGAGGCAATCCCAAGTACCTTATTGGGAGTGAACCATTGGTGAAGCCGTAGCTTGCTAAAGCATTGGATTCAATAAGGTTCAGCCCTGCGTGGAAGAGTTGAGTCTTATTTCTATTCATATGCAGACCCGACCAGCTTGCGAAGTCATCAAGAGTCTCATTTATACCGTGTAGAGATGAGCTTCTTCCATCAAAAAATATCATAACATCGTCAGCAAACATGAGGTGTGAAATGCTTAGGTCAGCAGTGTTGGGGTGATACCTGATGTAGCCTGCCTCAAACCTAGAATGTAAAAGCTGCGAGAAGACCTCCATGGCTAAAACAAATAGGTAAGGAGACATCGGGTCCCCTTGTCTTAGACCCTTTGTGCTTTTGAAAAAACCACCACAATTCCCATTTACTGCCACAGTGAAAGATGGGGTAGAGATACATTGATAAATCCATTGAACAAACTTTTCCGGGATTTCCAAAGCTCTTAGAGTAGAGATAATGAAGTCCCATCTCACAGAATCGAAAGTTTCCTTAAGTCTACTTTCAGCATTCCTCTCGGTTCAATGTTTCTCCTATTGTAACCATGAACAATTTCTGTGGCTAGTAACACATTCTCCCCAAGTAATCTTCCAGGCATAAAAGCAGATTGAGAAGATGAAATTACCTGAGAGATAATTTTTTGAAGCCTGCCAGCCAGCAACTTTGCAACAACTTTGTAGACTGTGTTTAAGCAGGAGATTGGTCTGAAATCAGAAGTGGATGAAGCGTTGGTTATCTTTGGGATAAGAACAAGTGTAGTAGCATTCCATTGCTTCAACATTTCCCCGGACGTAAAGAACTCATAGACTGCCGCTGTGATCTCTGCCCCAATAATACTCCAGCATCCTGTAAAGAATTCTGCAGAGTACCCATCTGGCCCACTGGTCTTGTTCTTAGGAAGCGAAAAGAAAGCTGCTTTGATTTCTTCATTCGTAAAACTCCTTTCTATTCCTGATTTTTGTTCCTCAGAGCATCTATACGGGAGAAGCAGGTTAATGTCATCTTGGATGAACACTTGAGGACTCACTTCACCTCCCAACAGGTTAGAGAAATACTCCACACAATGGTCAATGATACCTCGCTGCGTCTCAATTCTGGTTCCTTGCGCATCAATGAGATAGTGGATATGGTTTATGGACCTTCTAGTGTCAGCCATCCTATGATAGTAAGCCGTGTTGCTATCTCCTAACTGTAGCCATGTGACTCTTGATATTTGGCAGAAAAAAGTTTCCTCAGCTATGCTCAAAATCTTCCATTTTCTTTGAGCTTCCAGTTCCATTTCAGCATTAGCAATAGTAGGATTTGCTAGAGTCCGACTTTGGCGATGTAGCATCAACTCATGAGCCTCTGTTACTCTCTTTTCCAGATCCGAGAAGTTAACCTTACTGAAACCTCTAATGATGTTCTTCAACATTTTTAGCTTTGCAGAAACTCTGTACATGGCTGAGCCCACAACATTAAAGGAAAACCAATGGTTGCAAATCATCGGAAAGAAGTCCTGATTTTGCAGTAGGAAGTTGTAAAATTTGAAAGGCCTTCGATGTTTCTGAGAGACTGAATTCAGAATCAAACTGCAGGATGCGTGGTCCGAGAAATCTGGTTCACCAAACACAGCAAACGCAGAAGGGAAGCAAGCAGACCAAGCAGCATTAACTAGAATACGATCAAGTTTTTTGGCTACCGGCCTAGTTTTGCACTTATTCCACCAGGTATATGAGTTACCTCGAAATGTCAGATCTTCTAGCTCCGCATCTAGTAAGCATTCTCTGAAGTCTCTCATACTTCTATCTACATTCAGGCTCTGAGGCCGAGAGTGCTCTTTTGGATGCAGCACTTGGTTAAAATCTCCTAGTACGATCCACGGTTTGCCAGACTGAGAATGACCATTAGAGATTGTGACCATTTCATCCCATAGGATCTTCCTCTCATCATCATCATTTGAAGCATACACCAAGGATATTATGCTCCACCGTTGAGACTCGGACAACAGAACCTCACATGTCACCATTTGCTTTGATTTTGCAACTATTTTCACCTTCACACTCGGGTGCCATAACACCCATATTTTCCCCAAAACCGAAAAACTATAATTATCATCATACGACCAGCCGGGAAGTAACTCGTTGATAAACTTCTTGCTCTTCGACTGCTTTACATGGGTCTCTATAATACCGCCAAAAATAGGTTTATTGACCTTATTCCACTTCTTAAAACCGCCACGGCGACTTGCTATATTAAAGCCCCGGAAATTCCAGCAAAATAGGCCTTTACACATAAAAATTATGTGGTTTTGGGGCCCCTGCCCCTAGAACCTTTCTTCTTCTTCTTTGACTTTACCTCCGAAAACCCCTGAAGGTCAGCTCTCGGATTTGTTATTTCATCCCTCTCAGTTGAGACCGCATCTGAAGAGTCATCCTCCACTTCCGAAGACTGCTCAGAAGATCCCACTTCTGTGTTGCTCCCTTTCTCCAGAGTTGCACAACCTGAATCATCAATATGAGCGCCACTATGCTCACCTTTAGACAATGAGTTTGCTGATCCCAAAGATGTTTCAGCAAATTTAACTTCTTTAGGAGATGCAGGACCCGAAGCCCCAATATTTCCTGATATTTGTTCAGCCTTTTCCTTTGCTTTGTATCTGCGAGAGTTTTCATTCCGCTGCACCTTGTCTTTGGATCTAGGGCACTGCTCAAGAGAATGAGTTGTTGAGTTGCATCTTTTACACGTTACCGGGGCCAATTTGCATCTTTTGAGGCTATGTCCAATCTCCTTGCAATGCTCACACACCGGTGGCATCCAAGGACTTGAGACTTTAACCCTGCTGATCTCGCCGGAGTCGAATTGCACATTCACCGCTTCCGGTAAAGGTTTACGGGGATCAATAAGAGTAAACACCTTAGCAACCTCCAAGTTCATCTTGTTAGCCGTTGATGGATGGAGAAATTTCGGGTGACCCACTAGACCAGCTATTCTTTCCAGCCCATCATCATTGAAGAATTGGAGCGGCACTTCACGAATTTCGAGCCATATCGGCGCAGAAGTGAGCTCTGGTTTCACCGGAATGACACCGGGCTCCCACTTTGCCACAAACATCGTCGGACCTTCTATTTGCCACAACCTTTGGTTTAGCACCCAATTTATGTTAAACGCATTTGGGATTCGAAAGAGAAATGCGTTTCCATCCATCTTCGAAACTGAGATATCCCTGAAGCGACTCCAAATGCCATTGACAATGTTATGTAGAATCCCTTGAGAAGGAGGGTCTGAGTAAAATTGGCCGATGATAAAACAATCCCACGATTTTTGATTTTTCTCAATAACCGAGTTCGGGATTTTGATACAGGCCTCACCCGAAGGTAAGATGAAGCCTTTTCCTCTCTTCTGAAGTTTCTTCGTAGTCCCCTTGAAGAGATCACACCAAGAATCTGCTGCAGGAGAGATTGATTTTTCTATGGATTCAGGGTTAGCTCCAATTGGGGCTTTCACAGATAAGTCTGTCTTAGATGGACAAGATGCATCAATTGCAGGGGCTTCCGCCTTTTCCGTCGGTTCTGGAACGGTTGTGTTAACAACTTTCATAGAAGCGACATTTAGATCCACTGTTGACGAAGGCGCGTTGCTCTCGGTAACAGCGTCTTGGACAATGATTTCCGGCGATGAAAGGACTTCAGTCGCCTTAACAATCGAGACCACTACATCGCTAGCGGGGGCTGACGACGAGGCTGGGGAAGAAACTGTTGTCAGCTTGACCGATTTGGGAGTTGTTGGAGGCGATTTCGACTGCGGAGAAAGCGAAGGAGGGGGATTTTCGGGAGGTTTTTTATTCTCCATGAGGAGAGGAGGACCTTGGGCTAAGGATGGGAGTGGGTACCGTCGCCGTGAGAGACGACGGGCAATCGAAGAAAAATGTGTCACTGTGAAAATCGGAGTCGCACTTTTTGGAGGAGAGAGATACTGTTTTTTCAACACACCGCATATATGTTGTTATTAATTAATTTATTAAAATTAATTAGTACACGCAATGTAGAGTCGACAAATTGCTTTAACTAATGGCTACAAACGCAGCAAATGTATTTGGTTTTCTTCTCTCTATGCTTCTTCTGCTCTTATTGATCTCCTTTCAAGTTCGAGTCTCCGAGGCTGCCAACCGTAACCAACGTTAGTATACAATATTCAATATCTTGCTTTCCTATTTAGGGTATTTTTCTTTCTGAAAGATCATACATATATAATATGAACCTTACCTCTCAACGACTCTCACTATGACTGAGGTTTTCTTTGGATTACAGTTTTATATTCTTCATCAAAATCTCTCAATTTTGAAGGTTGATATGTTTTTTCTCATAAAAATCTTTGTGCGGGTTTGTAGATTAATATATTTTTTAGCTCGTGGTTATATATATCATGTTAAAACAAAGTTACATTTATTTTTTTTTCAAGTAAATTTATATATATATATATATTGTAAATTGGCAGGTCAAGGACGGGCTTTGGAGTCCCCTCTCCCTCCTACTGCCCCTATATATCTGCCGCCCTCTAAATCGCGCAGAGGAAAGGGTCCATAAGCAAAAGTACGTTTCGAGAAAGAAACTATAATGGCCAAGATTCCTCAAGACTATTGTTGTTATCATCTCTTATATTATTTTAGTATAAGCTTTTCGGATCCTATCATAATTTTTTTAAGATCATATAATAGTGTTTGATATGACCATATTGTACGCTATATAATGAAGTTTTTATTTTCTTAGGAAAAATTGCTTCTTTTTTTTATGTAGGATACAAAATTCTCTTAAAAGATCCCAAAAAGTCAAATTTGCTACATTATATTGATTAAGAGTCCAAACTATTATAGCCTCTAGCGAACCTGAACGCACCGGTGCCTCCGATGATCTGCATCTCTCTCACCTTCAACAATACCGAGTTCCGTCCATACATCGCGACGGTGCTGCCGTTAAACTCTCCTTCCGTGAACACCAAGTTAAAGACCATTGTGAAGCAGGCCCGGCTCAAGTAGGTAGGGCAGAGGTGCGACCGTCCATAGGCCCAAAATCTAAGAGGCCCATATATATATATTTTTTATGATTTGTTTACCCAAATCTCGTTGGACAAGCATTTTTTTATAAATCTAAAGGGTCCATTTTTTTAGGAGTCCATTTTTTTAGGTTTTTATAAATATAAGGGGCCTATTTTTTTAGGTTTTTATAGACAATTTTTTAAAGATTTTTATAGATCTAAGGGACAAATCTAAGGGGCCCATTTTTTTAGGTTTTTTATGAATTTTTTTTTATGTTAGGGACTCTTTTTTGTATCTCGCCCTAGAGGCTGTAAAATGTCTGGGCCGGGGCTATTGTGAAGGTTAAGGTATTCATGTCGGTCGATGCGTACATCCCCTGACCCCTCCCCACTTCCTTCGAGGTCCGGTCGGGTCCCTCAGTCAACAGGTTGTCAGCGATCACAACCACACCAAATGATGAGATGGCGGAGGAGTTTGTGACGGGGGGTTTGGTGACTCTGATGGCGGTGGGTTTGTCACCGGAGATCACGTCATGGAATTAGAAGTGGAGGTGGGTGAGTTTCTCCGGCTTATGCCCTTGAAACGGCGTCGTTGTTGAGTAAGCTTCGGATTCTGTAACGGTGACGGCAAGAAGAAGAATAGCTAAGAAGAAAGGACGAAGGAAACGTTTAGCCATGTTCGTTTGTTTGTAAGCTACAAAGTCAAAATATGATACTTGAGGCTAATTGTATGGAAATCAGGAAATGTGATTCATTCATTTATACACAAAACAGATCAGTACGTAACGACATAAAAGCATGAATTTGTTGGTTTATACTATAATATTTGTATATATCGTCACTACAAGAAAACAGAGATATTTTCGACGGGCAAATCCGTCGGAAATCCGTCGGAAAAGTCTCTTTCCGACGGATTTAAGCTGTCGGTTACAGTTCGTCGGAAATATGGTTTCCGTCGGAATCCGTCGGAAAGTCGTCAGCCATTTCCGACGGATTTCCGACCGCATACGTTCCGACGGATACTCCGACGGATATTCAGTCGGAAATGCCGTCGGAAATGCCGTCGGAAATCCGTCGGAAATTTCCGACGGATATATTACCGACAGAATTTCCGACGGATGGTGATCGGATGAATTTGTCGGAAGTCCGTCGTAAATCCGTCGGAAGATATTTCCGACGGATTTCCGACGGTAACTATTTTCGACGGAGTTAGGACGGATAATTTGATCAGAAGTTGTTTCGGAAGTCCGTCGGTTCTTCGTCGGAAATAGGTTCTGACAGATTTACGACGGAAACTTATTCCGACGGTTTTCCGACGGAATTGGTATTTTGAATTTTATTTTGAATTTTATTTAATTATTTATTTTTTTGAAATTTATATATTAAAATTATAACGCCCCGACCGCCACTACCTGTGGGCCCCATGCCCTCTCTCGGCCCGTGGGCCCCATCCTTGTCCGACGGCCGGTGCGTTAGTCCGGGAGGCTTATTTACTGACCCTGCAATCACCACGATCTTTCCCCGTTTTTTTGTCCTCACTCACCAGTACCGCGAATCACTTCCCGGTAGGTCACCCATCCTTAAATTGCTCCAGCTCAAGCACGCTTAACTCTGGAGTTCTCTCTGGACAAGTTCCCGAAGAGATAAGTGCACTTTGGTGACATAGGTAGCCAAATCAATTCTTATAAGCCTCTCCGCATATACAAGAAAGCGGGATGTTACAATCACCCCCACTCACCGCATATACAGGATCGTCACCCTAGACGGTGTGAGCCCACCTGACTCCACACACGTGTTTGGGTTCGGCTCTGATACCACTTCTAACGCCACTACCTGTGGGCCCCATGCCCTCTCTCGGCCCGTGGGCCCCACCCTTGTCCGACAGAATTTCCGACGGATGGTGATCGGATGAATTTGTCGGAAGTTCGTCGGAAGATATTTCCGACGGATTTCCGACGGTAACTATTTTCGACGGAGTTACGACGGATAATTTGATCGGAAGTTGTCTCAGAAGTCCGTCGGTTCTTCGTCGGAAATAGGTTCCGACGGATTTACGACGGTAACTTATTCCGACGGTTTTCCGACGGAATTGGTATTTTGAATTTTATTTAATTATTTATTTTTTTGAAATTTATATATTAAAATTATATAAATTTGAAATATAAATTAAAAATAGAAATAATAAATATATAAATTCATTAAACAAAATTAAAAAATTCATTACACATTAAAATAAATTGTTCAAAAAAAAGCATTAAAAGCAAATATTTAAACGGTTGGAGAATCTCCGTCGTCGGGATTATTATCCCGAAACATATGCGGGAAGCATTTCTCCATCATCTTCTCCAAGCAGGAGAGCTTCTCCATAACATCAAAGAATGTTCCATAACATCAAAGAATGAAGGAGGAAATATCTTCTCCAAATTGCAAAGGATTACAGGTATATTAGCCCCAAGATTGCGGATACCGTCGGATGTAAGAGAGCGAGAACATATATCTCGGAAAAAGGCACCAATCCCTGCAATATATGGATAACAAATGAATAATTAAATAATGAAGTATATATTGTATAAAGTAGTAAATAAACAATTTCATGATTGTACCTGCAATTGCTTCGTGGACATTACGTGGTAGAAGACATGCAAAGGCAAATGGAAGGAGGCGCTGCATCACCACATGACAATCATGACTCTTCATCCCAGTAAACTTCCCTTCTCCATGATCAACGCAGTTCCGAAGGTTAGATGCGTATCCGTCCGGGAATCTAACACTTTCGGTAATCCAGTCAAAAAACTCGGCCTTTGAAGGTTCATCGAAACGAAAAGCCGGGACCGGAGGCTTCCCGTTCCCTGTCACATGTAGTGCTCTACGAGAACAAATGTCTGGCAAGTCCAATCTAGACTTCAGATTGTCCTTCGTCTTCCCTTTGACATTGAGAACGGTGTTCATAATGTTGTCGAAAAAATTCTTCTCAATGTGCATCACATCCAGATTATGCCTCAAAAGATGGTTCTTCCAATAAGGCAAATCCCAGAAAATGCTCCTCTTGTGCCAATTATGAACGTTGTCACAACCATCAACAGGATGATGTCCCTTACCACCACAATCAACGGTCCTCTCTGCACCAAAATCTCTAAACTGAGTCAACAAATACTCACCATCTAACTCAGGAGGAGGACCGTCAAATACTTTCCGGTTCTTCCTAAACAATGTGGTGCTCCGACGATAAGGATGATCGCTAGGTAGGTATCGCCTATGACAATCAAACCAAGACGTTTTTCGTCCGTGCTTCAATTGGAACGCATCAGTGTTATCTTGACAGTACGGGCACGATAACCTTCCGTGCGTTGTCCATCCTGATAACATGCCATATGCTGGAAAATCGCTAATAGTCCACAAAAGTACCGACCGCATGATGAAATTTTGGTGACAAGAAACATCAAACGCTTCAATACCTTGGTCCCATAACATTCGCAGCTCATAAATCAATGGTTGCAAAAACACATCAAGTGATCTCTTCGGATGCTCTGGTCCAGGAACGAGAATGCTAAGGAACAAGAACTCCCTTCGCATGCACAAAGATGGCGGAAAATTGTAAGGTGTTACAATTACTGGCCACAAAGAATATTTTCTGCCGTGCTTCCCAAAAGGGCTGAAACCATCGGTACATAATCCAAGGTATACGTTCCTTGCCTCAAACGCAAAGCTGGGATAAATGGATTGAAAATGTTTCCATGCTCCTGAATCTGACGGATGGGCGATTTGTCCATCTGTTGTATGCTCTGCATGCCATCTCATTGCTCCTGCTGTGCGCTCTGACTGATATAACCTCTTCAATCTCTCTATTAACGGTAAATACCACATCCGTTTATATGGCACTGGCACTCTTCCACCTGTTTCCTTATACCGAGGTTTGCGACAAAAACGACATGTCGTACGATCTGCGTCCTCTCTCCAGTAGAGCATACAGTTGTTTATGCATACATCTATCATCTGATACGGCAATCCTAGACCTTGAACAAGTTTTTGTATCTCATAGTATGATGCCGGTGCAAGATTATCTTCTGGCAAAATTTTTTTCACAAAATCAGCGATTGCATCCACGCACTCCTCACTCAAATTGAAATCCGTCTTTATACCCATCATCCTTGTTGCAGTTGATAAAGGGGAATGTTCACCTCTACACCCATCATATAACGGATGTTTAGCAGCGTCTAACATATCAAAGAATCTCCGAGCTTCTAAATTAGGTTCTTCTCCCCTATCTCCATACTCAGCAACCGATGGTATACTTTCACGAAATGCATCGTTCACCATCTGAACATGACCTACAGTACTTTGTTCTTCCATTGCGGGTTCTTCTAAGCTAGTGTTATCCCCAATATAATGTTCACTAGTACTAGCATAATTATCCACCATTGTATCATTTTCTCCATGATAATACCAAATCTTGTAACCCGGCATAAACCCATGACAATACAAGTGTGACCATACTTCATCTATCACGATAAATCTACGATTCCCACAATTGGTACAAGGGCAATAGATTTTACCGGTTTTTTTTGCTTTCTTCTGCATACCCGCAAATGTCATGAATTCCTGTAGACATTTTTTGAATTCCTCCGTAACTAGGCCCGTGTCCGGAATTTGATGAGGCTTGTCCATCCATGATCGAAAATAATTATAAAGATTTGAAGAAGACATTTTCGTAAGGAATTAGATAACAGAGATTTTTTTTTTGTTGTGATTATAAATGAAGCGTGGAAACGTTTTTATAAGGAAAATTTTGTGCATTTTCCGACGGATTTCCTACGGATATAAAGTAGATATTATCGATGTCGGCAACCATGTCGGCAACCATGTCGGCAACCATGTCGGCATCTGTCGGTAATCCGTCGGACATCCGTCGGAAGTCCGTCGGAAATCCGTCGGAAAAGTCCGACGGATGAACGTCGTCGGAAATCCGTCGGCAGTATGTCGGCAACATCAGAATTCGTCAAAAAGTCGTCAGAAATCTGTCGAAAAGTGTCCGACGGATTATGGCCGTCGGAAATCCGTCGGAATTTCCGACGGCTTTCCGACGGGGTAATATTTCCGACGGATTTCCGACGGATGAAAAGTTAGTCGGAAATCCGTCGGAAAGTCGTCAGAAATTTCCGACGAAATTATTGCCGTCGGAATTTCCGTCGGAAATACACATGTTTTCTTGTAGTGCGTTTCTTGATTAGTGAGTTACAACAACATGTCCGTTGACGAGGATGTAAACTAGGGATCAGGTACAAGTATAAACAAACAACTACAAAAGTCATATATTCCCACTAGTGATGTTAATACGGGCGGCCCAGACCCATTTAGGCCCTGCCCATTAAAGCCCGTTAATTATTGTACCGTTTAGGTCTGTTTAATCTAAAGCCCGCCGGGCTTGAACCGATCCGTTTAGCTTGTATAATTTTTTTTTTTACATTTTTTTCATTTTAGTTATTGTAATAATATGTATGAGTAAATAAAAAAAAGTTTGATTTTTTTTTATCTATACGGGCTTAAACGGGTATCTTTTATTTCACGGGCATACCCATCAAATAAACGGGCTTAAACGGATCAATTCGTTTATCTTTACATATCATTAAACAGGCCACGGGCTACAATTTTTATATTGGGCCAGCAGGCATTAAACCCATTTTAACATCACTAATTCCCACCCGTATGAATACTTGTGAAATAAAAATATGTAAATCATAAGGTCTAACAAGACATCTAAGAATATACATAAGATTGTGTATTGCGATGACTCTGTGCATATATACTAGATACTAGATTTGCCGATCATGAGTTTAAAAAAGGGATAATTGGCAAAATACACTATTTAAGTTTTTGAATTAGTAAAATACACTGTTTTTATTTTTTTTGAAAGCTACACTTCTGATTTATGTAAAAAGACTTTTTTGACCAAAGTTAATTAGAAATAACATATTTTAATTAATGAAAATAAAAATTCGAAATAATTAATATTATGATTATTTTTTATTTGAGATAAAGATATCCAATTACTTAATATTTTTAAATTTATAATTGGATAAATCTTTAAAATATTTTTAACTTTATCTCTACAAAAAAACACTTTTATTAGTCTTATATAAACATGTTATTACGTAAACAATTTCATCAACAATTGAGTTTTCTAAAATAAGCAAAGGAACAGAGAGTTTTCGACTTGTGGTACTCTCTTTCAGTTTTCTAAAAAAAACAGAGCAACGGTACTCTCGCTGGTCCTTCTCTCTATTTTTAATGCCTATATCTATTGATCTGTACGTAAATGACTTTGCCTTAATTTCTTTTTTGAAAAGTAGCTGCTTCGTTGCTTCACTACTAAGAGTTTATCTATGTAGCATCAACAACATATAAATAAGTAGCGTAGTCAAGCCAAGTTAATAGACAAACACGCTTGAAAATAGTCGATTTTATTAGTCCAAAGGTTCGTGAAAAAAAAGTCAATGATTTACTCTTTACCTGAGATTCCGATTTTGTTTAATCGATGATGAAGATTAGGAATTTATTAAACTTAGTATTCCATAATTAGATGTATGTCTAACTGTCTGCTCGAGGTAGGATAATTGTATTATTGTATAGATGATTGACGTATTCTTTTTTCTTTCTTGTAATAGATGATTTGCTTATTGAAAGTTAACACAAATTTGATTTGATTTTTTTTTCTTTTTCATATGTTCTGTTAGATATGGAGTACAAGTTTCAAAAAGAAAGTAATGGAAAAAGAAAGACATAAATAAAGCAGATATCCGAACAATTTGAAATCAAAGAAGAAAAGTGTTGTCCTATGCGTGGAAGTTTTATCAAAAGACTATTTTGAGGCGTGTATGACAGAATTTGAAGAAATTCTAAACAATGGCTTTGCAAAACTTAGGTCAGAGCTTTTGGATGTGAAAGCTAAGTTAAGAAGAGTTGATGAAAACAATGACGAATTCGACACTTGATTATCACTCACAACAAAAAAATTGTGGTGGTTTTTGAACTACGATTCGACCAGATGAAGAAGAAACCGATTTACGAAAAAAAAAATTAAAAAAAAACTGAGGCGCACCTGTTGAAATTTCTCCGGCGAGCTTCCGATTCTGAGAAATCGTCGATATTAAAATATGGTTTAAATTAGTTTATTATTAGAATAGTAAAATAGAATAAATAAAAAAACAAATTAGATATTATTTTGTGTAGATCTGTAAATATATTTTAGTATTTATGTGAATAAAATTCATGATTTAAATATATAAATTAGTATAATTGTTATTTAGGTTACTTTGGTCATTTAACTTTTAAATAGGTGTAGTTATCAAAAAAAAAAATAGTGTAGTTTTCAAAATATAAACTCATGGGAAGACATTTTCTCTTTAAAAAACTACAAACGGAGAAACAAATGGTTTATATTTGTGTCCTAGAACAAAAGAAGAAAAAATCAAAAGTATTATAAACAATAGTAATAAAACCTGTAAATATATTAAGACAGGTTTTTGGGTGAGGAATTTCTTAGTTGTTTTTTCTTCTCATTTACTTTATCATTCTATTATTTTCAAAATTTCAAATGTTTTTGTTGAAGAAATTAAAAGGGAAATCAAGTATAAAATTATATTTTATTTAATCATAATATATCGTATCATTATTTATAGTTCTGCCATCCTGAAACACATTCAAATTTATATGATACAATCACTACAAGAAAACAGGTGGAAATCCGACGGAAATTCCGACGGCAATAATTCCGTCGGAAATTTCCGACGGATTTCCGACTAACTTCTCATCCGTCGGAAATATTAACCCGTCGGAAATCCGTCGGAAATTCCGACGGATTTCCGACGACAATAATCCGTCGGACACTTTCCGACGGATTTCCGACGACTTTTTGACGCTGCCGACATACTGCCGACGGATTTCCGACGACGTTCATCCGTCGCGGATTTCCGACGGATTTCCGACGGATATCCGACGGATGTCCGACGGATATCCGACAGATGCCGACATGGCTGCCGACATGGTTGCCGACATCGATAATATCTGCTTTATATCCGTCGGAAATCCGTCGGAAATCCGTCGGAAAATGACAAAATTTTCCTTATAAAAACTTTTCCACGCTTCATTTATAAGCACAACCAAAAAAAATCTCTGTTATCTAATTCCTTACGAAAATGTCTTCTTCAAATCCTTATAATTATTTTCGATCATGGATGGACAAGCCTCATCAAATTCCGGACACGGGCCTAGTTACGGAGGAATTCAAAAAAGGTCTACAGGAATTCATGGCATTTGTGGGTATGCAGAAGAAAGCAAAAAAAACCGGTAAAATCTATTGCCCTTGTACCAATTGTGGGAATCGTAGATTTATCGTGATAGATGAAGTATGGTCACACTTGTATTGTCATGGGTTTATGTCGGGTTACAAGATTTGGTATTATCATGGAGAAAATGATACAATGGTGGATAATTATGCTAGTACTAGTGAACATTATATTGGGGATAACACTAGCTTAGAAGAACCCGCAATGGAAGAACAAAGTACGGTAGGTCATGTTCAGATGGTGAACGATGCATATCGTGAAAATATACCATCGGTTGCTGAGTATGGAGATAGGGGAGAAGAACCTAATTTAGAAGCTCGAAGATTTTTTGATATGTTAGACGCTGCTAAACATCCGTTATATGATGGGTGTAGAGGTGAACATTCCCCTTTATCAACTGCAACAAGGATGATGGGTATAAAGACGGATTTCAATTTGAGTGAGGAGTGCGTGGATGCAATCGCTGATTTTGTGAAAGAAATTTTGCCAGAAGATAATCTTGCACCGGCATCATACTATGAGATACAGAAACTTGTTCAAGGTCTAGGATTGCCGTATCAAATGATAGATGTATGCATAGACAACTGTATGCTCTACTGGAGAGAGGACGCAGATCGTACGACATGTCGTTTTTGTCGCAAACCTCGGTATAAGGAAACAGGTGGAAGAGTGCCAGTGCCATATAAACGGATGTGGTATTTACCGTTAATAGAGAGATTGAAAAGGTTATATCAGTCAGAGCGCACAGCAGGAGCAATGAGATGGCATGCAGAGCATACAACAGATGGACAAATCGCCCATCCGTCAGATTCAGGAGCATGGAAACATTTTCAATCCATTTATCCCAGCTTTGCGTTTGAGGCAAGGAACGTATACCTTGGATTATGTACCGATGGTTTCAGCCCTTTTGGGAAGCACGGCAGAAAATATTCTTTGTGGCCAGTAATTGTAACACCTTACAATTTGCCGCCATCTTTGTGCATGCGAAGGGAGTTCTTGTTCCTTAGCATTCTCGTTCCTGGACCAGAGCATCCGAAGAGATCACTTGATGTGTTTTTGCAACCATTGATTTATGAGCTGCGAATGTTATGGGACCAAGGTATTGAAGCGTTTGATGTTTCTTGTCACCAAAATTTCATCATGCGGTCGGTACTTTTGTGGACTATTAGCGATTTTCCAGCATATGGCATGTTATCAGGATGGACAACGCACGGAAGGTTATCGTGCCCGTACTGTCAAGATAACACTGATGCGTTCCAATTGAAGCACGGACGGAAAACGTCTTGGTTTGATTGTCATAGGCGATACCTACCTAGCGATCATCCTTATCGTCGGAGCACCACATTGTTTAGGAAGAACCGGAAAGTATTTGACGGTCCTCCTCCTGAGTTAGATGGTGAGTATTTGTTGACTCAGTTCAGAGATTTTGGTGCAGAGAGGACCGTTGATTGTGGTGGTAACGGACATCATCCTGTTGATGGTTGTGGCAACGTTCATAATTGGCACAAGAGGAGCATTTTCTGGGATTTGCCTTATTGGAAGAACCATCTTTTGAGGCATAATCTGGATGTCATGCACATTGAGAAGAATTTTTTCGACAACATTATGAACACCGTTCTCAATGTCAAAGGGAAGACGAAGGACAATCTGAAGTCTAGATTGGACTTGCCAGACATTTGTTCTCGTAGAGCACTACATGTGACAGGGAACGGGAAGCCTCCGGTCCCGGCTTTTCGTTTCGATGAACCTTCAAAGGCCGAGTTTTTTGACTGGATTACCGAAAGTGTTAGATTCCCAGACGGATACGCATCTAACCTTCGAAACTGCGTTGATCATGGAGAAGGGAAGTTTACTGGGATGAAGAGTCATGATTGTCATGTGGTGATGCAGCGCCTCCTTCCATTTGCCTTTGCATGTCTTCTACCACGTAATGTCCACGAAGCAATTGCAGGTACAATCATGAAATTATTTATTTACTACTTTATACAATATATACTTCATTATTTAATTATTCATTTGTTATCCATATATTGCAGGGATTGGTGCATTTTTCCGAGATATATGTTCTCGCTCTCTTACATCAGACGGTATCCGCAATCTTGGGGCTAATATACCTGTAATCCTTTGCAATTTGGAGAAGATATTTCCTCCTTCATTCTTTGATGTTATGGAACATTTAACAATTCATCTCCCTCGAGAAGCAGAGCTTGGGGGTCCGGTTCAGTACCTTTGGATGTATCCTTTCGAACGGTATATGTTACATCTAAAGAAGAAGGTGAAAAATTTGAGTAGAGTGGAGGGTTCTATCGTCGCACAGACCATCAATGAAGAAACCTCACATTTTTCCGAGTCCTACTTTCCATCACAAGTCAAAACAAAGAGTCGTAGAGCAGTTCGACATGATGACGGAGGCGTCCTACCTTTCTATCCGGTCGATGTACCTCATATATTTTTACAGATTGGACGACTTAGTGGAAAAGGCAAGAAGAGGAGACTTTCACCACAAGAGCGAGAGCATTTGCATATGTATATTCTCACAAACTGCGACGGAGTTGATGAATAGCACACGGGGGTACGCTTTTAAGATTCTTCGGGATGATAGGAGTGCTACAACATCAGATTACGGTGTATCAACTCAGTCAGGTGATCTTGTATACTATGGTGTCGTACGTGAGATTTTCGATGTTCAGTACCCGGGAATGCTCGGTCTAAGATGTGTTGCATTTTTATGCGACTGGAACGACCCATTAGTAGGAAGCGGTGTGCGACACGACCAATTTGGTGTTACATCATTACATAGCAGAAGAAAACTCCAGAGATACGAGCCATTTGTACTTGCATCACAAGCAGACCAGGTTTGTATTTCTTTTACGTTAATTTTTAATTAAGTTTTGTTGCATTCCCGTTGTTAAATTTGTACATGGTGTAGGTATGCTACATTCCCTATCCGCGGGTGACAAACAAGCAAGACCCGTGGGTTACAGTCACATCGATAAACCCGAGAGGTAGAGTTCATGGGATGTCTGATCATGAACCCCTCCAACAAAGCTCCGTAGGTTTGGGTTCAATCGAGCATTCCCTTGAGGTCGACCTTGTCGTTGATTTCACCATACAGTCAGACGATCGAGTATTTGAGGATTCAGAAGAAGAATTTGACGAATTTGGGGAACCTTCCGATTCAGGAGAATCAGATTACTCATCATCGGATTGACAGTAGTTTTAATTATAAAATTTGCACCGTAAAATATGTACATATATTTGAACTAGAAGTGTAATGTGTAATATATCAGTTATGTCGAAGTTTTATAAAGTTAGACATTTGATTAAGTGTAACAAAATTGTAATTTGGCAACAAAAAAAATATTATAACTTCTATATAAATTCTATATAACACATTTTCTTGATGTATATACAAGGTTACCTTTTTATATACATCATACAAGTGTTTGTAAACTTTTGCCACAAAAAAAACCTATACACTATACCCTAAACAAGATTTTTAAATATCCGTCGGAAATCCGTCGGAAATTTCCGACGGCTTTCCGACGGATTTAGCTGCCTCGGATAAAACCTGGGTTATATCCGAGGGATCGATTTTTTAGCCGATGCAACTCAATCCGTCGGAAATCCGTCGGAAATTTCCGACGGATTTCCGACGGATTGAGTTGAGCCCGTCGGAAATCCGTCGGAAATTTCCGACGGATTTCCGACGGATTCAGTTGCATCGGCTAAAAAATCGATCCCTCGGATATAACCCAGATTCAACTAAATCCGTCGGAAATCCGTCGGAAATCCGTCGGAAATTTCCGACGGATTTCCGACGGATATTTAAAAATCTTGTTTAGGGTATAGGGTATAGGTTTTTTTTTGTGGCAAAAGTTTACAAACACTTGTATGATGTATATAAAATAGGTTAACCTTGTATATATATCAAGAAAATGTGTTATATAGATTTTAAAATTTTTGATGGAAGTGTTTGTATAAGTTATAGTATAAGATATAGTTGATTTATGTGAAACGATATGTTTTGATGTTGTATAATTTTTAAACTAATGCAAACCCTTTAATATTGATGAACTTAATATATTTATTGAATGAAACATGTAAATAACATGTCCCTAAATCATATAAAGAAACCCTAAACCCTAAACCCCAAATATACCCTAAATCCGTCGGAAATCCGTCGGAAATTTCCGACGGATTTCTGACGGATATGAAAAATAGACACGTGTTTGTTGACTGACCAATCGAAAAACATGCAAGGAATATACCTTATCCGTCGGAAATCCGTCGGAAATTTCCGACGGATTTCCGACGGATGCGAAAAATTAGACACGTGCATGTTGACTGAGTCCTTATCTTCTCCAATCCGTCGGAAATCCGTCGGAAATTTCCGACGGATTTCCGACGGATTTAGATATTTTCGAGACCGCGGGAATATCAACCGCGTAAATGAAATTATTTTTCGAAATCCGACGGATTTCCGACGGCCATCGAATTATATCGAAGAAACGTAAGTTTTTTTCTTATTTCTCTCTTCTTCCTCTCTCTCTTCCGTCGCTTCTTCTTCCTCTTCTCTCAAAATTTCTCTAATCGAAAATCTCTTCTTCTCCCTCTTATCTTCTTCTACTTCACAATTTCAGTTTTTATCTTCAATTCATCAACTCCTCTTCTTCAATTCCTCAATTCTTCAGTTGGGAGGCGGCAACCAAGGACGCCGTTCTCGGAGTTCTCGGTGTACGCCTCCTCCGGGACCAACGAGCTCGGGAACTCACATCCCAGATTCCCAGCAATCCGCTGCTCGGAGCCACATTGAGATCGAGGAGCTAGTCCGGCAGCCTAACCGGGGCCATTGCATTCGACTCGACCCGAAGTTTGAGGACGGCACTTGGTAAGAAATTTTTGGTACATTATTTCAATTTATTTAGATTTTTAAACTTAACATATTTATATCTTTTCATAATGTTTTCAGGTTTAAGCTGTCGACTCAGATCAACAAGGCGATATTACGGATGCTCCACAACATGTTGGACAAACCGTACGAGAAGTATTCCGACATGCCTGCCGAGGAGAAAGACGTGTGGCACCGGACTTTCGCGGTACTTTCTTTATTGATATATTATTTATTTTGAATTTCATTTTGTCAATTTTTCTTTTTGATATGTAACAAATTTTTTTAAAATATTGTAGCAAGAGTTCACGTGGGACTCTCATCATACGCAGAAAGTCATTGACACCTTCGACAAGTATGCCGCAAACTCGTACTCGAAGCACATGTACGAGTGGAAACAGAAGTGGAAGCATAACAAAGACAAGCCGAAGGACCTTGACGACGACGTCTGGAAAGGCTTCTGTGAGTACTGGAGTAGGCCTGCGACGAAAAAGACCTCCGAGCAACAGTCGAAGAACAGAACTAGCCAACGAGGCGGGAAAGGGGTCTACATCCACAACGCGGGCGCAAAGACCATCGAACGGGAAGCGATGGAAATGGTAAGTTTAATTTAAATTTTTTATTGTGAATTCTGTTTTTTTTATTTATTTAACTTAACAAATTTTCGCAGGCGAGAGCATCTGGTTCCGAACCCGATTATCTTCAACTCATCGAGAGTAGACACACCAACAAGAAAACCGGTCAGATACAGGACTTGGGGATGCGGGATGTTGTCGAGAAGAGCAAGAAGACGAAGCTGGATCGTGAACTATCAGCATCGCAGCTCAGTCTCGAAGGATCGACGTCCTCGACCGCTTTGTCCCGGGAAGAGATAAACCAGATTGTACTTGAGGTAAGTTTTAATTTCATTTCGTTTTTTTTTTATTTTCGTTATTTATTAATTATCGGTTTTAATTATTCGCAGCAAACCCGGCAAGTGAAAGGTCGATTCGCTGGGTTAGGCACCCTTCCGACCCAGGAATCTTCTTCCTCGCTTCCTCGTTATCCTTCGGAGTACCGGGTAGAAATCGAGAGGCTCACCCAAACGGTGATAGACCGTGACCGGCAGGTTGAAGAGCTACGGACGGAGCAACAGACTACCACCAAGAAGCTCTCCTGCTTGGAGAAGATGATGGAAAAATGCTTCCCGCATATGTTTCGGGATAATAATCCCGACGACGGAGATTCTCCAACCGTTTAAATATTTGCTTTTAATGCTTTTTTTTGAACACTTTATTTTAATGTGTAATGACTTTTTTAATTTTGTTTAATGAATTTATATATTTATTATTTCTATTTTTAATTTATATTTCAAATTTCTATAATTTTAATATATAAATTTCCAAAAAATAAATAATTAAATAAAATTCAAAATACCAATTCTGTCGGAAAACCGTCGGAATAAGTTACTGTAACATCCCGATTTCTTGTATATGCGGAGAGGCTTATAAGAATTGATTTGGCTAGCTATGACACCAAAGTGCACTTAGCTTTTCCGATCACTTGCCCGAAAGAACTCCAGAGTTAAGCGTGCTTGAGCTGGAGTAGTCTAAGGATGGGTGACATTCCGGGAAGTTATTCGCGGTATCGTGTGAGTGAGGACAAAACACGGGGAAAGATCACGTGGTGATTGCAGGGTCAGTAAACAAGTATTACAAGCCTCCCGGATTAACGCACCGGCCGTCGGACAAGGGTGGGGCCCACGGGCCTAGATAAGGCATGGGGCCCACGGGCCGAGATAAGGCATGGGGCCCACGGGCCGAGAGCAGGCATGGGGCCCACAGGTATGGGTGGTCGGGGCGTTATAGTTACCGTCGTAAATCCTTCGGAACCTATTTCCGACGAAGAACCGACGGACTTCCGAGACAACTTCCGATCAAATTATCCGTCGTAACGCCGTCGAATATCCGTCGGAAATCCGTCGGTAATATATCCGTCGGACATCCGTCGGAAATTTCCGACGGAGTTCCGACGGCATTTACGACTGAATATCCGTCGGAGTATCCGTCGGTACTCCGTCGGTAATATATCCGTCGGAAATCCGTCGGAAATATCCGACGGATTTCCGACGGCCTTTACGACTGAATATCCGTCGGAGTATCCGTCGGAAATCCGTCGGTAATATATCCGTCGGAAATCCGTCGGAAATTTCCGACGGAGTTCCGACGGCATTTACGACTGAATATCCGTCGGAGTATCCGTCGGAAGTCCGTCGAATATCCGTCGGAACTTACGCGGTCGGAAATCCGTCGGAAATGTCTGACGGCGTTCCGACGGAACAAATCCGTCGGAAATTTCCGACGGATTCCGACGGATTCCGACGGAAACCACATTTCCGACGAACTGTAACCGACAGCTTAAATCCGTCGGAAATCCGTCGGAAAAGACCCTTTCCGACGGATTTCCGACGGATTTGACCGTCGGAAATAGCCCTGTTTTCTTGTAGTGAATATATAATATGTACGTAAACTTGATTTTGAAGAAGAAACAAAAGATAGTCTATAGATATGTATAAATATATATATATATGGGATTGTAGAAACTGTTCCAAATTCAGTAACAGCAGTGTTCTCTAATGAGTAATAATGACAATATTCTTTTTGTAGACCATCGAATGATCCATCCATCCACTTTACAAAGAATCGATGGCCTAGATTCCTGATTGATGAGAAGATGGGAGAAATCTTCCGACTCCTCTCAAGAATTGGGTTGGAACCACATATATACCATGCATGGATCCTTGCTACTTTGTTACATTACGTCTTAGTTGGGTAATAATATAATAGGTCCAAGTGATTCCTCCAGTAGTGGAGCTGATTAACTATTGAACCAAGCGCGCTTTCAAGTCTCAATTTACCCAAGGGGTTTCCAAGATTTAATGGTCAGATCCAAAAGGTTTATCCACCAGCACTTAGTCATGTTTCAATCCTTTTTCTTTATGTACAATTTCTGAAATGTTCTAGAATTTTGTAGAATGTCTTCAAAGGTTTGTAGAGAGAGTGTAAGACAAGTTTTTTTTTTTTTTTGGACCAATAAGTGTAAGAAAAGTTTGAGAGGATTTAGAAAATCAATTCCTCCCGTTAGATCGATCTCCACCAATCATATGGAGGTGAAGTTGTATATAAAGGAATCGATGAAAACTATGGAGCTTAACATTTTTATAAACAAAATTTAAATTCTATTTTTTTCTCCTTTACTCCCTTAAAATATAATTGAACGTACCGCATGAGATGATACAATAAACAGGAACAAGCAATGTCTCTATTCTCACGCGCATCTATCGCACGTCAACACCACATATCCTTTGAGAAGAGGCTGCGTGAGAGACACGGGCATCGAGGCGCGTGGCGGAAGAAGGATAGAGAGGAAGTATGGGGGGGGGGGCAGTACTGTCTATACACAATTCACGTCCAATATCTTTTCCCTAATGTCACTTTTTTATTATTATTATTTTTTGCGCTTGTTTTCTCTTCCATCTTCTTCTTATTTCTCATTACATATCAATCAACCCTAAAAAAAAAAACTTATCCTACGAATCTTATTATTAAGTAGATCTCTAATCTCTTTCCTACTATTTATATACTCCTTTGTAGCCTTTTCTTGCATATTAACCTTTGCATCTCTCACAAGTGAAACATATATCAGATAGGGATATAGCTTAAGATGAGGGTTTTACTCTATATATACTTTAAATAGAGAGAGAGAAAGAGCTTTGATCGGAGAAAAGAAATGGCCGGAGGAATAGGGTTGGGAGATACGACGTACACGAAGGTGTTTGTGGGAGGATTAGCTTGGGAGACGCACAAGGAGACGATGAAGAAGCACTTTGAACAGTTTGGGGAGATTTTGGAAGCCGTAGTCATCACCGACAAGGCCTCCGGCAGATCCAAGGGCTACGGATTCGTAAATACTACTCCTTGTTTCTATATATATATATATAGAGAGAGTGATATATATATATATACTTAAAAGGGGGGACTAATCGGTAAAGTGGTGATGATCAGGTGACATTCAAGGAGGCAGAGGCGGCGAGGAGGGCTTGTGTGGACGCTACTCCGGTGATCGACGGCAGAAGAGCAAATTGCAACCTTGCCTCTCTCGGTCTTCAAAGATCCAAACCCTCCACTCCTAATCATGGTTAATATATCATATCTCTCTCTCTCTCTCTCTCTCTCTATATATATATATATATATATATATGTGTGTGTATACTTATGCAATTTAGATCAAGAAAAAAGGAAAATTCTTAGTTAGTATATGGTTAGTGCCTATACAAAGCTGGTTTTATTGATTATAAATTTGTGGCCAGTACGTTAAGTATTGGAATTAATTACATTATATATAGTTGGTGATTTGACATTAACGGACCATAGATATATATATATAGCTTTGTGTTGATAATTAAAGTGATGTTGTTGTTGATCATGATGATGGATGAATGTATTAGGAGGAGGAGGAGGGAGGATTAACAATATGAGAGTGATGATGAGCACAATGCAGACTGGTTTTGGACCACCTCATCCACCACCCACTTTCCCTCACTATCCCCACCTCCCTCTCAATCTCTTTGGGTAAATTAACCCCACCTTCTTTATTTCCTTCTCCATGTAATGATCATGATGATAGACTGATAGTACATACATGCATGCATCACCATACAACTCATATATATATATTTTGTCAATTAAATCGAACAAAACAATTTGCATATAACATAGCTGGCTGTCCTCTAATGTTTCCATTTTGATTGTGGACCGACACTATTATTAATAGTATAATAGATCAACTCTTTGTTTTAAAAAAAAAAATTCACTGTCTATAGACTAAATGACTGACAAAGTGGTCAACGGACAGCTTGTAAAAACAAACTGATTCCCTCTTTCACCAATCATTTTACTCTCTCTCTCTCCCTCCCCACATGCTTTCCTTCTGTCTTGTGTCATGCTCATGACCATGTGCCACGTGCATTCATACTTGTTGTCACTCTTAAAGTGTAAGAAAAAAACATTGATTTGATATTCGCAGGTACTCTCCATACTCGTCAGATCACTCTCCATTCCCTACGGTCCGTAACTTTATTTCTCTGACATTAAGAAAGTTTGTATAACGAATCGAAGGATCTTTTCTGTCTCAACGAATCTAACAGTTAGTAGTTCAAGATCATCAATTATATAACCTTATTATAATCTAATATAATATGTGTTACATATACAGAGCTTATACGGCGTGTACGGCTGCAGTTCAGGTCCAGGGCAATACGGAGTATATGGAAATGGAAACGGTGGAGGCGGTGGACTAACCGCAGCAGCCGCATCCGCCGCTCCTTTTTATCCTTGCGGTGGTGGTGGTGGCGGCGGTGAAAGACATGGTGGGGTCCAATTCTCTCAACCACAACCATTTTATCATCACTTCTCTTCTTATAACAACCCTCACCATTACTCTCCTGCTACCATTGCTCTTCAACAAGGTTCGTAGATGATAATAGATAGATAATATACACCAAAGCCAAAAAGAGATACATTATACACTAATATTGTTGACAGTGTGTTTTGCTGTGCCACAGGCGTAACTGGCTTTCCGCTTCAGCCACCTCTCATTCCTTACCGTTAAAGAAGCTTAGAGTCTTTGGTAGCTATCAAGCTTCACATCATCATCATCTTCCTTTCTTCTCCTCAAGTCAAGAGTCATCTATGGTTTAATGGATGCTCTCTGGCTATCTCAACACTTTTTTTCCACTCGCCCTCTGCTCTAAAAGCCACCCCATTTTATGGAATTTGAGGTGGCTTTTATTTGCAGATCCCCCCCCCCCCCCAATGGGATCTCCAATTTCAGATGGTGGTCATGTCGTATTGTCATCTCTCACCTTCTTGCAATTGCATCTTCTCGAGAGAAAAGGGTTCTCTCTCGAGAGAAAGTGATATTGCTAATGGAGCTGGATCATCAATCTTACTCATCATGTGCCAAACTCAAAGCTTATGCATGTATCGGCTTAATTTGTTATGTTGTTTAGCCTAGGGATGGCTAATCAACAAGACAAAGAAAATGTCTGTTAGGATTAATGTAAAAAACAAAAAAATGAAGCACCCAAAACCATGGCGCTGTTTGAAAGACTGGAAAAAAAATCGCATATTTAAGCAAAATATCAGCACAACAACCCTGCAAGCCTTTTTGTTGCATGATTCATGAATATGTTAGTCTTTGTAGCCTTATGACTTAATTGCAAAATGTCTAAGATTATAATTTACAAAACAAAGATGCATGATTCAAAGTCTCTACTAGTTTCTACTGGTTAAAAACTTTGGGGAGTAACATGCCCTAGAATAATCTTATGCCACACATAAAAGACAACTTCATGCTTTTCAGTTTGTGAATCTAGCCTGTTCATAAAAATACAAGAAATGTAAGTTCCAAGATGTAAAACAATACATGTTATTTGACAGCATGGTGCTTTCTTGTCTAATTTGGGTTTCCTTCACCTTCTATTTTCACAACTTCATTTTTGGTTTTGAGTAATCAACAAATGGTTCATTCTGCAGAGCAGTGACCATTGTTCTCACATTTCTTCTTGTTCTCAGTTATCCCAATTTATGCTTTTCAGTTCAGTTTCACACAACCTATATATGAAAAACTTTTGATATAGACATTAAATATATGTAATTAAATAATTTTGAATATGATAGTACTTTAGTTATGTTTTACTGAACACATAATTCTGAATGACAAACCGCTTGCGGCTATAGCTAGATCTAAGAGTCAGGAATATGCTGACCAAGTTTCATGTCAATACGATTCGATTTGCTCATCTGTTTCTCTTCTCTCCCAAAACGGGTCAGATCTGTATCTTAGACGGCTACGGTGGCTTCTCCTTCGAGGTGGCTCGACGGTGGTGGCTCCGGCGTGATTCCGGCCGAGCTTCGCCGCACCAAGACTCTCCGACATCCTCCAAGTCGTGGCTCCCACTTATATAGAGGTAGAGAAGGAATCCTAGGTGATATAAGATTGGAATCCACCAAACTTATTGATCACACGATTATCAAGAGTTGACAAGTTATGCACGCGGAAGATGGATAATGATAGAGATGGAGGTGGAAAAGGTTTGTTGAATGAATCTACACGCAACGACGAATAGAATAATTTGAATCCATAAGTTACTAGACTCATAAATCACACAAGAAAAGTGAATCCACACTAGACTTGAAATGACAAACACAAAGACAAGCTTTGTAAACTGAATATTACTTGATTAATTTTTTAGAAAAAGAGTGTGTTTGAAATGATACGAAAATGAACTTTATATAGAGCTCATCACATAGTTAAGCTAACGGTAACATAATCTATAAAAAAAAATTCAAATTAAATAATTGTAGCCGTTGAGGTTGAGTGGCGCTTTGGACGTATTATGAAGGTGAGATGGAGCTTTGTATCTTGAGATTTTAGTGATATATCCATGCATCAACATCCTTCTAGAAGCTCCACCAAGTCTGGTTCCAAGAGAGTACAATTAAAGCATCACGTAGCTCCATATAAGGAAAGTTGTATTTTCCTTTATTCCTTTTGGTTCTATGATTAAGTGGGCGTGAATAAGAACTCTTAAAATCCTCTAATGTGTGGAGAGACTCCTCCGGTCGCCACTCTTGCTTGTAAGCATGATATTACAACATATTTGGTAAGCATGTTTTATCCATAGAAACAAGCGCATTATCTCATAAAGAAATTATCTACCAAGTCATAAACGTTCATATCTCAAATCACCAACTACGTTGCATGGTCAAACAATTTAATATTTTTATATATCATTCATTTCACATGCTAAAAAAGATTAAAAAATACTTATTTTATTTTGTGCATACATATTTGATATTGTGAATTTTAGTCAATTTTTTTTCTCACTTTTTACTGCTAATTCTTTTGTTATCTTTCAAGCAGCACACGTTCGCTTTCCGACACTTATCCCTTTTTAATTTATCTTCACTCACATATAACATATTGGAAAGTGGATTAATTTTCAACTCATTGCATAACTATTTTCTCCTTTTCATCTTCCTAAACTCTGTTTTCTCTTATCAGTTGCATGAACTTTTTGCTGATGTGAGCATCAAAGAATCTTACTGGCGATACCCATTTGTTGTGGCGGAGATGTTCCCACCTATTGTGATATACGTCAAATCTGCTTATTAAATATTGATTCTTATCTTTGAACTTGTTTCTATCCACCATACATCATATTTCATCGTCACATATTGCACTCTAACCAAACTATTTAAAACAACAAAAATTCTCTCATGATATAATTTTTTTCATCTATATTATACTATAATCTTAGCTACACATAATTTTTGATTTTGATTTTCTTAAAATGTGTAACTTTTTGCCAAAAAATGTAACTTTAAAACTCATAAAAAGTCTATTTTTTGTTGAAAAAAATTTATTCTTATTTTGAGTAAAAACCGTTTAAATATTTTTTTTACTATTACAATTAACTTGTAATTTTCATTATCCTAAATAATTTGTAACTATTATAATATTTTTTTTTTGACATCAACTATTAGACAAAATCTTTTTGATCCATTTTATATATTTTGACGTGATAATTGTTTTTCCTATTTCTTAAAAAATAATTGTTGCTCCATTAACTTTATGTTAATATATAATTATATATTTTTATATTTATCCAATCTGTATTCAATTTTTTTATTGTGTTGTATTTTTCTCGTTTTTATTTTTTTATCTTTCAATTTTTTTGTAAATTTTGTTTTGATGAAAAATAATAATTATAAAAGTGTGTGAATTAATCGAGTCATCAATTTAGTTAGTGTTCTTCTGTCTTTTTTTTAATGAAAAATATAATTATCAAAAAGTGTGTGAATTAATTGAGTCATTAATTAACTTTAGTTTTAGTTTCCATATTTGTTTTTGCTGATGTAAACACCTTAGATGGAGAGAGAACTCTCCTATTATATATAAGATTTCTCAAAAAGTAATTGTTGCTCCATTAACTCTATGTTAATATATAATTATATAAATTTATATTCATACAATCTCTATTCAAATTGTTTTTCTTGTGTTGTATTTTTCTCGTTTTTATTTTTTATCTTTCAATTTTTTTTTGTAAATTTTTGTTTTGATGAAAACTAATAATTATAAAAAGTGTGTGAATTAATTGAATCATTAGTTTTAGTGAGTGTTCTTCTCTCTTTTTTTCAATGAAAAATAATAATTATTAAAAAGTGTGAATTAATTGAGTTATTAACTGTACTTTAAGTTTTTTTGTTGTTGATGTTGACATCCTAGATGGAGAGATATTATATATAAGATTGAGTATCACTACAAGAAAACATGTGTATTTCCGACGGCAATTCCGACGGCAATAATTCCGTCGGATATTTCCGACGACTTTCCGACGGATTTCCGACTAACTTCTCATCCGTCGGAATTCCGTCGGAAATATTAACCCGTCGGACACTTTTCGACAGATTTCCGATGACTTTTTGACGAATTCTGATGTTGCCGACATACTGCCGACGGATTTCCGACGACGTTCATCCGTCGGAAATTTCCGACGGATTTCCGACGGATTGCCGATGGATTTCCGACAGATGCCGACATGGTTGCCGACATGGTTGCCGACATCGATAATATCTACTTTATATCCGTCAGAAATCCGTCGGAAATCCGTCGGAAAATGCACAAAATTTTCCTTATAAAAACGTTTCCACGCTTCATTTATAATCACAACAAAAAAAAATCTCTGTTATCTAATTCCTTACGAAAATGTCTTCTTCGAATCCTTATAATTATTTTCGATCATGGATGGACAAGCCTCATCAAATTCCGGACACGGGCCTAGTTACGGAGGAATTCAAAAAAGGTCTACAGGAATTCATGGCATTTGCGGGTATGCAGAAGAAAGCAAAAAAAACCGGTAAAATCTATTGCCCTTGTACCAATTGTGGGAATCGTAGATTTATCGTGATAGATGAAGTATGGTCACACTTGTATTGTCATGGGTTTATGTCGGGTTACAAGATTTTGTATTATCATGGAGAAAATGATACAATGGTGGATAATTATGCTAGTACTAGTGAACATTATATTGGGGATAACACTAGCTTAGAAGAACCCGCAATGGAAGAACAAAGTACTGTAGGTCATTTTCAGATGGTGAACGATGCATTTCGTGAAAGTATACCATCGGTTGCTGAGTATGGAGATAGGGGAGAAGAACCTAATTTAGAAGCTCGGAGATTCTTTGATATGTTAGACGCTGCTAAACATCCGTTATATGGTGGGTGTAGAGGTGAACATTCCCCTTTATCAACTGCAACAAGGATGATGGGTATAAAGACGGATTTCAATTTGAGTGAGGAGTGCGTGGATGCAATCGCTGATTTTGGGAAAGAAATTTTGCCAGAAGATAATCTTGCACCGGCATCATACTATGAGATACAGAAACTTGTTCAAGGTCTAGGATTGCCGTATCAGATGATAGATGTATGCATAGACAACTGTATGCTCTACTGGAGAGAGGACGCAGATCGTACGACATGTCGTTTTTGTCGCAAACCTCGGTATAAGGAAACAGGTGGAAGAGTGCCAGTGCCATATAAACGGATGTGGTATTTACCGTTAATAGAGAGATTGAAGAGGTTATATCAGTTAGAGCGCACAACAGGAGCAATGAGATGGCATGCAGAGCATACAACAGATGGACAAATCGCCCATCCGTCGGATGCAGGAGCATGGAATCATTTTCAATCCATTTATCCCAGCTTTGCGTTTGAGGCAAGGAACGTATACCTTGGATTATGTACCGATGGTTTCAGCCCTTTTGGGAAGCACGGCAGAAAATATTCTTTGTGGCCAGTAATTGTAACACCTTACAATTTGCCGCCATCTTTGTGCATGCGAAGGGAGTTCTTGTTCCTTAGCATTCTCGTTCCTGGATCAGAGCATCCGAAGAGATCACTTGATGTGTTTTTTGCAACCATTGATTTATGAGCTGCGAATGTTATGGGACCAAGGTATTGAAGCGTTTGATGTTTCTTGTCACCAAAATTTCATCATGCGGTCGGTACTTTTGTGAACTATTAGCGATTTTCCAGACATTTGTTCTCGTAGAGCACTACATGTGACAGGGAACGGGAAGCCTC
The DNA here is from genome assembly GCA_030161315.1 of Eutrema japonicum. Classification (NCBI taxonomy): domain Eukaryota; kingdom Viridiplantae; phylum Streptophyta; class Magnoliopsida; order Brassicales; family Brassicaceae; genus Eutrema; species Eutrema japonicum. The sequence continues at coordinate 12,542,740 of BSQW01000001.1, forward strand.
TGGTCCCGGCTTTTCGTTTCGATGAACCTTCAAAGGCCGAGTTTTTTGACTGGATTACCGAAAGTGTTAGATTCCCGGACGGATACGCATCTAACCTTCGGAACTGCGTTGATCATGGAGAAGGGAAGTTTACTGGGATGAAGAGTCATGATTGTCATGTGGTGATGCAGCGCCTCCTTCCATTTGCCTTTGCATGTCTTCTACCACGTAATGTCCACGAAGCAATTGCAGGTACAATCATGAAATTATTTATTTACTACTTTATACAATATATACTTCATTATTTAATTATTCATTTGTTATCCATATATTGCAGGGATTGGTGCCTTTTTCCGAGATATATGTTCTCGCTCTCTTACATCAGACGGTATCCGCAATCTTGGGGCTAATATACCTGTAATCCTTTGCAATTTGGAGAAGATATTTCCTCTTTCATTCTTTGATGTTATGGAACATTTAACAATTCATCTCCCTCGAGAAGCAGAGCTTGGGGGCCCGGTTCAGTACCGTTGGATGTATCCTTTCGAACGGTATATGTTACATCTAAAGAAGAAGGTGAAAAATTTGAGTAGAGTGGAGGGTTCTATCGTCGCACAGACCATCAATGAAGAAACCTCACATTTTGCCGAGTCCTACTTTCCATCACAAGTCAAAACAAAGAGTCGTAGAGCAGCTCGACATGATGACGGAGGCGTCCTACCTTTCTATCCGGTCGATGTACCTCATATATTTTTACAGATTGGACGACTTAGTGGAAAAGGCATGAAGAGGAGACTTTCACCACAAGAGCGAGAGCATTTGCATATGTATATTCTCACAAACTGCGACGGAGTTGATGAATATGAGAGGTATTATATATTGAACTTAATTTTTAATTACTTATTGGGTTCTTGATTATATATATATATATGTACTAACGTGATAATTGTTTCAATCTCACAGGATGTATATGGCTTATCAACGTTTTGCATTTCCTGACAAAACAGAGGACGAGCTAATCGAGCTCAAACAGGAAGAGTTCGGACGTTGGTTAAGAGATTATGTAAGTCTTTTAATTGCCTTGTTTTTAGCAATCATCATATGTAATGAAAGATTTAATTATTTGAAGTATTTTTATTTTAATTGTGCAGGTGACGATAGAGAAGGCTAACGGACAAACATTTCTCACGTGGTTAGAAGAAATTGTGAGATTTCCACTAGCAACCGTGCAGTCACATGTGATGTATAGCACACGGGGGTACGCTTTTAAGATTCTTCGGGATGATAGGAGTGCGACAACTTCAGATTACGGTGTATCAACTCAGTCAGGTGATCTTGTATACTATGGTGTTGTACGTGAGATTTTCGATGTTCAGTACCCGGGAATGCTCGGTCTAAGATGTGTTGCATTTTTATGCGACTGGAACGACCCATTAGTAGGAAGCGGTGTGCGACACGACCAATTTGGTGTTACATCATTACATAGCAGAAGAAAACTCCAGAGATACGAGCCATTTGTACTTGCATCACAAGCAGACCAGGTTTGTATTTCTTTTACGTTAATTTTTAATTTAGTTTTGTTGCATTACCGTGGTTAAATTTGTACATGGTGTAGGTATGCTACATTCCCTATCCGCGGGTGACAAACAAGCAAGACCCGTGGGTCACAGTCACATCGATAAACCCGAGAGGTAGAGTTCATGGGATGTCTGATCATGAACCCCTCCAACAAAGCTCCGTAGGTTTGGGTTCAATCGAGCATTCCCTTGAGGTCGACCTTGTCGTTGATTTCACCATACAGTCAGACGATCGAGTATTTGAGGATTCAGAAGAAGAATTTGACGAATTTGGGGAACCTTCCGATTCAGGAGAATCAGATTACTCATCATCGGATTGACAGTAGTTTTAATTATAAAATTTGCACCGTAAAATATGTACATATATTTGAACTATAATTGTAATGTGTAATATATCAGTTATGTCGAAATTTTATAAAGTTAGACATTTGGTTACAAGGTTAACCTATATTATAACTTCTATATAAATTCTATATAACACATTTTCTTGATGTATATACAAGGTTAACCTATTTTGTATACATCATACAAGTGTTTGTAAACTTTTGCCACAAAAAAAAACCTATACCCTATACCCTAAACAAGATTTTTGAATATCCGTCGGAAATCCGTCGGAATTTTCCGACGGAGTCAGCTGCATCGGCTAAAATAGGTTTTATCCGAGGCAGCTGACTCCGTCGGAAATCCGTCGGAATTTTCCGACGGATTCAACTCAATCCATCGGAAATCCGTCGGAAATTTCCGACGGATTTCCGGCGGATATTCAAAAATCTTGTTTAGGGTATAGGGTATAGGTTTTTTTTTGTGGCAAAAGTTTACAAACACTTGTATGATGTATATAAAATAGGTTAACCTTGTATATACATCAAGAAAATGTGTTATATAGAATTTATAAATTTTGATGGAAGTGTTTGTATAAGTTATAGTATTAGATATAGTTGATTTATGAGAAATGATATGTTTTGATGTTGTATAATTTTTAAACTAATGCAAAGCCTTTAATATTGATGAACTTAATATATATATTGAATGAAACATGTAAATAACATGTCCCTAAATCATATAAAGAAACCCTAAACCCTAAACCCCAAATATACCCTAATTCCGTCGGAAATTTCCGACGGATTTCCGACGGATCTGAAAAATTAGACACGTGCTTGTTGACTGACTAATCGACAAACATGCAAGGAATATACCTTATCCGTCGGAAATCCGTCGGAAATTTCCGACGGATTTCCGACGGATATGAAAAATTAGACACGTGCTTGTTGACTGACTAATCGACAAACATGCAAGGAATATACCTTATCCGTCGGAAATTTCCGACGGATTTCCGACGGACTTTGATATTTTCGAGACCGCGGGAATATCAACCGCGTAAATGAAATTATTTTTTGAAATCCGACGGAATTCCGACGGACATCGAATTATATCGACGAAACGTAAGTTTTTTTCCTTCTTTCTCTCTTCTTCCTCTCTCTCTTCCGTCGCTTCTTCTCCCTCTTCTCTCTTCTTCTTCCTTACCAAAAATCTGTTCTTCTCCCTCTTCTCTTCTTCTTCTTCACAATTTCAATTTTAATCTTCAATTCATCAACTCCTTTTCAACAAAACCATGTAAGTTTAATCAATTCCTTTAAAAAAATTTTATATCATGTTAGTTTTAGGGAATATATTAGTTAGGTTGTTAGAATTCTATTTATGTGAATTGTTAAGTGGTTATAATAGAATTTGTTATTTAGAATAATATTAGTGTTAGGGTTTATGTGTTTAGATTGTTGATTTAGAATTGTTAGATCTAGAAAACAAATTTTTGATCTTGTTTTATTTTCTAAAAATATTAAAATCGTTTTTAGATCTTGTTTTATTTTCAAAAAATATTTTAAAAACGTTTCTAGATATTGTTTGAATTTTTTAAAATATTGTTTAAGTAATAAAAACGTTTAGACAATATTTGTATATATTAAAAACGTTTTTAATATATTTGTTAAGTAATAAAAACGTTTTCATAATATTTGTATATATTAAAATTGTTTTTAAAAAATTTTATAGTAATAAAAACGTTTTTATAATATGTATATATATTAAAATCGTTTATAATATTTTTTAATTAATAAAAACGTTTTTAAAATATTTCTATATATTTAAGTTGATCTTAAAATATTTTTTTAATAATAAAAACGTTTTTATAATATGTGTATATATTTAAATCGTTTATTGTATTTTTTAACTAATAAAAACGTTTTTAAAATATTTCTATATATTTAAGTTGATGTTAAAATATTTTTTAATAATAAAAACCTTTTTCAAATATTAGTTTAGAAATAAAATCGTTTTAAATATTTTTTATAGTAATAAAACGTTTTCTAAATATTTTTATATATTAAAACTGATTTTAAAATATTTTAGCAAATTTTGAAAATTTTTGAAAATTTTGAATTTTAGTAAACTTTGAATTTTTCGGAAAATTTGAATTTTTTTGAAAGTTTGAATTTTTCCTAAATTTTTTTGCTTAAATTTCAAAAATTTTGGTAACTTTTGAATTTTTTGTTAATTTACTAACAATTTTACTGTTTTCCGCAGGGATTACGACAATGTTCTTCATTTGGGAGGCGGCAACCAAGGACGCCGTTCTCGGAGTTCTCGGTGTACGCCTCCTCCGGGACCAACGAGCTCGGGAACTCACATCCCTGATTCCCAGCAATCCGCTGCTCGGAGCCACATTGAGATCGAGGAGCTAGTCCGGCAGCCTAACCGGGGCCATTGCATTCGACTCGACCCGAAGTTTGAGGACGGCACTTGGTAAGAAATTTTTTGTACATTTTTTCAACTTATTTAGATTTTTAAACTTAACATATTTATATCTTTTCATAATGTTTTCAGGTTTAAGCTTTCGACTCAGATCACTAAGGCGATATTACGGATGCTCCACAACATGTTGGACAAACCGTACGAGAAGTATTCGGACATGCCTACCGAGGAGAAAGACGTGTGGCACCGGACTTTCACGGTAAGTTATTTATTGATATATTATTTATTTTGAATTTCATTTTGTCAATTTTTCTTTTTGATATGTAACATATTTTTTAAAAAAATTGTAGCAAGAGTTCACGTGGGACTCTCATCATACGCGCAAAGTCATTGACACATTCGACAAGTATGCCGCAAACTCGTACTCGAAGCACATGTACGAGTGGAAGCAGAAGTGGAAGCACAACAAAGACAAGCCGAAGGACCTTGACGACGACGTCTGGAAGGGCTTCTGCGAGTACTGGAGTAGGCCTGCGACGAAAAAGACCTCCGAGCAACAGTCGAAGAACCGAAATAGCCAACGAGGCGGGAAATGGGTCTACATCCACAACGCGGGCGCAAAGACCATCGAACGGGAAGCGATGGAAATGGTAAGTTTAATTTAAATTTTTATTGTTAATTCTGTTTTTTATATTTATTTAACTTAACAAATTTTCGCAGGCGAGAGAATCTGGTTCCGAACCCGATTATCTTCAACTCATCGAGAATAGACACACCAACAAGAAAACCGGTCAGATACAGGACTTGGGGATGCGGGATGTTGTCGAGAAGAGCAAGAAGACGAAGCTGGACCGTGAACTATCATCGCATCTCACTATCGAAGGATCGACGTCCTCGAACTCTTTGTCCCGGGAAGAGATAAACCAGATTGTACTTGAGGTAAGTTTTAATTTCATTTCGTTTTTTTTTATTTTCGTTATTTATTTATTATCGGTTTTAATTATTCGCAGCAAACCCGGCAAGTGAAAGGTCGATTCGCTGGGTTAGGCATCCTTCCGACCCAGGAATCTTCTTCCTCGCTTCCTCGTTATCCTTCGGAGTACCGGGTAGAAATCGAGAGGCTCACCCAAACGGTGAAAGACCGTGACCAGCAGGTTGAAGAGCTACGGACGGAGCAACAGACTACCAACAAGAAGCTCTCCTGCTTGGAGAAGATGATGGAAAAATGCTTCCCGCATATGTTTCGGGATAATAATCCCGACGACGGAGATTCTCCAACCGTTTAAATATTTGCTTTTAATGCTTTTTTTTTGAACAATTTATTTTAATGTGTAATGAATTTTTTAATTTTGTTTAATGAATTTATATATTTATTATTTCTATTTTTAATTTATATTTCAAATTTATATAATTTTAATATATAAATTTCAAAAAAATAAATAATTAAATAAAATTCAAAATACCAATTCCGTCGGAAAACCGTCGGAATAAGTTACTGTAACATCCCGATTTCTTGTATATGCGGAGAGGCTTATAAGAATTGATTTGGCTATCTATGACACCAAAGTGCACTTAGCTTTTCCGATCACTTGCCTGAAAGAACTCCAGAGTTAAGCGTGCTTGAGCTGGAGTAGTCTAAGGATGGGTGACCTTCCGGGAAATGATTCGCGGTATCGTGTGAGTGAGGACAAAACACGGGGAAAGATCACGTGGTGATTGCAGGGTCAGTAAACAAGTATTACAAGCCTCCCGGACTAACGCACCGGCCGTCGGACAAGGGTGGGCCCCTCGGGCCGAGAGAAGGCATGGGGCCCACATGTAGGGGTGGTCGGGGCGTTATAGTTACCGTAGTAAATCCGTCAGAACCTATTTCCGACGAAGATTCGACGGACTTCCGAGACAACTTCCGATCAAATTATCCGTCGTAACTCCGTCGAAAATAGTTACCGTCGGAAATCCGTCAGAAATATCTTCCGACGGATTTACGACGGACTTCCGACAAATTCATTCGATCACCATCCGTCGGAAATTCTGTCGGTAATATATCCGTCGGAAATCCGTCGGAAGTCCGTCGGAAATTACCGACGGATTTCCGACGGCATTTCCGACTGAATATCCGTCGGAGTATCCGTCGGAACGTATGCGGTCGGAAATCCGTCGGAAATGTCTGACGGCTTTCCGACGGCACAAATCCGTCGGAAATTTCCGACGGATTCCGACGGAAACCATATTTCCGACGAACTGTAACCGACAGCTTAAATCCGTCGGAAATATCCCTGTTTTCTTGTAGTGTATGGGCAAAACAAAAAAGTGCAACGGTTATATTAAAACCCTAAAAAGAGAGTTATTATAGTAAAAAAAAAAAGATATTTAGTTTGAAACAGAAGAAATATTAAACGTTTTACGTCATTTGAAATATGATTTCATCACCAACCTGAACATAATATTTTTTTTACCAAAAAAAAACCTGAAAGTAAATTTCAGTGTCATAATCTCTTGTTATGGTTATGATAGTATGGCTTTACATTGTATCACAAGCGTTTTTATAGAATATACCAATTATATAAAAAAATATTATAAAGCACAAAAAATCATTATTAATAAAACAATAGTAGTCTCTTACTCTCTTTATTAAAAAAAAACAGTGGTCCTTTTTTTAATATCTATCTTTATTTATATAAAAATCAAGTTTCATAAAGAAAACATTAAATGGTAAAAATAAAAGGTGATACAACAGCAAAAGTAAATTTTGATGTTTCTTTTCCCCGAAACATTTTACTCGGAAAGAGAGTTCATTATTTCCTTCCTCAAATTCGCATTCGATCTGATGCGATCTTCATCTTTGGCTACTATCCATATTTCTCATGTTGTATTACATTGATCTATTTCAAATTAAGAGTTAAAAATGTTCGTCGAATAAGAACCCAATTTACTCATTCTTTCGATAGAAATAAGATTTGAGACTGCCAATTTTCAACGACTATACGAATGTCGCCATACAATAGGGGTGCATCTTCCGCTCAAAACCGTCCTACCCTCCATGGTGGTTTCCATGGTGGTAATGTCATATCCAACAGAGTAAAATCACAGGAAAAAATCGAACTAGAAACAACATGAATTTATAAAATAATGTTAAAAAAATCAGAAGAAATATTTATAGAATTGCCAAACATGAATTTATAAAATAAATAATGTTAAAAACATATTTTCCAGAAATAATATTAAATTGCCAAACAATAATTATTTTGTAGACAATAAAAAAAATATCAGAAATAAAATTTTGGAAAAATATTAAATCATATTAGATTTTAAAAATTTTAAGTTGGAAATATCAAACAAAAATTTTTAAATTCCAATAAATTTTCTGATTTTAACTCAAATCATATTTATTTTAATACATTAAATTAATGTTTTGAAATCTGACTCGAGAAGCAAACCAGAGAGTCATTCGGATCACTGGTCCGAAGGTTGACCTGGTTCGATACAGTCCAACCACAATTAACAATTAGTGAAATTATATATATATATATTATAAAAACTAATAAATCTCTAAGATATGTTTGGAAAAAAAATATGTTAAACTGACAAAGTAATTATTATTGTAGTTGATAAAGTAAGATTCATAAACGAAATAAAATAAAGTATCAGATTGTAAAATCAGAATGACTCAATAAGAACAATAAATAAAACCCTTTGGTCGGAGTATAATTTTTAACTTAACCATGATCCATTTGGGTCAACGATTATGTCCGTTTCACGGTTATTTACTGAGTTTTTACAGGTTGTACCGGATTTTATAGTCCCGTGGTTTAGAGCTATATCCGGACCGGATTGTTGTTTAGATCCCAGATTTTTCAGGATTTGAAAGCATTACATTAAATATATATAAAAAATTATCACGCACGGGTGCGCATGTGAGAATCTAGTTATTCAATTAAACTAGGTGATTACTTGCGCAGACTTACAGATTTTGTATTTAATACCTTTTTCAAATAATGTTTTTAATCTCATCCCTAACTTTATATTAATATATTAATAGCAACATACTACACGTTTTAATCATTTTTGAATATTACTAATTATTATATACTAACATACACAAAGTAAACAACGAATTTTTCATTCACATTTTATTTTTCCAAGCGTAATTATAATTTTCTACAAATTGACTTTGCAATACACAAAGTAACACTCCGACCAAAATTAATTTCCGACTAGATGTAACCGATGGATTAATACATGTCCGAAAGGCATTTTCTAACGGTTTTCCAACAGGATTGGCCTTCAGTTTTCGCATTCTATCTTGTAGTCGTTGAAAAACCGAAAACTGTTAGAACAATCAAATGCAATTCTTATTTCCTACCACCATCAAATTAATGCACTGTATAACAAGTCACAGTCAAATCATTATTATTTTTTGGCGAATATCAATCTCATTGTTTTCTTCGATTAAAATGTTTTAGGTCTTAATTTTCTCGGATGATCAAATGCTAAATAAATAATTATGTTCTTTTAGTATCTTAAAAAGTTGAATATATTTGGTAATTATTACAAAAACATGCTCTACACATAAAGGAAGAAGAGCTAGAGATCTGCTCGAAGAAACATCTGCTTGAGTACTAAAATGAACGAAGAAGAAAGAGATTATTTTACCACAACAAAAAGAAAAAGAAAAGAAACTCTCCTAATTAGAAGGACACTCATGATGATTAACCCTTGAATTTTTCCCAAAAGGTGGCCAAGAAGATCAAGAGGTGAGAGATGAGAATGGAGATGACTATCAAGAAGATACCGAGCTGCCACCATTTCCTCCTTACAGATTTTACGAATCCGAACTTGCAAGACCTACAATCATAGCACAACACACTCCAATCGTTCCTCCACAGCTCACAGTCACTTATTCTTCCGACCATCCCACCGTACATCACCTCCGTCTCCAACGGTGCCCCCTCGTCTTTTCTTCTATACCAAAACGTCACGTTTAACGAATCCATTTGGAGATTCGTAAACGAGCTCATTGCAGGCTCCTTTATCGTAGATACACGTTTTGATATTTAAATTTGCAGGCTCCTTTACCGTAGATACCGCTGGCTCTGCAGCTCGTTGACTCCGGCGTACGCCAAACCAATGAATAGCATCAGCAAAAGAATCACAACCATGACCACGAGTGCTGGCATCGGAAACTTCCGTCGGAGAAACAGACGCGGAAAGGTTTGTCGGAGGATTTTAGTGCAGCGACGGTGGCTGTAGCGGCGGAGAGACACCGTAGCGGTGGTTTGCCGATTTGTGATCAACGGAAACCCATGTTTTCCAAACGATTTTTTGTTGATAGAAGATAAGTGAAGAGAAGAGAATGGAAGGGTTCGATTTTGAGTGGAGAATACAAGAGGAAAAGGAAGAGAAGAAGAGAAAATCGTGAGAAGAGAAGAGTGAGAGTAGTGAAATTATGGGATTGGGGAATAAGACCAATCTCCAAATGGGGTTCTTATCATTATTTTTAATAATAATTTTTAAAATTTTTAAATTAAGAACTCATTTCATGTATTTAATTTTATGCTATTCCAATAGTAGAACCGTAAGTGGGGTTTTTAAAAATAAATAAAGATTTTTTTTAAATTATAATCATCACCAAAATGAGAGATTTTTTTTTTTAAATTATAATCATCACCGGTTGGAATCGGGTATGCTCTTGCAAGTTAATCTGGCTAGTGTTCTTCAGAAAAGATTCGATCTGGGCAACCTGGTTCAGAAAACAAATTTTGGGTGGTGAACTAAATTAACACCAAGCAGAGGGATCCAGTCTACAATTGGATCAAAATGGTTGTAGGGAAACTGCAGGATATGGACAGACAATTGGTCTCCTTATGGGAATCTTACCTCTATTCTGACTACATCGGGAAATAGAGGCTGGAGAGGAGAAAGCACCGTAGCTGAGGTGTAGAATAGAGGTCAGTGGAGACTCCCAGCTGCGAGATCAGAGGAACAACTCAACCGATCTCACGACAAACAACCTAACAAATCACCAGAATAGATATGAATGGTGGTTAAATGGTAGAAAGGAAGAAAAGATTTCTACAGGGCAGTCTAAAGCTATCACGGGTAAACTGGTTCAGGAAGTACGGTGTTCGGGAGGAATCTCCATTGAATCATAAATTCTGTTACGTCGAAATGTGTCCTCTGCAGTTCTGGTGTGTTCAAATTTTGAAATCTTGCGTGTTGTTTTGGATTTATAGAAAGGGAAATATTGCGATATATGTAGCGTTGTGATTGCAGATGAAGCTGATGCGATCAACGAACATCTTTTCAAAAGAAATACATCGTTTCTTCTAGGTAATGAGGTAAAAATCAATCAGATTTTCACAAAACCTTAGATTTTTAGTAATTTTGTGAAGTTAGAATAGCGATCATTCTTCATGAACTTTAGTCCATTTCATATGTGAACAATGAGGGAAGAAGTAGATTAATAAGAACATGAATGGTTTCAAAGATAATTCCTAGGACACCAAAAATTGGAGTGAAGTTATTGCAATAGTTGGTTTAACTTCTCCATCTTTCTTATTTCAAAAATTTGTACACGATTCTCAGAGTCTATTATATTGGCTTCAGTGGTACTTAACCTCTTCCATTAACAAAAATTGGGTAATAAGCATTTTAAGATTTATAACGATTATTTACTAAATGACTAAGTTTTGGCTTTGAGAATCCTCGATATATTTATTTGTCCGAGAAACCAATTCGGGTCCAAAAAATTATATTGATTTGTCGAGATATTAATTTATCGAATATCAATTTATAGAGGTTATACTGTTAATTATGATAATAAACTCATTTTATATGTATTTTCCGTTGAATTATAGTTGGTTATCTATAAATTATGTATATAGTTGGTTATCTATAAATTATGTAGTTTATCTTAATATTTTTTTTTCAAATATAAACTTACTATATGATCATTTTTTACTTATTTCATTTTTATATTTTTTTCAAACTTATGTATTCGCAGATACTAATTTTGTTAATAGCCGGTTCAAACTTTAATTCATAATTAATATTTTTCTCGTTAGTTGGTGTAATTATGTGTTTTGGAGTTGTATAGTAATAATTATATTTATGTTGAAACTTTAATTATTACATATTAGAGTTTTACATAAGTGGGGACTATTAATAGAGGATTGTAGTGATGATGTGGATAGCTTATATTGAGAGAAAACTCTCATATTATATAATAAATTTTGTTTTGTTTTAAACACTAACAAATAAATAAACATATTGCAGGATCCATTTTCTGGAAACTGGTGGATGGGTACGGGCATTAATATCGTGCCGATTATGTATTGGCCGGCCGGGATTTTGACGTCCCTGTCTGATCATGCAGATAAGGTATATAGAAACAATACAAGCAGGAACACTACAACCCGAATGGGTTCCGGACAGTTTGCAGATAAATGTTTTAGAAAAGCCGGATATTTCTGCGACCTAAAACTCGTTGAGGAAAATCATACGTTTTTGCCAGTCCAGAATTTGCTAGTACAAGTCGATCATCCGGAGTCATACACCATTCATAAGAGACAAAATAAAAAGTGTGGGAACCATTTCTTCTACGGGGACTGGGCTTGTGCATGTGCGAGTAGCAGCGGTTCGCGGAGCAACTTCATCTTTCCTTTTCTTGTTTTTCACTGTTTCTTTGATGATTTAGTTTTCGACAATCAATTGTTAAGTGACACAAAAACTTGTTTTTTTTTTCCTTTCTTAGTGTGTAATAACTAATAAGATTCAAATGACAACATTATACACCAAAAATTGAACTTCTAATCGGAAATCACATAATTCGACTATAAAGACATATAAGAGTCTAAGACAATAGGGAAAATCTATGTAACAACGATTACTATACAAGTTGAATGGAGGTTTTAGGGAATCTTTGCCCATTACAAGTTTATCTTCCAAACACCAGAATAGAACCGAATCAAACCAAAATCGAAGCAAAATCGAACCGGTAACTCTAAAACTAGAATCGAACAAAATCAAACAATTTATAGGTTTTATGGTTTGACTAAGAGTACCTTTATAACGAGCCGAAACAATTCCACTTTGGTTTAATATTTGTTTCTATCTAATATACACAAATCACAGGATTGTAAAATGGTCCGACCATTATTATCCAATTGTACGCCTATAAATCATTTAAATTAATATTTGTTTCTATCTAATATACACAAATCACAAGATTGTAAAATGGTCCGACCATTATTATCCAATTGTACGCCTAAATATCATTTAAATTAACATCTAAAGCATCTTAAGGAGTGGCCTAGATACCATACTCTCACTGAGAATATACGTATCCTAAGGCAGAGTTTTGATAGGTGCGTTTTCGATCTTGAGACTTTGAAATTGAATCACATAGCTCGAGAAATCTCGAAGAGTATATCACCAGAGACGGAAGATTCCAATCCTACCTCTCTATTGGTGGTCCCGCTTGGCTCCATGAACGAATTCAACGAGACGCGAGATAAGCATCAAATCTCACTTCACGGAGAGAGTATACGATGGCTTACAACACTATGTTTTCTCCGGTAGTTCGTTAGAACATCTTTTAAACCTTATTTTTAGGTTTTGATGTTATTGGTCTCGGTTTATACTTTTTCTCTTTAAATTGTTGCATTGCTCTGCTTCAGAGCTCAAACTTCTTTACATCAATTTCAGATGATTAAAAAAAAAACATCTTAAGTTAAACATAATTACTTTCACTATTAGAGAAGAAGTAGAAAACCGTTAATATTCGATCAGTTTACCGATTCGACTCTGGGTTAATAACAAACCATGTTAGGCATCAATAAAAATTTAGAATTGATTAAACTACATCCAATTGAACATCATGAAACATATTTTCCAGATGATTTTTTTCTTTCTTGTTGACGATCTGGATATCAATCATATTCAAACTCAAAACTTGTCACCATATTGATTGATAAATCTATTTAGCGCATACACTAAAATTTCATACGGTGGTTATTGTATATTTAACTTTACTTGATTAGAAACACGCAATGGGCGTTCGGATACCCGTTCGGATTTGGGTCGGGTATTTCGGATTTTTGGATTTTCGAGTTTAGAAGTTTAAGCCCCATTCGAGTATTTATAATTTTTGGATCGGGTCCTCTCGGGTTCGGGTCGGATTCGGTTTACTTGAAATACCCAAAAATATTTGAAAGTACTCGAAAAACCCAGAAAAAACTATCCAAAAGTACTCAAACTACCCGAAAGTACTCGAAAGTATCCAAATTACCCGAAAATCCCAGTAAAAAAACTATCCAAACTACCCAAAAGTACCCGAAAGTATTTGAAATACCCGGAAAATCCGAAAAAATGAGGGAAACCGGCGAGGCTAGGTACAAAGGGGGTTAATGGGTTTAGTTAGCTTTGGGTTTGTTTGGGTACTAGTTTGGGTTTCGGTTCGGGTCGGGTATTACCCGAAACCCGAAGTACCTAGACACTAAGATCCATACGGGTATTTCTCTAGTTCGGATCGGGTTCGGGACCGGGTTTTTCGGATCGGATTCGGTTTGGATTTTCATGTTCGGTTTTTTTGCCCAGCCCTAACTCGCATTATAACGAAATAGTTTTTATTTCGTTGCACTCATTATATATCAAATACTAGGAAATGTAAATGCAACGCACAAATCATAAATCGTTAGGAAGATGATGGGTTTCTCTCTCTAGGCACAACAACATCGTAAAGGAGCTCCACGAGAAGGAGAAATACAATCTCCAGTTTTAAACTTTTTGTAACACAGTCAGAGAAGCATTCATACGATCTGTATATGTCCGTACACAAAGTAGAAGAACAATAAGTATATTTGACCTTTTCGATCTCTGCACCTACACAAACCAACATAAGAACATATACATGATCTTTGTCAATTCTACATGATTAGTTATTGCCTATAAAACGATCATAGCTAATTGAAAAAAGAATAACTAAACTAATTGATTTTATACTCTTTTTTTTGTTCAGTAAACATTGATTTTTTAAGGTTTTTATGCACTTTTTATTTGATATTGTTAATAAATTGTAAACTTCAAAAAATATTAAAATTGATAATGTTTGAATTTATTAAATTGTTATTGATCCATAGTTATGTAAAATTATTTATAACTAAGTAATTGTTAATTAATCAATGCGAAAACTGTAGAAAAAATCTTTTTTTAAAAACATGATGAATGTACCCTCTGTTCTAAAAATTTCCGCCTAGCTCCGATTACTCTCCGACTAATCGCTAGACCCACCTCATCCGCCTAGGCGGCCGCATAGTTTTTTTTTTTGTTTTTTAAAAAAAATTATTGCTTAACAAAAATCTTGAAAATTTCTAATTTGGTTTTACTATATTGTTAGAAAGTCATTAAAAGTTATTAAAAATCCCAAAAAAATCAGTAAAAGTCATAAATTTATAGATTAGTATGTTAAAAAGTCATTAAAAATCATAAATTTATAAATTTATGAATTAATATGTTAAAAAGTCAATAAAAGTCTAAAAACTACTCCCCGATTAATCCCCGATTAATCTCCGATTTTTGGGCTAGGCGCTAGGCCCAACCCAACCGCCCGACTAGCGCCTAGCGCAATTTAGAACATTGAATGTACCTGAGATCAGAAAGTTGTGGCTAGACAACGAAACTGCTAACGTTACCACAAGACAAAAAATCACCAATTTTTTTGTGATAGCCATAGTCATTTCTTTTGTATAAATTCTATATATATTGAGAAATATGTGTTCTTAATTTTTCCGATCTCAAAGAAAGGCTCTATTTATATAACCTTTGGTCTTGGAAAATCACAAATTAACCTAATTTATTTTAGGGATAATTGAGAATTTAGAGCAAAAAATGGAAACTATTATCCCTTAGTACTTATTTGAGATATGCCACTTTTAGACTAAAATACCACTTATTAAATATTTATATTTACTTTAGAAATTCAGAAAATTCATATTAAGTAAGTAATATATATTGTGTAATTTATCATAGGAAAAACAAATTTTTTTAAAAATATTTAATAAAGATGTTCTACTAATTTTTGAATTTGGTTTCTATTATTTGCTCTAAAATCTACCAAGTATAGAATATGTATTCTATTATTTGTATAGCATTCTACTATCCCTTTAGAATCTGTTATCTATAATGTTGTATGTATTCTACTAATTGTAGAATTCGCATTCTATCATGTTCTCTATATTCTACTTTTTGTAGAATAGAAGTTTCTACCTTTTTTCTCTATATTCTACTTTGTTGTAGAATATAAGTTCTACTATTTTGTATTGATTCTACTGAATGTAGAATACATATTCTACCAAGCAGTTAACAAAATCTGAGAGAAAATTTAGGAACAACTAAAATCTTCAAAAAATATTTTTTTTTCCTTTTTAAATCGTTTTGAAGACGTTTTTTCCTAAAATATTCAAAAAATATTTCCTTTGTCGTGTAATCTTTTTTTCCCTTTTTAAAAACTTTTTTTCCTTTTTCGAATCCTTTTTAAAAAATATTTTTTTCCTTTTTTAAATCGTTTTGAAAACGTTTTTTCCTAAAACAATATTCAAAAAATATTTCTTTTGTCGTGTAATTTTTTTTTTCCCTTTTTTAAAACTTTTTTTCCTTTTTCGAATCATTTTTTTAAAATATTGATTATTATTACTTTAAAGGGTAAAATTAGATTACCCTTAATATAAATACTAAGGAGACAATAATCCTTCAATAAGTATTAAGGGGACCATAGTTCCCTTTTTTTACTCTAAATTTCCAATTCTTCTTTTATTTTATTTTACTATTACTTGATCTTCTATATTTACAACAAAAATTATTCTGAGCACAAAATTATTAAATTTTAATATTTGAACGTATCGTTGGAATCTATTTATCATTTGGTGCAAATCCATGGAATATATTTGGTCAAAGTGAATTTATTGCACAAACTGTAACTTTGACTACATGGAAAGCCTTTAACAAAAAAAAAAAAAAACTCACTTTTGAGGCTCCTGTACTCTGGATTTTTTTTTAACCACAACCTTTACTCAGATCTTTTTTTACTAAAAAGACTATCACGTTCTCATCTCTCTTTTTCCTCACTTTTCGTAAAAAACTGATTTGATCTCGTCTTTCTACAAAAAAAAAAATATATCTTTCTAAAAAAAAACTCGAAACCTTTACTTTTTTTTTGCAAAGAAAAACGCTTCAAAAAAATGGAAGTCAAACTCCTTACCTTCAAAGTCATCCGCAAAACAGTTCATCCGTCAATCCCACGTTATATCAACGTTAAAAAAAATATATATATATATGTATATATATATTTATATATAAATATTATATGAAGTATTACTGATATAAACTTGTTAAAAATTATATTTAATATTAACTTTTAATGTTGGTCTTAATGTTTTTTCAAATGAGATGTATAATTATTGCTGTCTGACTCAACCTCAATGACAAAAGAGGGCTGAACAAATTTAGAGTAGATGTTTTCTCACATATGGTTGTGTGCTACAGTCAACATCTTGCGAGAAAACCACCACGAATGTAGTATGATTGCAAAATTGAACCTTACCACGAATATAACCAAAGTCTTCCAGATGATTAAGACAGCTTCCTTAGAATGTTACTTTGCCTGAACCCAAGTCTCCAACGAATGGTCCTAATTCGAATCCATGTTTTGAAGTGAGATAAAACGAGAAAATACAAGATAAGCGCAAGCTTAACAATGCATCAATGGCAATCTCGGCCATCTTGGTGATAAAACAACGAAGCTCGATTCTTAAACATGAAGATTTTGCTCAAGATCGTGTTGCCTATTTTATTTGATATATTGGTGATTGATTTCTAGTTTTCTACTGGAAATATTGGGTCATAAACAGGACTGGTCGGGTTATATTGATGTGGATAAAACCCGCTACATGCGCTGCGTCAAATTTCGCAATTTGTAAAGACGAACGAAGAGACTCACAGAGATGATGAAGAAAGCTCGCAGTTTGCTCTCAAGGTTACCCTTATTCTTCTCTACTCTCGATTTCACTTTTACGCAGCTTTCTTTCATTGTTTGGTTTCGAGAAATTCTGTATTTCACATTTGCTCTCTGTTTCTGTAATTAGCACCGGATTTCAAAAAGAAAATAAATGCTTTTTGTTCCAGCAACTTTTCAAATGGCCAATCTTTTAATACCAATTCAAGATCGAAGCTGTCATGTTAACCCAAAGAGCTTGCTTGTCTGAAGCAGATACTACACTGGAGAGAAATTATAGGAAACATTGTGCCATACTGCCTCATAAACCGGGTCAAAAGGGAAGTCAATTGCGCAGACAAAACAAAAGAAAATCAACTTCACGATGTAATCATGGGCTCTGGATCCGATGGTTCGCTGGGAGGTTTGTTGGACTCACGCGAGGTATTGAACAAGATGTCTTTGATAACCTGCACAGTGATGGAAGAAGGACCTTGAGTGAATCTCATGGATCCATGAACAAAAATGGAATAAATAGCATCAGTCTGCCAGATTGTGTTCTACTCACCTGTGACATTAGTCCATGGACCTGCTCGACAGTTATCTTTGCACTATCCCGAGTTATCTTAGCGAGTGGAGGCTCATCCTGAAAATGATCCACAACACACACACTCCTATTTAGGCTTTGAAATCTCCCGAACAGATGACTTTATGTAAACAAGATTGAAACCACAACACAACTCTAGAAAGCAAACACAGACTATTGGCAGCGACTAGTTGACGAATTGACACATCAAAGTCTCCCAGTTTTACTTGTTCAAACTTTAACAACTTTGTAATATTTTGACTAAACAAACACGCAATTGTGAAATCATACAAACAGAAAAGGTGAACCATAATGTTGTGCAGGTAGAGTTCCTATAAGACTATTAGTTTATTATATCCAAGCAACACACAGCCTAAGAATAAAGAGAGGTTGCAAATTTTAATAGGCTGACAAGATTTTCTACAAACTATCAATCCAAGTAGCTAGATGTTGATAGTAGCACTTAATTTACCCAAATAATAAATTTCTAGATAAGAAAAAGCTTGAGAAGTGGCATGTGGAAGAGCTCAAAATCATGGTCCACTATCTCTGACAGTCAAGAACATAAAAGCCACCATTTAGACAAACCTCTTTTCTCCTCTGAAGAGTGGCTGGTATTCCTCCAAACCGGGAGTGAGCCAGCTGACTCTCGGCTTGCTCAAGCTTCTCAGCTTCATTGGTAAACGATTAAAATGATAAGAAAAGAGAAAATATTAAACTACGACCTGGATTAAAGTTAAAAAAACAAAAATTAGCTCTGCATATCCAAGAATTTACCCAAATCTGATATTTGTCCGGCAACATAGTCTCCATTGCCCAGCAGCGGGGAAGAAGAAAGAGTGTTCACCCAGTACTTGTTCCAAAGGAGATCCAGAAGGTGGCTATCAAGAGATGACTTGAAGTAAGTGATGTCCAATGAATAGTACTGCAACATCAAAAAGACCAATCATAAGAGCGATGATGAAAGCCTCCAAGAAGATCAAAAATCAAAAAATGAGGAATACAAGTACCTGTTTGCAATGAACACCAAAGTCCTCGATCTTGTTTAGAGGGATGGTCTGATACTCAGAAACATGGTCATCTGAGATCTTATGTCCCTCTGGATATGTTCTGAAAGCCCCGATCTCAACCTTACCAGCCGAAACAGTCCTTGTTGGATCAATAACAACAGCCAAGAAGGGTTCCTGATACTGTTGGTTAAGCATCTGTGTTGAAACATCGATACCCGAGAGCCAGCATCCATACCCGGGGTGAGAGTGATACCATCCAACAACATTCTCCAACCGCCCAGCCTATCGTTCAAGTTACATTAATAACCAATTTGAATTCTCAAAAAAAGCCATCATAACAAAACTAAAGAAGCTTCAAGTTGCAAGAAGATCATCACAACAGTTAAGGAGCAACTAGCTAAGTTGTTGTGGTAGCCATCAAAGGAGAAACTCAGAAACATACCAGCTTGTTGGTTTGTGAGTATTCAACCATGTACTCGTAGGCATCAGCCTGGGCATTAACCCTAGTCTCGGTACCTTCGACAGGCAAAGCAAAAGCGTCCATAACGATGATTGTGTCACCATCGGTCTTCCCCTGCATAAGACCCATAATCTCGATTGTGCCACCAGAGCGGGCGTGTACAACCATCTTGAGGAGAGCGAGCGCTGAGATTTGAACACGCTTGAAGAAGTTAGGATCGGAGGCCCAAGGCTTATCCTGCTGGACCTTGGCCTGCGCAGTGTCGTCGTAGTAGAATATGCCGTCGGAGGATGAATCCGGAGGATCCACGGTTAGAATGTTGTTCTCGAGCTCCCATGTCTTCCTCGCGATGCTCGACGATCCCTCCATTCTTCGCTCGGTATTAGGGCTTTTGAGTAGAGCCGATCAAAATGTCGAATCGATTGAGGAGGACTCGTGTACCGAATTTGGGCTCTCTGGGTTAAATAAAGGGACCCGTTCGCGAGATAAGTCCTTCGGCTTAATCCGAAACATTTACCATTTTTATATTTATTTCTTTTATCCTCTTTAATTTTCTATTCTTTAAGATATCAAATTTTGATTCTTTGATTTTTGTTTAGTAAAGTATTTTATGTAAATTTTTGATGCTTTTAGTACCACGTTCCAACTAAATTCATTCATTTTTTGTAAAGTATTTTATGTAAAAATAAATATAAGAGTATAGATCAAAAAAGAAAAGAAAAAGTAAGAAGAAAATTGAAAAGCCACAATTTTGGTAATGTGTACTATGTGAAGATTCGATTAAGAAAGCTTTATATCAACAAGAAGATGAACTATAATTTAAGATTTAATATAGCTCTACAGTAACTGGGTTATCCTAATGGATCGAACTATTCTTAGGCTTTAAAGTCAATTTGTCTAGAAATAATTTGGTAATGGGGGACAGAAAAATAATTATTCAGTGCGGGCATCATTGTAATGCTTTCATAATTTGCACTGGTTTATCTCGAGACATGAGTACAGAAAGGAGAAAGCATTATTGCATCATCTATTTCTTTTCTTTTTTTACATCAAATACCATTTAAATAAAGTTATCGGAAATAATCTCTTTTGTAAAAACATACTCGGTCTAGTGGTTGAACAAAATTTCATTAATATTTATATCCGGAGATAAAGAGTTCGATTCCTAAAAAATACAAATTAAAAGAAACAAATTTTCAATTAAAAGAGTTCGATTCTGGCGCACACTTACATGAGAAAAACAATGACCATGTGCTTTTGCCTCTTTTTTGCAAGACAATCTCCACACACATCTTCACTCTGAAGAATGTATATAATCCTAAAAGAAACAAAAAAACTTTTAAAAAACTTAAAATCTTCGAGCTCGCATGCCTTATGAGGCCTAGGGATGTCAATCGGGTTGGTCCGGCCCGGTCTGATCCAAAACCCGTAAAACTCGTATATATTTGAGTTCGGCCTGGTCTGGCCCAAGAAAAAATCGGGCTTATATTTTAAATCCCGGTCCGGACAGGGTTCTAAAGCTTTACGGATTTTTTCGGGCTTTTTTTTACAAACACAAAAATTCACAATTCTCAAATGAAAATGAAAAATAATTAAAACAAAATATTTATCAAAATAAATATAAATTTAAATGTATTATATCAAATCCAATTAAATTTGACCAAAAATAAAATAAAATTCAAATAAATTGTATTACCAAATAAAACATAAAATCAAAACACTTTAAATCTAGGTAGTAAAGTTCATATTAGAATCTCCTTCATCGTCTTCTAAATTCTCATCACCATCAAGAACTACTGGAAAAAAAAGTAAAATAATATTAAGCTTTTAGATGTATAAATCATATAGAAATGTCATTGAAAGTCTATAGATAAAGATTTTAAAAATATGAATTAAATATGGATGAATGATAATGGTACATGGATCATGAAATGTAAATCCATCCAACCAAGTGCATGTACAAATCAGTGCTTCAACGTTTCTTGGTAAAAGACGATTTCTATATTTATCCAAGATATGTGTACCAACATTAGTGATGCCACTGTAGTTATCGGAATACTTAGAACATCACATGCCATACGAGCTAACTCACCATAATGTTGTGATTGACACTTCTACCATTATAAAACATTCATGTCTTCATAAAAAGTCAATTCCAACATATCGTATTCTAAGTATAGAGTCAATTTAGACTTTCCTTCTTCTGGTACGTTTTTCATACGTTTTGAAATCATATGATAAGCGAACCCAAATTTAATAAGATATACGTAATCAAATAATTCTGGGCTGTTATTTCTAGACCCGAACCCGCTGTTTTCTAGGACCGGACCAGCCCGGCCCTCAGGCTTTGACCCTAATTGACACTCCTAATGAGGCTCGTTCCTCCTTTAAAAGCATTGGCTTGAGGCCACATATTATAAGAAAAAAGTTTGGGCCACACTTGCTAGCGTGTTTGTAACTTAGATGGTTGGAGTCATGGCTGAGTCCTTCGTCATACAAATCATATCCCTCACTTTGATGTTCGAACAACAGTCAACTCCCAATTTTACTCTCTCTTTTTCGGTGGCAATTTTCCTTTTTTCTTGTTAGAGTTTTTAATTTTTTTTTTTAGATAATTAAAAACTTAGCTTTTTCTTTTGTTGTAAAAAAAAACCCTTTTCCTATCCCTTTTTTCGGACGAATCTGTTTTTCATAAATAGTATTTTCGTTGTTATATTATCAATTTTTATAATTTTTAAATATTTTAACATTATTTTACTATTTTAGGTAATTTTTTATAATTTTAAGGACTACATTTTTTTAATATGGTTTAAGGCACTAAAAAGTTTGGTACGACACTGTGCCCTATCAACCATGTTTGTTATCATGGTGTGTTCTAGGAGTACTAGCTGCGTTAACTCTATCAACCTATCTTTTGCGGAATATCGACAAGTGAACAACCTGTCCGAACTCTTTCAGACAATTGCCGTTACAAATACACTATCGAGTTCCCCGTTGTATACGCTTAATCAATTACAATGGATTTAGCATGAGAAAATATTAATAGCCTCTTTGTTTTTCGTCATACAATTCTATCATATATGGGTATATAGTGGAGAATTCCATCGAGTTGTTTCTTGATCATTTGCATATAAGAATATCGTATTTGATCCAGAATTGATAGATTAGGGTAAGCTTATCCATGAAAACATTTATTTTATTGATCAATTTACATATATGATTAGAAACTAGTGGTACTTGTTAACTTCTACGTAATTAGATACAATCCATATACTTCTATAAAGTTGATCCATTTTATTTTATCACAAAAGTCATTGAAATTTGAAGCGTTACAATCTTTATACCACGTGCTTCCAATCAAAGGGAGAGACCAAGGTGTTTACTCAAAGGCTCAAAGATTTTGTAGATACTGTCAATTGGTGGAATAACCTTTAAAGCCAAGTTGCTCAATATATTTTTTTTTCTTTTTCAAAAATTTGTTAGAGTTTTGGTTGTGTTCCCGTTCATAAATTGAGTGAATGATATTAGATCAAAGGTCCAAATAATAGGACCACTACTTTTAGCTTAATCTTCGTCGACATTAAAGCTTACAATTTATGACTATTCTATTTATCTTAATATCAAGCAAGTTGTTATATAATCTTGATCTCACAATTTGATGGTGATATCGATTCAGTGGCGTGCATTGCTCATTTATAATCTAACTGTCTATTAAAAATTCAACTTCAAATTAGTATGGAATCCTCAAAGAGACTTGAATTTTTGTTTTTGTTTTTGTATTCTTTTGCTCAAAGAGACTCGATTTGGAACGGAAGTTGAATGGAACTATGTTTATTTGTTTATTTATTTATTTAATTGAAGGGATCCCATCGGTTGTCTAAGTTTTAAAGACTAATCCCGTAAAGCGCGTCCACCATGTTCCAAGCTTTTACGGGCTGCCAACACTAGTGTCATGGTAGGAAGTGGTTTTTGTCATGGGCAGGAATCGAACCCGGGTAGGAAGTTGACGCATACCACACCCAAGCCCAACTACCACTCGACCACAAGCTACTTGACAAATGAAACTATGTTGTGTTAACATAATAGACAAAAATAGTTCGTATAAATTCAATACACCTTTTTGTTTGATTGTAGATGCAAAATTTTAAAAAATGTAACTATGCGTTATGATCGGTAGATTATTATCATAATATGTTAAGATCTTGTAATAAATGATAGTATTGAAAAAAGACGACCCTAATAAAAAAAAACAAATTTCCGGGTATTAACGTAAGTGGCATGTAACATGCCATTAGAAGTTTAAGTTAAACTTCCAACGACTTTTGTTTTGTTTTGTTTAATATGCATAAATTGCAATTATATCTAATGTATATGTTCTCACTGAAAAAAGTAATGTTTTAAAACACATTACTTTCTTCTTTTTTGTCGTAAACGAAAGGAGTGGAACTCGATCCACGTTGATATATCTCTCAACCTGACTAGCTGACGATTATTTACTTTTTAATCTCATATTAAATTGCCATTTTAAGATCATGTGAGAATGTGGGTAAAATAATATTACTATTTATATTCTAAAATTTTGTAAGAATTATTATTATTATTTAGATGGCTGAAAGAAGGAATAAAAAAAAAAAAAAAAACATTTCGGGAGTAGGTAGCTTCATGAAATTCCGCTGCAACAAAAAGGGTATTACCGTCCATTTAGTCAAACAAACACGGTTAGGTCCGTCGCTGACGTGTCGAGTTCTGAGATAACCTTTAAGTCTTTCGATCCACAAGGCAACGCTTTGTGACCAAACAGTCTTTTTATTTTATTTTATTAAAACCAAAAACAAAACCGAAATTCATTTCTTTGGCACACAATAAAGAAGAGAAGAAAGCAAAACACAAAGCAAGCAACTCCAATTCTTTCCTTCTTCGACTTTCATCTCTGAAAATCACTTTTTTTGTTGAATCTATAAGTTTTCTGTCCGAGATCGTTTACTGATTTGATCGAAACGATGGAGAAAGATCGAGGGGAAGCGATCGCTATTGAAATCGCGACGGAGATTCCTCCGGCGGTGACGAGAGTTCCTCGGAGGATTCGTGAGAGGCTTTTACCTGACTGTAGTAAGAAGAAGACAGTACCTTCTGTTCAAGATATTGAAGACAAGCTTCTCCATGCGCATCTTCGAAGACAGGTTCTTCACTTTTCTTACCCGATTTAGCCCTGAAATGACCAAGTCTCTCATTTTCCATATTTAATTTTGCAAAAGCTTTTGTCTTTTTTCCCTGTGAAAATCTGTAAACTGCAGCAATTCTATCACAACATTTCGAGGAAGGCTCGTGCGAAACCCAGAAGCCCTTCACGATCGTCCGATGAAGAGCTTGGCCAACGAATCGAGGCAAGGCTCCTTGCCGCTGAACAGAAAAGGTAAATCAAAGTCAGAGTCTTTCACTGATCCCTCCCTCTCTCTCTCTCTCTGATTGTTTTCTCGAATTATTGCAGGTTGGAGATTCTTTCAAAGGCACAGATGCGTCTAGCGAAATTGGATGAGTTAAGACAAGCAGCGAGAACTAGCGTGGAGATTCGCTCTGAGAGGGAACGCGTGAAGCTTGGAACTCAAGTTGAGTCTCGTGTCAAAAAGGCTGAAGCCAATAGGATGAGGATTCTCAAGGCTTCGCATCAGAAAAGAGCGTCGGCCAAAGAGAGAACATCTCAGTCGATGATGAGGAGGATGGCGAGAGAGAGCAAGTACAAGGAGCGAGTCCGTGCTTCGATCAATCAGAAGCGTGTAGCTGCTGAGAAGAAACGGCTTGGGTTGCTTGAAGCTGAGAAGAAGAAAGCACGTGCTCGCGTCCAGCAAGTACGCCACGTTGCCAACTCTGTTTCTAACCAGCGTGAGATGGAGAGAAGTAAAATGAGGGACAAACTTGAAGACAAATTGCAAAGGGTAATATATATAGATACAGAAGCTTTGATCTTTGTTCTGTTCTGTTTCTTGATCGTACGTTTTTGGTGTTTGACAATTCAGGCAAAGAGACATAGATCGGAGTTTCTTCGTCAGAGAAGAAGACAACGTGATTCCATTAGTCTCTATTGCCATATGATGCAGGAAGATGCTGATATTCTCTCTAGAAAGCTGTCAAGGTAATAATAAAACACTGCTTAATTCTCCTTTTCTTTAATGGCCTCTTAAGAGTTGAGTTTTACAGCTTTTGTTCTTGGGTTGTGTATTAGGTGCTGGAGGTGCTTTGTGAGACAGAAGAGGACAACCTTGGATTTGGCGAAAGATTATGATGGTTTGAAGATTAACGAGTCACTGCCGTTTGAGCAACTTGCGGTGCTAATTGAGTCTCCTGTTACTATTAAAGCTGTTAAATCTTTGCTCGATCGCCTTGAAATTCGCTTAGAAGCTTCTAAGAATGTTACAACCACTTCTCAACCGTCCATATTGGATAACATCGATCACCTTCTTAGAAGAGTTGCCACCCCAAGGAGAAAGGTTACGCCAAGTACTCTAAGGATGAGAAAAGGAAAGAAAGTTTCTCCCGGTAGGAGTGTGGCCGGGACATCTGTGAAGATGTCGAGGTATCCTGTCAGAGTTGTTCTTTCTGCCTTTATGATACTCGGTCATCCAGACGCTGTTTTTAACGGTCAAGGTGACCAAGAGGCTGCTCTCAATAACTCAGCGGAAGGTTTCGTGAGGGAGTTTAAGTTATTGATCAAAG
The DNA here is from genome assembly GCA_030161315.1 of Eutrema japonicum. Lineage (NCBI taxonomy): Eukaryota > Viridiplantae > Streptophyta > Magnoliopsida > Brassicales > Brassicaceae > Eutrema > Eutrema japonicum. The sequence goes on from BSQW01000001.1 coordinate 12,568,799, forward strand.
TTATTCAAGAAGGCCCTGTGAAGTTCTCTGGTGGAGAATCAAAACTCAGGACCTTGAGATCTCAGTTGGACTTATTCGATAAGGCATGGTGCTCCTTCTTGAATTCATTTGTGATTTGGAAAGTTAAGGATGCTCGGTTGTTGGAAGATGACCTGGTTAGAGCAGCTTGTCAGCTTGAGCTTTCCATGATTCAAAAATGCAAGATAACTCCAGAAGGGGATGACACTATGCTCACTCATGATAAGAAAGCAATTCAGATGCAGGTTTGCTTACTCAACTCTCTGTTATTTCCCTTTTTATCTTTGGCATCTTGTATCTCTTTAATCTTTCACCTTTTCCATTTATGATTAAAATGGAATAAGCGGAATTTTTTGATATTTTTGGAATGTAATGTGAATTCTTGTTGTAGGTAACACAAGATCAAGAACTTCTAACTGAAAAAGTACGGCACCTGAGTGGAAATGCAGGAGTTGAGCGCATGGAAAGTGCGTTGTCGGAAACACGCTCAAAGTACTTTCAGGCCAAGGAGAATGGAAGCCCTATGGCTCATCAGTTAGCATGTTTCTTTTCTCCAAGCACGGCTTCATCTCCAGTTCAGTCTGTGTCTAGTTCAAGTAGCAGAAGTAAAGATAACATAGGTGTTGGAGGACCAAATCGTGTTATTCGTTCTTTATTTAAGGATGATACGCCACCGTCATTTGGACCCTCCAGAGTCAGTAATGACACTGTGGACGAGGTTTCAAAAGAGAATGAGTTGATTGTGAACGAGCTCCTGCATGATTGCAATTTCAAGTTTCCGGGTGGATCCAGTGTCAAGGATGAAGAGGACAATCTTAAGGTTTGTTTTCTTTGCATTGAGATTAAGTACTTTTGCTGTTGTTTACATTTCAACAATTTCTACTCGAGGAGGATGATATTTGGCTTCTGCGGTTCTGCAATTACAACGAATTTTGTTATAGGGAACTTAATTACAAGGTTTCCTGATACAATGATAACGATTTGTGAAAGACCGAGCACACCTCTTGATAGGAGATGTTCTAAGCATTGATTTTTAAATGTATGCTGCAGAGAAAGATAAAGGAGACTATGGAGAAAGCTTTTTGGGATAGTGTCATGGAATCCATGAAACTGGAGGAGCCAGACTATAGTTGCATCTCTAATCTTATGAGAGAAGTGAGGGACGAACTTTGCCAAATGGTGCCAGATAGCTGGAAAGTAGAAATAACTGAAACTATTGATCTGGATCTTCTCTCACAGGTTTGCCTCATCTCTTCTGGTCCTATATTAATTGACTAATCTTTTCTATGTATTTCAGTTCGTAAAAAAGATGTGGTTCTCATTTCTTCTTTTATTGGTAGTTGCTTAACTCCGGCACCTTGGATATCGATTACCTTGGAAAGATGCTTGAGTTTGCATTGGTTACTCTGCGCAAACTCTCTGCTCCAGCTAATGACCGAGAGAATGAAATCACCCACCAGAATCTACTCGAGGAACTTCACAGGTTGTGTCAAGCTAAAGATGAATCTGGTAACCTTCGCGCTGTTGCAATAGTCAAGGGGATCTGCTTCATTCTGGAACAGATTCAGGTCTGTATCCACAAGCTTTTTCTTTTTACCCATCCTCTTCATCAGCAATAGCTTTGGAAAGAAATAAGATTCTATTGTTTTGCTTGTCCCTTATCAGTTTCTTCATTTTTTTTCAATATCCAACAGGAGCTTAAGCGAGAAATAGGCATAGGGCGCATAAAAATAATGAAACCCTTTTTGCAAGGGCCAGCAGGCTGTGATTACCTTACACAAGCTTTTGAAAAGCATTATGGACCTCCCACTCAAGCCTACGATTCACTACCAGTGACCCGAAGTTGGATTTCAACTCTCTTGTCCTGCAAAGACGAGTGGGAGGAGCACACCAATATGCTTTCAGCCTTGAATGTGGTTGAGAGATCCTCCATGGGGATTTCTCTTAAAACTGGTGGAAGCTTTCTATCTTCAGTCAATAGCGCGTCTCAATCATCTGTTACGGACACTGCAGGTTTGCCTTGATTGAAGAACCAACTCCGTAAATACATGACCTTTTTTTATATCATAGCACTTACGTTTTCATATGATTTGGTTCAGAAGGTCAACTGTCAGAATGCAAGGGAGAAAAAGTCGACTTGGCAGTGAGGCTGGGATTGTTGAAGCTAGTGAGTCAAGTATCTGGTTTAACTCCCCAAGTTTTACCAGAAACATTTCTGCTCAACCTCTCTCGCGTGAGGGGTGTTCAAGCTGAAATTCAGAAGATAGTTGTAGTATCCACTAGGTATGAATGATGGTTACATATTAAGTTAAGACTCATTATAGAAAGTTTTTACCTGAAAAAGGATTTGTGAATTACTGTGTTACGCAGCTTGCTCATTTGGCGGCAAATGCTTGCGAGTGAGAGAATGGTGAAGAGTGAAAGCGAGGCAGAAACCATGGCAAAGAAATTGTTGGATCTGTTAGATGGAAAGGAGGAAGCAGGACTAATGGAGATCGTTGAGACAACAATGAGTGAGGAAGGAGAAGAGAAGAAGAAGATGATGGGAGGGTTGTTGCGGAAGAGTTTGGAAGAAGGGAACACAGTGTATGAGAGAGTTACAGATTGTATATACAAAGCAGTGAGAGGAGTTTTATTGGCTGGGAATGGAGAAAATGGGAAGAGATTGGTGGAAAGAGAGATGAAGAAAGTGGGAGGAGGAGGAGGAAGTTGTGGTTTGAGAGAGAGGGTTTTAGAGACAGCTCGAGTCCTTGGGGTCGTGGCTTGTGTCTCGGTCAGAGTTCATGGTCCATGGCTGACTCAGCTCATGCAGAACATTGAAGCTCACGTGTAAGTCCTTGGGGTCGTAAACTGTATAGCTTCTGTACATATCTATAATAATATATACTTACACGTTTTAAATGTAAGCTGCTTGTGATTTGATGATGATGCATATGCTGATTTGTAAAACAAAAACAGCTCTTTGGCCTTCTTCCTCTTTAGTGTCTGAAATGAATAAAGCTGTTTGTTGAATATCTTTGTGATTGTAAGTATTCTGAAACGTTGTATATTTTATTCATCTCTGATAATTGTGAGCCCATTTTCGTCTTTAATTATACGTGGGCTATATGATTTCAGCTTTTGCCCAAAGAGAGAAATAGACCAAGAGTGTTGCAATGTTTTAAGAAACAAATACAATGTTCACTCCATCTTATATCCAGACATCGTACCTGACCCAAAGACCCTAAATTGTTCATGTAGCTAAGCAATGATAACCACATTTACAAGTGGGTTGATGAGGCTTTAGGGAATGAGATTGTGGCCTTAGCGTTTCGAACCGGAATACTTGAACAAGAGCTCAAACAAATCACAACAGTTTCTATGGAGGCCGAGAAGGAGAAGTTTGAGAAGATCCAAATGAAGATAGAAACAAATACAATTTTACTATCTTCTTTGTCAATTTAAACAAATAAACTATTTGGTATCTTGGCTTGACTCAAACGACAAGAAAGTTGACTACAGAGCTAGGGTCATTAACGAAGCTTGTTAATTTGTATCTTGGTAAAAACAACTTGAATGGGAAGCTCCCTGCATCACTCATGAAAGCTAGCTTTGAGGATAACAATATAGAAGGAGGAATTCCAGATGATATAGCTAGATTGAATCGAATGGAGTATTTTAATTTGGGAATTAACAATTTCTCTGGTATTTTTCAAAGGAGCCATTCCAACAACACTTGCTAATATTTATTGCTTCTTTGACTAATTGCACCCAACTAGAACGATTATCCATTGGTGGAAATAGGCTTGGCGGTCACTTGCCTACCTCCGTTGTGAATCTGTCCAGAAACCTTTACGAATTAGACTTTTCAACAAATTTCATCTATTGGTAAGCTTTTACAATTAGGGGTACTATATCTCGATTCAAACCGTATGTCTGGAGAGATACCATCTTCTATAGGAAACATCACTCGATTAGACCTACTCTACTTGTTCAACAATAGCTTTGAAGGAACCATTTTGATGGAGGGAACTATTTTGATGGAGTCATTCCAGATATAAGAGGGTTGAAAGGTCTTAAAAGAGTTGATTTCGAAATGCAACTGATGGCTTCCCTTCGAGCAATATGATTGGGTCAGGAAGTTTTGGTATTGTGTTTAAAGCCTTGCTCCCGACAGAGAATAATGTTGTTGCAGTGAAAGTTCTAAACATGCAGAGACGTGGAGCAATGAAGAGCTTTATGGCAGAATGTGAATCATTGAAGGACATACGACATCGTAATCTTGTGAAACTATTGACGGCTTGTTCGAGTATTGATTTCCAAGGAAATGAATTCAGAGCTCTCATCTATGTGGCTGCACCCAGAGGAAGTGGAAGAGATTCATAGGCCCTCAAGAACCTTAACACTTATTGAAAGGCTCAACATTGCCATAGACGTGGCTTCTGTTTTGGACTATCTTCATGTTCATTGTCATGAACCTATATCTCATTGTGATATTAAGCCAAGCAATGTCCTCCTAGACAATGATTTGACTGCCCATGTTAGTGACTTTGGTCTCGCTCGTCTTCTCCTCAAGTTCGATCAGGAGTCCTTCTTCAACCAACTAAGCTCAGCTGGTGTTAGAGGAACCATCGGCTATACCCCACCAGTTAAACCTATCACCACACATCTGTAATGTTCTATGAAGAAAAGTAGTGTATTATTTGTTTCATTACAATATTGTTTATGTGAATTATGATGCAGAGTATGGAATGGGAGGACAACCATCAATACATGGTGATGTGTATAGCTTTGGGGTTCTTCTTTTGGAAATGTTCACCGGAAAAAGACCAACCAATGAGTTATTTGGGGGAAATTTTACCATCCACAGCTACACCAAGTCAGCGTTGCCGGAGCGAGTGTTGGACATTGCAGACGAATCAATTCTTCACAACGGTCTCAGAGTCGGTTTCCCTGTTGCTGAATGCTTGACACTGGTTTTAGAGGTGGGACTTAGGTGTTGTGAAGAATCTCCGACGAACCGGTTGGAAACGAGTGAAGCCACAAAGAAGTTAATCTCAATCAAAGAGAGATTCTTTAAAGCTAGAAGAACAGCCAGACGTTGAAGTGTTTATGGTTTCCTCTGCAAACTTTGAAACCTACTTAAATTATCGTTTTCATTATGTGTGGTTTTGCTATTTTTATGTGCTCATATGCTTGCAGAATATTGTTGACGAATGTTGTGTTATTTTGCAGACAAAAGATGAATGTTGTGTTAGTAGCTTTCACAATTGATTTTCCCATTTAATTCTCCAGGTTTTTTTTTTTTTTTGTTGTTTTCAGAATTTCTTCAATTTTATATTTCGGCTGTGCTTATGTTTTGTTTGTTCCTGTGTGATCGAGATAAAAACATTTAATATATGGGTGTTGCTTAAACTTATAAGATTTTCTTTTTGTTGTCTCAGATTATGTTTCTTTGAATATCTGGGTGTTGCTTAAACTTATAAGATTTTCTTGTTGGTGTCTCACGATTATGTTTCTTTGACATTCTTTAGGACTAGTAGTGGTTTTCTGCAATTGTTCCTTTGGTATGGACATAAGAGTTAGGAAACTGTACGAATTGGATTTTTGTTTTGTTTTGTTTTTGGTAAGGTTTAATCTGCTCTTAAGGGGAAAATAGTCAAAATCAATCTGAATTAAATTCGATGTGCCGAAAAAACATGAACTAAAATACGGTGCAATTTTCTACCTTCCATACATAAAAATTCAAATTTCCTATCCAAACTATTGAATCTAAGCCAAATCCATCACTGACCGCAAATCTGTTAGTCAATCCGTTATCAGCACTGTCTGCTAAAACGTCCACAGTTGTTGAGTCAGCTGCCACGTCATCCGTCATTAAAAAAAATCAATGCATGATTATATTTTTAGAGGTTTATTGCAAAAAATAAGATGCTACAATGACATGCATTTATATTATCTATCATATATGTTATCGGGCTTCACTTTATAAAATTTTAGTGAAATTTAAATTTGTGCAGAAAGAAACCAGTTTGAGAAAACTATATTAGCAATATATGTTATCAAAAATATAATTATACTTCTTCTAAAGATATAATTGGTTATGTTCGATTTGATTTTTTTATCTATCCATAAATATAAAATTTATATTCTTTTAAAATATAGTTCCACAAAGAATAATTAATTATATATATTTTCGCTTGTGTGATTAAAAGAATATTTACAACATAAAAATTGAGATTTAGATAGAATCATTTTTAGGTATTTAAGATTAATAAAATATTAAAAATTTAGACAAAAAAAAATATATATAAATAATATCATTCTCAAAAAAAATTGAAAAACAAAAATTTGGATTTTTTTTAATGACGTGGCAGCTGACGTGACAGTTGACTCAACAATTGTGAACTCTTTAGCTGATGTGGCATCTGACTCAGATTGCTGAGTTAACGCTGTTAACTGGTTGACTAACAGATTTGCGTTCAATGCTGGATTTGGCTTATATTCAATAGTTTGGATATGAAATTTGAATTTTTATGTCCGAAAAATAGAAAATTATACCGTATTTTAGTTCATGTTTTTTTAACATATCGAATTTAGGTTTGGTTGATTTTGACAATTTCCCCCCTCTTGAAGAGTAAACTATTTATATTAAACCGGTATGTAGCTTGAAATATCGCTTGACAAAAAAAAGAAGTTATGGAGCATGTTTACAAGTTGCATATGATTTGGTTTGAATTGAATTTCCATATAAATTTTTCAAACGAATCAAATCTAACTCCAGGTCAACCTAACGAGTTTGGTCATCTCCAGTTTTCCATGTACATTTGATATTGACTTCAGACAAAGAAATTCCGTAATCATAATAACGAAAAAAACCCTTAATAATATGAGAGAAAACACGTATCCATCATGACAAAAACAGAGGAGCACAAACCCAAAAATAAATTACAAAGCTCATCTGCCATAATAATAAGCCAACCGAGGAGGATACGATTCATTATGTCAAAAGAATATGGTAAGTCAACTTGGGAAGGGACCCGCAATTCAGGGTTGAGCGGCTACTGCCACTCACGGCACTGACCACAGCTCCAATCACTTCCGGGGAAGGACGATGGTTCTTCTTCCCATGGGGAACAATGAGAATGTATTAGCAATCCACAGAATGTGCACAAAAGATCAGGCACTGGCTCGATTTGCAAACATCTCTGATACAGATCCATCTCTTTATACTATGTTTCTATTGCTTCGACTTGGGGGTTAATTATGGTTCCGGAGACATCATTACCTCCATTTAACTCGCACTGACCACCATTATCATCGGCCGTCAGTAACTCGGTCAGCGAGAAATAGGTTTGCGGTTCAAATTCCATGTCCTCGTAGTCAAATAGTAGCTCACCAGACGAATCCCAATATGAGGCAACAGGCAGAGCTTGCTCGGCTTCGGGTTTCACAATAGGTTGTGGTTTGGGATACTCTGCATCAGAATCTTCCGGGGTCCAAACGCATAAGCAGCGGTGTTCCATTCAAGATCGAAACTAGTGGGTGTGATTTGCTCAACTTTGGAGACTGAGACCAGGAGCGGATCATCCTCTGGGAAAAATGCGTCTTCAGGGGGAAACATAGGAGTAGCAGGCAACGGAGTAGAAGGTATATAGTCTTTTGATTCTGACATTCTTTCGGAATCAGAATCCAACCCAGAATTTCCTTGGCTTTGTTTCAGGTTCTTGATGTTACGTATGACTCCCTACACCCACCAATCATTTACCATTATCAGAGGAAAACCAGGACCCAAGGGGCCTGAAGAGTATGGTAACCGATCCATTAAGAGTGTGGCCTCTTCTTGGATCATACACCTTCTATAAGAATGAGCATTCTCGGAGGAAGAATAAAGCCACGTAATCAAGGGGCACAAGGGAGACATATCACGTGATATTGTTTTATGCTTTCTATTTCTATTTTAAGGATTGAGGTTGTTAGGATTTGCTTTATCAGATAATTGATCAAAAGTTGTTAGGATTTGCTTTATCAGATAATTATTATCACGTGAGAGACTCCATAATAATTCTCTCTGTCCTTGTAAACAACGCTTGTTCATTGGAAGTAATAGAATCATTTATCTATTTCCTTGTCTTATTATGAGTTTACAAGTTAATCGTAACAAATTTGGTATCAGAGCTACTTACGTGACCGGGAAGAAGATGCCACCGATGAAGACTGACGTCGAGAAAGTGGTGGAGGGTTTGCAGAAATATATGGATGAGATGAAGAAGCTGCTGGGTAAGCTGAGTGTGCTGGAGAGGCTGGAGCAGCGACTGATCAAGGAAACAGAAGCCAAAAAACGTCAGGAGGAGGCGTTGGCTTCAGTGCTGATCTCGAGTTAGATCGGAACATATCGGGTCGATTCGATTCATGGTAAGGGATCAGGAAAGGAGAAGAACATGTATCCTCCGCCACGGATGGGAACGACTCAGAGGGAAGAGTCTTAAAAAGCGACAGATGAGTACGGGTACCACCAGCAGGCGTGGAAACCACCAGAAGCGAAGAACGAGCCGCTGATGCGCCGGATGGTGATTCCACTCTTCGACGGTGAAAGCGTGTAAGGATGGGTATTGTGGAACAATATTTTGAGTTGGGGAGTTTTACGGAAGCAGAAAAACTCCAGGCGGTGCGAATGTGTTTCACGGATGAGGCGCTCATGTGGTATCGATGGGAGAGAGATCGAAACCCGTTCCAGAGCTGGGAGGAGATGAAGTTTCGAGTCCTGGAACAATTTTTGGCCGGTCATGACACCAGTGCTGGCGAAAGACTCCTAACTCGGCGACAAGGAACGTCGGTGAAGGAGTACTGCCGCCATTTCATTTTGTTGGCATTAAACGCACCAGAGTTGCCGTAGGCGGTCCTCGAGTTGGTGTTTCAAATCGGTCTCAAATCGAAGATTCGCGCAGGGTTAAAGATGCTCGAGGAAGATGATGAGCCTGGCAAAAACGGTGGAAGAATTGTCAAGTGTGGAGGGTACGGCGTCGGAAGAGACGACGATAGGAGAGAATCGGGGAGGAAGATCGGCCCATCAAGGGTTTTCGGCCCAGTTTTAGCAAACAACATTGGAGTTGAGCCACCGAACAATAAGCTCAGAACATCATTTGCTGGGGAAAAACATACAACGCCACATCGCAACACAGAATGTCGTAACCCCAACTCACACAATCGAGTGAGACCACCTTTTCGAAAGCTAACGACGGCTGAGATCGCAAAGTGGAAGGTGGACGGGCTGTGTTTCCGGAGTGACGAGAAGTTTCACGCTCGCCATCAATGCCTGAACAAAGAGTTGTTGTTACTTGTGGTTCAAGAAGATAGGAGTGAGCGAGAATTGGTCGATGAAAGCGGAGAAGAGATCGAAGAGTATGTCCAGGAGGTCTCAGAGATGGCAGAGCTTTCCCTCAACTCAATGGTGGGGATTTCTTCGCCGAGAACCACCAAACTCACCGGCACCATACTCGACGAGCAGGTGGTGGTGTTGATTGACAGCGGAGCGACGCAAAAATTCCTCTCAGGGAGTGTGGTGCGACGACTGGGCTTATCGGCGACTAAGACCAACGGGTACGGCGTGCTCACGGGAACCGAAATTACTGTACAGGGGATGGGAGTGTGTACAAATGTCCGGCTCGTGATGCAATGCTTTTCTGTGGTGACAAATTTCTTGCCATTGGAGTTGGGAACTCCAGACGTGATATTTGGCATCCAATGGCTCGAAACACTCGGTAACATGAAGGTCAATTGGAAGCTCCAAGTAATGAGGTTTAAGGTGAATGGGGAGAAGGTGACGCTGCATGGTGACCCAAGCCTTTGCTGTTCTTCTATCTCCCTGAAGGCGTTGTGGAAAGCATTAGAGCAGCAAGGTCAAGGGATGTTTGTTGACTATGGGGGGTTGGAGGCGAAGGAACCAGCGGTGACTACTACACCACCAACAGAGTTATTACAGGTGCTGGAAGAGTTCCCATATGTCTTTGTTGAGCCTAAAGGACTGCCTCCTTCACGAGATAAGGAACACACGATCACTTTGAAACCAGGTTCGCGGCCATTAAGCGTGAGACTCTTCCGATATCCGCAAGTTCAGAAGGAGAAGACCGAAAGGCAGGTGGCTGCAATGATCGTTGCTGGGATCATCAAAGACAGTGGCAGTCCATTCTCGAGCCCGGTACTCCTTGTAAAGAAGAAAGACGGGAGTTGGAGGTTCGGCGTCGACTACAGGGCTTTGAACAAGTCAACGATTCCTGACAGCTATCCAATCCCAATGATTGACCAACTTCTAGATGAGTTACAAGGCGCTGTTATATTTTCGTAGCTGGATCTCAAGTCCGGATATCACCAGATTCTGGTCAAGGCTGAAGATGTACCAAAGACAGCTTTTCGGACCTCATGACGGGCATTACGAGTTTCTCATCATGCCCTAATTTGGTCTGTCCAATACCCCAATAACTTTCCAATCTCTCATGAATGACGCCTTCAGACAGTACATGTGTAATATATAACAATTATATAAAACTTGCTTTCAAATTTATCAATTTAGTTTTATCTTTCTTCCATTTTCTTTTGTGTGGACCACAAGTATGAAATACAGATTTCTTATGCCTAAAGTAAATAAAACTGTCTTCAATGTCTTCTATAATAAACTTGCTTTTTTTTAAAAGAGAAAATTCATCGTAACCTTGTCCATAATGAATATTACTAGATTAACTTTTAGAAAGGGATGTCAAACTAGACTAATTTTACAAAGTTGGCCAATGTCCATTATATCCATATGTTGTATTGTATTACGATTGTGTCATTATTAATTACTTTTGATTTATTTTTCTATTTGTATATGCGGTACGCTTGTTTTGAACAAAAAAAAATGAAATAAAAAAGAGAAAGCTAATGAAAAAAAAAAAATATGGTTTACAAAAAAAAAAAAAACCTCTCGATAAAGGCGATATGAGGTGACGGCGATGTTTGGGACGACGTCTTGATTCCGACACGATTCTGGCCCGATTCCGGCGAGGAGTGAGCCGTTTCCGGTAAGTCTCTTCATCCTCTTGCTTTGTTTTAGGTTTCTCTTGCTTCCACAAAAAAGAACCGCGACGAAGAAGAAGTTACGGCGAAGAAGATTGACTTTGGCGAGGAGGGAGGCGTGTCAAGGGTTCCGGCGAGTCATCTTCCGCCGTGTCGGTGACGAATGGGGAAGAATGGCTGGTTGGCGGTAGCGGCGCTGAAAACCCTAATTTCATTTTTTTCGACGGTGAACCTAAGCCTAATTTATTTTGGTTGGTGATAACTTGTTTTGTTTGTGTTTCCGGTCTACCGAACGGAATTTCGGTGAGAGCAAGGATTTTCCGGTGAGGAATGTTAAATTTTGTATTTCTTTGGTGGTAGATTTTGTAACGCTTGATAGTAGATTTATTAGTAAGCTATATGTGGTTTGGTGAGTTTGGTAGGTTTGTTTGTATATGACGGTAGGTAGGTTTGTTTATATGTGACGGTAGGTTTGTTTATATATGACGGTAAGTTTGTTTGTATATGACGGTAGGTTTGTTTATATATGACGGTAGATTTATTTTTATATGACGGTAAGTAGTTTGTATATGCGGTAGATTTGTTTGCTAGACTTATTGTTAACGACTGGTAGTAATAGTAGACTTATTGTTAACAACTGACTTATTCTCTCTTTTCTCTGACAAGTAGGTAGCGTCATCTCCGGTGATATTACCGGCGTCTGCAAATTCCGTTAACGAATCCAAAATGCAAAGAGATAAATGAACATACTTGTATATGAATATAATTAGAGAAAGGTAGATATTGGAAATATTTTTTTTGTGAGTTTTGAAATGTTTGTTGATGAACATGTTTGTATATGCACCACTTGCATGGGATGATAGGGAACATTTTGCATGCCTTTTGCCTGTGTAATTATAGAATCTAAAAAATATAATTTTTCTCTATGGAATTAAAGTACTAAGGAAATGGAGGTTGCTCTATATTCAATTTTAATGTCTTCCCATGCATTGTCTGAGTAAATTTGGATTCATTGTGCGAGTAGTAAATTCATCATAAAGATGAGTTAAAATACTACATTTATAAGCGACCACAAGCGCCTCTTGCAAATGCACAACTACAGACGGCATGCCAACTTGTTATATCGATCAATGAAGAAAACAAAATTCAAACAAGTATGAAGTGGATGAGAAAAAAAAATTATCTTTGACAAATAAAAGCATTTAAGTCCTAAATACCAAGACAAGGGTTGTAAACAAACTTTCAATTAAGTAAGGTGATAATGCATCATTGTCTCGAGGAGGAATATATATTGAACCACTAACAAAGAGTAATTAGAACAGACAATTAAACCCAACTAAAATCAAAGATCAACTACTACCTATATTATGCTAAAGAACAAACACCCTCAATGCACTAAATCAAATGTCCAAAAAATGTACACAAAATAGGTATCTCTTTGTGATTTAAGGTGAAATGAAAAGTTAAGAAAAATGTTTCATATGCTATGGCGGATGTGAATGAGTAGATTAAGAATTTGACAAAATACGAAGAGGCTAACATTCAGACTGTTTCTGTTCGGAACCATCCACATATCTCTTCTTGGAGCGGACCAAAAAATAGGGTCATTAAAATGTAATTACGATGCAGCATACAACCCACATACAAGACGAGTCATCGAAGGTTGGATTGTTCGTGATCTTCATGGTTTCGCCAAATTCTGGGGTTCGGCTAATTTATCGAAAGCATTCTCTAGCATGGAAGCTGAAGGAAAAGCTTTTCTACATGCATTACAAAGTGTGTAGAGTCTCGGTTTTGAATCGATTTTTTTTTAAGGAGTCTGCAAAAACCTGGTCGACATATTACAAGAATCTCATCAGGATATATCAATTATGAATTTGATTGATGATATTAATTTTTGGCATTCTAAATTCACATGTCATGCTATTGCTCATACTAATAGACAATCAAATGAGGCTATTCATTTACTAACACAAAAAGGACCTCCCAACGATATTTTTTTCTCGAATTGTATTTATCCACCTTTTTGGTTAACCAATACCTTGTATTCAGAATTTTCAATTTCAAATTAATATAATCATATTTTGTCGGAAAAAAAAACTATACTCGTTTCCAAACATATATATTTAGTGTAATATTAATAAAAAGTGCATTTTATATTATATTTAAATATAATTTCGAAATTTTAAATATTAATTTATATTATTTTAGATTTCCTTAAATATAGATGAGATTACTTACTAAAAATTACAAAATCAGTTTTTATTATATCTTTACAAAAAAAATAAAGAGATTAAGGGATATGTTATTATATATTTTTATCATAATCAATCATCCTAAAAATTCAAATATTTGAAATTAGTAAATATTTATATTTTCCGGTAATATGATGGGGCGGTTTAGGATTATGTTTTTATATTTGCGGTCCTTTGCAAGTTGGTTTGTCAAAACATGCAAAATAGTAGGCTGATTCGAAACAAATTAAAACATTCATAAATATATAGATTGATTGTGTAGTAATCTAAATTTACATAATAACAACGTTTACAATTAAAATTACATCGATATATACTTAACTAACTCATATTTATATTCAACTAATATACACAATATGTTAACATACTAGTTTTTTGTTTTGTAAGATAACAAAAGTTAATATCATTTAAGGTTACAAAAATCAGATAATCATAAAAAAAATTATTAATATATAAGTCAAATTATTTTCGTTAGTGTTTGTCTATATAACTTTTTTTATTCAATATATAAAGTTCACAAAAACAATGTATAAAAAATTATTGCTCCGTACACAATGCATATTGGAATCTAATTTCGCGTAGCACATGTTAGAAATATAGTATAAACATCAAAATACATATTGTACAACAAATCAACAAAATATTATCTTCTCATTAAAAACCGTAAAAAATATAAATTCAACATATTTGAATCAATAACACTTAAATTAGATCTTATTGATAATATGATGAGAGAGATTAAAAGCATTGTATTGACTCTCATAAATTATTCAATATACATATAACATATATATATATATATATATATATATATATATATATATATATAAGATGGACATAATCCTAATTAATTAGGAAGGAATATAATAATAATAATGATAGGAAAAATCATAGGAATTGAGTAATTGATTTATTGATACTATTTTCCTTTATACTTCTTTCCCACTATTTTGTATATTTCAAAATTTTGTCCAACTTTACCCATCCGGACGGATTAGAATCTAGTTGATGTTTAAGTCTCGAACATCATAAATTCATAAGATTGCGGAAATTGATTACGAATATTATAAAAATCGATGGAATTTATAAATTATTTCGATCTTGGGGTTTACCTATTTTGTTTCACATAAAAATAAAATCAATCTAAGTCAATAAAATAAGAAAAAAAATATTTGGTCATGGCAACAAAATAAAAATAAAAATAAAGAAAGGAACGAAAATGAATAGCTTAGGAGGAATTAGGAGTTGGCCGGCGAGTTGGAGAAGCACGACGGCGTCTATGACGACAGCGGAGAGCGTTAGAAAGGTTGCGCAGGTTCTGACTGTGGCGGGTTCGGATTCCGGCGCCGGAGCTGGAATCCAAGCCGACCTCAAAGTCTGCGCCGCTCGTGGTGTCTATTGCGCTTCCGTCATAACCGCCGTCACTGCTCAGAACACTCGAGGCGTCCAATCCGTTCATCTTCTCCCTCCGCAATTCGTCTCCGAACAGCTGAAATCTGTTCTCTCCGACTTCGAATTCGACGTCGTAAGCTCTTCTTCGTAGTGATTAGTCTCATTCCTCTCTTCTGACCACCCTTATGATGATCCAATTGGAGTAATATAACTTGACAGGTGAAGACTGGGATGCTTCCTTCCCCTGAAATCGTCGACGTTTTTCTTCAAAATCTGTCAGATTTTCCAGTCCGTGGTAGGAAGCACAACATCTCACTTGTTATGTTTTCAATTCTGTCTTTCAATGCTTAATATAGTTCGTTTTCTTAAGGCAGCTTTGGTTGTTGATCCTGTGATGGTGTCGACAAGTGGTCACGTTCTGGCTGGTTCTTCTATTCTCTCCATCTTCAGGTAAACGGTTAAGCACTGTTAAGTCTGTGACTTCAGTGATTGGTGTGTTCTGTGCTTCTGACTATGTTTTCTAATTGCAGAGAGAGGTTACTGCCAATTGCTGACATAATTACCCCAAATGTGAAAGAAGCATCTGCTTTACTTGGTGGTCTTCGGATTGAGACTGTTGCAGAAATGCGGTCTGCAGCAAAATCGTTGCATGAAATGGGTCCTAGGTTTCCATTTTCTCTCATTCTTCTGCAACATACACTCTTTTTTTTCTTTCATGTCATTCCTTAACTTAACCTAGTGTGGACGATTTGAGACGAAACCTTCTGCTTGTGGTTCCTTGGCAATTATATGGACATAAAGTTCTTCCTTTTAGGTTTGATTGCTGTGTGGTCCTGCTTGGTCAGGAGCATTACTGTGTGATGTTGATCCACTTCTTGTTTACTTATTCAGATTCGTACTTGTCAAAGGTGGTGATCTTCCTGGCTCATCAGATTCAGTAGATGTTTACTTTGATGGTATGAGAACTCCTCAGTCTTTCCCAAAATATGATTCTTATATTGGCTTTGTTTATGAAGCCTGATGGACTCGTACATTTGTGGTTATAAACATGTCGAACTTTTTTCTTAGGCAAGGAGTTTCATGAACTCCGTTCTCCTCGCATAACTACGAGAAATACTCATGGGACTGGTTGCACTTTGGCTTCATGTATAGCAGCAGAGCTTGCAAAAGGCTCTTCCATGCTCTCAGCCGTGAAGGTACACTTCTTTTCCCAGAACATTTTTTCGCATAATATTCCATGCTCCATGGCTCTCTGTGATTTATATTAGTATGTCCGAAACAACTATTTGATAGTGGAATTGATTTTAAATGGAACACTATATTTTTTTAGAAGTTCAACTTTTTAGCAGAAGTGTTTGGAGGATTGATGATAGGAAAACGTATTTGGGGACTGAGAATATCTGTTTTTGGATTAAAAAAAACTGTATTAACAAGGCCAATCTCAAGTCCCAGACCTCTCTGATGTTGGCAGGTGGCTAAACGCTTTGTCGATAATGCCCTAAGTTATAGCAAAGATATTGTGATTGGCAGTGGGATGCAAGGACCCTTTGATCACTTTTTGGGTCTTAAGAAGGATCCCCAAACCTATCGACACAGCACATTCAATCCAGATGACCTGTTTCTATACGCTGTTACAGATTCTAGAATGAACAAAAAATGGAATCGATCCGTTGTGGATGCCGTGAAAGCTGGTATAGAAGGAGGGGCCACAATCATACAGCTGAGGTCTTAACATATTTGCTATAATGGAGCTTCTTTCTGGATTAAGCTCTTTTGTGTATCTCTCTATTATTGAAACCTGTTATGACATCTCAGTGGTTTTGCAGGGAAAAAGAAGCTGAAACTCGGGAGTTTCTCGAAGAAGCAAAGTCATGCGTTGAAATCTGCCGGTCACATGGAGTTTGTTTGCTGATAAACGACAGGATCGACATTGCCCTTGCTTGTGATGCTGATGGAGTCCATGTCGGTCAATCGGACATGCCGGTTGATCTAGTTCGGTCTCTTCTTGGCCCGGACAAGATTATCGGGGTCTCATGTAAGACACCAGAACAAGCCCACCAAGCATGGAAAGATGGTGCGGACTACATTGGGTCAGGAGGAGTTTTTCCAACAAACACTAAGGCCAACAATCGTACCATAGGACTAGACGGGCTCAAAGAAGTATGTAAGGCATCAAAATTACCAGTGGTTGCCATTGGAGGCATTGGAATCTCAAATGCTGAGTCTGTTATGCGGATCGATGCACCGAATCTAAAAGGTGTAGCGGTTGTGTCAGCTTTGTTCGACCAAGAGT